>JBAIAA010000642.1:0-1200000 GCA_037893245.1 Crossaster papposus | reverse complement strand
ATGAAGCCGAATGGGAGGGGGGGGGGGGGGGGGGGTGCATATGCAAAAATGTTAGGGGTGCGTTAGGTAACAATAGTCTATAGTGTATAGGTATGGGGGACTAGTATAAGGGTGGGGATGGGGGACTAGTATAAGGGTGGGGATGGGGGACTAGTATAAGGGTGGGGGGAACTAGTATAAGGGTGGGGGGGGGGGGGGCTAGTATAAGGGTGGGGGGGGGGGGGGGGGGGGGGGGGGGGACTAGTATAAGGGTGGGGGGGGGGGGGTCGCTCGGTCCCATATTATGTTGCTGGATATACTCCCATACGTATAGGTCCCACCATGCTGAATTTCTGATTATCTTGTCATAATTATATTTTTTGTGTGAAAACATCAAGTGAACTGTAAAAGCATTTTTACAGAAAATGTGCAGAACTCTCACGCTGGGATTGACTTCAAGATATTTTTCGGGCGACCCATTTTTAAGGCGTATACTGTTACAGTCGGGTGGTTCCCAGGCAATTGTATACGCTTTGACTGTGTTTTGCAATCACCGCAGGGTTTGTCACTCACACGAAAGGCCGATACACGGCGCACAATGGTTTCTTTCAAAGTCAATGTCAGTTGTAACTGGTTACACCCAGTTGTACACGGTCGTTGTATTTGTGAAGACGAGGTTGCCCTGCACAGTATGCCCAGAGTAGTCTTTTCTAAACGACTGCGTCAAAGTCAATAACCGATTGTCCTTGAATGGAAAGTGGAAACGAAAGAAATAACTAACCTTCCTCGAATCAGGGAAAAAACACGACCAACCGAGCCAACTAATTTTCGTGAACTTGGAAATTATAAAAAGGAGCCAAAAACTACGATTTTGTTTGGCTGACTTTGACAAGTTACTAAATTGTCGTCAAGCTATCTGTTTTCAGTATTTGATTTTTACTAACCATGCGATTGTTTCAGTGTAATTTCAATTGGGCACATTGCATCCGAAACATGCTGAACTTGCTGAACGAAAATCTTGGTTTGGTACATTATTCTGAAAGCCACGGGGTCGGTTCTCTATTCTCTATTTTATTTATCGGGAAACATCAACAAATGCACAGTTGAACAAAATTCTAAGGAATACATAAAATATAAGCTTTATATACAAACCAGTACAAAAACAAAATACCATTCAGCTCCATAAGAATTACCCAAAAGAAGCATTGTTCCTATCGAGGGGTTCTCCAAGCTCAATGGGTTACAAGAAACAATTTTATAAGAAAGATTTAGAATAAATACAATTAAATAATTCGGTAAATAAAGTTCGGAGCAAAGTAGGCTATGAAATATGAATGTTATAAACAAAATCGGTGAAGTAAATATAGCTAAGCTTTAAAAGCAACATAGCACTCAGAAAAACAAACGAACAAAACAAAACCAAAAACTAAATAAAACAAATAAAACAAAACAACAAATAAAAAAAAAACAGCAAAGACCCCAACAACATGATTACAAATCAATCGATAAAGTAAATAAATAAATTGATTAAATATCAATTAAAAATTGTAAAAAAAATATATATAGGACCTATAAATATATATATTATTGAGAATATACGTGATTTTAACGAAACTTGGTGGGTAGATAGTTTATGCATGGCTCAAGGATGATTCCATTAACTGGTTTCAGATCTGAAATCTTTTTGATTTGGGCGTTTTTGCGGTTGGGGCGGAGGTCTGCGAAAGTGCGATGTACCGCGTTCCATTCTTTTCTAGTATGTATATTTGCGAATTTTGCGAAGGGAACAAAATTTAGTGACGGGTATAAAAACAAAATCTTGCCTGTTTTGCTTGGTTTGCAAAACTTCGAAGTGTTTAGGATGAGAAGGCCACACCAGAGCTGTTGTGACAAGGAAATGACGACATGCTTGTGAATATGCATCAAACAAATAAATATTATTGCAACACGGATTGCTTTTGTTGTAGACCTTTGTGCTCGTATCAGCGCTTATTATTGTTTCACACATTGCGCCCCACTGGGCGTGTGCTGGGAAAAAATGAAGTCAAGAATTGCGGCCTCGACGATCTAGTTTGAACAGAGGCAGATATCGTGGCGTACTCGTCGATGCAGTAATTAGTCATTAAGGAGCAATCTATTGAGAAACCGAGAAGCCAGGAGGACTCTCTTACAACCGAAGACGTTCTTTTTGTCTTTTAGTTGTTTTTATTCTCTAATACGGATTTGACGATTTAAAATTGTTTTAAGACAGAGTGGTTTATCACACTAATTTGATAGGCTAGCAAAATGCCGCACGGGCGTCGGAGCCCCCGTCGGACCTTTTTGGTGTGCGTCGTCCTATTAGTGGTGAACTTTATCGGTAAGTTATTAATTCTGTTCACTGTTCTTTCATTTACATAGAGGAAAAACAAAATGATCCGGACTCAAAATAGTAATATTTGCAAAACTTGTTTTCTTTCAAATCTACAAATTATAGGTTTCTTCAATGGATCGCTTGTGTAAAAATGAAACATCTTTTGCCGCAAGAAAATTAAACACACTAAAAAACAACCATTCCTCACGTTTTCCCCATTTCATTTCCGAGTTCTTTGGTTTTAAATTGCAAATGGAGTTTATAATACGTATAGTACATTTACCCATCAATGTTGTCTTGGCCTGTACTAGCCGTCCTTTTAAAATCGTACCTATAGATTTATTAAGATATTTCCATTCTTGTAGTTTGACAAGTTAAAATTGTGTAGGCCTAACCCGTTCAAGAACAAAATGTATACTGTGTGTTCTTCCAAGTTGAACACTCTCAAGAAAGAGTTAATCTTTTAGAAAACCACTCCAAAAAGAGTGAAATTGAGTTTTTCCGAGTAAAAGCGACTCCAAAAAAGAGTGAAAACCCGCACTCCTAAAAGTACTGTCTTGTTCACTCTTTTGGAGAGCCATAATGCATGGAGGGCATCTAACCCAAAAAAAACCTGTCCTTTATACGGCTCCTTGAATGAACATTTACTCTTTTAGAATGGTTTTCACTCTTTTTGGAGTTGCTTACACTCTGAAAAACTCAACTTTACTCTTTTTATAAGAGATTAATTTTCTTTTTAGTGAGCTAGTCACTCTTTTTTATTTATATGATCGATAAATCTCTACTGACTCGAAAAGGTGCGCCATTGGAGAACCTTTAATAAACTAAGGTATACAGCAATGTTTGACATGAGCACAATATACCCTTTTTAAGATCCAAAAAGAGTAACCCCAGTAATATACCTACTACTAATTTGGAAGCCAGCTCCTGGAATCTGTCGTATCGTTTCACCCCTAAACAGGTGCGTTCAGACACCGTTTTAAATATGCTTGAAACACTAGTTCCACTCGATTTGGCTAAAAGTTTTAACTAAAACGATGTCTGAAGGTTTTTAGTTTTAACAGAATCGGTTTTATGCAGTCAATACGCGCATGATATTACGACAACCGCTATATACCCGCCATTTCGGCGTGGGGTCCGGGGACCGCTCAAGTGCCCGAGAAGCTCTAGGGGTCTAGTATGATGCTCTGGGGTGCAATCTGAACCGTTTTGAGACACTATTATGTCTTCTTTGGAGAGTGATTTAATGATTAGAAGAGAATGAACCATGTTATGTAGTTTGTGTACATGTACAAAAATTAGGAACAAATTCACCCAATACAAAAAAAATTATATATATATATATTATTTTGTATCCAATGAAATCGGCATCTATCACAATCCAAAGTGCTCGATACATCTCTGTAGGGACATTGTCCAAAGATCGCTATTATACTCTAATATAAACAATAGTATGCAGCTTGCGTATAGCAGAGAAATACATCATCATTATGCATGCCCAAACTAGGTACACTAAATAAGAGGGGCGAAATCGTCTCATTGGTAGGCACCGAGATAGATAGGTGTGTGCTAAGTTCAGTGACGTAACGCGCCCACTAAGTTCAATGACGTAATGCAGAGCGCGATCATTATATAGTTCGGTATTTAACGCGCAACGCAACCCGATTCGACGTGTACGACGTGTCATTCTGCTGATATGAGTGCCATACGGTACGAAACAGTCTGTCCAGAAGTTAATTTAACTTGTATTCTGACTTTATTTTATATATAATATTTTTAATATATATAAATAAATAAAACATAACAAATGCACATAACAGTAAGTTGCCCACTCAGCGCAGCGCTCGCCTTGTTTGTCTAAAATTGATATATTTTTTATGCAAGCGCTCACTGGATCAGACACGATATACATACACATGCGCTGTGGACATCATTTGAGGGCAAGTAAGGGATTATGATTCTATAAGACCAATTTATTTGCATTTCCACAACTTTAAAATTTAAAATAAAATACGATGCCTCTTAATTTTCGTAAAGAATTATTTCAAGATATAAATGAATCTGTCTACAAAATAGGCAGCTGGTTTAATTTGTCATACGATTCGTTTTTGTTGCTACTTCTCTTAGAGGTGTGGCACCAAAACAACACTTGTTCGTTCTTTTAGGAAAACAGTCAGCAGTTATTGTCACAACGTCGTTTCGGGTTTTAGTATTCCATGGTCCGGCAATTGCAAAAAGTGATATTACGCGTACGCAGGTTGCGTGTTGACGTTGCCGCGTCCGAGATTTCTGAGATTGAAAATGTTGCCCATGCCGCACTCGCCGCGGACGGTCTGGGCAGTTTCAATGGGGCGAAAAAACAAAATAAAAGATAATAAGCTTATTTAAAGAACAAATCATTGTTTATTTATTGAGGATTAATGATATTAACATTTTGATTGGAAAATTTAATAGGGCCTAGCTATGTTGCAAACATCTACAATCTTTTCACTGAATTTTGCCAAAAAAGAAGAACACGTGAACATGATTTAAACATAATTGTGTGGTTCCCGTTTCAATTAAATACATGTACGTTGTATTCTAAAATTGTTGGTTTAATTAAAAACACGAAATACATCACCGGGCTCTCTACATGCAAAGAGTTTACACCAATAAACCACGTGGTTTAACTTAGAAAACCACGTGTTTTAACTTTCGGAGTCAAAATTATAGTTTTGGGCTGTGGAGTGATTTTAGTTTTACTAGAAAACAAAAGATGAAAAATCAGTTGGAAAAAAATATTACTTACAACATTCACGCGCTATATATACCGGATTTTCGTTTGTTTCTACATCGCTTACTTTTTTTGTCTCAGTGCGTGGGAACAAAAATGAAAACGAGGCAAAGATTTACCTATACATGTAACTACACCAGTCTGAATAATTATATAATTTATTCAGGCTTGTTTGGCGCGCTTTAATATACAATTCTGACCGTAACGGTCATTTTAGTTTTGTTTGTAAATGAAAATAAGTCCTTCAAGTATTTTTTGTAAATGGTGTGTCCCAAAAGACATTTTACGGTCTCCTGTTTAGGTTTTAAGTTTTTACCCAACGCCACAACATTATTTTGTTGAGCAGCTGCATTGTGCTCGAAAGTATATTCATGAGAAAGAACAATTGAATTATAAAGAACGGCTGTCTTCAACCATGGCCTCAACCTGCTCGATATATAATAGCCTATAGTTGGTAGAGAGGTAAACTGTGGATCAAAAGGTCTGTGGTTCCAATCCGGCTAACGTTAACGATTATCTTTTTATTCGCAAATTTTAATTTTAACCATAGAGCAAGGCTGAGGGAAAAACTGGGCGAAGTTGCTTAAGGGCCTTGAGAAATACAAAAAGAACTGCTACACTAGATAGTTTATTGTGACTTCCGCTCAAAGCGCATTTTGGCCCGGTCACACCAGAACGTTTTAGGCCAACGCGTGAGTAACGTGTTGTAATTTTGGCAACACGCTGGCAAACGCTGACTAACGCTAGGCCAGCGTTAGAAACACGCTGAGCGCGTTACTCGCACGCTGGGACACGCTGAGGAAAACATATTTTTTTCAACATACCTACAATTTCCAGCGTTTGCCAGCGTGTGACTGCACACGCTGGCGGCGCGTTGGAGGTTCGTTACTAACGCGTCGAACACGCTAGACGATCGTAATCAACCCGCTACACATACGCTGGCGTACGCTGGGGTACGCTGGCGACACACTGGTTATGGCCCTGTCACACCAGGGCCCAATTTCATGGCTCTTTTAACCACAGAATTCCTCGCTTACGGTCACCATTTTCCGCTAGCCGCGCTAGCAGACAAATTATGTGCTTACCCTGTAAGCACAGAATCCTTAGTTGAGGGATGTACGCATGCAGAGACCAAAATTCCGCACTGACGCGTGAAATACGTTTAGGCAAAAAGAAGTTATGTTGGCGTAACCCGACCGACCCTAAAAATACGGCCGACCCTGGATATTTCTTTTTTCAAGGGACGAAATTTAATCATTAAAATCTATATAAATCTAGTTATAAATACGTTTGAAACCATTTCTGACCGTTTCTCATTGTTGTGTGTGTGGATTGTGAAAATATTGAACCTGGACACGCTATCGTGTATCACTACCGGCTTAAACAATTAGAAAACATATCATTTTCATTGCTGGGAGGAAACAAAAATTAAAAAAGAAAGAAATCCCTACCTACCTACCCTATTTTGGGGGGGCCCGTTACGCCAACATAATATTTTTTTTTTGATGCCTTATAAGCACCGAATTTTCTGCTATAGTAAGCAGGGATTTTTCGCTAACGGTAAGCAGAGCCAAGAAATTGGGCCCAGAACGTTTTAGGCCAATGCATGAGTAGCGCGTTAAAAATAGTTGATACGCTGGCAATCGCTGAACTTTCACAGAAAAAGTCAAATCGAACCGTGATTTCAGCGTGTCCATACTGGGCCCAATTTCACGGCGCTGCTAAGCACACGATTTTCTGCTAACCGAGCCTCCGTCTATTTCATGGAGACCGTAAGCAGTAAGCACAGCAAAAGGCACGCTTAACCTAGCGGAAAAATTTGCTTAAAACAGTGACGTAACAATAGAATCTCCATGCGCGCGCAAACGTTAGCACAGAAAAGCCGTGAAATAGCGCTTAAGGTTAGCAAATTCTTCTGCTAAAGTTAGCACAACTTTTCCGCTAACCGTTAAGCAGCGCCGTGAAATTGGGCCCAGGTTGTCCATACGGGTTCATAGCGTATGCCAGCGCGTGAGTAGCGTGTGAGGAACGCGCTAAGCGTGTGAGGAACGCATCACTGATTTATAGTAAAAATACGACAGCGGGTCGACAGCGTGTGAGTAGTGGGTTGGTAACAATCATCTAGCGCGTTGACGCGTGATTTACGACCTTCCTGCGCGCCGCCAGCATGTGCAGTCACACGCTGGCAAACGCTGAAAATTTTAGGTATGTTGAAAAATGTATGTTTGCCTCAGCGTGTGGCAGCGAGTTCCAGCATGTGGGTAACGCGCTCAGCGTGTTGCGAACGCTGGCCTAGCGTTGGTCAACGTTTACCCGCGTGTTGCCGAAATTCCAACACGTTATTCACGCGTTGGCCTAAATCATGTGGTCGTTGCAGGTCGTTGCAGTACGCGTTGGAACGCGCTACTCACGCGCTGGGCAGTCGTTCATCAGTCGTCGAGCGCGCTACTAACGCGTTACTCACGCGCTGGCGAACGCTATGAACGCGTTATGCGCGTTATGGACACGCTGAAATCACGGTTCCACTTGACCTTTTCTGTGGAAGTTCAGCGTTTGCCAGCGTATCAACTATTTTTAACGCGCTACTCACGCGTTGGCCTAAAACGTTCTGGTGTGACAGGGCCATTTAGCGCTTCCCAGTGGTCGCGGTGGGGCACGGGCTTGTAAGCCACAATCTCCGGTCAGTGCGTGTGGCCGTGTGTGCGCTTTGAATAACATCAACCAAATAAATTAGGAGCGAGGTGGATTGCAGAGCTGCAACCCACTGTTCAACTTGTAATGGACCAATGTGGGAATGGGACGTGGGAGATCGGACCAATGATACTTCAGACCAATGGGTCGTATTCGTAGGACCAATAGTCTGTCGGACTGTAGGGACTTTCCCGCTTCAGCTGATTAAACCTGTAATTTAAAACAAGAGTCCAATAAACGAAATCAATATTTAAGATGATCAAACCATTTGGGTTACATCGGTATATTTGTAATACAACGGTATACCTTAATCCTCAAAAAAGAAATTTCAGCTGTGTACTGAGGATACTAATTTGTCTTTTTCCCGGATGGAAAAAAACCTGCTTCTGATCAAAGCAAACCAAGCCAGATGGTCCAGGGTCATCAAATCAACTCCAAATTTGTTATACATAATTCACAAGAACTGCAAGGAAACTTAAGTGTCTTAAAAAATACCCCTAAAGGTTTAGTCAAATGAAGAAAAAAACAAAAAAACACAAACAATCTCTTTGAGTAATTCTTGAACGACAGTTTTATATCCCTACAGAATGCACAAAATTTATGTTTTACCGACCTCATGATACAACTGTCCTCTGATCCTTTTAGCACCACCGACGACAGCAACAACCGCTCAACCAACAACCACAGCTCAACTGACAACCACAGCTCAACCGACAACCACAGCTCAACCGACAACCACGGCTCAACCGACAACCACGGCTCAACCGACAACCACGGCTCAACCGACAACCACGGCGCAACCGACAACCACGGCGCAACCGACAACCACGGCGCAACCGACAACCACGGCGCAACCGACAACCACGGCGCAACCGACAACCACGGCGCAACCGACAACTACGGCGCAACCCACAACTACGGCGCAACCCACAACTACGGCGCAACCAACCACCACGGCCCAACCTACCACTACGGCCCAACCGACAACCACAGCTCAACCGACAACCACGGCGCAACCGACAACCACGGCGCAACCGACAACCACGGCGCAACCGACAACCACAGCTCAACCAACAACCACAGCGCAACCGACAACCACGGCGCAACCAACAACCACGGCGCAACCCACAACCACGGCGCAACCCACAACTACGGCTCAACCAACCACCACGGCCCAACCTACCACTACAGCCCAACCAACCACCACAGCAGAACCTACCACCACAGCCCAACCAACAACCACAGCTCAACTGACAACCACAGCTCAACCGACCACCACAGCGCAACCGACAACCACGGCGCAACCAACAACCACGGCGCAACCCACAACCACGGCGCAACCCACAACTACGGCTCAACTAACCACCACAGCCCAACCTACCACCACAGCCCAACAGACCACCACAGCCCAACAAACAACCACAACAGCCCAACAAACAACCACAGCCCAACCTACCACCACTGCCCAACAAACAACCACAGCTCAACTTACCACAACAGCACAAACCACAACTACAGCCCAGCCAACAACTACAGCCCAACTTACCACCACAGCCCAACAAACAACCACAGCCCAACCTACCACCACTGCCCAACAAACAACCACAGCTCAACTTACCACAACAGCACAACCCACAACTACAGCCCAGCCAACAACTACAGCCCAACTTACTACCACAGCCCAACCGACCACTACAGCCCAACAAACAACCACAGCTCAACTTACCACAACAGCACAACCAACAACAACAGCCCAACCAACCACCACAGCCCAACCAACCACCACAGCCCAACCTACCACCACAGCCCAACCTACCACCACAGCCCAACCTACCACCACAGCCCAACAAACAACAACAGCTCAACTTACCACAACAGCACAACCCACAACTACAGCTCAACTTACCACAACAGCCCAACCAACAACAACGGCCCAACCAACAACTACGGCTCAACTTACAACAACAGCACAACCAACAACAACAGCCCAACCAACCACCACGGCCCAACCAACCACCACAGCCCAACCGACCACGACAGCCCAACAAACAACCACAGCTCAACTTACCACAACAGCACAACCCACAACTACAGCCCAGCCAACAACAACAGCCCAACCGACCACCACAGCCCAACAAACAACCACAGCCCAAGCGACCACCACAGCCCAAGCGACCACCACAGCCCAACCGACCACCACAGCCCAACAAACAACCACAGCCCAACCTACCACCACAGCCCAAGCGACCACCACAGCCCAACCAACCACCACAGCCCAACAAACAACCACAGCCCAACCTACCACCACTGCCCAACCTACCACCACTGCCCAACAGACAACAACAGCTCAACTTACCACAACAGCACAACCAACAACAACGGCCCAACCAACCACCACAGCCCAACCAACTACCACAGCCCAACCTACCACCACAGCCCAACCTACCACCACAGCCCAACAAACAACCACAGCTCAACCTACCACCACAGCCCAACAAACAACAACAGCCCAACTTACCACAACAGCACAACCAACAACAACGGCCCAACCAACCACCACAGCCCAACCAACCACCACAGCCCAACCTACCACCACAGCCCAACCTACCACCACTGCCCAACCTACCACGACAGCCCAACCTACCACCACAGCCCAACAAACAACAACAGCTCAACTTACTACCACCGTCCAACCTACCACAACAGCCCAACAAACAACAACAGCTCAACTTACCACAACAGCACAACCCACAACTACAGCCCAGCCAACAACCACAGCCCAACTTACTACCACAGCCCAACCTACCACCACAGCCCAACAAACAACCACAGCCCAACCAACCACCACAGCCCAACAAACAACCACAGCCCAACCAACCACCACAGCCCAACCTACCACCACAGCCCAACCTACCACCACTGCCCAACCTACCACGACAGCCCAACCTACCACCACACCCCAACAAACAACAACAGCTCAACTTACCACAACAGCACAACCCACAACTACAGCTCAACTTACCACAACAGCCCAACCAACAACAACGGCCCAACCAACAACTACGGCTCAACTTACAACAACAGCACAACAAACAACAACGGCCCAACCAACCACCACGGCCCAACCAACCACCACAGCCCAACCGACCACTACAGCCCAACAAACAACCACAACTCAACTTACCACAACAGCACAACCAACAACAACGGCCCAACAAACTACCACAGCCCAACAGACAACCACAGCTCAACTTACCACAACAGCCCAACCAACAACAACAGCACAACCCACAACCACAGCACAACCCACAACCACAGCCCAACTTACTACCACCGCCCAACCTACCACAACAGCCCAACAAACAACCACAGCCCAACCAACCACCACAGCCCAACAAACAACCACAGCTCAACTTACCACAACAGCACAACCCACAACTACAGCCCAACCAACAACTACAGCCCAGCCAACAACTACAGCCCAACCTACCACCACAGCCCAACAGACAACCACAGCTCAACTTACCACAACAGCCCAACCAACAACAACAGCACAACCCACAACCACAGCACAACCCACAACCACAGCCCAACTTACTACCACCGCCCAACCTACCACAACAGCCCAACAAACAACCACAGCCCAACCAACCACCACAGCCCAACAAACAACCACAGCTCAACTTACCACAACAGCACAACCCACAACTACAGCCCAGCCAACAACTACAGCCCAACTTACCACCACAGCCCAAACGACCACTACAGCCCAGCAAACAACCACAGCTCAACTTACCACAACAGCCCAACCGACCACCACAGCCCAACCAACCACCACAGCCCAACCTACCACCACTGCCCAACAAACAACAACGGCACAACCAACCACCACAGCCCAACCTACCACCACAGCTCAACCTACCACCACAGCCCAACCTACCACCACAGCCCAACCTACCACCACAGCCCAACAAACAACAACAGCTCAACTCACCACAACAGCACAACCCACAACCACAGCTCAACTTACCACAACAGCCCAACCTACCACCACAGCCCAACCAACAACAACGGCCCAACCAACAACTACGGCCCAACTAACTACCACGGCCCAACCGACCACCACAGCCCAACCAACCACCACAGCCCAACAAACAACCACAGCCCAACAAACAACCACAGCTCAACTTACCACAACAGCTCAACTTACCACAACAGCACAACCCACAACTACAGCCCAGCCAACAACTACAGCCCAACCGACCACCACAGCCCAACAAACAACCACAGCCCAACCTACCACCACAGCCCAACCGACCACCACAGCCCAACCTACCACCACAGCCCAACCTACCACCACAGCCCAACAAACAACCACAGCCCAACCAACCACCACAGCCCAACAAACTACCACAGCTCAACCTACCACCACTGCCCAACCGACCACCACAACCCAACCGACCACCACAGCCCAACCTACCACCACAGCCCAACCTACCACCACAGCCCAACAAACAACAACGGCCCAACCAACCACCACAGCCCAACCTACCACCACAGCCCAACAAACAACGACAGCTCAACTTACCACAACTGCACAACAAACAACAACGGCCCAAACAACCACCACAGCCCAACCGACCACCACAGCCCAACCTACCACAACAGCCCAACCTACCACCACAGCCCAACAAACAACAACGGCCCAACCAACCACCACAGCACAACCCACAACTACAGCCCAGCCAACAACTACAGCCCAACCGACCACCACAGCCCAACAAACAACCACAGCCCAACAAACAACCACAGCCCAACAAACAACCACAGCCCAACAAACAACAACGGCACAACCAACAACTACGGCCCAACTAACTACCACGGCCCAACCGACCACCACGGCCCAACCGACCACCACAGCCCAACCAACCACCACTGCCCAACCAACCACCACTGCCCAACCGACCACCACAGCCCAACCGACCACCACAGCCCAACCAACCACCACAGCCCAACCTACCACCACTGCCCAACAAACAACCACTGCCCAACAAACAACAACGGCCCAACCAACCACCACAGCCCAACCTACCACCACAGCCCAACCTACCACCACAGCCCAACCTACCACCACAGCCCAACCTACCACCACAGCTCAACAAACAACGACAGCTCAACTTACCACAACTGCACAACAAACAACAACGGCCCAACCAACCACCACAGCCCAACCAACCACCACAGCCCAACCGACCACCACAGCCCAACCTACCACCACAGCCCAACCTACCACTACAGCCCAACCTACCACCACAGCCCAACAAACAACAACGGCCCAACCAACCACCACAGCACAACCCACAACTACAGCCCAACCGACCACCACAGCACAACAAACAACCACAGCCCAACAAACAACCACAGCCCAACAAACAACAACGGCACAACCAACAACTACGGCCCAACTAACTACCACGGCCCAACCGACCACCACAGCCCAACCAACCACCACAGCCCAACCAACCACCACAGCCCAACCTACCACCACTGCCCAACCGACCACCACTGCCCAACCGACCACCACAGCCCAACCGACCACCACAGCCCAACCGACCACCACAGCCCAACCGACCACCACAGCCCAACCTACCACCACAGCCCAACAAACAACAACGGCCCAACCAACCACCACAGCCCAACCTACCACCACTGCCCAACAAACAACAACGGCCCAACCAACCACCACAGCCCAACCTACCACCACAGCCCAACCTACCACCACAGCCCATCCTACCACCACAGCCCAACAAACAACAACGGCCCAACCAACCACCACAGCCCAACCTACCACCACAGCCCAACAAACAACAACGGCCCAACCAACCACCACAGCCCAACCTACCACCACAGCCCAACCTACCACCACAGCCCAACCTACCACCACAGCCCAACAAACAACAACAGCTCAACTTACCACAACAGCACAACCCACAACTACAGCCCAGCCAACAACCACAGCCCAACTTACTACCACAGCCCAACCTACCACCACAGCCCAACAAACAACCACAGCCCAACCAACCACCACAGCCCAACAAACAACCACAGCCCAACCTACCACCACTGCCCAACCGACCACCACAGCCCAACCGACCACCACAGCCCAACCGACCACCACAGCCCAACCTACCACCACAGCCCAACCTACCACCACAGCCCAACCTACAACCACAGCCCAACCTACAACCACAGCCCAACAAACAACAACGGCCCAACCAACCACCACAGCACAACCCACAACTACAGCCCAGCCAACAACTACAGCCCAACCTACCACCACAGCCCAACAAACAACAACGGCCCAACCAACCACCACAGCCCAACCTACCACCACAGCCCAACCTACCACCACAGCCCAACCTACCACCACAGCCCAACAAACAACAACAGCTCAACTTACCACAACAGCACAACCCACAACTACAGCCCAGCCAACAACCACAGCCCAACTTACTACCACAGCCCAACCTACCACCACAGCCCAACAGACAACCACAGTTCAACTTACCACAACAGCCCAACCAACAACAACGGCCCAACCAACAACTACGGCCCAACTAACTACCACGGCCCAACCGACCACCACAGCCCAACCTACCACCACAGCCCAACCTACCACCACAGCCCAACAAACAACCACAGCCCAACAAACAACCACAGCCCAACAAACAACCACAGCCCAACCTACCACCACTGCCCAACCGACAACCACTGCCCAACCGACAACCACAGCCCAACCGACCACCACAGCCCAACCGACCACCACAGCCCAACCAACAACTACGGCCCAACTAACTACCACGGCCCAACCGACCACCACAGCCCAACCAACCACCACAGCCCAACCAACCACCACAGCCCAACCTACCACCACTGCCCAACCGACAACCACAGCCCAACCGACCACCACAGCCCAACCGACCACCACAGCCCAACCTACCACCACGGCCCAACAAACAACAACAGCCCAACCAACCACCACAGCCCAACCTACCACCACTGCCCAACAAACAACAACGGCCCAACCAACCACCACAGCCCAACCTACCACCACAGCCCAACCTACCACCACAGCCCAACCTACCACCACAGCCCAACACACAACAACAGCTCAACTTACCACAACAGCCCAACCAACCACCACAGCCCAACCTACCACCACTGCCCAACAAACCACCACAGCCCAACCAACCACCACAGCCCAACCTACCACCACAGCCCAACAAACAACAACAGCTCAACTTACCACAACAGCACAACCCACAACTACAGCCCAGCCAACAACCACAGCCCAACTTACTACCACAGCCCAACCTACCACCACAGCCCAACAAACAACCACAGCCCAACCAACCACCACAGCCCAACCAACCACCACAGCCCAACAAACAACCACAGCTCAACTTACCACAACAGCACAACCCACAACTACAGCCCAGCCAACAACTACAGCCCAACCGACCACCACAGCCCAACAAACAACCACAGCCCAACCTACCACCACAGCCCAACAAACAACCACAGCTCAACTTACCACAACGGCCCAACCAACAACAACGGCCCAACCAACAACTACGGCCCAACTAACTACCACGGCCCAACCAACCACCACAGCCCAACCTACCACCACTGCCCAACAAACAACAACGGCCCAACCAACCACCACAGCCCAACCAACCACCACAGCCCAACCTACCGCCACAGCCCAACCTACCACCACAGCCCAACCTACCACCACAGCCCAACAAACAACAACAGCTCAACTTACCACAACAGCACAACCAACAACAACAGCACAACCCACAACTACAGCCCAGCCAACAACCACAGCCCAACTTACTACCACCGCCCAACCAACCACCACAGCCCAACAAACAACCACAGCCCAACCTACCACCACTGCCCAACCGACCACCACAGCCCAACCGACCACCACAGCCCAACGGACCACCACAGCCCAACCGACCACCACAGCCCAACCGACCACCACAGCCCAACCGACCACCACAGCCCAACCTACCACCACAGCCCAACCTACCACCACAGCCCAACAAACAACAACGGCCCAACCAACCACCACAGCCCAACCTACCACCACAGCCCAACAAACAACGACAGCTCAACTTACCACAACTGCACAACAAACAACAACGGCCCAACCAACCACCACAGCCCAACCGACCACCACAGCCCAACCTACCACCACAGCCCAACCTACCACCACAGCCCAACCTACCACCACAGCCCAACAAACAACAACGGCCCAACCAACCACCACAGCACAACCCACAACTACAGCCCAGCCAACAACTACAGCCCAACCGACCACCACAGCCCAGCAAACAACCACAGCCCAACAAACAACCACAGCCCAACAAACAACAACGGCACAACCAACAACAACGGCACAACCAACAACTACGGCCCAACTAACTACCACAGCCCAACCGACCACCACAGCCCAACCAACCACCACAGCCCAACCTACCACCACTGCCCAACCGACCACCACAGCCCAACCGACCACCACAGCCCAACCGACCACCACAGCCCAACCTACCACCACAGCCCAACAAACAACAACGGCCCAACCAACCACCACAGCCCAACCTACCACCACAGCTCAACCTACCACCACAGCCCAACAAACAACAACAGCTCAACTTACCACAACAGCACAACCCACAACTACAGCCCAGCCAACAACCACAGCCCAACTTACTACCACAGCCCAACCTACCACCACAGCCCAACAAACAACCACAGCCCAACAAACAACCACTGCACAACAAACAACCACAGCTCAACTTACCACAACAGCACAACCCACAACTACAGCCCAGCCAACAACTACAGCCCAACCGACCACCACAGCCCAACAAACCACCACAGCCCAACCTACCACCACAGCACAACAGACAACCACAGCCCAACCAACCACCACAGCCCAACCTACCACCACTGCCCAACCGACAACCACTGCTCAACCGACAACCGCAGCCCAACCGACCACCACAGCCCAACCGACCACCACAGCCCAACCAACAACTACGGCCCAACTAACTACCACGGCCCAACCGACCACCACAGCCCAACCAACCACCACAGCCCAACCTACCACCACAGCCCAACCTACCACCACTGCCCAACCGACAACCACAGCCCAACCGACCACCACAGCCCAACCGACCACCACAGCCCAACCTACCACCACGGCCCAACAAACAACAACAGCCCAACCAACCACCACAGCCCAACCTACCACCACTGCCCAACAAACAACAACGGCCCAACCAACCACCACAGCCCAACCTACCACCACAGCCCAACCTACCACCACAGCCCAACCTACCACCACAGCCCAACAAACAACAACAGCTCAACTTACCACAACAGCCCAACCAACCACCACAGCCCAACCTACCACCACTGCCCAACAAACCACCACAGCCCAACCAACCACCACAGCCCAACCTACCACCACAGCCCAACAAACAACAACAGCTCAACTTACCACAACAGCACAACCCACAACTACAGCCCAGCCAACAACCACAGCCCAACTTACTACCACAGCCCAACCTACCACCACAGCCCAACAAACAACCACAGCCCAACCAACCACCACAGCCCAACAAACAACCACAGCTCAACTTACCACAACAGCACAACCCACAACTACAGCCCAGCCAACAACTACAGCCCAACCGACCACCACAGCCCAACAAACAACCACAGCCCAACCTACCACCACAGCCCAACCTACCACCACAGCCCAACAAACAACCACAGCTCAACTTACCACAACGGCCCAACCAACAACAACGGCCCAACCAACAACTACGGCCCAACTAACTACCACGGCCCAACCGACCACCACAGCCCAACCAACCACCACAGCCCAACCTACCACCACTGCCCAACAAACAACAACGGCCCAACTAACCACCACAGCCCAACCAACCACCACAGCCCAACCTACCACCACAGCCCAACCTACCACCACAGCCCAACCTACCACCACAGCCCAACAAACAACAACAGCTCAACTTACCACAACAGCACAACCAACAACAACAGCACAACCCACAACTACAGCCCAGCCAACAACCACAGCCCAACTTACTACCACCGCCCAACTTACCACAACAGCCCAACAAACAACCACAGCCCAACCAACCACCACAGCCCAACAAACAACCACAGCCCAACAAACAACCACTGCCCAACAAACAACCACAGCTCAACTTACCACAACAGCCCAACCCACAACTACAGCCCAGCCAACAACTACAGCCCAACCGACCACTACAGCCCAGCAAACAACCACAGCTCAACTTACCACAACAGCACAACCAACAACAACGGCCCAACAAACCACCACAGCCCAACAGACAACCACAGCTCAACTTACCACAACAGCCCAACCAACAACAACGGCCCAACCAACAACTACGGCCCAACTAACTACCACGGCCCAACCAACCACCACGGCCCAACCAACCACCACGGCCCAACCAACCACAGCCCAACCGACCACCACAGCCCAACCTACCACCACAGCCCAACAAACAACAACGGCCCAACCAACCACCACAGCCCAACCTACCACCACTGCCCAACAAACAACAACGGCCCAACCAACCACCACAGCCCAACCTACCACCACAGCCCAACCTACCACCACAGCCCAACCTACCACCACAGCCCAACCTACCACCACAGCCCAACAAACAACAACGGCCCAACCAACCACCACAGCCCAACCTACCACCACAGCCCAACAAACAACAACGGCCCAACCAACCACCACAGCCCAACCTACCACCACAGCCCAACCTACCACCACAGCCCAACCTACCACCACAGCCCAACAAACAACAACAGCTCAACTTACCACAACAGCACAACCCACAACTACAGCCCAGCCAACAACCACAGCCCAACTTACTACCACAGCCCAACCTACCACCACAGCCCAACCAACCACCACAGCCCAACCAACCACCACAGCCCAACCTACCACCACTGCCCAACCGACCACCACAGCCCAACCGACCACCACAGCCCAACCTACCACCACAGCCCAACCTACCACCACAGCCCAACCTACAACCACAGCCCAACAAACAACAACGGCCCAACCAACCACCACAGCACAACCCACAACTACAGCCCAGCCAACAACTACAGCCCAACCTACCACCACTGCCCAACAAACAACAACGGCCCAACCAACCACCACAGCCCAACCTACCACCACAGCCCAACCTACCACCACAGCCCAACCTACCACCACAGCCCAACCTACCACCACAGCCCAACAAACAACAACGGCCCAACCAACCACCACAGCCCAACCTACCACCACAGCCCAACAAACAACAACGGCCCAACCAACCACCACAGCCCAACCTACCACCACAGCCCAACCTACCACCACAGCCCAACCTACCACCACAGCCCAACAAACAACAACAGCTCAACTTACCACAACAGCACAACCCACAACTACAGCCCAGCCAACAACCACAGCCCAACTTACTACCACAGCCCAACCTACCACCACAGCCCAACCAACCACCACAGCCCAACCAACCACCACAGCCCAACCTACCACCACTGCCCAACCGACCACCACAGCCCAACCGACCACCACAGCCCAACCTACCACCACAGCCCAACCTACCACCACAGCCCAACCTACAACCACAGCCCAACAAACAACAACGGCCCAACCAACCACCACAGCACAACCCACAACTACAGCCCAGCCAACAACTACAGCCCAACCTACCACCACAGCCCAACAAACAACAACGGCCCAACCAACCACCACAGCCCAACCTACCACCACAGCCCAACCTACCACCACAGCCCAACCTACCACCACAGCCCAACAAACAACAACAGCTCAATTTACCACAACAGCACAACCCACAACTACAGCCCAGCCAACAACCACAGCCCAACTTACTACCACAGCCCAACCTACCACCACAGCCCAACAGACAACCACAGTTCAACTTACCACAACAGCCCAACCAACAACAACGGCCCAACCAACAACTACGGCCCAACTAACTACCACGGCCCAACCGACCACCACAGCACAACCTACCACCACAGCCCAACCTACCACCACTGCCCAACCGACCACCACAGCCCAACCGACCACCACAGCCCAACCGACCACCACAGCCCAACCGACCACCACAGCCCAACCGACCACCACAGCCCAACCTACCACCACAGCCCAACCTACCACCACAGCCCAACAAACAACAACGGCCCAACCAACCACCACAGCCCAACAAACAACGACAGCTCAACTTACCACAACTGCACAACAAACAACAACGGCCCAACCAACCACCACAGCCCAACCGACCACCACAGCCCAACCTACCACCACAGCCCAACCTACCACCACAGCCCAACCTACCACCACAGCCCAACCTACCACCACAGCCCAACAAACAACAACGGCCCAACCAACCACCACAGCACAACCCACAACTACAGCCCAGCCAACAACTACAGCCCAACCGACCACCACAGCCCAGCAAACAACCACAGCCCAACAAACAACCACAGCCCAACAAACAACAACAGCTCAACTTACCACAACAGCACAACCCACAACTACAGCCCAGCCAACAACCACAGCCCAACTTACTACCACAGCCCAACCTACCACCACAGCCCAACAAACAACCACAGCCCAACAAACAACCACTGCACAACAAACAACCACAGCTCAACTTACCACAACAGCACAACCCACAACTACAGCCCAGCCAACAACTACAGCCCAACCGACCACCACAGCCCAACAAACAACCACAGCCCAACCAACCACCACAGCCCAACCTACCACCACTGCCCAACCTACCACCACTGCCCAACCGACCACCACAGCCCAACCGACCACCACAGCCCAACCGACCACCACAGCCCAACCGACCACCACAGCCCAACCTACCACCACAGCCCAACAAACAACAACGGCCCAACAAACAACAACGGCCCAACCAACCACCACAGCCCAACCTACCACCACAGCCCAGCCAACAACCACAGCCCAACTTACTACCACAGCCCAACCTACCACCACAGCCCAACAAACAACCACAGCCCAACAAACAACCACTGCACAACAAACAACCACAGCTCAACTTACCACAACAGCACAACCCACAACTACAGCCCAGCCAACAACTACAGCCCAACCGACCACCACAGCCCAACAAACAACCACAGCCCAACCTACCACCACAGCACAACAGACAACCACAGCCCAACCAACCACCACAGCCCAACCTACCACCACTGCCCAACCGACAACCACTGCCCAACCGACAACCACAGCCCAACCGACCACCACAGCCCAACCGACCACCACAGCCCAACCAACAACTACGGCCCAACTAACTACCACGGCCCAACCGACCACCACAGCCCAACCAACCACCACAGCCCAACCTACCACCACAGCCCAACCTACCACCACTGCCCAACCGACAACCACAGCCCAACCGACCACCACAGCCCAACCTACCACCACGGCCCAACAAACAACAACAGCCCAACCAACCACCACAGCCCAACCTACCACCACTGCCCAACAAACAACAACGGCCCAACCAACCACCACAGCCCAACCTACCACCACAGCCCAACCTACCACCACAGCCCAACCTACCACCACAGCCCAACCTACCACCACAGCCCAACAAACAACAACAGCTCAACTTACCACAACAGCCCAACCAACCACCACAGCCCAACCTACCACCACTGCCCAACAAACCACCACAGCCCAACCAACCACCACAGCCCAACCTACCACCACAGCCCAACAGACAACCACAGCTCAACTTACCACAACAGCCCAACCAACAACAACGGCCCAACCAACAACTACGGCCCAACAAACAACAACGGCCCAACCAACCACCACAGCCCAACCTACCACCACTGCCCAACAAACAACAACGGCCCAACCAACCACCACAGCCCAACCTACCACCACAGCCCAACCTACCACCACAGCCCAACCTACCACCACAGCCCAACAAACAACCACTGCACAACAAACAACCACAGCTCAACTTACCACAACAGCACAACCCACAACTACAGCCCAGCCAACAACCACAGCCCAACTTACTACCACAGCCCAACCTACCACCACAGCCCAACAAACAACCACAGCCCAACAAACAACCACTGCACAACAAACAACCACAGCTCAACTTACCACAACAGCACAACCCACAACTACAGCCCAGCCAACAACTACAGCCCAACCGACCACCACAGCCCAACAAACAACCACAGCCCAACCTACCACCACAGCCCAACAGACAACCACAGCTCAACTTACCACAACAGCCCAACCAACAACAACGGCCCAACCAACAACTACGGCCCAACTAACTACCACGGCCCAACCAACCACCACAGCCCAACCGACCACCACAGCCCAACCGACCACCACAGCCCAACCTACCACCACAGCCCAACCTACCACCACTGCCCAACTGACCACCACAGCCCAACAAACAACGGCCCAACCAACCACCACAGCCCAACCTACCACCACAGCCCAACCTACCACCACAGCCCAACCGACCACGACAGCCCAACCGACCACCACAGCCCAACCTACCACCACAGCCCAACCTACCACCACAGCCCAACAAACAACAACGGCCCAACCAACCACCACAGCACAACCCACAACTACAGCCCAGCCAACAACTACAGCCCAACCGACCACCACAGCCCAACAAACAACCACAGCCCAACAAACAACCACAGCCCAACAAACAACAACGGCCCAACCAACCACCACAGCCCAACCTACCACCACAGCCCAACCTACCACCACAGCCCAACCGACCACGACAGCCCAACCGACCACCACAGCCCAACCTACCACCACAGCCCAACCTACCACCACAGCCCAACAAACAACAACGGCCCAACCAACCACCACAGCACAACCCACAACTACAGCCCAGCCAACAACTACAGCCCAACCGACCACCACAGCCCAACAAACAACCACAGCCCAACAAACAACCACAGCCCAACAAACAACAACGGCCCAACAAACAACAACGGCCCAACCAACAACTACGGCCCAACTAACTACCACGGCCCAACCGACCACCACAACCCAACCAACCACCACAGCCCAACCTACCACCACTGCCCAACCGACCACCACTGCCCAACCGACCACCACAGCCCAACCGACCACCACAGCCCAACAAACAACAACGGCCCAACCAACCACCACAGCCCAACCAACCACCACAGCCCAACCTACCACCACTGCCCAACAAACAACAACGGCCCAACCAACCACCACAGCCCAACCTACCACCACAGCCCAACCTACTACCACAGCCCAACCTACCACCACAGCCCAACAAACAACAACAGCTCAACTTACCACAACAGCACAACCCACAACTACAGCCCAGCCAACAACCACAGCCCAACTTACTACCATAGCCCAACAAACAACCACAGCCCAACAAACAACCACTGCACAACAAACAACCACAGCTCAACTTACCACAACAGCCCAACTTACCACAACAGCCCAACCAACAACTACGGCCCAACTAACTACCACGGCCCAACTAACTACCACGGCCCAACCGACCACCACAGCCCAACCAACCACCACAGCCCAACCTACCACCACTGCCCAACCTACCACCACTGCCCAACCGACAACCACAGCCCAACCGACCACCACGGCCCAACCGACCACCACGGCCCAACCAACAACTACGGCCCAACTAACCACCACGGCCCAACCAACCACCACAGCCCAACCTACCACCACAGCCCAACCGACCACCACAGCCCAACCGACCACCACAGCCCAACCTACCACCACGGCCCAACAAACAACAACGGCCCAACCAACCACCACAGCCCAACCTACCACTACTGCCCAACAAACAACAACGGCCCAACCAACCACCACAGCCCAACCTACCACCACAGCCCAACCTACCACCACAGCCCAACCTACCACCACAGCTCAACCTACCACTACAGCCCAACAAACAACAACAGCTCAACTTACCACAACAGCACAACCCACAACTACAGCCCAGCCAACAACCACAGCCCAACTTACTACCACAGCCCAACCTACCACCACAGCCCAACAAACAACCACAGCCCAACAAACAACCACTGCACAACAAACAACCACAGCTCAACTTACCACAACAGCACAACCCACAACTACAGCGCAGCCAACAACTACAGCCCAACCGACCACCACAGCCCAACAAACAACCACAGCTCAACTTACCACAACAGCCCAACAAACAACAACGGCCCAACCAACAACTACGGCCCAACTAACTACCACGGCCCAACCGACCACCACAGCCCAACCAACCACCACAGCCCAACCTACCACCACTGCCCAACCGACCACCACAGCCCAACCGACCACCACAGCCCAACCTACCACCACAGCCCAACAAACAACAACAGCTCAACTCACCACAACAGCACAACCCACAACCACAGCTCAACTTACCACAACAGCCCAACCTACCACCACAGCCCAACCAACAACAACGGCCCAACCAACAACTACGTCCCAACTAACTACCACGGCCCAACCGACCACCACAGCCCAACCAACCACCACAGCCCAACCTACCACCACAGCCCAACCTACCACCACAGCCCAACCTACCACCACAGCCCAACCTACCACCACAGCCCAACAAACAACAACAGCTCAACTTACCACAACAGCACAACCAACAACAACGGCCCAACAAACCACCACAGCCCAACAGACAACCACAGCTCAACTTACCACAACAGCCCAACCAACAACAACAGCACAACCCACAACTACAGCCCAGCCAACAACCACAGCCCAACTTACTACCACCGCCCAACCTACCACAACAGCCCAACAAACAACCACAGCCCAACCTACCACCACTGCCCAACAAACCACTACAGCCCAACAAACCACCACAGCCCAACCAACCACCACAGCCCAACCTACCACCACAGCCCAACAAACAACAACAGCTCAACTTACCACAACAGCACAACCCACAACTACAGCCCAGCCAACAACCACAGCCCAACTTACTACCACAGCCCAACCTACCACCACAGCCCAACAAACAACCACAGCCCAACCAACCACCACAGCCCAACAAACAACCACAGCTCAACTTACCACAACAGCACAACTTACCACAACAGCACAACCCACAACTACAGCCCAGCCAACAACTACAGCCCAACCTACCACAACAGCCCAACAAACAACCACAGCCCAACCAACCACCACAGCCCAACAAACAACCACAGCCCAACAAACAACCACTGCCCAACAAACAACCACAGCTCAACTTACCACAACAGCCCAACCCACAACTACAGCCCAGCCAACAACTACAGCCGAACCAACCACTACAGCCCAGCAAACAACCACAGCTCAACTTACCACAACAGCACAACCAACAACAACGGCCCAACAAACCACCACAGCCCAACAGACAACCACAGCTCAACTTACCACAACAGCCCAACCAACAACAACGGCCCAACCAACAACTACGGCCCAACCAACTACCACGGCCCAACCTACCACCACTGCCCAACCTACCACCACAGCCCAACCTACCACCACAGCCCAACAAACAACAACAGCTCAACTTACCACAACAGCACAACCAACAACAACGGCCCAACAAACCACCACAGCCCAACAAACAACCACAGCCCAACAAACAACCACTGCCCAACAAACAACCACAGCTCAACTTACCACAACAGCCCAACCCACAACTACAGCCCAGCCAACAACTACAGCCCAACCGACCACTACAGCCCAGCAAACAACCACAGCTCAACTTACCACAACAGCACAACCAACAACAACGGCCCAACAAACCACCACAGCCCAACAGACAACCACAGCTCAACTTACCACAACAGCCCAACCAACAACAACGGCCCAACCAACAACTACGGCCCAACTAACTACCACGGCCCAACCAACCACCACAGCCCAACCAACCACCACAGCCCAACCAACCACCACAGCCCAACAAACCACCACAGCCCAACAAACCACCACAGCCCAACAAACAACCACACCCCAACAAACAACCACAGCTCAACCAACCACCACAGCCCAACAAACAACCACAGCTCAACTTACCACAACAGCACAACCCACAACTACAGCCCAACAGACCACCACAGCCCAACCGACCACCACAGCCCAACAGACAACCACAGCTCAACTTACCACAACAGCCCAACCAACAACAACGGCCCAACCAACAACTACGGCCCAACTAACTACCACGGCCCAACCGACCACCACGGCCCAACCGACCACCACAGCCCAACCGACCACCACAGCCCAACCGACCACCACAGCCCAACCGACCACCACAGCCCAACCTACCACCACAACCCAACAAACAACCACAGCCCAACCAACCACCACAGCCCAACAAACAACCACAGCCCAACAAACAACCACTGCACAACAAACAACCACAGCTCAACTTACCACAACAGCACAACCCACAACTACAGCCCAGCCAACAACTACAGCCCAACCGACCACCACAGCCCAACAAACAACCACAGCCCAACCTACCACCACAGCCCAACAGACAACCACAGCTCAACTCACCACAACAGCCCAACCAACAACAACGGCCCAACCAACAACTACGGCCCAACTAACTACCACGGCCCAACCGACCACCACAGCCCAACCAACCACCACAGCCCAACCTACCACCACTGCCCAACTGACCACCACAGCCCAACCGACCACCACAGCCCAACCTACCACCACAGCCCAACAAACAACAACGGCCCAACCAACCACCACAGCCCAACCTACCACCACTGCCCAACAAACAACAACGGCCCAACCAACCACCACAGCCCAACCTACCACCACAGCCCAACCTACCACCACAGCCCAACAAACAACAACAGCTCAACTTACCACAACAGCACAACCCACAACTATAGCCCAGCCAACAACCACAGCCCAACCAACCACCACAGCCCAACCAACCACTACGGCCAATCCGACTACCACGGCTCAACCCACCACCACTACGGCTCAACCAACAACCACAGGTATGTTGTTATTTGAATTGGATAGTTTTGATATTTCCTGTCTGAAGCATTCGTTTGTTAGTCCATCAGCTGAAGGTGAACATTTCTTGAGAAAAAAATGTTGGAAAAGACTTTTATTGAGTGCAATCCTTGTTAATTGTTGTTGTCATTGTTTAGCTTTTCCCTTGAAATGAAATAATTTGGCTTGGGTTTCCACCACTGGCCTGTAAATGTACTCGCCAGCTGGTAGCTCGGTCAGTATTCAATTTAATCGTCTTCATATCGGCCCAGGTAACGGCCGAGAATCTGACCGAGGCACGAACCAGATTTCGGGATATTTTGTGTTCAGGCTTGATGATAGCAGGTCCCACATCTGAGACCAAACAATATGGTGTGTTGAATCCGCTTACTCCACTAGTCCACAAAGGGCCTTAGGTAATTGACTGCTATTAAATAACTTGCCTCTCATCTCATGGAGACAGTTATATAAAGAATGATCTGGGGTTTTCAGCTTTATTATCAAATGCATAATCAATATATATACACGTATATTCATGTAAATAAAAATGAGTTGAAAAGAAACAATCCTTAATTTCAATGAGTAACCAATGAGAACCAAATTAATCAATCAACAGGTCAACGTTTTTAATAAAAGGACGTCACTGCTTTTTAAGTGAACTTCAATTAGCAGGTGCGCAGGGTCGTCAGTAATTCCAATGCTTTATATCAGACGTTATACAGGGTGTCTCAAAACAAATGCAACAAAATATAACGGAATACCACAGGTAAAATGTATAACTAACATCGATAATTTAGATATGGTTTCACAGATACTGTTTTCCACTTCAGAATGAGACATTAAACGTCCAAATCTGACAATGTTTGACAAAGTTATGAATAATTTTCCAAGAGTGGTCGAATTGACAATGGGACACTGTGCAAGTGTAGTCTTGCAATCCAGTCGTTACACACTTTTGTCTTTATCCGTGCGGGTGGCTGAGCACCGGTTCATTTTCGTTGGCTTCTGCACAGAAAAATACGACAAAGTCTAACGACTTGAGTTTAAGTCTACACCTGCACAGTATCCAAACAAAATCAAAAACCTTGGTCCCGTGGTCAATTTGACCCCTCTTGGGAAATTATTCATAACTCTGTTAAACATTGTCAGATTTAGACGTTTGATGTCTCATTTTAAAGTGGCAACTAGTATCTGTGTAACCATATTTATATTATCGATGTTAGTTATACATTCTACGTGTGGTATTACGTTATATTTTGTTGCATTGTGTTGAGACACCCTGTATGTGGTGCTTCGCATACTTAAATAAATGTCTGATACTCAGTATGCCGGATACAATAATTTCAAAATTTTAATACATCTGTTTACTTATATGTAATTTAAAATGCAAGTCCAAATTAAATAATTAATAGTTAATATTCATTTTATCCAATGATGAAGTGCATTGCCGCAAAAGTAGAATAACAATTCTAACAAAATTCCATAGCAATCAGCAGTTTTGAACTGCAGTCTTTCTATTGTCGCCCTGAAAAAAAGCAAGCGTGAACTAATCAGCTTCTCTAAAACTGTTTAAATACCTACAAAATTTGTGCAAATCCTCCTGGTTTACTCTGCTAAAATACAAAGTATTACATTTTTGTCGACATCAAACCAGGAGAAAATAGTTTATGCATTGGGAATCTAAAATATCAAAGGTCTGACCAAATGTTTTTCCACAGCTCAACCTACCACCACAGCCCAACAAACAACCACAGCTCAACCAACAACCACATCCCAACCAACAACCACAGCCCAACAAACAACCACAGCCCAACCTACCACCTCAGCCCAACAAACAACCACAGCCCAACCAACCACCACAGCCCAACAAACAACCACAACTCAACTTACCACCACAGCACAACCCATAACTACGGCCCAACCAACCACCACAGCCCAACCAACCACCACAGCCCAACCAACCACCACAGTCCAACCAACCACCACAGCCCAACCAACCACCACAGCCCAACCAACCACCACAGTCCAAACGACCACCACAGCCCAACCGACCACCACAGCTCAACCAACCACCACAGCCCAACAGACCACCACAGCCCAACTTACCACAACTGCACAACCCACAACTACAGCCCAACAAACAACTACAGCCCAATTTACGACCACAGCACAACAAACAACAACGGCCCAACCAACCACCACAGCCCAACCAACCACCACAGCCCAACCGACCACCCCAGCCCAACAAACAACCACAGCCCAACCTACCACGACAGCCCAATTTACCACCACAGCCCAACCGACCACCACAGCCCTACCTACCACCACAGCTCAACAAACAACAACAGCCCAACCAACCACCACAGCCCAACAAACAACCACAGCTCAACTTACCACAACAGCACAACCAACAACAACAGCCCAACCAACCACCACAGCCCAACAAACAACCACAGCTCAACTTACCACAACACCACAACCCCCAACCACAGCCCAGCCAACAACAACAGCTCAACTTACCACAACAGCACAACCAACAACAACGGCCCAACCGACCACCACAGCTCAACTTACCACAACAGCACAACCGACAACGGCCCAACCGACCACCACAGCCCAACCGACCACCACAGCCCAACAAACAACCACAGCCCAAGCTACCACAACAGCACAACCAACAACAACAGCACAACCAACCACCACAGCCCAACCTACCACCACAGCCCAACCAACCACCACAGCCCAACCGACCACCACAGCCCAACCGACCACCACAGCCCAACCTACCACCACAGCCCAACAAACAACCACAGCTCAACTTACCACAACAGCACAACCCACAACTACAGCCCAACAAACAACTACAGCCCAACTTACCACCACAGCCCAACCGACCACCACAGCTCAACTTACCACAACACCACAACCAACAACAACGGCCCAACCAACCACCACAGCCCAACCAACCACCACAGCCCAACTTACCACAACAGCACAACCCACAACCACAGCCCAACAAACAACCACAGCTCAACAAACAACCACAACTCAACTTACCACAACACCACAACCAACAACAACGGCCCAACCTACCACCACAGCCCAACCAACCACGACAGCCCAACCGACCACGACAGCCCAACCGACCACCACAGCCCAACAGACCACCACAGCACAACCGACCACCACAGCCCAACCTACCACCACAGCCCAACAAACAACCACAGCTCAACTTACCACAACAGCACAACCAACAACAACAGCCCAACCCCCAACCACAGCCCAGCCAACAACAACAGCTCAACTTACCACAACAGCACAACCAACAACAACGGCCCAACCGACCACCACAGCTCAACTTACCACAACAGCACAACCGACAACGGCCCAACCTACCACCACAGCCCAACCGACCACCACAGCCCAACACACAACCACAGCCCAAGCTACCACAACAGCACAACCAACAACCACAGCCCAACCAACCACCACAGCCCAACCTACCACCACAGCCCAACCAACCACCACAGCCCAACCGACCACCACAGCCCAACCGACCACGACAGCCCAACCTACCACCACAGCCCAACCTACCACGACAGCCCAACCAACCACGACAGCCCAACCAACCACGACAGCCCAACTTACGACCACAGCCCAACAAACAACCACAGCTCAACAAACAACCACAGCTCAACTTACCACAACAGCACAACAAACAACAACGGCCCAAGCAACCACCACAGCCCAACCAACCACCATAGCCCAACCAACCACGACAGCCCAACAGACCACCACAGCCCAACCGACCACCGCAGCCCAACCTACCACCACAGCCCAACAAACAACCACAGCTCAACTTACCACAACACCACAACCAACAACAACGGCCCAACCAACCACCACAGCCCAACCTACCACCACAGCCCAACCAACCACCACAGCCCAACCAACCACGACAGCCCAACCGACCACCACGGCCCAACCGACCACCACGGCCCAAACGACCACGACAGCCCAATCGACCACGACAGCCCAATCGACCACGACAGCCCAATCGACCACGACAGCCCAACCGACCACCACAGCCCAACTTACCACAACAGCACAACCCACAACTACAGCACAACCCACAACTACAGCCCAACCAACAACTACAGCCCAACCCACCACCACAGCCCAACAAACCACCACAGCCCAACAAACAACCACAGCTCAACTTACCACAACACCACAACCAACAACAACGGCCCAACCTACCACCACAGCCCAACCAACCACGACAGCCCAACAAACAACCACAGCTCAACTTACCACAACAGCACAACCAACAACAACAGCCCAACCAACCACCACAGCCCAACAAACAACCACAGCTCAACTTACCACAACACCACAACCCCCAACCACAGCCCAGCCAACAACAACAGCTCAACTTACCACAACAGCACAACCAACAACAACGGCCCAACCGACCACCACAGCTCAACTTACCACAACAGCACAACCGACAACGGCCCAACCCACCACCACAGCCCAACAAACAACCACAGCCCAAGCTACCACAACAGCACAACCAACAACAACAGCCCAACCAACCACCACAGCCCAACCAACCACCACAGCCCAACCAACCACCACAGCCCAACCAACCACCACAGCCCAACCAACCACCACAGCCCAACCGACCACCACAGCCCAACCGACCACCACAGCCCAACAAACAACCACAGCTCAACTTACCACAACAGCACAACCCACAACTACAGCCCAACAAACAACTACAGCCCAACCTACCACCACAGCCCAACCAACCACCACAGCCCAACCAACCACCACAGCCCAACCAACCACCACAGCCCAACAAACAACCACAGCCCAACTTACCACAACACCACAACCCCCAACCACAGCCCAGCCAACAACAACGGCTCAACTTACCACAACAGCACAACCAACAACAACAGCCCAACCGACCACCATAGCCCAACCGACCACCACAGCTCAACTTACCACAACAGCACAACCGACAACAACGGCCCAACCCACCACCACAGCCCAACCGACCACCACAGTCCAACCGACCACCACAGCCCAACAAACAACCACAGCCCAAGCTACCACCACGGCCCAACTTACCACAACAGCACAACCAACAACAACAGCCCAACAGACCACCACAGCCCAAGCGACCACCACAGCCCAACTGACCACCGCAGCCCAACCTACCACCACAGCCCAACAAACGACCACAGCTCAACTTACCACAACACCACAACCAACAACAACGGCCCAACCAACCACCACAGCCCAACCTACCACCACAGCCCAACCAACCACCACAGCCCAACCAACCACGACAGCCCAACCGACCACCACAGCCCAACCGACCACCACAGCCCAACCGACCACCACAGCCCAACCGACCACGACAGCCCAACCGACCACCACAGCCCAACCAACCACCACAGCCCAACTTACCACCACAGCCCAACTTACCACAACAGCACAACCCACAACTACAGCCCAACCCACCACCACAGCCCAACCAACCACCACAGCTCAACTTACCACAACACCACAACCCACCACCACAGCCCAACCAACCACCACAGCTCAACTTACCACAACAGCACAACCGACAACGGCCCTACCGACCACCACAGCCCAACAAACAACCACAGCCCAAGCTACCACAACAGCCCAACAAACAACCACAGCTCAACTTACCACAACAGCACAACCAACAACAACAGCCCAACCAACCACCACAGCCCAACCAACCACCACAGCCCAACCTACCACCACAGCCCAACCGACCACCACAGCCCAACCGACCACCACAGCCCAACCGACCACCACAGCCCAACCGACCACCACAGCCCAACAAACAACCACAGCTCAACTTACCACAACCACAGCTCAACTTACCACAACAGCACAACCCACAACTACAGCCCAACTTACCACCACAGCCCAACCAACCACCACAGCCCAACAAACAACCACAGCCCAAGCTACCACAACAGCCCAACCAACAACAACAGCCCAACCAACCACCACAGCCCAACCAACCACCACAGCCCAACCAACCACCACAGCCCAACCGACCACCACAGCCCAACCGACCACCACAGCCCAACAAACAACCACAGCTCAACTTACCACAACAGCACAACCCACAACTACAGCCCAACCAACCACCACAGCCCAACCAACCACCACAGCCCAACAAACAACCACAGCTCAACTTACCACAACAGCACAACCCACAACTACAGCCCAACAAACAACTACAGCCCAACTTACCACCACAGCCCAACCGACCACCACAGCTCAACTTACCACAACACCACAACCAACAACAACGGCCCAACCAACCACCACATCCCAACCTACCACCACAGCCCAACTTACCACAACAGCCCAACCTACCACCACAGCCCAACAAACAACCACAGCTCAACTTACCACAACAGCACAACAAACAACAACGGCCCAACCAACCACCACAGCCCAACCTACCACCACAGCCCAACCAACCACCATAGCCCAACCAACCACAACAGCACAACCAACAACAACAGCCCAACCGACCACCATAGCCCAACCGACCACCACAGCTCAACTTACCACAACAGCACAACCGACAACAACGGCCCAACCCACCACCACAGCCCAACCGACCACCACAGTCCAACCGACCACCACAGCCCAACAAACAACCACAGCCCAAGCTACCACCACGGCCCAACTTACCACAACAGCACAACCAACAACAACAGCCCAACAGACCACCACAGCCCAAGCGACCACCACAGCCCAACTGACCACCGCAGCCCAACCTACCACCACAGCCCAACAAACGACCACAGCTCAACTTACCACAACACCACAACCAACAACAACGGCCCAACCAACCACCACAGCCCAACCTACCACCACAGCCCAACCAACCACCACAGCCCAACCAACCACGACAGCCCAACCGACCACCACAGCCCAACCGACCACCACAGCCCAACCGACCACCACAGCCCAACCGACCACGACAGCCCAACCGACCACCACAGCCCAACCAACCACCACAGCCCAACTTACCACCACAGCCCAACTTACCACAACAGCACAACCCACAACTACAGCCCAACCCACCACCACAGCCCAACCAACCACCACAGCTCAACTTACCACAACACCACAACCCACCACCACAGCCCAACCAACCACCACAGCTCAACTTACCACAACAGCACAACCGACAACGGCCCAACCGACCACCACAGCCCAACAAACAACCACAGCCCAAGCTACCACAACAGCCCAACAAACAACCACAGCTCAACTTACCACAACAGCACAACCAACAACAACAGCCCAACCAACCACCACAGCCCAACCAACCACCACAGCCCAACCTACCACCACAGCCCAACCGACCACCACAGCCCAACCGACCACCACAGCCCAACCGACCACCACAGCCCAACCGACCACCACAGCCCAACCTACTACCACAGCCCAACAAACAACCACAGCTCAACTTACCACAACAGCACAACCCACAACTACAGCCCAACTTACCACCACAGCCCAACCAACCACCACAGCCCAACAAACAACCACAGCCCAAGCTACCACAACAGCACAACCAACAACAACAGCCCAACCAACCACCACAGCCCAACCAACCACCACAGCCCAACCAACCACCACAGCCCAACCAACCACCACAGCCCAACCGACCACCACAGCCCAACCGACCACCACAGCCCAACAAACAACCACAGCTCAACTTACCACAACAGCACAACCCACAACTACAGCCCAACAAACAACTACAGCCCAACCTACCACCACAGCCCAACCAACCACCACAGCCCAACCAACCACCACAGCCCAACCAACCACCACAGCCCAACAAACAACCACAGCTCAACTTACCACAACAGCACAACCCACAACTACAGCCCAACAAACAACTACAGCCCAACTTACCACCACAGCCCAACCGACCACCACAGCTCAACTTACCACAACACCACAACCAACAACAACGGCCCAACCAACCACCACATCCCAACCTACCACCACAGCCCAACTTACCACAACAGCCCAACCTACCACCACAGCCCAACAAACAACCACAGCTCAACTTACCACAACAGCACAACAAACAACAACGGCCCAACCAACCACCACAGCCCAACCTACCACCACAGCCCAACCAACCACCATAGCCCAACCAACCACGACAGCCCAACCAACCACGACAGCCCAACCGACCACCACAGCCCAACAAACAACCACAGCTCAACTTACCACAACACCACAACCCACAACCACAGCCCAGCCAACAACAGCTCAACTTACCACCACAGCCCAACCAACCACCACAGCCCAACCGACCACCGCAGCTCAACTTACCACAGCAGCACAACCAACAACAACAGCCCAACCATCCACCACAGCCCAACAAACAACCACATCCCAACTTACCACAACACCACAACCCCCAACCACAGCCCAGCCAACAACAACGGCTCAACTTACCACAACAGCACAACCAACAACAACAGCCCAACCGACCACCATAGCCCAACCGACCACCACAGCTCAACTTACCACAACAGCACAACCGACAACAACGGCCCAACCCACCACCACAGCCCAACCGACCACCACAGTCCAACCGACCACCACAGCCCAACAAACAACCACAGCCCAAGCTACCACCACGGCCCAACTTACCACAACAGCACAACCAACAACAACAGCCCAACAGACCACCACAGCCCAAGCGACCACCACAGCCCAACTGACCACCGCAGCCCAACCTACCACCACAGCCCAACAAACGACCACAGCTCAACTTACCACAACACCACAACCAACAACAACGGCCCAACCAACCACCACAGCCCAACCTACCACCACAGCCCAACCAACCACCACAGCCCAACCAACCACGACAGCCCAACCGACCACCACAGCCCAACCGACCACCACAGCCCAACCGACCACCACAGCCCAACCGACCACCACAGCCCAACCGACCACGACAGCCGAACCGACGACGACAGCCCAACCGACCACCACAGCCCAACCAACCACCACAGCCCAACTTACCACAACAGCACAACCCACAACTACAGCCCAACCAACAACTACAGCCCAACCCACCACCACAGCCCAACCAACCACCACAGCTCAACTTACCACAACACCACAACCCCCAACCACAGCCCAGCCAACAACAACAGCTCAACTTACCACAACAGCACAACCAACAACAACAGCCCAACCCACCACCACAGCCCAACCGACCACCACAGCCCAACCGACCACCACAGCCCAACCGACCACCACAGCCCAACCGACCACCACAGCCCAACCGACCACCACAGCCCAACCTACTACCACAGCCCAACAAACAACCACAGCTCAACTTACCACAACAGCACAACCCACAACTACAGCCCAACTTACCACCACAGCCCAACCAACCACCACAGCCCAACCGACCACCACAGCCCAACCGACCACCACAGCCCAACCGACCACAACACCACAACCAACAACAACGGCCCAACCAACAACAACAGCTCAACTTACCACAACAGCACAACCCACAACTACAGCCCAACTGACCACCACAGCTCAACTTACCACAACACCACAACCAACAACAACGGTCCAACCAACCACCACATCCCAACCTACCACCACAGCCCAACCAACCACCACAGCCCAACTTACCACCACAGCCCAACCCACAACCACAGCCCAACAAACAACCACAGCTCAACAAACAACCACAGCTCAACTTACCACAACAGCACAACCCACAACTACAGCCCAACCAACAACTACAGCCCAACCAACAACTACAGCCCAACCTACCACCACCGCCCAACCTACCACCACAGCCCAACAAACAACCACAGCTCAACTTACCACAACAGCACAACAAACAACAACAGCCCAACCAACCACCACAGCCCAACCTACCACCACAGCCCAACCAACCACCACAGCCCAACCGACCACCACAGCCCAACCGACCACGACAGCCCAAACGACAACGACAGCCCAACCGACCACCACAGCCCAACCAACCACCACAGCCCAACTTACCACCACAGCACAACCCACAACTACAGCCCAACCAACAACTACAGCCCAACCCACCACCACAGCCCAACCAACCACCACAGCCCAACAAACAACCACAGCTCAACTTACCACAACACCACAACCAACAACAACGGCCCAACCTACCACCACAGCCCAACCAACCACGACAGCCCAACCGACCACCACAGCCCAACAGACCCCCACAGCCCAACCTACCACCACAGCCCAACAAACAACCACAGCTCAATTTACCACAACAGCACAACCAACAACAACAGCCCAACCAACCACCACAGCCCAACAAACAACCACAGCTCAACTTACCACAACACCACAACCCCCAACCACAGCCCAGCCAACAACAACAGCTCAACTTACAACAACAGCACAACCGACAACGGCCCAACCCACCACCACAGCCCAACCGACCACCACAGCCCAACAAACAACCACAGCCCAAGCTACCACCACAGCCCAACAAACAACCACAGCTCAACTTACCACAACAGCACAACCAACAACAACAGCCCAACCAACCACCACAGCCCAACCTACCACCACAGCCCAACCAACCACCACAGCCCAACCGACCACCACAGCCCAACCGACCACCACAGCCCAACCTACCACCACAGCCCAACAAACAACCACAGCTCAACTTACCACAACAGCACAACCCACAACTACAGCCCAACAAACAACTACAGCCCAACTTACCACCACAGCCCAACCAACCACCACAGCCCAACCTACCACCACAGCCCAACCGACCACCACAGCCCAACCGACCACCACAGCCCAACCGACCACCACAGCCCAACCGACCACAACACCACAACCAACAACAACGGCCCAACCAACAACAACAGCTCAACTTACCACAACAGCACAACCCACAACTACAGCCCAACAAACAACTACAGCCCAACTTACCACCACAGCCCAACCGACCACCACAGCACAACCCACAACTACAGCCCAACCAACAACTACAGCCCAACCTACCACCACAGCTCAACTTACCACAACAGCACAACAAACAACAACGGCCCAACCAACCACCACAGCCCAACCTACCACCACAGCCCAACCAACCACGACAGCCCAACCGACCACCACAGCCCAACAAACAACCACAGCTCAACTTACCACAACACCACAACCCACAACCACAGCTCAACTTACCACCACAGCCCAACCAACCACCACAGCCCAACCAACCACGACAGCCCAACCAACCACGACAGCCCAACCGACCACCACAGCCCAACTTACCACAACAGCACAACTTACCACAACAGCACAACCAACAACAACAGCCCAACCAACCACCACAGCCCAACCAACCACCACAACCCAACAAACAACCACAACACCACAACCCCCAACCACAGCCCAGCCAACAACAACAGCTCAACTTACCACAACAGCACAACCAACAACAACGGCCCAACCGACCACCATAGCCCAACCGACCACCACAGCTCAACTTACCACAACAGCACAACCGACAACAACGGCCCAACCCACCACAACGGCCCAACCCACCACCACAGCCCAACCGACCACCACAGCCCAACCGACCACCACAGCCCAACAAACAACCACAGCTCGACAAACAACCACGGCCCAAGCTACCACCACGGCCCAACCTACCACAACAGCACAACCAACAACAACAGCCCAACCAACCACCACAGCCCAACCGACCACAACAGCCCAACAAACAACCACAGCCCAAGCTACCACCACAGACCAACAAACAACCACAGCTCAACTTACCACAACAGCACAACCAACAACAACAGCCCAACCAACCACCACAGCCCAGCCAACAACAACAGCTCAACTTAGCACAACAGCACAACCCACAACTACAGCCCAACAAACAACTACAGCCCAACTTACCACCACAGCCCAACCGACCACCACAGCTCAACTTACCACAACACCACAACAAATAACAACGGCCCAACCAACCACCACAGCCCAACCTACCACCACAGCCCAACCAACCACCACAGCCCAACCGACCACCACAGCCCAACCGACCACCACAGCCCAACCCACAACCACAGCCCAGCCAACAACCACAGCCCAACTTACCACCACAGCCGAACCGACCACCACAGCCCAACAAACAACCACAGCTCAAATTACCACAACAGCACAACCGACAACAACGGCCCAACAAACAACCACAGCCCAACTTACCACCACAGCCCAATCGACGACCACAGCCCAACAAACCACCACAGCTCAACTTACCACAACAGCACAACCAACAACAACGGCCCAAGAAACAACCACAGCCCAACAATCAACCACAGCCCAACCTACCACCACAGCACAACCAACAACAACGGCCCAACCAACCACCACGGCCCAACCTACCACCACAGCCCAACAAACAACCACAGCTCAACTTACAACAACACCACAACCCACAACTACAGCCCAACTTACCACCACAGCCCAACAAACAACAACGGCCCAACCAACCACCACAGCCCAACCTACCACGACAGCCCAATCGACCACCACAGCTCAACCTACCACCACAGCCCAACAAACAACCACAGCTCAACTTACCACAACAGCACAACCAACAACAACGGCCCAACCAACCACCACAGCCCAACCGACCACCACAGCCCAACAGACAACAGCTCAACTTACCACAACCCCACAACCCACAACCACAGCCCAGCCAACAACAACAGCTCAACTTACCACAACAGCACAACCCACAACTACAGCCCAACAAACAACCACAGCCCAACCTACCACTACAGCCCAACTTACCACCACAGCCCAACAAACAACCACAGCTCAACTTACCACAACACCACAACCCACAACTACAGCCCAGCCAACAACCACAGCCCAACTTACCACCACAGCCCAACCAACCACCACAGCCCAGCAAACAACCACAGCCCAACCAACCACCACGGCCCAACCGACCACCACAGCCCAACAAACAACAACGGCCCAACCAACCACCACAACCCAACCTACCACCACAGCCCAACCAACCACCACAGCCGAACCGACCACCACAGCCCAACAAACCACTACAGCTCAACTTACCACAACAGCACAACCAACAACAACGGCCCAACCGACCACCATAGCCGAACTTACCACAACAGCACAACCAACAACAACGGCTCAACCGACCACCACAGCCCAACCGACCACCACAGCCCAACAAACAACCACAGCTCAACTTACCACAACACCACAACCCACAACCACAGCACAGCCAACAACAACGGCCCAACCAACAACTACGGCCCAACCAACCACCACGGCCCAACCGACCACCACAGCCCCACTGACCACCACGGCCCAACAAACAACCACAGCTCAACTTACCACAACAGCACAACTTACCACAACAGCACAACAAACAACAACGGCCCAACCAACCACCACAGCCCAACCGACCACCACAGCCCAACAAACAACCACAGCCCAAGCTACCACCACAGCCCAACCAACAACTACGGCCCAACCAACCACCACGGCCCAACCGACCACCACAGCCCCACCGACCACCACAGCTCAACTTACCACAACAGCCCAACCGACCACCACAGCCCAACCGACCACCACAGCTCAACTTACCACAACCCCACAACCCACAACCACAGCCCAGCCCACAACAACAGCTCAACTTACCACAACAGCACAACCCACAACTACAGCCCAACAAACAACTACAGCCCAACAAACAACCACAGCCCAACCTACCACTACAGCCCAACAAACAACTACAGCCCAACCAACCACAACAGCCCAACCGACCACCACAGCCCAACCGACCACAACAGCACAACAAACAACAACGGCCCAACCAACCACCACAGCTCAACTTACCACAACACAACAACCCACAACCACAGCCCAGCCAACAACAACAGCTCAACTTACCACAACAGCACAACCCACAACTACAGCCCAACAAACAACTACATCCCAACTTACCACCCCAGCCCAACCGACCACCACAGCTCAACTTACCACAACAGCACAACAAACAACAACGGCCCAACCAACCACCACAGCCCAACTTACCACCACAGCCCAACCAACCACGACAGCCCAACCGACCACCACAGCCCAACAAACAACCATAGCTCAACTTACCACTACACCACAACCCACAACTACAGCCCAGCCAACAACCACAGCCCAACTTACCACCACAGCCCAACTTACCACCACAGCCCAACTAACCACCACAGCCCAACTAACCACCACAGCCCAACAAACAACCACAGCCCAACAAACAACCACAGCTCAACTTACCACCACAGCACAACCAACAACAACGGCACAACCAACAACAACGGCCCAACAAGCAACCACGGCCCAACAAGCAACCACGGCCCAACAAACAACCACGGCTCAACAAACAACCACGGCTCAACTTACAACAACAGCACAACCAACAACAACGGCCCAACCGACCACCACAGCCCAACAAACAACCACAGCTCAACAAACAACCACAGCTCAACTTACCACAACAGTACAACAAACAACAACGGCCCAACCAACTACCACAGCTCAACCTACCACCACAGCCCAACCAACCACCACAGCCCAACCAACCACCACAGCCCAACCAACCACCACAGCCCAACCGACCACCACAGCCCAACCAACCACGACAGCCCAACCGACCACCACAGCCCAACCGACCACCACAGCCCAACCGACCACCACCGCCCAACCGACCACCACAGCCCAACAAACAACCACAGCCCAACAAACAACCACAGCTCAACTTACCACAACAGCACAACAAACAACAATGGCCCAACCAACCACCACAGCCCAACCTACCACCACAGCCCAACTTACCACAACACCACAACCAACAACTACAGCCCAGCCAACCACCACAGTCCAACTAACCACCACAGCCCAACCGGCCACCACAGCCCAACAAACAACCACAGCCCAACAAACAACCACAGCCCAACAAACAACAACAGCACAACCAACAACAACGGCCCAACCAACCACCACAGCCCCACCAACCACCACAGCCCCACCTACCACCACAGCCCAACAAACAACCACAGCTCAACTTACCACAACAGCTCAACTTACCACAACAGCTCAACTTACCACAACAGCCCAACAAACAACCACAGCCCAACCAACAACCACAGCTCAACCAACAACAACGGCCCAACCAACCACAACGGCCCAACCAACCACAACAGCCCAACCAACAACCTCAGCCCAACTTACCACCACAGCCCAACCGACCACCACAGCCCAACCGACCACTACAGCCCAACCGACCACCACGGCCTTCACCGGTAAGACACGTGTGCATCGATTTAAATATGACTTGATTTTTTAGTTGTTAGTGTATCTTGGCAAATTTAGTGGTTGCCACAAAAACCTTTGGTTTGAAAACAATGCATGGTGTATTGGGCTATTGCTTCTTGAAGTACAACGCAGTTAGAAAGCTGTTTGGAATAAAAATGAAGTAAAGCTAACCCAGCCCGAATATAGCAAATGATTTGCGTGATTTGTCATTGCTGTTGTTATTCTTGCGCTTTTAGGAATACCGTCCAGGGCACGCGTCCAGGGCACGCGTCCAGGGCACGCGTCCAGGGCACGCGTCCAGGGCACGCGTCCAGGGCATGTGTCCAGGGCACCCGTTCAGGGCACCTATCCAGGGCACCCGTCCAGGGCACCCGTCCAGGGCACCCGTCCAGGGCACGCGGCCAGGGCACGCGGCCAGGGCACGCGGCCAGGGCACGCGGCCAGGGCACGCGGCCAGGGCACACGGCCATGGCACACGGCCAGGGCACGCGTCCGTGATAGCTAGAATTGTTTAATGCTTTTGATTCAATTAGGTGAATTTTGCAGAGTTGGTTATATGCTAACACTATCGAATATACTGGGTAGCAAGTAATTTTGTCTTAATACAACTAACCCATAAGTTACGAGAAAGTTCTATTGTTTGCCCTGCGATGTTTTAGAAGTAGCAACGCCTATGAAATACTCTTATAAGAATCTTATAAGAAACTTATAATAAAACAATTGCGAAATTCTTATAAGAATCTTTTAAGAATCCCAATTTTTTATTTTTTTTGTGGCGGAGCATCCAAATATTTTCATAAGAATTGTAAAAGAATCTTATAAGAATCGCAATTTCCTTTTTTTAATATTTCAATCCATGGCCTACTCATAAGAATCTTATAGAAATTAATAAGTACAATATTGATTTAAGTACATACCTGTAAGTATGTTTGAACATTTGCGTTCAAAGTTATAGTTGAAGATTAATTAATGAGTTTACTGTAGCTTCAAGATAAGTGCGACTTATTATTAGTGCTTATATGGTGTTGGTTGCAATTATCTTGTCAACGATCTTTGGCATCATTAAAATGAATACATGTGAAGCACTTGTAATCTCATAAAAATTTGTTAGCATTAACAAATAAACAAATGCTTGATGAAAATCATTAATCAAAAATCATGTAAACAAAGATGAATACATACATCATGTAGCCACAAATCTGAAATGAAAACACATAGTCTCACTCTAAATAGTACATAAAACTACAAATCACTGATTTGTGCTAGTCACTCCAGTTAAAATTCTAGAAAACAAAAATCAGTGCATTCCTAATTTTAAACAGTTGCAAAATCGGTAAGGTTTTAGATGAAACGGTTGGCAAAAATTAGGGTATAAAAGTGTTGCTTGGCATCATTATTTCCATCGTTATTCTATTAATTGGTCTTTAACTGTATAATAACTTTAGTGCATTTTTCAAAAAAAACCAATATTAATTGACACTTTGCGGACAGAGTATAAAAAATGAAATGGGATTGTGCCAAAATTTACGAAATATGGAAATTGATGCATAAACGGATGATTCAATAAAATATATCTTGAGCAATGAGACTTACGTGTACCTGACTTGTCATTAGCTAAATGTACATGTTGTAGTTATACAACTGAGCTCAGAGGTCTGGTTTAAGTTTTAATAATCCATTTGAAAATTTAGTCCAGTATGGTCCAGCAACTATTAAAGTCCACATGTTTTCAGCGCACTGTGACTTAGTTAGTTATTAATTGATACCCTTCTTGTCCTCTTGCAAATGCCATAATGGAACATGTTGCTGCAGTGTACTGCTGTTTTTATATTCCTACTGCTGATGACTCAAGGTCAATGTGTCATGTGACTAATGTGGCCAATCACTGTGAGCCTCAAAAATATGATACTCAAGTTAACAATTAACTTTCTTATAAGTACCTCTTTCCAAATTCTTACCCAAAAGGTTTATAAGAATTCGCCAACATTTTGACTATTCATTCAGACTGAATTCTTATTGATAATATTCAATATAAGATTCCTATATTTATATACTCACTTGTAAAAATCTCATTAGATTATTACTCACTTAACTTATAAGAATCTTGTAAGATCTTATAAGTTGAAACTGATGAGGTATAATACACAGTTGTAATTTGCCTACCAATGTTCATCTCTATCTGGTTCGTAAACTACCATAATTGTGACGTCATTTCAACTTTAACCATGATTACGGAGAGGAACGTTATCATTAAAAACAGAAGTTAAACGCGATACCTGTTTAGCCAATAAGCAGTGGTGGTCAGTGGTGTGTGCATGTGTATGCGCAGTCGATTACAAATATGTGAACACGAGTAGGCATAATGATTTCGCAATCAACTTTTTGTTCGTATTTCGCCTTGTATCATGGGTATAAACGATATGAACAACAAAAAACAATGCAGTTTATGCACAATCGACCATCGATTCACCTGCTAATGCACAGAAAATAGAAATAATAAATTTGTATACAGTGTAGCATTAAGTTTTTAAGCTTTAAAAATATGAGGATATACTTTAGTCGGTCAGTAGTGGGGGTGTGAGTTTGAAATCTTGATTCTAATTTAAGAGGGTCATAATAATTGCAGGGTTTTATATGCATGAGTTAACTATGCATATTTATTAAAATAAAACAAAAGCTTATCAGAACGAAGAACCTTTTTGGACTCCCAAAAATAGTTCTTCGTTTAAATAAATAGCTCAAATTATTGTATGCAACAATGAGAAAGGAATCAGAGTAGAACGTGTTATTTGGTTTACAGCCCCATAGGTTTGCACATAAATTGCCTGGTTTGTTTGTCATCATAATACCAAAACTGCATATTGTGGATATCAAAAATGTTTATTAAAGTGGGCCTTTGTGATAGAAATAATATAGTTCGCTCGGATTGGTCTTATAATTCACTGTCGAAGTGTTACATTACAGTGAACGAGTTCACTAGTAATGGATCATATGCCACACACTTGGCAAATCATTCTAAGAGAGAACGTTCAGAAAAATGTTCAATACCTGTAATTGTTTCCCCAATTTCCAAACAAAACAATACAAAAATGCTCACAAAATACACGAGTCCGTATACCTATGGTATACCGGCCTTGGCAGATCATACATAATCACATTGATAGTGAATAGATGGGGTGGGACTCTAACCCTAGTCGAAGACATGGCAGACGAAGGAACAATATCCCACTAAAAACATATTATACAACTACAAATTCAATGCCGTATATTAAACCAAAACATCTACCACCCCCCAGAGTTGTAATAGAGTCAATTCACAATTCACTTCACAATTCACTTCAGAAGCATTAAGAGGAACAATATCAATAACAAAGAAATGCTTTTGTCAAAGTTCATTTAAATAGCTTGTGAGTTGACTAAAGACCTAATGACTTGTGGTGACTGACTCAATTACAACTCTGCCACCCACGGAATCCCACGGAATCAGGAAGGGACTGATGAGAACCCAATTCACATATTGGCCCAGGCAGGATTCGAACCCGGGTCACAGCGGTGGAAGGCGAGAAAAGAACCGCTGCGACAACCAAAAAATGCTGTAAATCCGAAATATATCCGAGTGCCCTTTGGGAACCACCCTGGTTACATGCACAGGTAAGATGACTATGCGCGATTTCATCAACAACAGAAACAAGAAACAACAGTAACCAAAAAAACAACTGAGAATTGCCAAATGGTCTAACTGCCTTTCAACAACAAGAGTATGCCTCGTCAACCCATATTTTATTTTACTTTTACATTGTTTCCATGTTTTAGGATGTTCGTTGAGTTGTTTGAATGGAGGGATTCGGGATGATCAAAACTGCATCTGCAACTGCACACAGTCCTTCAACGGAGAGACCTGTTCGAGTAAGAAACCTAGCAAGAACATACTAGCAATAAAGCCATAACCCAATCTGAGATGCTTCACCTGTGTCCAATTTCTTTTTTACTGTTTTATAAAAAAGGCGCGTGTCTCCAATATAACCTTGAAAAAATACACTGACCCTTCCTAGCTGAAAAGACTGCGGTTCTCAAAATGGTTCTCAAAAGCAGTCAAGAACCTCCAGCAGAATTTTATAAAATTTTATAAAAAGAACTTGAAAAGCAAAATTTTTGTTGGAACGTTGTAAATAACTCATTTTCTCTTTACCATTAACCTCATATGGAGTTTCCAATGAGACGTCGCATGTCTAATCAACAATTGTTTTAAATAAAAGTTGTATTTTAACTGAAATAAGGAGATTCCAAATTTTAACGGTTTCATTTTTATGTTACAGATTGTCCGCTGACAAGCACCTCCTGTTTAAATGGGGCAACGTTAGATGCAAGCTTTTGCGAGTGCGTTTGTCTCTCTGGAATGTCAGGTGTTACTTGCGAAGGTGAGAAAAAGCATTTATGCAGGCTTGTAATAACGAACATCTTACCAAGACCAAAACAGGTACAGGTGTGCACACGGGCATTACCAACATAAATTAAACTCATCATCCTTTGACAGCAGTTGAGATTGATGGCTGTTTCAACTGATAATATATACATGTAGTAACAAACGAATAATGTATCACCAACCGATAATGTCACGCAAATTGACTGATACTGTACCACTAACCAATAATGTACATGTAACAAACAAATTGACTGTGTAGTAAAATGGACTACACTATCATTCATTTCTCAGACGAGCAGGCTAGGTAAATCATTTATAGAAGGAAGGGTGCGGAGAAGCTTGCGAACAAGTGCCAATAAGTAGCAATAGATTTTCTTTTTGTTGGTGCACCGTGTTTCTTTTTCAGTTCGCGCCGGGATTATTTTAACATCACCGAGCCGAGGGGCAAGATTATTTTTAACGAAACTCGATCCGAAGCAGGTTCAGGCTGATATAGTGCCGGGATGCACACCCACGCATTTCCGGCCTTGCTCGCTGCTGACATGTATACATTTTTGAACTTGGCGTGTTTATGCGTCATCCGTTTCGAATTTGGGGAAACTTCTGCGTTTATATACGTCATCCAGCGCGAACTGGTTAATAGATGTTCATAGTGTAGAACTAGCAGAGTTATGTCGGAATCACAACATTTTTAATTACTTTGCAAGCAGGTGTCGTGGATGTTCTTGATTACAACGCTATAAATAACGGTTATTTAACGAGTAAATAATAATATTAAAAACACAGGAAGGTGGAATAAGGGATTTTAGTACAAACTACTTAACAAGTGGACAAATTTGTGTAAAGCCCACAGTGGGCCTTACCCACATTAGCAGATAGTCCATGCAATGGTTATATCTGTTGCAATACAGATCCGGACCCATGTGTGACTACACCAAACCTGTGCACGGGCGAGGGCGAGTTCTGCCTTACAGATACTACAAATGCTGACGGCTACACGTGCGAGTGTCGCAGCTTAGATGGATACACCAAAATCAATGGAGTCTGCGATAACACTGGTGGGTCCATCTTTTCTTTTCTCTTTTTTAATCTATACACATTCAATATAGGAGACTTTAAACAGTATGAGGAATAACCTGGTACACAATTGGGTTACGATTTACTTTGGAAAAGGCTGTACCAAATCAGTGGGAGTTCTTCATAAATTACAACATGTCATTGTGGGATAAACAATGTAAACTACATTGTTGGGTTTTGGACCTTGGTTCGCATTTAGTAAATAGAAACAACGAGGCACACCAATGATACACACAGAAACAACCAATAATTTATTTTATACAGCAGAGTGCACTTTTAAAGATACACCATTGGTAATATTGCTTGAATTATCAGAAATGGGTGTATTTTATAGTAAATATCGTTTAATTGACCAGTCCGAAGTTTTATGATCATGGTTGCTGAGAAAAGCAAGAAAAAAAACTGTTTGTTTTCAACTGGCGTCAGACAATAGTTTTTTATGTTGTTCTTGTTCTCGTCATCGGCGATCGTGATTCTTTTTAAATAAAATTATAATTTTCGGAACAATTACAGGATATCTATTAACTAGCACAATCAATTTGCTGAATGCCTACAATCCTTATTTACTTTCAAATAAGTAAGATATTTCTTATTAATTTTAGTAGTAGGATGCAAATAGTGTATCCTACCTTTAAAGGTAGGACATACCATTTGCAGATATCGAAAATATTTACTTCCGAATTATTAAGAAATATTATCTTATTTTAAATCTGAAAGTAAATAATGATTCTAGGCATCCAGCAAAATGATTGTGCTAGATATCCTTTAATTATTCTGAAAAATAGAATTTTATAAAGAAAGATTTGAGATCGGCTGACGGTGATCAAAAACAAATGCTGTTTTTCGTGCTTTTCTCAGCATCCATGATTGTAAAACTTAGGCCAGGTCAGTTAAACGATATTTACTATAAGATACAACCCCCCAAATTTACACATTCATGATAATTCAAGCAGTTACCAATGGTGTATCATACCTTTAGTAATTTAGTGGTCAGAGGATGAAAATGGGAGCTACATGGCCTACCTATAGTCCAATTTCATCTTTACTCGAAAATTGCAGATGATAAACAATAATTATTGTTCTATTTTTTATTTATTTTTAACTTCTTATTTTCAGTTACAAATACAATTACACTTGTGGTACGTGTGCTGGGAGTGAACGGGAATGCAGTCGTGTTCCTTGACGTCTACAATGATCCCAATGCAGCTGCCACCATAGTTTTCATGAAAATTGTTACTGATGTAGTAAGTGCAGAATCTTGCTATGAACATGTACTTTGTAGCTCTAGTCCCTTGTTGGCTATTATACCGACGTGTTACTTTAAATAAAACCCTGCCACATGCAACAAAGTGCGTTGAAAGCCATTCCAGAACAGGTCCACCCCCCCTATAACAAATTCCAACTATTATTTAGAATAGGTTTTCTGTGTGCTGAGAATCTACGGGGGTTTTAGTAACCTTTGCTTTATCTTTTGCTTAGTCTTCGACTTTGACTTACAAATCGCTGAGAAGCAAATAGAAATGGAAGTATTCAAACTTTTAGATTTATATCAACAGATTTAATGTTTCTGAAGCACAACAGGCACCAGGATGTGGCTGAAGTTTCTGCTTTCTGTAATTTGATTTTCTATCAACGTTAAACAAGATGCTATTTTTCATTTACAATAACAGATATTTGAGAACCTTAAAGCCGACCCGATGACTGCTAGTGTCGTTTCTGTCATCGGTGTTTCTGTGACGCAAGGGAGTGTGATTGTCAACACCGTTGTGACGACGGAGACCACCTCGAATGTCACTGCCGGCATGATTACTCCAGTTTTAAGCGCTCAACAGATTCTTTCTGGTGGAGGAACCATCCTGAATGTAGATAATACTACAATAACTGCATTTGGTAGGTTTTGACAACACAAACCTCCTAATACAGTACTAAGACTGTTCTTCAAACCAAAAGTTAAAATAAATATTTTACTTTTAAAGTGCTAAGACCATTTCGTTAAAAATGCATTTTGTATCCCAATTAGATGCTTCCAGGAAGAAATGCCTCTTTAACACACTTTCTTATATCTCACTTTTGAATTCCTGTAGTATCAACCCAAGAATGTGCAACGGACTATTGCCAGAATGGAGGAACCTGTAACCGCACTGGCCAATATCCACAGTATGTGTACACCTGCAGGTAAGTCTAATTGTGTAAAAGATAGGATACATCATTTGCAGATATCAATACAAAATTATACTAAATTATTAAGAAATATCTTACTTATTTGAAAGTAAATAATGATTCTAGGCATTCAGCAAAATGATTGTGCTAGATACTCTGTAATTGTTCCGAAAAATTGAATTATAACCGCCGGACAGCGATTGCGAAAAAAAACATACAAACAGCCGGTTTTCTTGCTTTTTCTTTGGCATCTATGATCGTAAAACATCATATCGTTAATAGGGTCAGTTGAAAGATATTTACTACGAAATACAACTCCCCAAATTCACCAATTACTCATTAATCAAGCAATTACCAATGGTGTAATCTACCTTTTTACTCTGGCTGGACAACTTTTAAAAGGTTTTCAAATATCTTTATTAATTAGAAAAGAGTATTTAAATAAAAAGATGAGTAGGACCTCGTTATTATGTAATTCATGACTTATTTTTTGTTATATCAATTTGTAGTTGTGCAACTGGATACACAGGTTCTCAATGCGAGTCAGAAATCGTGGAATTCACAACACAAACAACAACTGTGCAGGTCTCAACAACAGCCGCACCGTGTGAGCCAAAGAAATTTGACGTTGATTTTTGCTAATTCTTCATACATTCTAGGGGTTCCCCTTGTTAAGGACTAATGTTATAATACTACTAAAATGGGCCAAAATAATTGTTGAAATGCTAGACAGCAGGTACTGTATATCGCACACTGCCCTAAAATTAAGGGTGACTAGATCCGCCCCAGCCTAACACTAAAAATATATCAGAATATGGATCATTTATCCGGGAAAGGTCATATAGGGCAAAATAAAAGTTCTCATTTATCCTGAGGAAAACCCACGGAATCGGGCAGGGACTGAAAACCCAATTCACATTATTGGCCTAGGAGGGATTTGAACCCGGGTTACAGCAGTGGAAGGCAAGGAAAGAACCACTATGCCACCCTGACTGGATTGAATCCCCAATTTTATTGAGTGCACTCTGTCTTTTCATACAGTGCCAACTGTGGCAATCGTGCTCATCATGCTGGGCGTGGTAGCCCTCATGCTCACGTTCTTCGGCATCGCCGTGTGCTGCTGCATCCTTGCCCGAAGACGCCAGCGCGATGACTGGAGGCAGCGTGCTGTCAACAAGTACCAGCGCCGTATGGCCTTTGGCCGCAGACGTAGCCTGAGCGTGGACGAGTATGACTCGCGCTCCGTGGCTACTGGCAGCGCCTACAATGGGTCAGATTTGGACGACCGGCGGATGGGACATCTGGCCCAGGTTTTGGCGCGGTCCCCTTACATGCAGCAGGTGAGTTTCTGTCTGTATATGTTTTTTTTTGTTTTTTTTACCACAAACTGCCATTAGTGTTAGTTGGTTGTCCCGTGCAAAAACATTGTGGCATGGGGGCTTTTAAAGGTAGGATACACGGCATACACCATTGGTAATTGTTTTAAATATCAGAAATGGGTGGATTTGGAGGGTTGTATTTCATTAACAAATATCGTTTAACTGACCTGTCTGAAGTTTCACAATCATGGATGTCAAGAAATAAGCATGAAAAACAGAGTTTGTTTTCAATCGGCGTCGGGCAGTTGTTTTTGTTGTATTTGGTTTTTTTTGCGATCGCCATCAATATTTTTGAGGAAATTCAATTTTTCAAAACAATAACAAAACATCTAGTGCAATCATTTTGCTGGATGCCTATAATCATTATTCACTTCCAAAGATCGATATTAATAATTTGGTAGTAAATTTGTTTCGATATCTACATGGTGTATCTGACCTTTAAGTGAGATTGTGGTTGTCAGTGACAAGTATAGGCCCATTAGAGGTCATGTTCAAGTTTCAGGTTAAGTTTTTTTTTAAATCAGTATCTTCTTATATTTATTGGATTCCGATGCATCTACATCCTAAAGAAGTTTTGTGGGTTTTCAGCTATGGCAGAAAAAACACTCGCCAATTTATTTACATTTAATACATTTATTTCATTTTTCGGGAAACACTTTTTTCGGTTACAACAAACAATGACATTAACACAGAAATTACACATAAACATTTTATATTAGCAAAATGTATATACACATACATAATACATACATGTACAACAATTAACCAGCTCCCGCTGGATCATCCAAAAGAAACATGGTTTCTATCGAGAAGTTCTCCAAACGATTAAATATAAAAACAAAAGTCTATAATAAATAGAACGATGAATAAAATTGATATACAGTAAATAAGTATAATAAAACGATTTGTTATAGGACACAAAATTTGGTAAAAAAAGAAGCAAGAGTACTGGATCGGAGTAGTTTCCGACATAAAACAATGTACATTTCTCTTAGAGAGGTATTTTCATAATCTTTTATCTGGTTACTTTTAATTACTTTTAATTTACCCCATTCAGAGTCTGCACTCCGAGTTCACAAGGCCATACGTGGCAACGGGCATGGAAGCTCTCCACTATGACCAACAATGGGTAAGCTAATTATATTATCAAATATTTTTCACACATCTTAATTTGGTACTTTTGTGCGAGCTACACAGCAGTATTTTCTTAAAGCCTTTTCTCCACCAGTGATTCTTTTCAATTTAAATAGTTGTGTAGGCTGGTAAATCATACAAAATGACAAGGTGTCGCTAGGTAAAGAGGTCTGCAGTCTTGCAGAATTTAACCACAAACTCTTTGACTAGATGTGTTAAAAATTCCCAACGCTTACCTTTTTTCTGCAGGAAAATGAAGACGAACAAGATGCTCGATCCACGGCTAGTCGCTCCCGACGGAGTCACTTCAATTTCTAGACACCAGGACTACCCATTTGTGAGGCGTGTAAATCACTGATGAAGACAGAAATATTTTTAACAAGTTTTTCTTTTAATAACATTACAATTTTATATGACTAGCTTTACGTTGTACTTAGTGAGAGCAAGAATCTCGACAAAGTGAGCCTAACCAGTTCGTGTCAGATGCCGTATACAAGCAAAGTTTTTCCGGAATTAAAAACGGATGACGGATAAACACATTACGAGCAATTCAGTCAGCGACCGAGGCCAGAAACATCTGGTGTGCTACCTACAGATGCCGGCCTGAACCTGTTTCGCATCAAGGTTCGTGAAAAACAATCCCGTGCCTGGGCCCGGTCAATGTCAAAATAATCCCAGCACGAACTGGTTAGAAAATAGCCATGGTGATACATAAAGAAACTATTAATACTAAAAACCATATACCATTAGACTTGAAACTGCTGTATCGAGTGGCATATGTTTATAGCGTTTATTTTGACTAAATATATACATGTAGTGCCATTGTTTTTGTGAGAAGTAATTATGTAAGGGTTTTTTAACAGTAGAACTATAGATGGCAGGAAACACTGTACTTTTATACAGTCTCTTTTCGCAGCTGATGATACTAGTCGGATACAAAGTATAGTGAACGATATATTGTTAATGTGGTAAAAAATGTAAATAATATGCTGTACCCTTTTTGTATCGCTTTGTTTTGTAATAATAGATTGAATTTACTAAATTCTTACATTATGTCTCGCTGATGGCCGGCACTCGGGGGAGTGGTGTATTGAGGGGGAGGTTTTGTGGAAGGATTTGTGTTTACAAATGGTTAATTTACTCATCCAATGGCGTCGATCCCCTTTTTTAAAGATTGCTGCTGCTAGTGCTACTAGCTGAGGTGTATTACTACCCCTAGAACCATGGAGGAATAAGAGCATGGGGCTATATGTGGGCGTCGGAAGCCTAGGGGTAGACTGTGTATACTGCACCACAACGCATAAACCTGTTTATCTCTTTTTTTATATTCTAGTTATTATTTTGTTTAGATTACCTGTTAACAGTATACAAAGAAAACAATTTTGCTAAAATTAAGTTTAAAAAAAAATATATAGAGGGGTGTTCCAGTGGTGAATACTATTTGTTACTTATACTGTACTCGTTTTAATTTTGAGAAAAAGTTATTGCCTTTACTTTAGATTTTGTTATATAACTTCAATAAAAAGTAAATCAATTGTAGGCAATTGTACTGTTTTTAAATACATACATTCTTATAAGAATTATTATTAAGAAATATTGTCACAAAAATTCATGTGCTTTAAATCTTACCCCCGGCCGTCCCAAAAAAATTAAAATAATTACATGTACCTCCTCCAGCCGTCATCACGCGCTCACAATACCAGAGTACGATCCGGAGACCCAGTACCGTTTCAGCGGTCCGCTCGCAGCCTCGCTAATAACGTCGTGTTCCCATTATGAGAAGCTTGTACATATCCAGTCTCATCATGCATGCGTAGTTAAAAAATCGTAGCTGGATCCACGAGATATATATTCTGGCACCAGAGACAGAAAACCACTTTCGCAAACTACAGTTTCAAGTTGCGCGAACCTCGCCAGTACGTACGTTTTAGTTGGCGCCAGTTTAGTTGAAGTTAAACGAGGTTTACAAAAATACGTTTTCAAAATGGCAGCGCCCAGTGCAGTGACACTGACAGTAACAATCGTTTTGTTGGATAATGCACCCACCAGGGGTGCGTTCCACTCATCTGGAACGCAATGTGCGCCAATTATGTTGGCGAACGTTAGCGAAAACGACGAACGACATTCCCGAGCTGTTCGCTGTTGGCCAGTGACGTATTTTAAAGATGGCGAAGAGGTATAAGCAGACGACAGTGTTCTTTTCACGGTTTTGATTTATGTTTCATACTTTTCGTTATAAATGGTGGATTGTTTTGAGCAGTTTAGGGATCTTTTAAAGACAAATAATGAGTTGGAAAAAAAGCAGCCAACCAAACGATGTCACGGTCACTGGGCGCAGCCATTTTGAAAACGTAGTTTTTAAAATATCGTTCCACTTCAATTAACGCAAACTCAAAACGTAGGCGAACGTTCGCGCAAACAGTTCGCGTAAGTGGAACGCACCCCAGTTGTATCGTTTAACTCATTAATTTTCTTTAAACAAAAAAAATGTGTCTGCCAAAACAATCCACCGTTTATACCAAAAAGTATGAAACGTAAATCAAAACCGTGAAAAGAAAGCTGTCGAGCGCCGCGCAGCCTTGCTGCTCTGTCTTTAGCAAAATAAATTCCGTGCTTTACGCAAGCGCGCCTATTGTGATGTAGTCTAGCCCTAGACCCTTGTGTTATTTCGGCGCCCACCACGCGCGCAGATTCGTTAACGCTGTCTCTTTTTCAAATCCCGGCTTCGTGTGCGTTCTGGTCTTACGCATGCGTTCTGGTCTTACGCATGCGTAGTTTACAAAATGCGGCTGGATCCATGTTCGCACTGGAGCCGACGTTTGACAAACGTACATGATTTTGGATTCCCAGAAGGGTCTAGCACTAGTTGGCTAGCAATTGTTAACTTTAACCTTAGTTTTCGACGATTCTCCCTCGCTTTTCCGAGGGATCCAATCAGCGACCGAGTTTGATCCTCATCATGAATTATTCATTATACACAAATACAGGATATGACTGGGTGTGTGTACACAGTGTACATGTAATGTCTGTGTACATGTACAGTGTATGTGATGGCGACTCAATGCACGTATAGTATGCATTGCGCGAAATATGCAGACTTAATAGCATTGTGTGGCCGATCTTCCGGGGCAGTGCTACTGCAAGCTAGCTGCAGCCGCCAACCGGCGCGGTCTGGACGCATTGTACCCGTACCGATCTTGTCGAGTCCCGCTGCAGCATCTCGTTAGTAATGTGGTGCCGCGGAGAACGGAAGGTTTTTTTTTTATTCCACAAGTGTATCGAACCATAGAGAAAGAAACAGATCGAAGTCGAACGTACGTCATTTTGGCTACGTTTCCCTGAAATCAAAGGAAACATTATCATTCGTTTCGTGGTTTCACTCATCACAAATTTAAACACCAAAGACAAATACCTCTGCACCCGCAGTCACAAATAAACGCCGGGGCAGCCATGATTTGCTGTGTCGATGTACAATGTACATGTACATGTGTACACAGGTCAATCGCGGCGAGTCTGGACGTACATGTGTACACAGGTCAATCGCGGCGAGTCTGGACATGTGTACACAGGTCAATCGCGGCGAGTCTGGACATGTTTTGGTCTGCACGTATTTGCTTAACCGTCCATCATTATCACGTGATATGAATACTGCATATATTACAATAGTCTGACCACGCCCACGATGTGCCAACTTGTCCAAGACCTTCGACAGGGTCCAATTCACGGGTGGGGGTTCGTCGTGAAATAGCGCCCTCTATAACATCGGTGGTTTGTGTCAGTGATCGCGAAATAAACAACACGAAGGTCTTGGAACCAAGACTAATTGTGATGATGCGGCCTACTACAACTTCGTCACTGTTTTCACGAAGCCATCTTTGGCTCCAAGACCTTCGTGACGCGACGTTGGTCCTGGGTACGGCCGGTATATATATAGAAGGTAGCTGCATTTTGTAAACAACACGCATACGTGAGACACGCACACAAAGCCGACATTTTGAAAAAGACGACGTTAGAGAATCTGCGCGCGCGAGCGCTGAAATAACACAAGGGTCTTGGGCAAGACTACATGGCCATCATCAGCAGCGCAGCGAATTTCTTAGCTCTGCCGTTAGCAAAATATCCCTATACTGTAGCAAACAAATTCCGTGCTTACGCAAGCGCGCCTTCTGTGATGACGCAGCCTACTACTTCGTCACCGTTTTCAAGAAGGGGAGAATTTCATGACAAATCGTCTATTTATCAATTATTTGTTTAATGAAAACAATTAAATATTGCAATATCTACAGCCTCGTGAAGTTTACATCCAAAAAATCATTAAAATCCCAATTAACCTAATTAACGAATAGGCGAATTTATCATCAAGTGCCATTTTGGGTTTTCACGAAGAGGCGAATTCGACTTTAACGTGTTTTATAAAGGAGCGCCTTCGTTTTCACGAAGAGGCGAATTTGACGCGTACTGGCTTATAGCGTTTTCACGAAGAGGCGAATTTGGGGCGCAGTTGATACCAATCTGACTCTCACAGCCACAGGACAACACAGTTTTTACGTTTTCACGAAGAGGCGCTTCTATTAATTGATTATTTCTGCAAAACCAATCACCTATTTTTCTTAAAGTTTGCTATATTTAAGAAGATTGGTATCTCTTCTTTCCCATGAATACCTTAATCTTGTATATTTTTTATGTTTCAAACTGCTAAACAAAAAAAAGGACCAACTTTACACGCGATTTTCTCGAAAGTTTGTTCAGGCTGCGGTAAAAGGCTAAATTCGCCTTTTCGTGAAAATGGTGACGATTTGTACTAGTTCCAGAACAATGACTATAACGATCAAAGTAATTATGTGTCTAGTTTTTATTATAACACTTCACCCACAGATTCTGTGTCTTGATTGGCCGAGAGCTAACACGTGGCATTTTCTATTTTTACTATCTTTCTGTGCACGGCAAAAAGTACTACATGTACCGTACATGTATACTCAAGGCGCGGTATTTAATTTGTGTGCAAATGCATGCTGATGCGCGCGTTGAGCGTTGCGCGTATTGTTCCAAAGAGAGGGCGCTAGTACATGTACACGTACAAAAGTGCATGAGATAATTAATTATACCCAACGTTGGTGGCGCCAACCCGAACTGCCTGATCGATCGATCATCAACCATCGAGCTATAATCTGGTTTTTCTACGTCGTGTTTTGACAGCCGTTTTGCAGTATTATTTCCTCAAACTTGCATCAGCGCCCCTTCCTAAAAAGACTGGAACTCTAGTCTAACTGTGGCAACATGAGCTTCTCCAAGAGAGCATGTTTTGTGTTTTGGTTGTCCGCAGTCGTCGTACTTTGCGTATTGCCCAGTGGAATTACGGACAACCCGGTGAAGTGTATTCTTGATGGCTATTGCACCTGCACTATGTCGGACAAAAGCGGGCGCTACGACCTCACAAGGCTGTCAGGATCCCCAGCCCCTTATTTTGAAATTGTGGGTCGAAATAGCTCTGAGAAATTTTATTACGATCCCTGTGTAACTTTCTCGATTCCTGATGATGCAGTCAGCGAGCTGGAGACAGCTTGTGAAAATGTTGCAGCATGCCAAGCCGTTACATCTACAGCAGAACGGAAAACGACATACATCAACATTGGGAAACACATCATGACAGAGTTCATTTATGATCCCCCTACACAGCAAATGACTGTTCACTACACCAATGGTACGCTTGTGCTTGCTACTCATGTTTGTTTTAGACCCCACTAACTGGGACACTAGAACTGATTTTGTTTTCGCAGTTTGTCATAGTACATGTAGAGCACTTGCCCCATAAAAGTTGCTCAAATACTGGATTACCTGAGTATTGTGAGCCACACAGTGGTCATATGTAACTAGGTCCCAAAAAGAAGGGAAGGTCCCAAAAAGATTAACACGGTGAAGAAGGGGTACAAAAACCTAAATTTAGGCTTTTGTTTTTAACTCGAAATTTATTCTAGACAGTTTACTGACCTGGTTTAGTTGTTAATAATATTCCAAAAATTGGAGATTCTGGATCTTCAGATGTCTAGCTATCCTGTAATTTCAGGGACAATTGTGCACTTTGTCTTTAGCAGAAAACAAACGAAGGAAGTCCAGTATTTAAGCCACATTTAAGGGGCTAGATAGAGGCTCGCACTCGCAGGATACAACAAAAACACATAAATCCACACAATTCATCTCAAGTTGCCAAAATCAGGCAAAATACTTGGCAGAAATACCTTTAAAAGCACCCAATGGCTTCTCTACATGTGAAAGACGAACTAATGGGCTTCAGTGGTTATCGCAATCAGGTTTTAGGGGGTTGCATATCTGTGAAAATCAACCAGTTTGAATGACACACATCGACATGTTATTACTTATTATAACTCACATTAACATATTACTTTAACCCTAACTACCCCAAGCCCATTAAACTCCAACTGCAGGTTTTTCTAGGTTTAGTAGCACTAGCAAACATGATTAGCAACTTGTTGTTGAACTTTATTTGACTCGGTACAAAAGGCCCAGGGCGACCCTGTTGAATTCTGGGAGGTTCAGGGCGGAAAGGCATGAGTTTGTTGGAGTTTGGAGGAATGCATAGACATTTATTCGTGGTCACAGCACAGTTCCTGGTCAACTGTGTGTTAGTGTGATGTGTACACCCTATGTGTCCCCACTCAAACACAGCCCAACACACAGAACCAATGGCCAGTCATCACAGCCCTGGTCCTAAACACTGAACAATGCATAGATCCATCTGTACCAACTCAATCAAACTTCAGCAAGTGGGAGTTTGGCAAGTTCAGTACTGTTGGGTTCAGTACCAATAATTACTGAACCTGTGCGCAGTTGTTAAAGTTTGTTAGGTTTCGTATACATTCTAGTGCAAGAGCCTAGGGGGTTAGGGTTAATATGATATTTTAAAGTTATTTGGAGGTATCTATAAATGAACTAGAGCCTAGAGGTATACAAGATTTTTCTAAACAATGACAGATAATGCATAGTCAGTCTGCAGGACATTTCTGAACAACATGTATTTTAAATGCGTTTTTTTGTTTTTGTCCTTTCTCACTACAGACGACATATTTCACGTGATCACCACAGAAGTTCACCTGCGCTGCACACCCAATTCAGACACCTACAGCCTTCAGTACCTGCGCGTGACTGACAGTGCGGTATCGTTCAGGCTCAGTTCCCGCTACGCCTGTTTCATCAAGCCCGACAAGGGCGGCCTGAGTTTTGGCAGCATTCTGTGCATCCTGTTCAGCTTGTCTTTCATTGTCTACCTCGTTGGAGGTAATTTTGTACCATTCACGTAAAATAAACCTTTCAAGTTGTTCTTTAACCAGTTCGCATCGGATGCCTTGTATACAAGCTAGTGACAACTTTTGGGGAATTTGAAACGAATAGCGGATAAACACGTCACGAGCAAGGCCGGAAATATCTGTCAGCGACCAGCTTGCAGCGAGCAAGGCCGGAAATATCAGGGTGTGCTACCAACAGATGCTGGCCTGGACCTGGTCAATGTCAAAATAATTCTGGCGTGAACTGGTTAACACTCTGGACATGTATTTGCCCATGCTATTTTCGAAGTTTAGATTGGGTGTCAATTTTGAGTTCAGATTTGATTTGCTATTGCTATTGAACAAAAGAAAAATCCACTGATGTTTAGTATTAGTAATTACATTGACAAATTTAAAATAAATGCAGCTGAGCCGGTTGCAGATGACCCAACTGGAATAATGTCCAAAATATCAATTTTTTTCGTTAGGACAAAACTTTAAAAAAAAAAATTCTTATGAAGATCAAAGAATATGTATACATCTTTAAGTGGCACAATTCATCTGAAAGATGAGGCGCACACGCATTTTGGTAATCTTATTGGTCAAAGGAGCCCCGAGTGCGTACTGTACTACCAAAATGGCTGTAGCCAGATAAGTATATACTATACTGAAGGGTACACACAGTCTCATGTTCCCTACGTACATACTGTGAACATTTTATTTTTGTAATAGTTAAGAAAACGACTTAATTCTCATTTTTCTCGCTTCCAAAAAAACAAATTTAGACCTAAATTTTGATCCTGGGCTCAATTGTTTCCCTTAATTTTTCTACAAATAACCCTAACCCCGTTTTCCCTCTAAAGATCTTTTTCAGAGATGGTGAAACGGACTGTGGACGTATGCAGGTCCACAATCCGTAAGCTCTTTCTGTTTTGGAAGGTTCGTACACAACTGTCCTAGTAAAACCCCAGCTTAAAAAAAAATGTAATTTTTTCCAAGGTGCTTTGGTGTTGGTCTTCATTCAACACAAGCCGCTTAACGAGTCTGTACCACCCAACAAAGACTTCTGGCTGGACCTGCCTGACTTGATCTTGGCCGGGGCCAGGTTTACGATGAACGGCTTCAAAGTCAGTCAGCCGACCCACCAGCGGCTAGGCAGGGTGGACGAGGATGATGATGACCACCATAATGCCTATCATGATGACCTCAATGAGGAGGGAGGGGTGGAGTCCAAGCCACAACCCAGCGCAGGTGACGTTTTCGATTAAATTAATTAAGATTTGAATAATAGTCATGCTTATCGTATCAATGATCTCAAAGCGCTTTACAATTATTACCCCAGGCAATGGACCATGCGGCTACTGATGAAGGCGCTTAATCGACCCTTCCGGGAAACCATTTATACTTCTGGGGCCGATTCAAGAAACAAAAAAATTCAATCATAGGAAGACTAACTCATCCTAACTTGCATGTTAGAATGATTTACTCTGTAATCCTAGGATTAATTTTAGTATTGGCCCTGGGTGGGAATGTGCAAGAGTGACCAAATTATGCCAGTCCTAATGTTTTATAACACCTTTTGTCAAAAAATGTGTCGGTTTCCGTGATTCGTTTTATAATGAGCCTGAGTGCACTAGACTATATTAGTGAACCCCACATGACTGTGCTTCAGCCAACCAGGATAAAGAACCAACAAGAGGTTATAATTAACCATAGTTTCACTATAATAATCTTCACTCAAACTATTTTGAACTAGACCCTTAGGCACGGTTGCATCACTGGTTACCTAAAGCCGCGGGCATTGTAATGTACAACAGGGAACCATTATAAGACTAGAGGCGTTTGCAGGCGTAAGTTACGTCACAATTCAACTACTGGTCAACTAATAGTCCTCACCCAAGAACAAGTTCGATCAAGGACTATAGTTAGGCCAAATAATAAAAAAAACATGTTTAGCGTCATGCCTTTTTTTTTTAAAGGAAGGAAGAGGCCCTTTTTTTTTTTTTTTTTTTCAAAATGGCCGCCCGACACATTTTAATTCGAGTCATGTAGTGAACATATCACACCCCATCTTCCAATTTAAAATTAAAACATGGTTCACCCACGATTACAAATCAAAATTCATGTGGGTCGATCATGTATGCACCGTACACGTCACACCCTACCTTCCTATTAGAAAAAATATATTTCTAGAGCATGTACACAGTGATGCTAAAGTCTAAAATACGATCTAAATCTTTTTTACCAAAATTGTCAAATTTATCTTTTTTTTTAGAAAAGAAAAAAGGAGGTGGCATCCAAAAAGGAAGCGGGCATATTTTTTGGGCCTTAACTATAGTTCGACTAACTTTGATCGAACTCACGCTGGTTGGACTAGTCTAGTCGACTATTCGCTTACAATCTACCACGGTTGGTCGCGCTGGTTATCAATAGCAACATTTCTTTGGCATAGTGCACCGGGGACCAACTATCAAAAGGCAGAAAACGAAACTTTGCGGTGCAAACTGGCATATTTTTTCCTGTTAGTGTTCATTTCTGTCACTTTTGTACGATAAGAACGGCAGTTATGTAAGTTATCTAAAACTACACAATAACTATTACGGTGTAAATAAACGGAGGCATCGTGTTGAAATATTGTTTTGCCGGTGTGGGTACGATATTTTCGGCACCACAAAAGTTCGACCGTAATTTGACTAAAGTCATTCGGACTGCATGCGCTAATGAACCATTGGTCCTTGATGGAACTTGCTCTGTGCTGTAAAGTGAAATAGCACCCTCTTGTGTTAACACTGTGTGTAATAACAAGTCTATCTTGTTTTGACATTAATCCAAGCTTCTCTAGTGGAATAACTTATCAGTTTTAAACCAAGTAAGTTGCATGTAATTATTTCACTTTCTCGTTTGGTGGTGGTGCATGTGAAAAATCATTCGGTGAGGGTTTTCAAGAAGGAACTGCAGATATTTTATCTTTTTAGTCAATTTGTTTAATTTCTTGACATCGTCAATTTTGTGGAAAAGTCCTCCGAAAGAGACAAAATACATACACATGTATTAAACCCTAATGTACATGAATCCATCCAAATCCATTACTTGTTTTTGAGAAGTTCAGGATACCTCCATATAGAACGATCCGGCCTGTCAATCAAACGGCGCGCATCGACCAATAAGATTACTAGTTTTGAGCCGCGTTCGCATTGGACTTTTTTTGGTAACACCTACGGAGAACTTAACCAAATTAAATACAATGCGGACAGGCGGTAACATTGTCAAATTGTCCATTTTACCCTCCGCAACAGTAAGATCTACAGGCCCAAGCTTCTAGCGGAGGATTTAACACTGTGAACTTTGACAATCACGTACCGTAACATTTGACAATATTAAGTCCAATCCGAACGCAGCTATAGTCCGGTAACTTAGCAACGGTTGCTACAGGCGTGGTCCGCCATTAGAAAAGTGTACACAAACAACTGGCTCCGGTACAAAAAAAAAGGCATCGTATTTGTCAATCTAAATACGGCTGTATTGGAGTTTAAGAAATGGTCATGAATTATGTAAATAACACACCCGGTACTTGGATCACGACATCATTTTTTTCCCGTTAAATACAAAAGAAAATCCCAAAAATGAGAATTACCGTTGTATGACTTGAACGGCGGGCCCCATTTAGATCGTGGGAATGTCAAGAAGATAAACAAGGACAGTGCAGTAGGATGTAGAGTTAAAATTAATGCTCTACAATTTAGGCTATGGTTTAATCCCGTTGTGACAAAATACGTGATTTATTCCAGTACCGGTACTTACAAAGCAACACATACACCGTCCGTATTAATAATATTGACATACTTCATTTCCAACAACTGCAACTTAACCATCTTTATGTACTGTACATACATACCCCTCCTTAAAATAATGGTCATCCTTTTAGTTCGCCCGCCCGCTTGCTGATAGTAATTTTGACTAAAAAGTTTAAATCAATATTTTTGTTGTACGCCTAGCCTACACGTACACAACTTGACTGAGGTAATCGCTTCGCCGCGCCGTGGCTTATGGTCAAATCCGGATCAGTCTATTGAATAAACTGGTGGCTTTTGATAAATTTAGGATTTTAAGCCTGCACTACTGCAGGATTGTGCAATACTACAAAACTAATTTGAAGATTCTATGAAATAACACTGCAAAATATTTGTAAGCCAGAATGGTATCGTAAATCCTTTAGAATCCATCATAATTTTGCTGGTGAATTGTTGATGAATTCAGAATTTTTCCAGAATGAATTCTGATAGACTCAGGACACCATCGGCAGATTAACACTTTCTAGTAAAAGCACTCAAGGCGTTAGGGTTAAAAAGCAAGCCTGAAAAGGGTTTCAGAAAACTATTTCTTCAGTTAATTTTAGTACTGCACCTAAGGTTTTGGGTTTATTTTTAGGTGTAAAACAAATTCAAATCTAAAGTTTAGCACACAATTCCCTACTGAGTGAATGTTGCTGAAAAAGTCAAGAAAGGTTAGAGAATAAAGATTTTAACAAGAAAATACTATATTTTTCTTGGTTTTTTAGGACCTCCGTATCCTGAATCATCGGATGGTTTCACAGCAGTCCCTGTGTGATGCACCACCCACGCTCTTCCATGAGGTACTACAAGGAGTGTCATGCCCATTTCCTTCCTTTACCCAATGAGATCTGGATAATCTACACATCCAGAACTGCTTTCCCCAGCTGTAGTCTTATCTTTAAGAAAATTCAGAATCTATGTGCAACGTTATAATAAATTTATTAGAGAACAGGGCCAATTTCACGGAGCTGCTAAGCACAAAAATTTGCTTAGCATGAAAATGTGTTCTTGGCAAAAACAAGGTTACAGACCAAATTTTCACGAGATCTTTGCTCTTTTTGATTGATAATAAACTGGTTTTTGCTTAGTAAAACAACATACTGACCCACTCCCCTAAAAAAAATAATAAATTTCCTTTAATTGTTCAATTTATTATCGTAGGTAAATTATCTTAGGTTTGTACAGTGGTGATGGTTCATACAGCAAAAGTTCACATTGTTGAATCTTTTTTAATTTGGAAATATCTGTGTATATAGTTTGATCAAAATAGTTTACCTGATGATTCATATGATGTGCAATGTCCCCAATCAAACATTCCAAACACGTTCAGATTTTTAGAATTATATATAGTAATTAGAAATGTGCAATTTGGATTACGTACTATGATGTAACATTTGTCTAATACATGTAGTAAAAACTATCCGAATTCTACTGCTACAGATTAATTTACACTTTTAGTACTTTATTGCTTCGTGAATTGTGAAACCTTTAGATAGTTAGACTTATTACATTGTGTTAGAACTTTATTCCTGTATTCAAATTTTATGATCTTGTCAATAAAAAAACTAAAATCATACCCCTTGTAATATTATTCAGAATTAGAGCACAACCAACCAATGATGTGATGTGACGTGACTGTGCAATACATGTTCTATTCACCATTGAATATAACTTTTGGGATGATGTGATTTGTTCAGGTGTTATATATCTGGCAGAGTGTTCAAGTGCTTACTTGTGCCTCGAAATATCTCCGGTCACTCGACTCGCATTTATACGTAATTACGCAGCCACATTTTCCTTCCTTGAAAACTCCTAAAATGAATGCATCACCCAAACTAATTCCCTTTTTAATTTCCCTCCACTGGCGCATAGCCTTATGGGATACTGCACTAGGCTCGTAGCAGCGTGAAGTCACAAGAGCGTAAAATCGAACGGTGTCGCGCTTGCCTGAGTAAGTGCGAGGGAAGTATTTGAACACGGTAAAAAAAAAATTAACCCATTGTGTAGACATTTTCAGATTTGCAAATCTTAATTTTAACTAAGCCTTCTTCAAGTGCCTGACACGGTCTTTACATTTGTGACTCACAAACTTGCAACAAAAACAAGAGAGAGAGACACTCGCCAAGATCACGGCAGCAAAGAATAGATAGACGTCTAGAAGACTCCTTTGAATAACATTGAGATCCTGAACGGCCGGGCGTAGGTGTTCCCCACCAAACCGTGTCACATGCAGAATCCAGTGAACCACGGTGTCTATCGGGGAGGATGTGGTCTGGAGGTCACGTAGAATTTGGGAGATACGCCGGGCGTTGTCGTGGAATCTAAAAAAACAACAAGACGATTGACTAATTAAGCCTAGGTCTAATAATCTGTTCACTCGTCACTAGTGTCACCTAAAAAGAGAGAACTCTTAGAAAGTTTTCATCGGTTACCGGTACAGTAGTTGGAAATGGTTGTATTGAATGCTGCATAAAATCTTAGCACTTATGGGATATGTTGCAGCTAAGTATCTAAATTCCGAAGAAAACAAATTCTTAAATAAATTTCAATCTTAGCTTATGCACAGGTCTCGTTAAATAAAAAGTAAACAAGTTGCATAATAACTTTAACCAGTTCGCGCCGGAGTACGTATGTTCGCGCCGGAGTACGTATATACACGCAATTTTTTTTCTGAGATTCAAAACAGATAACGAGCAAGGCCGGAAATGCATGGGTGTACTTCCCAGTACCATCGGCCTGAACCTGCCTTGGATCGAGTTTTGTTGAAAAATTAATCCTGCGTCTCGGCTCGGTGAATGTTGCAATAATCCCGGCGCAAACTGGTTAAAAGGACTGCGCCAATCTCTATAATAACTAGGGTTTTTTTAACCGCCGGTCTAAATTGTCACCAATAAATAGGCTCTACATGTACCTGGGTTCATTGATGACTCTGCAGATGGTTCTGCTCAAGAGTTCCGGTGTGACACTGCCAATATCCAGCATCAGGCCTGCACCGCGGGACTCCACACGCACCATGATGTCCCTGTGATCGTGGCCGAGCGGCAGGCCAACGACAGGCAATCCTACCCACAGCGCTTCATACAGGCTCGTAGTTCCACCGTGATTGACGTATATTCGTACATTGGGGTGTTCTGTTAAACACGGAAAATGGGAAGTAAACTTTTGAGACAAAAGTTGAACTTTTGGTGCGCAAATGGAGTTTCAGCGAGACTTGTCTTTATTTGCCTAGACAATTAGCTAGACCTGAATGTCAGTTTAGGACCGTTTATGTCTTCCTTCATGCAGTCAGGTCCGTCAGGTTTGTTCGCGTCGGGCCGGTCAGTCAGGTTTAACATTTGGTTGCTCAGTCAGTCAGTGGGTCGTATAAATAAATAGTAGCATTTGCCTTTACTACCAATTTCTAAGCATCTAGCTTACAGGTTGCTGTTACAGGTTGATGTTACAGGTTGATGTACGTACACACAATTTCAAACCGAACTTTTATTCATTCAAAGTGAAGCATTTGCTCTTCCTTAATGCTTTTACTCCTAAGTAAATACTTTACTTTTACTTCTATACGACCCAATGACTCGGAGATTGTCATGCATGACCTAGTCCAATAAAATCCTTAATATATCCAATATAATTGTTATCGCATATGTAGTATACTGAGAATTAACAGCAGCTGCCTATATTCGTTATATTAAAATAATAGACGATATTGCTCTATAATTGATGCCATTGCTAACAGTATTTTAAATACGACCCATAAAACAACCTTCTACCTGCAAAGAACGACGATGGGCAATTGATAAGTTTGTAAATAAGGTAGAAGTCAGTTTCAAAAATCAAACATTATTTTGTTAACATAATTCTATCCTTCAACATCTTAGCCCTGCACTGCAGCAATAAGGCATATACGGCCTATACCCCTTCTATGCAGACGGCACTGTCTATACCCCTAGTAAGTGATGCACAGCATCAATGACGTTTTTTTTTCACGAACCCATTACAAGCATGAGAGGCAACCACTTCACAGTCATAGTGTTCGCCCCCAGCTGAACGCCTTTGAAGTCGAAAGTTGACTGCCACAGCACTCGGTGAGGAAGCATTGCAAAGCCATCTGCGAACAGCTGAACTTGAGGGCGCTCCATTGCCGTGATGAAAGTGCCCATTGAGAAGAGCACCACACCCGCCGGTGCACGTGTCTAAGAATTCTGCCACGTCGTCTGCCATCTGGAAAGAATGTCTGTTCATTGTAATAGCAACTAGAAATGAAAAAACAAATTCCTACAAACTGCTTACTGATTGCAAAAAAATATACAAATCAGAAAATGTTGAGCCTGATCGATTTGTCGATCCATCAGGATCTTGCTCAAAAGAAGTAAGAAATGCTTTTATGAATTCATCATTATTTTCTTAATAGCGATAAAGTGATGATCGGAGAACAGCGATTGCATAGCAAAGATGATTGTAGAGATCGTGATTCAACACATAAAGCAACACATGCACAATCTAATAGTTTGTGCCTTCTGTTCTTGTGTCTGTGCCACTATAGCGACTCATATTCCACATGTCCTTGTATTGGGCCAGATCTCCCACAGCATCGGAAAATCTCTAGGCATTTATCAGCTAAATATGGAGAGAATGTCTAGGTTAAAGAATCTCAAGATCTGCTATACCCTTGGCTACCCCTTGGCTACAACTGTAGACTGTGCACGCCATACGCAAGAAGATTGTATTCTCCACGACCAGTGTTAGTTCGAGCTAGCAAAAATATCATCAAGCTAGGGTTTACCATAGTTAAACTTTCTCCTTGTTTAATCATGTTATTATGACCACTAACCGTTTGGTTTTTATTCGGTTCCGGACCATGGAGCACTAGGACCGTGTTTGGCTGCAAGGAACGGGGAAATTCCAACCCGAAGCTCCCCATGAACAGGTACAGCGAGGCTCGTCTGTGGGCCTCCATCAAACTTATCTCAGGCTTGATGTTGTGCTTGACCTAAATAAACACCATTAGATATCTTTGTTTCTAAATCTGAAAGCACAAGAAACTAGAGGGTACTCGCTGATAAATCTGTTCACATTATTTTGATGTTGTACTTGGACGAAGTGAATAAATTGATAAGCAGAGTTCCACTGAAAGTCTATTGGTGATGAGAACTATATAAACATGCACGATGGTATAAAAAAATATTTTTTTCCTGGAACAAACTGGAACAAATTTAAATACCGTCCCTAATAGAGTGTTCAACATCACGAAAACTAAAACAAACTGTTGAATGGGTAATATAAGGGAAAAGTTGCATCCTTCGTATGCTTAATCGAATCCAGACTCCATGTAACCCTTGGAATCTCTGTCTCCTGACGACGGGCAGATAGCATACTGTACAAAACGTTTAGTTCCCTCCATTTTTTTGTTAGAACCACACATCTCACTAAGAGATTTACCGTGATGCTACCGTAAACTACTTATCTTATTGCCTTTTCGCCATGCAAACCTTCAAATCTCATCTAATGTAAGGGAATGTGATTAATTTGTATGTATTTATCCCAAAAGTATTTTCAAAAGGCCTATTTGGGTATTACAAAAATGTACTCGAACTAAACACCCCGTGTACGGTTACCTATTTGCTGTCATTAGAAGAATTAAAAAGTCGGTAAATTTCAACGACACCGACTGATCGTTGGAAATAACGAATTATATCAGATTACAAATTCAATGCTCCAGATTACATGAAAATCCTGTAATAGTACACCTTTTTTAGTTGACGCAGTATAGACGATGTGTCCTCTGTTTACATCTGTATTCAAATGTGCCCGGCAGTCGTGCTTGTTGGCAGTATGCGCACGCATCACGTTTTACATAAATTTGGTCAAGAGATGACATCAGAGGTCACATAATTCAAAGGCGATCGGACCTGCGACGTCACTCTTTAAGCAATTTTATGCAAAACACGATGTGTGCGTATACTGCCGGGCACATTTGAATACAGATGTAAACACGTGACGTCAGAGGGCACATCGTCTATATTGCCACACCATTTGCCAACTGTATGTTTCTACAGATTTAGATTCAAATACAGACCTTAAGCTGATCGTAGTCCTCAAAGTTAATGATGCCCATACTGTCAATGTACGCATAGAAGTAGTGAGCCAGAACGTTTTGAACTCGCTGGAAAAATGTCATTCTGTCCGGTAGTCCAAGGTTGCGCTCCGGTATGTAGGAGGGATCTACTTCAAGTCCAGTCCTGAATATGGAAATATAAATGGAAAGACCAGAGGAACTCTCTTGCTATTTTATTTTAAGAAAAACGTTTCTCAGTAAGGCCTATTTACGTGTATAACGTTAATCAAATATTTGTCTGCTTTGCTGGTACACCATAATGGCACAAAACAGAAGACCTACCAATTGTTATAAAATATATAATGTGACTTTTTATCGAATTTGCAGATATTAAAAAAAAAAATTCAACCCAATTTTAAAGAAATATCTTATAGCTCACTTATTTTAAAGTAAATAATGATTCTAGGCATCCAGCAAATTTATTGTGCTAAATATTCTTTAATTGTCCCAAAAAATTGTCCCAGATTGCGATCACAAAAAAAAGAACAAGATGACAACTGCCCGACGCCGTTTTCTTTGTGTTCCATGATTGTAAAACTGTTTACAGGTTAGTTAGACAATATTTACTATAAAATATAACTCACCAAATCCACCCATTCATGATAATTCAGTTTCCTATCCCGTACCATACACTCAAAACAACTCGGGACTTTAAAAAAGTCATTCACCGACGCTACGAAACCCGATCAGGATCAGGTTAATCAGCTTGTGGAAATATAAATGTTAAGACCGGAGGTACTAGTATAACGATTTTCCATAGTAACGTCATTAGAGACTAATGTTAATGGAAGAACAACAAATTACCATACCAAAACGGTGCAAAATAGAAGACCTACCAAGTCGCGTGTTTCTTGGGAATCACAAAGAACACGGCGACAAAGATGAACGGGGTGTCCAACGCTTGGGCTAAAAGTGGACCGCAAGGAACTAGGTCATCCACAACAATCATGTCGAATCTTTCCTTGCGTAGCTGCTCCATGGCTACCGAGTCTGCCAGGAGGTCCTGGCACTCTTGCAATAATACCTTCTCAAAGCACAGCCTACAACCACTCAGTTCCTTCGCCGCCAATATGGGGCCCAGGAAGAAGTTCAGGCCCCCTCTGACACACACCTTGGAGAAGTTGTCGATCATGGTGATCCTCTCCTGTTGGGTATAGGACGAGTTGAAGACAACAGTGGAGAACATGCCGGCATCATCCTTGACCTGTAGACTGTCGCCATTGGACCTACTGATCAGCGATACTACCTGATGACCCTGTTGGACCAACTTCTTACCTGACTTTATTATGGTGCCGTAGTGACTGTTGCCTGTCTGGGCTGCGAAGTACAGGAATTTGAACTTCTCTGTGTTGTACGACGCAGGTTCCTTTCTTTGACTGCTGCCAAAAGCTGGCAGCACAAACAAGGAAGACACCAAGGCTAAAAGCAGCAGGGCAGTCATCGTGGCTGTTTGTTGACTGAGTATACAGCAAAAATAATACATAGGCTTTCTAAGTTTATTCATACTCAAAATACATATTGAATATTAAAGGTAGGATACACCCACTACAGTGTTAAACCGACGACGGGCAATCACCACCCAAAACAAATATCACTAGCTCTTAAATCAGGCTTCACTACCCTCACACACACCAGTCCCCGCAATACATGGAATAACACTACACTGTAAATTATCCAACTCCACATTTACCAAAGCTAACGTTGAAATCCCGTTTGGAGACCTGAGGAATTGCGCAAGTAACAGACAGAGGTCATGTAGCATTGCCACCATTTGCAGAAACTGCCCAAAGAGCTTCGACGAAGCCCCGGACTAGAGCTGCATGTACGTGCGGCTGACTGAACAAGCCTATATCATAGCTGATAAGGATTTGTTTTGCTTAGAATAGTCACACCACTATAACGACCATGAGAGATGATCTTAATAAACAAACACTTCTCGAACTTTTGGAACCCATGTGATGATAAAACATTTAACCCCAGCAGTCAATCCTCTAAAATCAATATGATTTTGCACATACCCTAGGGAGTAATGCCAATACACAGTGTTGGCCTACATTACAATAACGGTACACACTAAAATGGTCAAGAAATAGGGCATGAGATAACCTTGCTAGTAGTCAATTTCTAAAATCCAAAAGAATTACAGTGCTTTTAACAACAAAAATTGTTTTATTATACAACTGTCTGTATACATGAACCAGGCACAATAGGACAGTGTTATACAGGGTGGCCCATACAAAACGAACAAGCATAGTTCCACTACCCTGGGGCCAAAACTACCTACACTAATGGATGGAGAATCTTTCTAGATGAACAATGATACCAAGATATCTTGATTGCATGGGGCTGGTAGTTTTAGCTCTAGGCCATAATTATTTTGTAAAGCACAGACTGTGGGGGGGGGGGGGGGGGGGGGGGGGGGTCCTTTCGCACCGAAAAAGTTACTTTATAGTTACTTTTCGGTGAGAAAGGACCACTTACTTCATTTTTTACAAAATAAAGGTCTATAGTTAAACTAGCCCAAATCAAGAAATCTTGATTTAATATTTTTCTAGAAAGATTATCAATTCATTGGTATAGGTAGTTTAGGCCTCAGGGTAGTGGAAGTGCGCTTGTCTGTCAAGATATCGTAAATTTGTTTTTATAAAATTCTATTTTTCGGAACAATTACAGGATATTGACCGCAACCATTTTGCTGGATGACTAGAATCATTATTTACTTTCAAATAAGTAAGATATTTTTTACTAATTCTGTAGTAAATTTGGTTGATATCTGCAAATGGTGTATCCTACCTCAAAGTCTACTCAAATTCAATTTATATTATTAATTTACTTCTGAATTATATAGTTCACTTATATTCTAGCTAATTAGTTTATTTAATACTATTGGTTTTTTTCTAATCGGGGGAAATCATGGGAAAACAAACAAATAAACAATTTTTTTTTAGAAGAAACAAAAATGTGTTGTCAGAGCACGACCAAATAATTATGATGTGACCGAGCAATAGATGTTCTTCTATTCACCATTGAATAAAACTTCTATTCAGCCGCGCCATAAACAATGGGATGTAATTCAATGACACGTGATTAACGATACACCAATCAGATGACGGGAATTTGTTTAGGTGTTATATCAACAAAATTAAGATCCGTTAGGTAAAAGCCATTGTACACATTTGAGCCATTGTATACACAATTTTCAGATTCGCAAATCTTAATTTTAACTAAGCCTTCTTCAAGTGCCTGACACGGTCTTTACATTTGTGACTCACAAACTTGCAACAAAAACAAGAGAGAGACACACTCGCCCAGATCACCAAAGCTAAGATGGCAGCAAAGAATAGATAGACGTCTAGAAGACTCCTCTGAATAACATTGAGATCCTGAACGGCCGGGCGTAAGTGTTCCCCACCAAACCGCGTCACATGCAGAATCCAGTGAACCACGGTGTCTATCGGGGAGGATGTGGTCTGGAGGTCACGTAGAATTCGGGAGATATGCCGGGCGTTGTCGTGGAATCTAACAAAAACCAAGACGATTGACTAATTAAGCCTAGGTCTAATAATCTGTTCACTTGTCACTGGTGTCACCTAAAAAGAGAGAACTCTTAGAAGGTTTTCATCGGTTACCGGTACAGTAGTTGGAAATGGTTGTATTGAATGCTGCATAAAATCTTAGCACTTATGATAATGTTATTAAAAAAAGAAAAATGGGATATGTTGCAGCTATAAGTATCTAAATTCCGAAGAAAACAAATTCTTAAATAAATTTCAATCTTAGCTTATGCACAGGTCTCGTTAAATAAAAAGTAAACAAGTTGCATAATAACTTTAACCAGTTCGCGCCTGAGTACGTATATACACGCATTTTTTTTTCTGAGATTCAAAACAGATAACGAGCAAGGCCGGAAATGCATGGGTGTACTTCCCTTTACCATCGGCCTGAACCCGCCTTGGATCGAGTTTTGTTAAAAATAATCCTGCGTCTCGGCTCGGTAAATGTTGCAATAATCCCGGCGCGAACTGGTTAAAAGGACTGCACCAATCTCTATAATAACTAGGTTTTTTTTAACCGCCGGTCTAAATTGTCACCAATAAATGTGACACGATCAAGCCGAATCAGTCGGATGTCGGCGAATCCCAAAAAATGCACTGTATTCTTCGTTGGTAATTAAACAAATTTACCTAACTCGACAACAAAACATCGTATCAACATGGGGTTTTCAGTTTTTAAAACGTACAGATGCCCTCTTTGAAACTACATGAACACTCATTTGTTTGACCGGGGCCGACATCCGACTGATTTCGCTTGATCGTGTCACAAATAGGCTCTACATGTACCTGGGTTCATTGATGACTCTGCAGATGGTTCTGCTCAAGAGTTCCGGTGTGACACTGCCAATATCCAGCGTCAGGCCTGCACCGCGGGACTCCACACGCACCATGATGTCCCTGTGATCGTGGCCGAGCGGCAGGCCAACGACAGGCAATCCTACCCACAGCGCTTCATACAGGCTCGTAGTTCCACCGTGATTGACGTATATTCGTACATTGGGGTGTTCTGTTAAACACGGAAAATGGGAAGTAAACTTTTGAGACAAAAGTTGAACTTTTGGTGCGCAAATGGAGTTTCAGCGAGACTTGTCTTTATTTGCCTAGACAATTAGCTAGACCTGAATGTCAGTTTAGGACCGTTTATGTCTTCCTTCATGCAGTCAGGTCCGTCAGGTTTGTTCGCGTCGGGCCGGTCAGTCAGGTTTAACATTTGGTTGCTCAGTCAGTCAGTGGGTCGTATAAATAAATAGTAGCATTTGCCTTTACTACCAATTTCTAAGCATCTAGCTTACAGGTTGCTGTTACAGGTTGATGTTACAGGTTGATGTACGTACACACAATTTCAAACCGAACTTTTATTCATTCAAAGTGAAGCATTTGCTCTTCCTTAATGCTTTTACTCCTAAGTAAATACTTTACTTTTACTTCTATACGACCCAATGACTCGGAGATTGTCATGCATGACCTAGTCCAATAAAATCCTTAATATATCCAATATAATTGTTATCGCATATGTAGTATACTGAGAATTAACAGCAGCTGCCTATATTCGTTATATTAAAATAATAGACGATATTGCTCTATAATTGATGCCATTGCTAACAGTATTTTAAATACGACCCATAAAACAACCTTCTACCTGCAAAGAACGACGATGGGCAATTGATAAGTTTGTAAATAAGGTAGAAGTCAGTTTCAAAAATCAAACATTATTTTGTTAACATAATTCTATCCTTCAACATCTTAGCCCTGCACTGCAGCAATAAGGCATATACGACCTATACCCCTTCTATGCAGACGGCACTGTCTATACCCCTAGTAAGTGATGCACAGCATCAATGACGTTTTTTTTTCACGAACCCATTACAAGCATGAGAGGCAACCACTTCACAGTCATAGTGTTCGCCCCCAGCTGAACGCCTTTGAAGTCGAAAGTTGACTGCCACAGCACTCGGTGAGGAAGCATTGCAAAGCCATCTGCGAACAGCTGAACTTGAGGGCGCTCCATTGCCGTGATGAAAGTGCCCATTGAGAAGAGCACCACACCTGCCGGTGCAGTGTCTAAGAATTCTGCCACGTCGTCTGCCATCTGGAAAGAATGTCTGTTCATTGTAATAGCAACTAGAAATGAAAAAACAAATTCCTACAAACTGCTTACTGATTGCAAAAAAATATACAAATCAGAAAATGTTGAGCCTGATCGATTTGTCGATCCATCAGGATCTTGCTCAAAAGAAGTAAGAAATGCTTTTATGAATTCATCATTATTTTCTTAATAGCGATAAAGTGATGATCGGAGAACAGCGATTGCATAGCAAAGATGATTGTAGAGATCGTGATTCAACACATAAAGCAACACATGCACAATCTAATAGTTTGTGCCTTCTGTTCTTGTGTCTGTGCCACTATAGCGACTCATATTCCACATGTCCTTGTATTGGGCCAGATCTCCCACAGCATCGGAAAATCTCTAGGCATTTATCAGCTAAATATGGAGAGAATGTCTAGGTTAAAGAATCTCAAGATCTGCTATACCCTTGGCTACCCCTTGGCTACAACTGTAGACTGTGCACGCCATACGCAAGAAGATTGTATTCTCCACGACCAGTGTTAGTTCGAGCTAGCAAAAATATCATCAAGCTAGGGTTTACCATAGTTAAACTTTCTCCTTGTTTAATCATGTTATTATGACCACTAACCGTTTGGTTTTTATTCGGTTCCGGACCATAGAGCACTAGGACCGTGTTTGGCTGCAAGGAACGGGGAAATTCCAACCCGAAGCTCCCCATGAACAGGTACAGCGAGGCTCGTCTGTGGGCCTCCATCAAACTTATCTCAGGCTTGATGTTGTGCTTGACCTAAATAAACACCATTAGATATCTTTGTTTCTAAATCTGAAAGCACAAGAAACTAGAGGGTACTCGCTGATAAATCTGTTCACATTATTTTGATGTTGTACTTGGACGAAGTGAATAAATTGATAAGCAGAGTTCCACTGAAAGTCTATTGGTGATGAGAACTATATAAACATGCACGATGGTATAAAAAAATATTTTTTTCCTGGAACAAACTGGAACAAATTTAAATACCGTCCCTAATAGAGTGTTCAACATCACGAAAACTAAAACAAACTGTTGAATGGGTAATATAAGGGAAAAGTTGCATCCTTCGTATGCTTAATCGAATCCAGACTCCATGTAACCCTTGGAATCTCTGTCTCCTGACGACGGGCAGATATACTGTACAAAACGTTTAGTTCCCTCCATTTTTTTGTTAGAACCACACATCTCACTAAGAGATTTACCGTGATGCTACCGTAAACTACTTATCTTATTGCCTTTTCGCCATGCAAACCTTCAAATCTCATCTAATGTAAGGGAATGTGATTAATTTGTATGTATTTATCCCAAAAGTATTTTCAAAAGGCCTATTTGGGTATTACAAAAATGTACTCGAACTAAACACCCCGTGTACGGTTACCTATTTGCTGTCATTAGAAGAATTAAAAAGTCGGTAAATTTCAACGACACCGACTGATCGTTGGAAATAACGAATTATATCAGATTACAAATTCAATGCTCCAGATTACATGAAAATCCTGTAATAGTACACCTTTTTTAGTTGACGCAGTATAGACGATGTGTCCTCTGTTTACATCTGTATTCAAATGTGTGCGACGTCACTCTTTAAGCAATTTTATGCAAAACACGATGTGTGCGTATACTGCCGGGCACATTTGAATACAGATGTAAACACGTGACGTCAGAGGGCACATCGTCTATATTGCCACACCATTTGCCAACTGTATGTTTCTACAGATTTAGATTCAAATACAGACCTTAAGCTGATCGTAGTCCTCAAAGTTAATGATGCCCATACTGTCAATGTACGCATAGAAGTAGTGAGCCAGAACGTTTTGAACTCGCTGGAAAAATGTCATTCTGTCCGGTAGTCCAAGGTTGCGCTCCGGTATGTAGGAGGGATCTACTTCAAGTCCAGTCCTGAATATGGAAATATAAATGGAAAGACCAGAGGAACTCTCTTGCTATTTTATTTTAAGAAAAACGTTTCTCAGTAAGGCCTATTTACGTGTATAACGTTAATCAAATATTTGTCTGCTTTGCTGGTACACCATAATGGCACAAAACAGAAGACCTACCAATTGTTATAAAATATATAATGTGACTTTTTATCGAATTTGCAGATATTAAAAAAAAAAATTCAACCCAATTTTAAAGAAATATCTTATAGCTCACTTATTTTAAAGTAAATAATGATTCTAGGCATCCAGCAAATTTATTGTGCTAAATATTCTTTAATTGTCCCAAAAAATTGTCCCAGATTGCGATCACAAAAAAAAGAACAAGATGACAACTGCCCGACGCCGTTTTCTTTGTGTTCCATGATTGTAAAACTGTTTACAGGTTAGTTAGACAATATTTACTATAAAATATAACTCACCAAATCCACCCATTCATGATAATTCAGTTTCCTATCCCGTACCATACACTCAAAACAACTCGGGACTTTAAAAAAGTCATTCACCGACGCTACGAAACCCGATCAGGATCAGGTTAATCAGCTTGTGGAAATATAAATGTTAAGACCGGAGGTACTAGTATAACGATTTTCCATAGTAACGTCATTAGAGACTAATGTTAATGGAAGAACAACAAATTACCATACCAAAACGGTGCAAAATAGAAGACCTACCAAGTCGCGTGTTTCTTGGGAATCACAAAGAACACGGCGACAAAGATGAACGGGGTGTCCAACGCTTGGGCTAAAAGTGGACCGCAAGGAACTAGGTCATCCACAACAATCATGTCGAATCTTTCCTTGCGTAGCTGCTCCATGGCTACCGAGTCTGCCAGGAGGTCCTGGCACTCTTGCAAGAATACCTTCTCAAAGCACAGCCTACAACCACTCAGTTCCTTCGCCGCCAATATGGGGCCCAGGAAGAAGTTCAGGCCCCCTCTGACACACACCTTGGAGAAGTTGTCGATCATGGTGATCCTCTCCTGTTGGGTATAGGACGAGTTGAAGACAACAGTGGAGAACATGCCGGCATCATCCTTGACCTGTAGACTGTCGCCATTGGACCTACTGATCAGCGATACTACCTGATGACCCTGTTGGACCAACTTCTTACCTGACTTGATTATGGTGCCGTAGTGACTGTTGCCTGTCTGGGCTGCGAAGTACAGGAATTTGAACTTCTCTGTGTTGTACGACGCAGGTTCCTTTCTTTGACTGCTGCCAAAAGCTGGCAGCACAAACAAGGAAGACACCAAGGCTAAAAGCAGCAGGGCAGTCATCGTGGCTGTTTGTTGACTGAGTATACAGCAAAAATAATACATAGGCTTTCTAAGTTTATTCATACTCAAAATACATATTGAATATTAAAGGTAGGATACACCCACTACAGTGTTAAACCGACGACGGGCAATCACCACCCAAAACAAATATCACTAGCTCTTAAATCAGGCTTCACTACCCTCACACACACCAGTCCCCGCAATACATGGAATAACACTACACTGTAAATTATCCAACTCCACATTTACCAAAGCTAACGTTGAAATCCCGTTTGGAGACCTGAGGAATTGCACAAGTAACAGACAGAGGTCTTGTAGCATTGCCACCATTTGCAGAAACTGCCCAAAGAGCTTCGACGAAGCCCCGGACTAGAGCTGTATGTGTGGCTGACTGAACAAGCCTATATCATAGCTGATAAGAATTTGTTTTGCTTAGAATAGTCACACCACTATAATGACCATGAGAGATGACCTTAATAAACAAACACTTCTCGAACTTTTGGAACCCAAAATGATGATAAAACATTTAACCCCAGCAGTCCAATCCTCTAAAATCAATATGATTTTGCACATACCCTATAGGGAGTAATGCCAATAAACAGTGTTGGCCTACATTACAATAACGGTACACACTAAAATGGTCAAGAAATAGGGCATGAGATAACAGTCCTTGCGAGTAGTCAATTCCTAAAATCCAAAAGAATTACAGTGCTTTTAACAACAAAAATTGTTTTATTATACAACTGTCTATATACATGAACCAGGTACAATAGGACAGTGTTATACAGGGTGGCCCATACAAAACGAACAAGCATACTTCCACTACCCTGGGGCCAAAACTACCTACACTAATGGATGGAGAATCTTTCTAGATGAACAATGATACCAAGATATCTTGATTGGGGCTGGTAGTTTTAGCTCTAGGCCATAATTATTTTGTAAAGCACAGACTGTGGGGGGGGGGGGGGGGGGGGGGGGGGTCCTTTCGCACTGAAAAAGTTACTTTATAGTTACTTTTCGGTGAGAAAGGACCACTTACTTCATTTTTTACAAAAAAAGGTCTAGAGTTAAACTAGCCCAAATCAAGAAATCTTGATTTCATATTTCTTCTAGAAAGATTATCAATTCATTGGTATAGGTAGTTTAGGCCTCAGGGTAGTGGAAGTGCGCTTGTCTGTCAAGATATCGTAAATTTGTTTTTATAAAATTCTATTTTTCAGAACAATCACAGGATATTGACCGCAATCATTTTGCTGGATGACTAGAATCATTATTTACTTTCAAATAAGTAAGATATTTATTACTAATTCTGTAGTAAATTTGGTTGATATCTGCAAATGGTGTATCCTACCTCAAAGTCTACTCAAATTCAATTTATATTATTAATTTACTTCTGAATTATATAGTTCACTTATATTCTAGCTAATTAGTTTATTTAATACTATTGGGTTTTTTCTAATCGGGGGAAATCATAGAAAACAAACAAATAAACAATTTTGTTAGAAGAAACAAAAATGTGTTGTCAGAGCACGACCAAATAATTATGATGTGACCGAGCAATAGATGTTCTTCTATTCACCATTGAATAAAACTTCTATTCAGCCGCGCCATAAACAATGGGATGTAATTCAATGACACGTGATTAACGATACACCAATCAGATGACGGGAATTTGTTTAGGTGTTATATCAACAAAATTAAGATCCGTTAGGTAAAAGCCATTGTACACATTTGAGCCATTGTATACACAATTTTCAGATTCGCAAATCTTAATTTTAACTAAGCCTTCTTCAAGTGCCTGACACGGTCTTTACATTTGTGACTCACAAACTTGCAACAAAAACAAGAGAGAGACACACTAGCCCAGATCACCAAAGCTAAGACGGCAGCAAAGAATAGATAGACGTCTAGAAGACTCCTCTGAATAACATTAAGATCCTGAACGGCCGGGCGTAAGTGTTCCCCACCAAACCGTGTCACATGCAGAATCCAATGAACCACGGTGTCTATCGGGGAGGATGTGGTGTGGAGGTCACGTAGAATTTGGGAGATACGTTGGGCGTTGTCGTGAAATCTATAAAAAAAAGAAAAAGACGATAGACTAATTGGGCCTAGGTCTAATAATCTGTTCACTCGTCACTAATGTCACCTAAAAGGACAGCGGCTCTTTAAAGGTTTTCATCTGTTAGTTGAAAATGGTTTTATTGATTACTGCATAAAACCTTAACACTTAATATCATAAACAAAAGTTGTTGCAGCAAAGTTTCCAAATTCCCAAGCTTTTTTCCTAAAAGAAATTTCAATTTTAGATTGTGCACAAGTCTTGGTTAAACAAAATAGTGAACATTTTTTCAGAAAGTTGCACAATACTTTTTATGATAAAATAGTTATCTTATTTAGGGGGCAACTGCCGGTCTAAATTGTCACCAATAAATAGGCCCTACATGTACCTGGGGTCATTGATGACTCTGGAGATGGTTCTGCTCAAAAGGTCCGGTGTGACACTGGCAATATCCAGCGTCAGGCCTGCACCGCGGGACTCCACACGCACCATGTTGTCCCTTTGATCGTGGATAAGCGGTAAACCAACGACTGGTAATCCTACCCACAGGGCTTCATACAGGCTCAGAGTCCCAGCGTGGGTGACGAATATTCGTACATTTGGGTGTTCTGTTAAACAAGGAAAAAGAGATGTAAACTTTTGAGACAAAAGTTGTAGTTTTGGTTTGCAAATGGAGTTTTAACAAGACCTGTCTTGATTGTCCTATCTAGCTAGACCTGAATGTCAGTTTAGGAATGTTTTTAGAGCAATTATAGAATGCAGGGCCCACTGACAACTCTCGACTTTATTTATCCTAGGACATAGAATGGACTGACCCTAACCCTATATACCCCAATACCCATATAATACAGGGCAACTCCATTCTATGTCATAGGGTAAATAAAACTGAGAGTTGTCAGTGGGTTCTGCATGGGCCCTGCATTCTATAGTTAAGCCCTGTTTTTGTCTCTCTTCAGTCCGAATCAGGTCCATCAGGTTCGACCCCGTCGGGTCGCAATATTTTTTTATTACTGTGAGTTGCATGTCAGGTTCTTGGACTATATTTTTCCTTGGGGAAAAAAAATACTCCAAACCACAAATTAGGAAAAGAAAATGTTCAAAATGATTAAAACACTTTTTTCAATGAGGGAAAAACATCAAAGTAATAGTAATACTAAATTTCAAAGCAAACAAAGAAATCGGCAAGGCGGGAAAATAGAACCTGCGTCCTCCGGAATACCGAACCTGTGCTCTTCCAACTGAGCTATCTTGCCCTATGTTGGCGCTCTCCCAAATTGTCGGTATCTTTGTTCTAGGGCGCTAGTCAGAAGTCATAAACACCAGAATGCCGTGTGGCCAAGGATCACGCCTGATTTACGATACAACCTGGGAAGCCACATTGTGGGGATCACTCAATGAGGATACGACTTTTTATCTTATAATACACGAATATCAAAATACTAGTTGGATTTGAATCCACGATCTACGGCTAGTGACACTTCGGGTCTCACGAGCCTGTGGTGGTTTAGATATTGGCCGTGTCCAAAATACTTGGCTACGGCTTGAAATTACACACAAGTCTATTGGTCCAACAAAATCCATCTGATATACTTTTATCACTAATTCCAATCTCATACAATGCTTGGAACCAATAGCAGCTGCCCATATTTGTTATAATATAGTGCCATATTGATGCATTGTTGACAGTATTTCAAGTACGACCCATAAAACAGCCTTCTACTTGTAAAAAACAACGGGCAATTGATAAGTTTGTAAATAGGGTAGAAGTCGGTTTTAGAAATCAAACAATTATTTTTCAACATAGTCCTCTATCCTATGTTAACACCTTATATAGCCCAGCAGTCATGGGGCATACAGATTCCTTTTTTGTGTGTAACAATGGTAACGCGCAGTAGAATAATGTCCCTGTCAACGTACAATCCACATTTCTGGATGGCAGCCATGGCCGGCCCACCAGTTCGGACGCCAGTTGTTTTGGATTTTACCCGTAGTTGTTTCAGCGTGCATAGTAGGCCCTGGTGACCCTTTTTGTGTAATTATTCAACAAGATAAACTGCATGCACATTTTGTGAAAATTCTACTTTATGCCACAAACTTATCAATCACCTCTCATAAAATATTTGTGTGTGTCCACATACCCATTACAAGTGTCAGAGGCAACCATTTCACAGTCATAGTGTTTGCCCCCAGCTGAACGCCTGTGAAGTCGAAAGTTGACTGCCACAGCACTCGGTGAGGAAGCATTGCAAAGCCGTCTGCGAACAGCTGGACTTGAGGGCGCTCCATTGCCGTGACAAAAGTACCCAATGAAAAGAGCACCACACCTGCTGGTGCAGTGTCTAAGAATTCTGCCACGTCGTATGTTATCTGCATATGGAAAGAATGTCTGTTCATTGACAAGTTGTAACAGTGACCAGAAATGAACCAAAAAAATCTAAACATTTCTAAAAACTGCTCACTGATTGCATGAATTGGCCTGAATACTCTAAATCGGAAAATGATGTCGAGCCTGGCTGATGTGTACGTGTATCAATCCATCAGAATCTTACTCAAAAGAAAAACAAGTTTTTGTGAATTCGTCATTATTTTGCTAATAACAATGAAGTGACGAAGTGTAAACAGTGATAATTGCAAAAAACATGTTTCAACACATAAAAGTGATGGCGCAGAGGGCTAACAATTTTGCCATACACGCCATAAATCTACAACAACATAAAAGTGAGCCGGGTCAGTTGTATTCGATCGCGACCACTGTACGTGAGTTTGAGCTACTAGCGAAGATATCATCAAGCTATAGGTTTACTATAGTTTACCATAGTTAAAACCATAGTTAAACCTGATTTAACCTTGTTAAATCAGGTTATTATGACCACTTACTGTTTGGTTTGGATTCGATACCGGATCGTGGAGCACCAAGACTGTGTTTGGCTGCAAGGAACGGGGAATTTCCAACCCGAAGCTCCCCAGGAACAGGTACAGCGAGGCTCGCTTGTGGGCCTCCAGCGTACTTATCTCAGGCTTGATGTTAAGCTTGACCTCAGTAAATAAACACCCTTAAATATCTTAGCTTTCTGAATCAAAGCACAAGAAACTATAAAGGCCTTTTTACAAACCCCATATTTGTCTTTGTCAGGTTAATTCATGCAGTTATGGGCTGAAGCCACATGCAGACAGCTAGAGCAGAAACCAGGGGTTTGGAAAACGGCCGTGATGTCATCACTCTGTTTTTGACCCTAGAAGTAGAAGGTACTATAGCATGCATTGTACAGATCCACTTCAAACGGCTTATGAAGTGGGCAAGAAACTGGTCTTAAAATACACTTTATTGTGAGATTCAGTTGGATGTGCATTTAGGGTACCCAAGACTAACTGATATACAGGGTGTCTCTAAAAAAAAAATGGATACCTATTTTCAAATTCACATGGCCACCATTCCTGTTAATGCATAGCTGGCATCTTCGTCTCATATTTATCTTACTGCCCGCCTTATCCCAATTTGTCACAGTGCTGATTTATGTACCTTTTATAACTGTCTCGTTTGTTTAATCAACCATGGCAATGACATAATGAACCTTATACCATTGGACAGAGGATATTCTACCCTTTCTACAGATATTTGTGTTTTCCTTAAATATTCAGTAGTTCTGCAATAATATGGATTAAAAAAAAATTATACTTTTTTTTTGAATAGACACCCTGTATAGTAATTCCATAAATCTAATGTTATGTCAAAATATCCCAATGGTTACAGAGTTTTTCTTCACTCACAATTAATGAAAAATGTGTAAGGTTCAGGAAACCTCACACTGTTCTGGAAGTATATTACCTAGTCTTGGTTCCAAGACGTCCTAGCCGCGGTTTTGCTCGATCCCACTGCGCTGGAAAGTGCCCGCATGGACGGCCTATACGCACTGCATACCGCGACTAGGACGTCTTGCCACCAAAGCTACATATTACCATACCATTTGCAAACTATTTCTACAGATTCAGATTAAAATACAGACCTTCAGCTGATCGTAGTCGTCGAAGTTACAATAGCCACGCTCTGCGTACCAAAAGAAGCAGTGAGCCAAAACATTTTGAACTCGTTGGAAAAATGTCATTCTCTTTGGTAGTCCAAGGTTGCGCTCCGGTATGTAGGAGGGATCCACTTCAAGTCCAGTCCTGAACATGGAAACATAAATGGAAAGACCAGAGGAACTATTATTAATTAATGATTCCCAAACATAGCCAGGCTGACATTGACAATACTCAGGACCTACAAGGCCTACCACTGTTTCTACCCTTTGTAGGGAAGCACACGATCGAGTTCCCCTTCCACAAGCAAATGCATAATGTTTGCCCAAACGAGGCTCATATGCATTATAGACTTTAAATCTTTCCCTTAAAAGTATAAAAAGAATATAGTGTGTCTTTTCAGAAAGCGTTTATTTTTGCTTAAAAATTTGTATACCGGGGTACCTTTTTTGAAAAATGGACGGTCGATGTGCTGCTGTGCTTGTTGGAGCTCGCTAGACCCAGGGCTAGACGCCTCCAACCAACCTCTCCTCTTTCCTGGTTATAACCTTAATTAATTAAATATCAATTTAATAGTAGAATGAGCTTCCGAAACAACACAAAATAGAAGACCTACCAATATGCATGTCTCTCGGGAAGCACGAAGAACATGGCGACATAGATGAATGGGATGTCCAACGCTTGGGCCAAAACTGGACCGCAAGGAGTGTGGTCATCTGCAACAATCATGTTGAATTCTTCTTTGCGTAGCTGCTCCATTGCTACCGAGTTTGCCAGGAGGTCCTGGCATTCTTGCAAGACTATATTCTCAAAGCACAGCCTGCAACCACTCAGTTCCTTCGCCGCCAACAAGGGGCCCCAGAAGAAGTTCATGCCCCCTCTGACACACACCTTGGAGAAGTTGTCGATCATGGTGATCCTCTCCTGTTGGGTGTAGGACGAGTTGAAGACAACAGTGGAGAGCATGCCGGTTTCATCCTTGACCTGTAGACTGTCAGGGTTGGAGCTACTGATCAGCGATACTACCTGATGACCCTGTTGGACCAACTTCTTACCCGACTTGATTATGGTGCCGTAGTGACTGTTGCCTGCCTGGGACGCGAAGTACAGGAATTTGAACTTCTCGGTGTTGTACGCCGCAGGTTCGCTTCTTTGACTGCTGCCCAGAGCTGGCAGCACAAACAAGGAAGACACCAAGGCTAAAAGCAGCAGGGCAGTCATCGTGGCTGTCTGTTGACCGAGTACAGCAAAAATAGCACCAAACCCCATTTTTTGAAGCACAATCGGGGGTCCTTTAGCACCGAAAAGTAACTAAACCGCGGTTTAGTTACTTTTCGGTGCGAAAGGACCACCGACTTCACTTTACAAAATAGTTTGTTTTATGTTGGTAAAATAAATCACCTAAAGTTACTTTCATTTAACAGAACACCTCAAACATCAGCTTTTTACAGAGTTTTAACAATTTTTCACGCAATGAAGGGTAAAATGAGAGGGCATATGAAACAAATAACAGGTTATAAACAGTCCTTTTCCAATTATACAAACCTGTTAGTTGGTCAGTTTAATTCCTGGAGTTTGCAGTTACAACTGTAAATAACTTCAAAAAATCTTTGAAAACACATCTTTTTGTATAATTTTCTTACCTTTGTATTATTCTGCAATCATTGTTTCAATTGTTAGTTTTAATGTAACTATTTTATTGTAAGTATATCTAAGTAACATTTTATAATTGTACGCGCTTTGAGCCTTTTGGGAAAAGCGCATTATAAATATTAATGTAATGTAATGTAATGTAATGTAATGTAATGAGCGTAAATAATGATTTACCATCGATCATCCAAACAATTTTTAAAATGTCCTAGGTAAACTATTTCTCGATTTTAAAACTACAAAAAATGAGATTGTTTTTCTCGTACGAGGAACATGATAGCTCTTCTTCCTTTGTAGTTGAATGCATGAGTGTCGTGAATTTCAATAACCTGTACGACTTTAAAATTTCATGCAGAAAAAACCATCGGCCGAAAATCGATTCACGCTTAATCAATTGGGCAAAAATAGGCCTATACTTACTAACAAAATTACAATTTAACGGCGTGTTTTTTTTTCTTATTTGGCGTCGGTATTCTTGGTACACGAGGATCAGCGAAGATATTGATGGGTTGCTCAACCAACCACAGCGGTTTTGAAATTTTTTACCGACTGTACTAAGACAACATGAGTTTGCCCACAGGCACATGTGTTTGTTTTATATGTCTATTTTTATGCTACGATTGTTAGAAGCGCCGCTGACAATGCCAGATTAACAATGATTTTTTAAGAATAAATAGTTGCTCTTTTAACCCTTTTTATCTTCGATACCCTAGAGGTCAAGACTCTATACAATATAGACGAGTTCGATAATTCATAGGTCAAAATCGTATCCATGGTCGTATCGGCCAACCACGTTGTTTTGGTACAGTTAACCTTTGGGACTCAATTGTATATGAACTCGCTTACTGACTATTAAACATTTGTACTGATTTAGCTTTAGGATTTGGTGCACAAGAATTTATCATAATCATATCTGATAAAGATTGTTTATGTCACACCACACTTGAGACGAGTGAGACGAGCTTGACAAACTTACGCCAACCTTTTAAACCCAAACTTATGATAACATACATGTATGCCAATACATGTATACTTACTATCTCTTTCAAAGTGGTCTTATTTAATACCCTAGATTTAATTTCCAGGGGCGGTATTTATCAAGTCAAAGTCAAAGTCAAAGTACAGTGCCTAAGTCGGTACTTAAGTAATATACTTAAAGGGATCGTATACGTTTGGTAATTGGAACCCACTGTTTGTTTCAATCCTCTATAGTTATAGATATATACCATAAAACTAACCTGTAAAAATTTCATTTCAAAAGGTGGTAGCGATTTTGAGATATTGCCAAAAATCTGGAGCGGTTATGTTCACGCAGGAAGAATAATCTGCATTGGAATACACACTCTGAGAAACGTCACTGCAGTAACCCTTCTCAGATTCAAATTTTTGGGGATAAAAAGTGATATCTTTTTCCATAACCGCAGTACTTTGAAGTGAAAAGTTTCTAAAAATGCATTATACTATCCAAAGATGTTGTACTTCTTACCAAGTAATTTGTTATTGCCATTAATGTTTGGAGTAATTACCAAACGTATACGATCCCTTAAGTGGGATTATCCAAGCTACTTATTTAAAGTATCCTACCCAAATCCCCCCCTAATCTAAGACACCTCTCGGGCTGTCTTAAGTCTAAGTGTGTTGGCTTTTTTTTACTCTAATCATTTCGGTAATGCTTTTGGCGCAAATGAAATCAGTAGCACGCAATGAGGCGGGAACTGGATGCATTCATTGGATACCTACAATGACATTGAACTTTATCAAAGATATCGGTTTGATTGTCGAACCATCTTAGACCTTGCCAACGTTGTCAGGGAAAATATGGAAACGGATACTCACAGAACTCATGCATTGCCGTGTGAACTGAAGTTTGGTTTCCCTTTGGCTTTTCCATGACAGCTCTATACACTAGTGGATACACTCGTGTAATAAGGTATAGGCCTACAACCAACGCAATACCCAGGATGAATTGGTATCTTACACAATGTGTCATCTGTGGCCATTTGGAAGCATGAGCTGAATCATCACCAAACCGCATAAATCTACATAAACACAATGTGAAATGTGACATAAATCCTTGAAAATGACCTTCCGAAAGATCTAGGCACCATAACTAAATTGGAGTATCCTTCTTAGCTATGTAGGTACATTTTGTACTTAAGTCAAGTTGTGAATTCCAACATATGTATGGCACTTAGCTTAGTAGGGTACTTACCGCTTAGACATACCTAACTTACGTTGCTCGATAAACACCGGCCCAGGGCTGCAACCCTAACACATTCTTCCCTGGAACTCAAAGATCATTTTGCGACCGAGTGCGACTGTAAAAATATTCCTAGTTTTTTAGTAAAACAGTTTGTGAAACCCTGTGGAGAGTGGAGACCTATTCATCTATAGAAATTACCTGGAGACCGTTTCACTCCCATTGTCCCCATAAGGTCTATTGTCGATCGGTTGATTTCAACAGGTGGCGCCCTGCGCTACGCAAGAAAGGGAGCATCGCGCGCACGGCGAACTACTCGAAAATATGTCGTCAACAAAATTCCTAAATCTAAAAAGAAGACCAACTCTCATCGTATTTGAGGGCCAGAGGTGTTGTAGTAAATAATGAAAAGCACAAAGAGCTTGCCGAGAAGGCATACCGGGCCGAAAAGCTTGGTTTAGTTGCAAAACAGCTCCCTTTGTCTACCCATCATGCTTTGCGCTATACTTTGGGATCGCGATCAGCAATAGACCTTATTGTGCTCAGGTCTCCACAGGGTACCAAATTTCGAAAAACAATGTCAGCCTACATTACAAAATAATGGTACATACATGTACATTTCTTGCGAATATAACAAGTTAATTTCTAAAACCCCAAAGGATTACAGTGCCTTCACAAAAATATTGTTTTATTGTACAACCAAGCACAATGAGGCAGTGGGCTGATTAGGAATGATACTATACATGTATAGGGCCTACGGATATTTACAGAAAAGAAAAATTAGAGTTCGCCTCCAAATACTTGTAATTAAGCAGTCTCCTCTGAATGAAATTGCCTTAAAAGTGGAGCAGACTGCTGGGGCCAATTTTATAAATTATGTAAGCACAACCATTTGCTTTGCATAACAGTTTTTCCTTAGCAAATACAGGGTTACAAATTGTCAGTTGACGTTTATTGTTTGTGACTGGTATTTTTGCTTAGCATAAAAAGTACATGACATTTTGGGGCTGGTACCTTGTTCTGTTCCTTTCTCTATGTTGTTACCGAGGAAGACTTTTTTCATGCTTACATGTTTTTTTTAAAATTAGCCCCAGGTAGCTGGACAGGAAGAAGGATAAAGAAAGCTATGTGCAGCAAAAAAAAATTATTCCGCACTTATTTATTGGTTTATTGTATTGTTTGACTTTAGAGACAAATTATAGAAGCAAATTCGGCAGAAATGCGACTGCCAGTCCTTTTTTGTATTCCAAATCAAATTTGACCCCCAAAGAGCAAACCAAAACACAATGAGTTGTGTCAAATTCAAACAGGCATGTGGGTTATTTTCTCTATACTCAAATCTTGTAAAGGCATATCAAACTTGTGTTTTATATAAAAACACTGCAATAAATCATAAACCAACAAGTAGGCCTAGAAATTTTCACAAGGTTACTCTGATTTTCGGTGGGGATCGGAGCATACAACTTTTTAAATAAAATATGAAATAATACATTTTTAAAAGTATAATATTTGTTTCTACATGAATATGCTTTTGAAATGATCTTGAAATTAACACCTTGAATGTTGGCTTTATATGTGGATTGTGTACCAACATTTGTGAAAAACAAATACTTACAAAATATAGTTAGGGGATAAACAAATATGGGATTGAAGGGAAATTACAACTGCAGAGACACTAAAAAACAATAGGCCAAAACAAATATTGCAAAGTCTCACACTTGTATTTACAGCAATGAATTTAGTGCAAGTTGGGATTTCATGCCGTAAGACATTACACTCTACACCAGAAGAAGGGCTACGAGAGTGGCTTCGATTTGTCTGGTTTCCTGACCTGGTTAGCTCACGGCGAGTTTAAAATTGGTACAGGTACCTGTCTAAATTGGTGTCTAAGGCTGTAAACAAATTAAGTGTGGCTATGCACAATGCACAGGCATCTGAGTAAACTACCAATGAAAAGAGTAAACTAGGCCAGGAAAAATAAAGAGGATATTTTCTATACTTTTATAACACAGAAAGCGAGGAAAAAAAAAAGAAAAATCAAAACCAAAAAAGGGGAAATCAGCTTAAAAGAGAAAAATTCACATGCCTGATTGCCCTCAATGTCAAAATTACGGCCGTAAACTGATGACAACACCGAAACTGCTCCAAAATGGATCTATGGCTCGTGTCTAGATTTCTTGGCTATGGCTATAAATTACACACGGGTCTATGGAAAGTGGCTACATACAGTCGCCGTGTGTAATTTCAGGATGTAGGTAGCCAAGTAATTGGGACACAGCCTATCATAGGGTGAGAACAGGTACAGTTCCCTGTATACTGCTTTGTTTTGACACGTTCAGTGCACAAAGGTATCAGACTTTAAGAGTAACGATTGGCATACACTAAACCTTGCAAAGACAGTTTCTTTTTCACACACTGGTTTTGCATATATAAAAAAAAAAAAAAATCATTTTACAAGTAATTTATCGATTAAAATACAAGTGTTAATACCAATGTTTTCCCATCTGACTTTTGTGTAACAGTAAAAGAAAAACAATACGGTCACATTGAAAAAACCCAAAATCTTCAAACTGAGCTTTGAGCTATTTATACTGATCAGTTTACAAATATCTTGGAACGGGTCGTCTCAAAGGAATTCATGAACCATCCAACATTTCCTCAAAAAAACACAACGACTCCTATGATTGCACCATATAAGATACTTGACAATTCAAATCCAGCTTCACAACACTGAGGCTTGCAATAAAAGTGTAAAGTGGATTTGTAAAATCCATAAGTTTTACTTGATAGTGAATACACACCCATACGTGATGTTAACATCGCACCATTATTTAAAAAAAGAATTATTTAACAATATCAGCACATCTGAATACAGTCAATATAAATTCAGAATTAAATGTATTATGTACACATTGGATTAGTCTTATTTTGAAATTTACCTATGTTAAAGGTAGGATACACCATTTGCAGATATCAAAAATATTTACAACCGAATTATTAAGAAATATCTTACTCATTTGAAAGTAAATTTTGATTCTAGGCATCCAGCAAAATGATTGCGCTAGATATATCCTGTAATTATTCTGAAAAATTGAATTTTATAATGAACAAATTTGCTATCGCTAAAAAACAAAAATAACATAAGAATAACTGCTCGACGCCGGTTGAAATAACCTGTTGTTTTTCGTGCTTTTCTCGGCATCCATGATTGTAAAACTTCAGACAGCTCAGTTAAACGATATTTACTATAGAATACAACCCCCCAAATCTACTCATTCGTGATAATTCAAGCAATTACCAATGGTGTATCCTACCTTTAACTTACAGGTAGCTATTTATAGGGCAATGTCAACACTATTGCTGGAAGGTAGAAGTCAGAGATCATTTAAAAAAAAAAAAATTATCACCCATGCACAAAGATTAGTAAATTTACATTGGGCCATTATCAGTTAAACAGCTCAATATGAATGCAGACGGCGGCTCAGCAAGTGCCCCTAGCCCAGGGGTCAATTTCACGGAGCTGCTAAGCACAAACAATTTGCTTAGCATAAAAATGTGTCCTTGGCAAAAACAAGGTTACAGACCAAATTTTCACGTGATCTTTGCTGTTTTGATTGATAATCAACTGGTTTTTGCTTAGTATGAAAAACACGTAGAATTTTGGCTGATAAGTTGTTTTTAACGAGCAAGACGTTTTTGTGCTAAACAAATGTTTGTGCTTAGCAGCTCCGTGAAATTGGCCCCAGGTTGGATGACTCCTAAACCAGTTGCAAACGACACAATACTATTGAGAATATAGGCTTGTCGTAACTGATGTGATTGGAGGGGGGGGGGTGATAAAATTAGAAAAGCATTGTTCATGATGAAAAACTGGCGCACCTCACACCAAAGCAGTGCATTTACGCCTTTTGTTTTTAATCTCGCTACAAAAATCTACAAATTGCCCAGCCCTGGTCACAAAGTAGGGGAAGGGGAAAGGGGAGGGGAGGAGGAGGAGGGGGTGGGATATACCCCGACGCCGATGTACATAGCTCCTGGCCAATGCATGTGCCTTTACAAAACTCCTGCTAGAATCAAAACATTGAGCCCTCCAACATTTAATTTTTTATTTGTAAATTTTAGGTCAAAGTCAGCTTGCAGCAGTTGTAAACTTTGTATTCATTTTTTAAGTTTAAGAAAAGCAGACAAACCATTCAGTAAGATTTTTGCTTGCAAAAACCTTACTTCAGTCCATTTTTTTCTGATTATACTTGCTTGTGACCTCTGAATGAACATTTAGTAACCTTTGACCCAGCTAAATACTCGATATAGAAGGAACAAAAATCTAACACTAAAAAAACCCAACTAATGCCCTTAAATAAAATGGTAATACTACTCAATTTACAAACTTAGAAATGTCTGGTAAATTTATAAACATTTCTTCCTCAGGGTGTTAGCGAAAAAAAAATTCATCTATCGTATTAAATGACGCACTGCACAAGCAGTGTTTAAACTATACAGGTTCATGCCAGCTGGCAAAAAGGTACTGTAGCACTCCGAGTATAGCAGAAATAATAATAAAAAAAAAATTAAGTACACATGATTGTGCCATTGCTTTTTTTGTAAACAGTGAAGGGTTTTGGAGGGTATTTTCTTGCAATACAGAGTATGCAAGTCTCGCCACTAGTTCACGGTAACTTTTCAAGTGACAGTCTTGATCACCATACACTGACTAGTATAGTCTTTTCATTTCTCCCCACAGAAACCATTTAGGAAAAAAAACAAAAAACAAACAAACAAAATTGGATGTTTAGACGCGATGTGGATCCTATACATGGTGTCATAATGTATATTCCTGTAAAATCTAGGTGGTTTTTTTTGCACACTCTATAATACCCAGGATAGGAAGCAAACAATTTATGTAATAGAAAACTAGTCAGCTTCGATTAATGATCAAGTTTCAGCAGCGATTCAACTTGAATATGGCACAAACAGTAGTGACAAGTTGTTGTTTTTTCCATTATGTTTGTTTTTTTAGAAGACACGAACCACAGCTTGTTTACCAAAGAAATACTGATTTTGTTTTATGGTCAGCGGTGGTTTTGGCCAACGGTCTGTTCAACAGAGGACAATGTGTGGCAACACGTCCTCGGTATACACCAGTGCGTATCGCTGATAGTCTGGCATTAGTAGACAGTGCTGCTGCTAGGGAAGATCCTGCAGACACTGTTAGTCTGAGAGATTGGGGTGAAAGCCATTGCTTTCATGGAGGGCAGTCTATCATCGTATGAGTTCGTCCCGTACAGAATATCACACTGGAGTTCAATTGATCTCCTCGGATTGTTGAAGCTTCAAACATCTGGCGAGTAATGTGCAGCTCCTTGATTTCGCTCCTTCCCACCGCCCAGACTGGGAAGCGCTGATGCAGCTTCAAAGATTTCTGTGAAGGAAACGCACGGCATTCTGGGTAGCGAACCATGACCTTTGGAATTGCCCGCAGCGCAGCTGAGTCGCGGACCTGGTGACCTCCAGTTCACACAAAATCTATCCAATCACAGCTCCTAGTGCATCAGCCCTTCTCAGCGCCAATTATCGGCGGTGAGACCTAGCAAACAACTTGATGTCTTGTCGAAAGCTGCCAACAGAGGGCAGTGTGCACACTGAGAACATAATGTATCCAGGCAGTCACAGAGTAGAGAATATAATGGCAACAGAGGGCAGCATTTCAAAACTGCCACCATTTTGTGAGAAGGAACGTCCTTAAAGCATCACTATCCCCCAGGACACCGGCATGAATCCACAATTGGCAAAAAATCCTGTCAACTGGGGGCATCGTCTACATTTACTGTACTTTTACTCGTACAAGGAAATTTAGCCCCATGAGGACGCTAAAGCAAGCCTCAACACCAGTCCGCTATGTAATTAAAGTCCTTGAAATAGTTCTGCTCCTCTTCTGTTACCGAGCGAGGATCGCGAGTGGGCGGGGTTAGGATGGGACGCTCTTGTGTGAACTCCTCATCAAAGTTGCTGACATCTTCTGGATGGGTCTACAAGAAAGACAAAAAAAGACACAATTAGTAATGTTCAAATTAGTGGTCGGGGGAAACAAAGAACTTTTGTGTACAGATATAATATTGTTTGAGGGTGGGTAGTCTATAGCCCCAGTCACACCGGACTCCCGGACCATCCCGGACCACCCCGGACCACCCCGGACGTGGTCTGGGGCAGTCCGGGGTCCGATCCTTGTTGGGTCCTTGTTCGTCCGGGGCGGTCCGGGATGGTCCGGGATGATCCTTGGCGGTCCGGGAGTCGGCCCCGGACATTTTAAAATGTTTAAAACATCCGGGGTGATCCGGGGCGATGGCTTAATCCGGGGTGGTCCGGGGTAGTCCGGGGCGGTCCTTGTTGGGTCCTTGTTGGCTCCGTGTTCATCCTTAGTGCCTCCTTGTTCATCCTTGTTCATCCTTGGGCATCCGGGATGGTTTATTCGGACACGGCAAGGCTACGGATGACCTTGGACGAACAAGGACCATACAAGGTTCATGTTTTTATAGGGAAAATGCTGTGGTCCGGGGTGGTCCGGGGCGGTCCGTGTAGCATCCGTGTAGCATCCGTGGCAGTCCTTGTTGAGTCCGGGGCGGTCCGGGGTGATCCGGCATAGTCCGTGTCTCTTCCGTGCTGGTCCGTGCCGGTCCGGGGTCATCCGTGTAGACACCGTGTGCGGTCCGTGCTTGGTCCGTGTCACCTCCTTGTTGATCCGTGCTCATCCTTGTTGACTCCTTGTTCGTCCGTAGTGCTTCCTTGTTGGGTCCGGCGTGAAGGAGTTTTGACGGTCGTCGGTCGCTTTTTCGCTCCGGACCACCCCGGACTGATAAAACTGTGGTCCGGGGTTGTCCGGGGTGGTCCTGGGTGGTCCTTGTTGGGTCCTTGTCCGGTGTGACCTAGGCTTATAGCTCCCCGAGGTATGGCCCAGATTCACGGAGTAAGCCATTTTGGTCTTGCTCCATGAATGTATTGTATAAATTATAAAGTTTTGAATTGCATGGTGCCAGACTATTTGTTTGCATTCTAGCCTCGCTTTCAATTATTAAACGTGGCTTAAAACATTAAGGCATGCTTAATCACACATTTTAAATTATTTATCAGAGAAGACTGGTATTAATTTGTAATTAACTTTATGTCATTTCTATCCGCATGTTCCTTTGCGTGTATATACGTCCTCTCGGTGAGAACTGGTTAATCCAATACACCTATAAATGCAAAGTGGCCACAATAGGAGGTTTTTTAAAGTTATTTTAATGAATACGAATTATGAATAAATAAATGAATCTTGATGCGAAACTTACTATATTCGGTGCAAAAGGCGGTGGTGTTTTACGCATCAACAGTTCCTCCCATTGCACAACCTTTGTTTTTTTAAGAAATTATAAAATAACAAATATCAATATCAAAATAAAATACATGTTTTACATTTAAGATAAGATACACCATTTGCAGATATTAAAAAAAAAAATTAGTAAAATTTTTAAATATCTTACTTATTTGAAAGTAAATAATGATTCTAGACATCCAGCCACTGGCTGGATGTCTATAATCATTATTTTATAGACATTTATAAATTTTATTTTTGAAAAAAAATAATAATAAAACCTAAGAACTGCCCGGTGCCGGTTGAAAACAAACACTGTTTTTGTTGCTTTTCTCTGGGCATCCATGATAGTAAAACTTTGGACAGGTCAGTTAAACGCTATTTACTATAAAATACAAACCTCACAATCCACCCATTCCTGATAATTCAAGCAATTACAAATGGTGTATCCTACCTTTAAATAATATAAATAGTAACTCATTAGAATAATATACAGTCGACTCTCGTTAATACCAACTCAACCAGACCTTGAGTCGGGACCGGGACATTTTATGTTTGCTATACCCGGAAACTAGTAAGAACAGTGTTTGTAAATCTATTGAACTTAAGTTAATTACACACAATTGAGACAATATTGACTACTTACTCTGAAGAATGCTTGTTTCTTGACGTCTTCAGCATCCCTTCTACTCGAGCCAAGCCGCCTCTCTGGGTTACGCCGTAGTAACTTTCAACAAGAAAAAACAAAAACAAAAACCCAGAAACTTAACAGACAACATTAATGCAGTTCTCAAATGAGGGGGGGGGGGGGAAACACTTGTATCCCTGTACGCAATGCTGTGCCAAAATGACATTCTCTGACCCATATAGTCGAGCAGATAGAGGAAACATTTAGAGAAATTTTGCCTTTGATTATACAAGCATGAAATTTGGCAAACACTCGGAGTATTTCATGAGAAAGATAATTGGATGTAGGGCCATCACAAATTTGTCCATTCTACAAAGATATAGGTAGAATATTAAACGAGCAATTTCGAAAATATTGAAAAATATCTGACATTTGCTTGTTATTCTACCTATTGTTTTTCAAAGCACAAATCTGCAATGGCCCTGAATAGTCAAATATCTTTCCCATGACAAACTCCGACTTTTTGCCAAATTCCAAGCTTGTATCATCAAAGACACAATCCCATCGCCAATCTTCTGTAGTGATATCAGTGATTAATGGAAGATTTTGGAGGACTGAGGCAGTGGTCACCCCTCCGATGAACAAATGCAAGAAATAACCGAGGATTTGAAGATTGAAACTGAATCAATTTTTACCATGTTTGCAGAATCAGAAATTTTGCAGAATCGGAGAAATTTTGCAGGATCGGGGATGGTTCATTGCCAAAAGGGCCAAGGGGGTTAGAGTTAATGGATCATTATAGTATACCGCCCTCGCCAGTGTACACAAGAGGCTTTCCACCTCCCGTTTGTTTCACTCACTCTTCTCATGATGGCGATGGCTTCTGTTGAGAGGAATCGTGGGTAACGGACTTCGTCGTTGACGATGCTGTCAAACACCTCCTCTTCATCATCACCGGGAAAAGGAGACTGCACACGGGGAAAAACAAAAAAAACGAACAAGAATTAGTTTAACCAGTTTGCGCCGAGATTATTTTAACATTTAACAAAACTCAATCCAAGGCGGGTTCAGGCCGATGGTACCAGGAAGCACAACCACGCATTTCCGGCCTTGCTCGCTGCTGGCAGACGTTTCCGGCCTTGCTCGTGACGTGTTTATGCGTCATCCGTTTTGAATCTGGAAAAAAAATTTGCGTGTATGTACGTCCTCAGGCGCGAACTGGTTGAACAAAAACAATGTACATGTACATGTTGTACATTGAGCTTGACATGCTCAACAGACCAACTCAATATATAATGTACGTGAAAAAGGTACACCCTTCTGAATATGCATATGCTGTTACAACTGCTAATGAAGTAACCAACCGATAATGTATCACCAACAAATAATGTCACACAAATTGATAGTGTAACAAAGAATTGGCTGATAGTGTAGTAAAATTTAATACACTATCGGTCAATTGTGAGAGGGGCTATGGAGCTCCATTATATACTAAATTAAAGCTTACGTTGTGGGCTTTCTAACCGTGTATATAACTTAATTTCACTTTGCGGCATAATACCCTATTTTGTGGAGTGGGTCACATTTACAGCATAATGCATCACTATCATAAGACTTGAATTTATAAATAGTATGGTACCCTGACTCACCTCTCCAACCAGCATTTCAAATATAAGGACTCCGAGCCCCCACCAGTCCACAGCCCTGGTGTAGGAGGGCTCAGTCAGTACCTCCGGGGCGAGAAACTCGGGCGTGCCGCAAAACGTGCTGGTGCGGTCCCCGAAGCCCATGCCTTCTTTGCACAGGCCAAAATCGGCGATCTTCAAGAAACCCTCTTGGTCTAGAAGAAGGTTATCCAGTTTCAAATCTCTGTCAAAATGAAAAGAAACAAAAGATATATTACAGTGTATAACCCATTAGCACCTGTACTAAGTATTCGTAATATTTGAAACAGCACCTGACCGATTATTTGCTGATATAAGATATGCGGTGTCAGGATTTTTTTTTTTTAAGGACTGCTAAAGGTAGGATACACTATTGGTAATTGCTTGAATTATCATGAATGGGTGGATTTTAGAGGTTGTATTTTATAGTAATTGTCGTTTAACAGAACTGTCTGAAGTTTTACAATCATGGATGCCGATAAAAAAAAGCGAGACAAACAGCGATTTTTTTAAACCGGCGTCAAGCAGCTGTTTTTGTTTTTTTCACGATCGCGATGCCTAGAATAATTATTTGCTTTCAAATAAGTAATATATTTTGTAAATGGTGTATTCCGTCTGATGATGCATAATGTATCCGGATATCAAAAGATATGACGGATAAACACGTCTCGAGCAAGGCCAGGAAATTCTGTCAGCGACCGGCTCGCAGCGAGCAAGGCCCAAAATATCAGGGTGCGCTACCCACAGCTGCCGGCATTAACCCGTTTTTAATTGAATTTTGTAAGAAAACAATCCACGGCTGGGCCCGGTCAATGTCATAATAAATCCCGGCGCAAATTGGTTAAGATTTACACTTGACCAACCTGTAAACTATATTGTTTTCATGGAGATACTGCAGGCCCAGTACCACACACGCCGAGTAGAATCTAAAACAAAGATAAATTTTTATTTAAAGAGTCAACCAAGACAAATTGAGATTAAATAAGGGGGCCGTCTCAATTCATACATGGGTCGAGTTCCGGGGAAGTTACAGGCATGGAATCGGGTATCAGGATCTGAACAATCTTCCCGCAATGTAAAGTTATCAGTATTGGCGAGTCAAACAGTTGCTAATGAAAAAAAATTCTGGAACATGTCCGGGACAAAAGCACAAAAAAACTTCTGGACAAAATGAATGATTTTACCCCGAACTTGTCCAAACTTTATCCCCAATATGAATCGAGATTGGCCCCTAATTACTCAATGAAATTTAAGCCAGGAAAGTGTCCCTGCGAGTTCTTTGTGATGAAGTGCTAAAATGGGTCGGTACTAAAAGATTGATAACCGTCTGATTCAGAGTTGTATTCGAGTTCAAAACTTGACAAAACCCACTGTTGGAGTTTTGATGGACTCGGGGGATAGTTAGGGTTAATAAACTCACACTGTCCTAGGCTCAGAGAAGACATCTGTGTGTATGTGCATCATGAGGTCACCGCCGATGGCGTACTCCATTACGAAGCAGACATGGGCTTCGGTCTGGAAGCAGGCGAAGAGGTTGACCAGGAAGGGGTGCCGCATGCTGTTGGCCGTCTCAAAGATGCGCTTTTCACACATCAAGCTGCAACCATATACGATCACAAAATGAGCTGAAAATCTTTTTTCTTTTTTTATAAGAATTTAATATTTATATTTTTAGATTATTCAAAACAAGAGCTTTCTAACGGTATACAACATTAAGGGGATACCGAGCTCATTAACAGAAATATGGACCACCAACTTTACTTCGAGTGATAAAACTGATTCTTGAGAAAGTGGCAATCGAAAATCTTGCAGTTTATGTTACAGTCAATGCAAAGTCAACTATTACAATTAGCATAAAATAGAAGATTTTAACAGAACAAAAAGAAAGGTAGCACGAGATTACAGATTAAAGTTTAACGGACAACAAAAATACCACCCCTAAGTTGTCTGACCCATGGTCATGAAAAATGAGGGTTTTGTACAAGGTTTTGTGAAACCAACAGGCCCAAAGACTCCTTAGGCAAACAAAACTATTTCTTTAGACAAATATTGCCAAAAAAAATGGTCTCCCCACCCCCGATAGGGCAGTACATGACGCTATGGGGCCATTTCATGGAGTCCATGTGCTTAAGGAAAATCTCTTTATACTCGAGCCCTAAAAACTATTTTGACCCTAACATTTCAACTCTGCCCTAATGTTTTCTCATTTCCTTTCATATACCCTAACTGAAAACTACCTCTAGACCCCTTTCCTGAAGACCCAAAACATTTGGGGGACAGACAAATTTCCCCCCAACTTGATCAGCTTTATAATAAATAAATTTAAAAAAATAATTTAAAAAAAATGTCTTCATAATGCCTACCCAGTGGGTTTTCTTATTCAGAAATAGCATTCTAAGTGTTCTCTCACCTATCTACTTCTTCTCTGGCGATGATGTCACCCTTCTTAAGTGCCTTGATGGCAAACAGCTCGCCTGTGTTCTTGTACTCAGCCAGGAGCACCTTGCCAAAGTGACCACGGCCCAGAACACTGATGCAGCGGAAGTTATCCATGGTCAGGAAGTTATTGGTGCTGCAGCAGAAGAAGGGGAAAACATTGCCATTCATTAGCAAGTTTCATCAAGATCCCATGGTTCACTACTGGGGCCAATTTCATAGAGCTGCTTAGCACAAAAATTTGCTTAGCATGACAATTTGTCCTTGGCAAAAACAAGGTTACAGACCAAATTTCCACCTGATCTTTATTGTTCTGGATTGATAATCAGCTGTATTTTTGCTTAGCATGAAAAACACCTATAATTTTGGCTGGTAACCTGTTTTTAATGAGCAAGACTTTTTTGTGCTAAGCGAATTTATTTGCTTAGCAGCTCTATGAAATTGGCCCCTGGTTGCTTTGTGACGTATCTAGCGCATGCGACATAAAGTTGCAACGCGAACGACTCTAGTCAAACTTTGCATCTTCATTATTTAACACTAACCCTCCAGCGTATTTTGGCTAGAAACCCTGCCAGACGCAGCAACATGCATCATTTGTCAAAGTGACAACCCTGCCACTGTAGCAAGATTCATCAGGTCAAACATCTGAAGGTCCAACTGCCTCAGAGTCTGTGGTCACCCAACACCCCACAGAATCCATCTCCGTCATTGTTCAATGGGGATTAGCTCTCATAGTAATATACTGTGGTCATTTATGCACTGGTGTCGACAGAAGAATGCATCAAAGTGCATCAGACTTGTTTACTTGATGCACTGGTTTTTTTTCACAAAGGTTACAATTTTTGGAACACGCACTTGAATATACTTGTTTAGTTTAAGCATAGTTGACCAAGCAATTTCCTGTATTTCTAAACTGGCCCCGGCGGGTTTAAACCGGTCAGAACCAGTTTTAGTTCCCCCCCCCCCCCAACAAAATCAGCATACCTGATGTCGTTCGACTGAGTTGGCGAAACGGCTTGTGGCGAGGCCGGCGTAGAAGCTTTGGGAACAATTGGTCTGGACTCGGACTCTGGCGTAGCAGCTGCCGAGCTGGGACCCGGACTACCCAGAAAATCAAAAGCTGACAGCACATCCTGAACATTGGAACAACAAACATTGTACATTTGATAAAAAAACTTGTCAACATAACTACTGTTAAAACATGTTAAAATACATGCAATTTGCGTCTAGGGTAATGTAATGTGGGTTCAAGTGCCAATCATAGAGCTATATTAAATTACCAGAGCACTATCTCCTCATTTGTATGCGCGAAGATAATTTGAAATTATGTGCGTGTTTGTAGAACATCGTTATAAAAGAGAGAAGATGGATTGAATTTTGATAGTGTACTCTAATGAGATGAGTGGAGTTGAACATACGCAAACAACTCCAGCGCTTGTAACGACGGTTAAAAGATGTCATGGCAAAAAATCGTCTGCAGTGGATACGCGCATGTGTTGTTTGTGCAGAGAAAAAAAAACCACTCATTTGCTAATCGTGCGTAATGGCTTTGGTAACACACATGTATGGAATACAAACGCAGATATGCAAATAGCCGTACAAAAGCCATACACAATTTTGAGTTTTCTATAGGTTTGTGCACAAAAACCGATGCGCCCAGCAGGCTTCACCTTGTACATCAAGCCAGCGCTCTAGTAGTTTAATATAGCTCTATGGTTTCAACCAAGTAATTTTTGTTCCTCATAATCTCGCAGGATAACACCGAGTATACAATGTATATAAAACACCATTGAAGGAAAAAAAGTTCAAATATTATATTTGATTACATATTTTTGAGGCTACATTAAATTGGTGAGTGAACATCTAATTAACACTCCAAGTGGCAGTACTGCACTCACCCACCACAACAGGTCCACAAGCCAACAATTGAAACGAAGACACATCTTCATCCAAAAGGTTAACAACTGTTCGTCAAACAAATCAATAACTCTACCACAAAATTCAACCCGTCTCGCTATCTCCGTGCATCATCATACACCATTAACCAGTTCGCGTCGGATGACGTGTATACAAGCAAAGGTTTTGCTGGAATTCAAAACGGATGATGGATAAACACGTCACGAGAATGGCTGGAAATATCCGTCAGTGACGAGCTCGCAGCGAGCGAGACCAGATATATATCAGGGTTGGCTACCCACGGGAGCGGCCTGAACCCGTCTCGGATCGAGGTTCGTGAGCTTTGGCCCGGTCAACGTCAAAATAATTCCGGCACGAACTGGTTGAGTAGTGAAAACGATAACACTGGCGGAGAATCCCACAAGAAACCAGACAATCAATGCAGTGACAACAGACATTAAGGCGTGCATTGCACATTGTCTTCCGTGTACATATGTGTGGTGTGTGTAGCCAGAAATGACGCTACATGCATCATCTTCCGCCAACTCAAATATTACAGGTACAGTTGTACATGTAGTACAGGTGAATAAGGAAATAGCACCACAGGAAAAACAGCCCACTTCATCCTCTTTTTAAGAGAACACTGCATGCCGGGATTTTATACCAACATCCTGGATGTTTCCTGTGGTCTTTTCCTAACCTTTACATTTTTCATTTCCTGTTTGAACTGAGTGATTTGTTGTGGCTTAATTTGTAGGGTAATAATCAGCTTTCAAACAGTACTTACAAGAATATAGTTTATGCTAGCTTGATTAAACTAAGTTTGATAAAAATGTGTAACTATTGAGGACTTTTTTGTTCTAAAATCTGCCTCACACCTAACAAATCTCAGATTACTTCCAAGATTAGAGCTCCAGAGTAAGGATTATAAGAAGATTAATCAGTAGGCTCCTACCTCTACTTCATGTTCGGGTATCCTTCTCTTTCCTCCTTGGTCTCCGTTGGATTTCTTGGGCGACTGAGGCTCCCTACTCCTGTCGGTGATCTCCGGCAGCTCCCCCTCAAAGCTCAGCCTCTGGATGGGGATCGGGGGACGCTCCCGGACCGGCGGGGGTAGCGAGGGGAGCACGCTGGGAAGGCCCTGGGGGCTGAGGGTGGTCGGGGAGGTACAGGTGGGCGGGATAGCCCGCTTCATCAGTCGGCCCCAGGTGGCCACGTTGATGTTCATCTGGTTGGCGCGCAGGAAGTTCTTGCCTGTCGCCAGAACAAAAAAACAAAAAAATGTGTACAAGTTATTTTCAAGATATGGCAGTTATTTCTTGAATTGTCTTTGCATATTGATCTTAAATTTGTTGGCCTGTAGGACGTCATTGCCTGCGATGCCATAAAACAAACTGTAATAAATATCTCCATCCTTGCATGCAGCGTAAACAATATAGAATCACACTCTTTACACAAGAAGAAAAAACACTATTCTACCATTGATGTTATTCGTAGTTTCCTTGTACCACACAGAATTAATTCAACCCTATTATAAATTTGGTACATGTATCTCATGTACATACGTATATATATCTAAAAAAAGTTCACCTTTATATTTGGGGAATATTTTTCGCTGCCGCTGAAGTTTTGTTCTCCTCTCGATGCTGGGGTTAAAGAATGTGATCTGTAGAAATTTAAAAAAAAAAAAAAAAAAACCAGTTAAAATACTGATGTGGATAAAATGGAAAAGTTATAATACGTCTATCAGAGAGGGTTATTGTCATCACTGTGAACCCTCAGTGGCCCCCTGTAATGGTGATTAGTGTGGTACATGCTACTGTACATTACTGAACTGAAGTCCTCCATGGGTGCATCCAGAGATCCTCACTTGTTTAACTTTCAATTTTTTTAAATTTATTTTAGTCAAGCAGAAGAAAAAAATGAGATGAAAAGTTAAAGCCGTTAAATCTAGTTCCTCGTCTCAAACAGTTTTGACCCCATACCTCAGCAAACAGCATGCCCGCAGGTTCCAGGTTGAGCACCAGGCCGTGTCTTTGGTTGTCGAGGAAATCCTCCAGTCTTAGAAACTTGACAGCGCATAGCGACCGCCAGTCCTTGTAGAGTACAGAGATCTCCAGCTCACGGGACTGGCAAGGAAAACAGGGTGGGCCTCATTCAAATTAAAAATCCAAATACTATTAAGAGCAAGGTTTTTTTTCACTATAAATAGACTCCTGTTTTCCCACTGATGTGGGGAGTTATAGGATTGTCGTTACTTTTCAAAACTTGCCGTTCTGACTCAAGTGTGGTTTCTGAGAAAGGCCTCTTCACTTAAACTTTGAAAATCGAAAAAGTTTGAAAACAATTCGTTAGAACCTCACAGAGAATGTTTCACTCGGATGAATTACTCAACTGCCAACATCTGAGGTATGCAAGGCTTATTTTTTGTTATTATCAAAAAGGTTTAGGTGACCACAGCCCCTTCGAAATATTAAACAGATTTATTTTATTAAAATAATAACATCAATACGAAATGCATAAGCTAGAAATGAGTGTTACCTCCATTCAGAGTTGTATTTCGAGTCCACACAAGATCTTTCCAGTCACAAGTCTTTTCATTGAGCCAGTCACAAGTAACTGGATGAACAATGACAAAAGATTGCTTTTGTAAACAGTTCATTAATAGCTAGCGACTTGACTTGAGAAAAAAGGACTTGTGATGGACCTGAATACAACTCTGCCCCCTTTACATCACAACCTCTGTGACACTGACCTTGTCTAGTTCTACGCTAAACCGCTGATTCCAACTCTGGTTACCGATGGGCTTGAAGGACGTCTGCCCGACTTGAATGTTGTCCAGTTTCAAGATAGCACTGATGTCAGCTGCACATAGAGACAAGAGCAGTTTTTGGTTATAAAGTGTCAAGAATAACCGACGAGTTGACAATACCTTAGCCCTAACTACCCCAAACCCATCAGACTCTAACTGCTGGTTTTGGCAGGTTTGGTACCAAACCATAGCAACTTGTTGTTGGACTTTGACTCGGTACCAAAGACCCAGGAACACCCTGTTGAATTATGTGAGGTTCAGGGCAGAAAGGCACCAGACTGGTAAAAATGTTGGAGTTTGGGGGAATGCAAAGGCATTTATTCGTGGGTGACCCCTGGCTAGTCAAAGCACAGTTCCTGGTCAACTGTATGTACATGTACATGTACATGTACAAATTATACAATATAAAATGCACAACTGACAAAACAGAAGTCTGCTTTGGCTTCAAGACAAACCTTTTTAAACGATCAACAGAGAGAGCATGCGCTCAAGACATAATACCGGTACTTACTCGACAGCTCGTCCCTTCTTGTGCTGGAGGACCGGCTGCCAGCCCTGCCGTGGAATGACGTCTTCCCCTTCAGCAGCCCCCTGCTCTCCCCGGGACTGAAGGCCCCACCTGAGGAGGAGTTGAACTTGGGCCTGTTGGGGATCGTCTCCAGCAGGTCTTGGCAGCCCATGAGACGGACCTCCAGCCTGCCCGTCAGGGCCGCTGGTTTGGGGAGGGTGCCGTACGACTGAAGAGAAACAATGTCAATGTTAACAAATAGTTCAACATTTTTGAAACTGTAACGACACTATTTTGGGGGTAAAAACCAAGGTTACTGAATAACAAATAACTCACGTGTGATTTCCCAGTCGCAAGTTCAATCTTGATCTGCTGTATCTTCTCCGAGTCTGAATCCAGAGGCAGCTCCTTTATTCTCCTATCCAGGGCTAGCCTCAGGATGTCCAGCTTGTGACTGGACTCCAGGATTCCTCGTTCGGCCTGCAAGAAAAATTTCAAAAAAAATATAAAAATCTGATTTTTTTTTTAAAGCAGTAATGACTAGAATGTTTGTACACTTACCCTAAAAATAAAACTGGACGTAAAAGAGAAAGTCAGGTTGATGTAGCGGTTCTTTTCTCGCCTGTGACGTGGGTTCGAATCCCGCCGGGGCCAATATTTGAATTGGGTTATCGAGAAATCCTTGGTTTCATTACCAGCAAGAATTAATAACATTTAAAGTTTGGTTGCGTCTTTAACCGACTATTTATAAAAATTGTACATTATTATTTATTTAGTAAATGCTGTCTGAAATCTTGGAAAAATGATTTCACAAGCTTACTCATGTGCTATTCAAACCCACGACCTCCATTTTTACCCCCAAAAACGATGCCCGTACAATTCCTTTTTTGGGGGGGATGGGGGGGGGGGGGGGGGGAAAGTTACACAATGCATTTCTTAATTTGTGGACCAGATTTTGGCTTTACCTCTGCCAGGCCTTTCTTGTCGGATGATTTGCTCTCGCTCAGCATCTTCGAGACGTTCCTAAACCCTTCCACGACAGCCAGCTCAATCTTGAAGTGGTGTCTCAGTTCCTCGATGCGAAACTCTAGAGGGCTCAGGTGCAGATCGGCAGCAGAGGCCCGGCGATAACCTAAAAGGAATTGCCAAAATACGATCTAAATACTTTGGAAAAAGTCTCCAGTCATATTCATGGTCAACACAATTTTTCAGGGAAGTAAAAATATTATTAATAATTACCCCGATCTAGTTTCCATGTACATGTACTTGTACCGATTTATTGAATAAACACTGCTCAAAGTGAAGATAGGGATGCTCCAATTATGAATCCAACTACCATCACAATCCCAACTATTTGTACACATGCACATGGACTGGTACTCACCCACTAAGCAAAAAATCATGTTGACTGTGGACTGTGGTACTTTGTAGCAATTTAAAAAATCTCAGCGTATAAACAGAGCAATATGTAGGAATATGTTATGTCTGACCACTTTCTCATCCAAAAGATAAATGCCAAATGACTCACAAAATTAACTATTACTTTTTTACCACACTACATCATGTACTGGTACATGTAGTCATTCAGGGAATAAAACACAGCACAATACACTAGGCACAAAGATGGCAACTGAAAACAAAGCTTGGACTGTCCAGTTACTGCAAAACAAAATATTTGCAAATAAACAGTCATCACATAGTAATGAGCCCAACATGTGGTTTTCTGTGCCCCTAACACACTGGGGTCTCTTGTTTTCACTGGCCATGTGGTTAGATCTGTACACACACCTAACAGCCAATGGGCATGGCCACACAGAATTATACATGTATAAACATGATAAGGCTAATCTGTTGGGTGACTCAGTAATGAACAATCAACACTTGGCCAGCTTGACACAATGTCATGTTACTCGTGTTAGCAGACATGGAACATTGTGTTACAGTTCAACTTTTTGAGTGAGCCAACTTGGGTCAAAATTCTATTCAGAATGGCATTACAGGGGGGGGGGGGGGGGTTAAAGGTTAAAGTCTCATAACTTTCAGGGTATCTGGGGATACCGTTTTCTGTTAAAGTTTGCCGGTTAGGCATACAAAAAAAATGTTATGTTGGCGTAACGGGCCCAAAAAAATAGGGTAGGTAGGTCGGGATTTTTTTTTTTTTCTTTTTCTTTTTTTTCTTCCCCTCCCAGCAATGAAAATGATATGTTGTCTAATTGTTTAAGCCAGTAGTGATACACGATAGCGTGTCCAGGTTCAATATTTTCACAATCCACACACACAACAATGAGAAACGGTCAGAAATGGTTTCAAACGTATTTATAACTAGATTTATATAGATTTTAATCATTAAATTTCGTCCCTTGAAAAAAAAATGTCCAGGGTCGGCCGTATTTTTAGGGTCGGTCGGGTTACGCCAACAAAACATTTTTTTTTTTATGCCTTAGTTGAAACTTCTTTGACTTTATTACCAACTTGTTAAAAGTACCGTATATAGTTTAATGATCTGGAAAAGTCAAGATTTCTTTTTTTTTATTTATTGTGTGCGATTTATAGATGTTGGAGAAAATTGGTCATTTCAGTGACCCATCTACATGTAAGCTGCCCGTTTTGTAAACAAAATGTAGTCAATTGAAAGCAGTATTTTTGTCAAAGTCAGTGTTTTTTTTTTAATTGCTACAAAAATTCCACTCTTTTTAAAAATGACAGCACACCATATTCTATGATTTCACAGGATGCAGTCAAGTAAGGTATTTCATATTATCATAACAATAGTACAAGTTTTTTTTTTTTATGTTTGCAAATGTTGTCACCTCTGATTGAACTAATACGTGTATACACATACATGAACATACATGTACATTGTACATGTACTGATCCACTGTACTTTCCAAGCCTATCCCTGAAAACTCTTGCCCAGATTTTCACAATGTCACAGAGAGCCACATCCTATAATTTATCACTAGCCTAGGGAGTCCAGTATTTACCCACTGGCAGCCTGGCTGATACTGATATACATCTGTTTTACCTGGAATCACAGATGATTCAGGGGTCATAAAAAGTGTGAATTTGAATTGAATGCAGTTCATTTATTGGCCATATTAATGTTTGTTTTTATTTTGTTGTTAGCTTTTTCAAACTCCATTTGTTACAATCATTCAACTTCCCAATGTACTATCAGTACATGTGCGTGTACATGTAATAAGCCATTTGCGCGTGACCCCGAGTTAAATTTAAATAATATCTGGTACACTGACTTGTTCACAGAGCTTGGCACAGTTTAACTTTAAATTCCCCAGACCAAAGACACTGTTGCTATATCACGTGATTCGGGGCAAGCTTTTGCATAGTTACGTAAGAGACGCTCGGCACCAATACATTGTTTACAATGGGTGAGAATGGCAAAAAGACACCAGACCATTCCAGAGCTGGGGGTTGCTAGCGTATGACGCGTAAGGCTTGCCCCGAATCACGTGATATAGCAACAGCGTCTTTAGTCTGGAGAATTTAAAGTTAAACTGTGCCAAGCTGTGTGAGCAAGTCAGTATACCAGATGTTATTCAAATTTAACTCGGGGTCACACGCAAATGGATTATTGCTCTTTAGTCTTTACAAACACATTGTGTAATTGATCATAGTTTGAAGATGGTTTGACAAGCATGCCTGTGTACGTAGCCATGCTTGTCAATATTTATCATCCATTTACAAGGTATTGTACACAGGTATACCCGTACCTGTCAATAATACACCCTACAAAAACACACAGTTCATGTACCAAATCAAAATGTGAAATCTACTGCTATTTAATAATAACAATTATCATGTCAAATTGAACACGTGTTGAACATGTACAAGTCTATGTATGTACACGTGTAGGTCATGTCAAAATAGATCTATCATTTTCCTGTGGAAACGTACAACCAATGAAATAAGCAACTTTCATTGGAAAGAATTCAACCCAGTCTATAATTAGCCCACATTGACCACATGTGTTGGCAGATAACCTTCGACAGCAATGACTACCTTTGGAAACCAACAGACAATATCTACTTTTTTATGCACACTTTCCAACTGTAACAACCCCCCCACTGTCGTCCAAAAATAATCCGCTTGTTAAACATGTTGTTCTCTAATCAAAAATAACAAATAATATCTGTGGACAGAACTAAACCCCAAAGGCAAGTGGAGAATTTGATACCGGACTTTCTGCCTGGTAGTTTTGTTAACATGTTAACTCTAAATAAAAACAATGATCTGTTTTCACAACGGTCGAGTCATCCATTAATTAAGGATGACAGTTGGGATGACTGGGTGATCAAAAATGTGTCGTTCAATAAATGTATGGCCAAAAGTTTTACATTTGTCCTTCCCCCGGGTTAATTTGTACAACTGACAATGTGTATGTACATGTACATGTAGTACTACAGTTGGTTTACTCATTCCTTTCTCATAATTAAACAATAATTTGTTTACTGCACAATTATTATTCCCATGGAACAGTGAAGCATAGTTGTTGGACAGCACAAACCTCTAATCCGATTATCCCTCTGAAGAGTACTTAGTGCAATGGTGCAATGCAAAAAAAGACACAGCTGTGTATCTTTGTGCTACTGACCAACTGACCCAAATAGTGGCTTCTGCATATGAGCCTAGAAGGGTTAGAGTAAAAGAGGAAGTCCTTACCAAGATCCGTGCCGTCCATGTGCATGGAGTTCATTGATAGACTATTGCTGGCCATACTCTGCTGCACCTTCAGTATCTCCATCTTGATGACCTCAATCTTGACCTTGCTGTCCTGGAGCATCTGTTGGGCCTCTGCCCCCATCTTGCGGTCCTTGCCGCCAGGGCAGTACATCTGCAGCATGTTCTCCGCGCCTTGTTTGACCTTCATCTCGATGGCCAGCTGCTTCTCCAGGGCCGCCACCCGGCTGTTTGGGGTGGGGCCGCTAGGGCGTAGGACTCCGTCGTCAGAGGAGGAGCCCCGCCGGCGGTCTGGGGACAGGGGGCTGGCATCACCTTCAGGAGAAGCAGAATAAATGGGTGTATTTATATTTGATTGGAGTAGTTATCTCTTTCTAAACACCTTTCATAGAAGAAACATGGGTGTTAGTAAAAAGTCGGATGTGCTGTGGCCCGAGGATTTAGAGCATTGAATTCATTGTCTGCAGGTAGTTCTTCAGGTTAGGGGTTTCAGCCCATCCTGGGCTGACACTTTTACCCTAGTACCGGTAAATCACTCCGGGTTTAGGTAACAAAAAAAAATTACATTTGTTGTTTCCTGTAGTGATGTCAGTAACCTTTTGAATGTCAAATCACGACTGTCCCATTTAGAGGAAGTTGATTTTTTTTATTTATTCCAACAGTCTTTTGTAATGATACCCAAATTGTGTTGAGAAATGTAATTCAATGACCATATAAACCTGATTACATGCAATCTGAGTGTCAACTCTTCTGTTAGCCAATGGGGAAGGAAATAAACACAAATAAATCTTTGTACAGTATGTACACGTATGCGCATGTAGAAATTGATTGTATGTATACTCAGATCATATGCTCTCCAAAAACTCTTCTTTTTTTATCAAAATGAATTTTCAATTTGTACATGTATGTTTTGTCTTTACCCTAACTCCCTGGTAAACTTTACAAACAAACTGTTGGGCCGATTCAGGAAGTTTACAAACCATTCCAGATTTTAACCAAGCAAATTTAAAGCTTCTTAACCCTAAAGCCCTAGACAGTCATTTTGGGTAACAGTACAGTACAGAACTACAAAATACTACTCAATTCTCATAGGCCAGTGTAAAGTACTACCTGTTCATACTGCAGTCTACGTAGTAATATGTACATGTACATGTAGTATTGGGTGGCGTTAGGGTTAATCTACTTTGGCCTGGATACAGTACATGTAGGAAACCCAGTGTAAAGACCATCAGTTTAGGGGTCCAGTACCCATCCCAACAAAACGAGCTGTTGGGTTTTGATGGGTCGAGTTTATTAAGATTTTTGGCATCTACATGTAATGTGAGCCAATCACTGATTTGAATACATAATTCAATAACGTATCATTATCGGTGGTCGATTCCTTAACTCGATAAAACTCAAAACAGGATAGGGAATGCAAGAAAACGTACCGGTACTTCCTTGCTCTATGGTATGATGTATGTAGTACCGGTAGTATAGTATAGTATAGTACAGCAGTATGTACTGGTACAGTATAATGTACTGTACATGTACGAGCACATTCTGCAGTACACGCATATGTAGAAAATATGTTGTATTGAGGAATTGTATGTGTACTTGTGTACATACCTGTACATACACATCTACGGTACATGTTGGTACTACCCCTAGGTTGGTTGATGCACAAGTATAATGTACATGTACTGTATGGTTGATCATAGAGCTATAGCTCCATGAGTTGATGCACAAGTAAGTATACATATGTACATGTACATGTAGTCATTTGCAAGCAGCATTTGTTTGTCAACAGTAGAGTCAACATGCATGACTGGACATCCAACACAATCAACAAAAGATCCAAACTCAGTGTTGTATTTTCTGATGCACAGTCACCACACAGTGATACCTGCTGGAGAGTCCAGTGAGATTTCAAAACAAGGGATTTTGGCATGACCTACATGTACATTTTGTACATGTAGATGTAGTGTATGAATGAATTGATCTGCAACCAAATCTTTTCAAATCAGCAACCCTTTCTTATAACCTTCAGGGCAGGTGCTTTGTGTTAGTTCACTGAAGCTCAGGTCTCCCAATAAACTGGCCCACCAAAAGCAGGTACCGTAGTCTTGTGTGTCACTGGATTTACCCTGTACAGTATGTGTTTTGCACAAACAAACTTAACTCTAACCCCCTAGCCTCTTTGGTTCGGAACCATCTTCAATCCTGCAAACCCCTCCAATTTCCACCATGTAAAAATTTGATTCATCCTCAGACCTCAATCCTCTACTACAAATCATCAGTTACACTGTATGTCCTGAAATTGTTCAGTGGAATGGTGATTTTTGCCTCAATCCTCCAAAATCCTTATCATATACTGCTACATGTAGGCCAAACCGAGGCAGTATTCTGTGTTCTACTTGTGCCTGTGGAATAACTAATGTACATTTACCAGTACACAGCCCTAGTACAGAGTGTACATTTTTTACACGTAACAAATTGTATGCACCAGGAAGCCTACTGTTACAAGACCAGGAAACCTGACTAACCCGGCCAAATAAAAAAAATCAATTTTAAAAAGCTCCCCCCCCCCCCCCACCTCCCCTTCAAAAACAAAAACACACATCGCGCCCTGCAAAATTGTCAACTAAAAGAACACCCACCCCCAACCAAATCAAATTAGTTTCCAACCCAGGACAAGCTGGTGTCGTGTTGCATCGTCCCCCACTGGCTCCCCCACTGGCTGTTTCCTATAACCAGGCTGTGAAATATTTGCTGTGACTTCCCAATTATCTTGTTGACGCTCGATCGCACTCCAAGTTAGCCAAATCCTGACCCTGGACCACATCCTATGGTAAGGTGAGAGGTGCTATCTAGCCTGCGCAGGGATAGCTGCCATCTCCCGTTATCACTCCTTTGCACATTTTTTTCATTCACCAGACAGTGCTAACAAGACATCGGATGTCATGACAGGGCAAAGGTCATGACATCTAAATATGTAGTACTTTAACCAGGGGTCAAATTTTAGGAAAATATCCAATGGACTACAGGGCCAGTCCATCTTAAAATTTACTGGACCGGAACACATTTTACAAGCCCCCCAAAACAACAACAACAACAACAACAGAGATTAGAACCAAACAAAAAGAATGAGGTCATCAAGTTCAAGATTCCCAGCTCAAAAAAATACCCATGGCCATACGTCGATATCGCGCTAAATCGCTAAAGTAACAAGCGATCAAAGACTCAAAAGTCTGGACTACGCGTGGTAATGGCACTGCAGCGGTCGCGCTAGCGCACATACCCGGTAGTACATGTACGGTACATACACAACTTTACACGCACACGTCCAATTTGTGCTGGGGCCTGTTTCTCGCATGTTTCTGACATCATATAGCCATGACCTGAAACTTGTTTCCAGTGCACCGCGATTTTTTTATTAATTTTTTGGCAGTTGGATCAAACTTTTCTTTCAACTTGGCGTTATTTACTACCCGTAACCCAACTGAATACGATTCTGAATGCGTTTCGTTAGGGGACATTAGCAACACCGACTTGACTTTAAAGGTAGGATACACCATTTGCAGATATCAAAAATATTTACTACCGAATTATTAAGAAATATCTTACTCATTTGAAAGTAAATAATGATTCTAGGCATCCAGCAAAATGATTGCGCTAGACATCCTGTAATTATTCCGAGAAATTCTTTTATGAAGACAAATTTACGATCGCCGGACGACGATCGAGAAAAAACAAAGATAACATAAGAATATAAACTGCTCGACGCCGGTTGAAAACAAACGCTGTTTTTCGTGCTTTTCTTGGCATCCAGGACTGTAAAACTTCGGATAGGTCAGTTAAACGATATTTACTAATAAATACAACCCCCCAAATCTACCCATTCAAGCTGATAATTCAAGCAATTACCAATAGCCAAACAGCATATCTTTCCAATGTGTACTACATTTTTAAGCGACCCATGGTCATCAGACAGGAGGGGGGCGTGGGGAGGGATGACACTTGATACCTTCCATGTCCAAAGTTCATACAAGAAAATGAATGGATGCTATTTTTTTTTACCGCATCAAGAGAAGAGGCATTCAAACTCACAGCATCAATTGAGTCACAGCTTTCAGGCAGTATCCGCTTCAAAGATCAAGTTTTAAGGTAATGACGCACACGTCCCCTTAACAACTGCAGACCACATAAAAGTCTTTTTAATTTTATACCGTCATTTTTTGGGGGGCACTGAGTTTTCTTTTGCCAAAGTTCCGAATGTAGTTATTTGGTGTGAACGGCTCACCAGTACCAGTAGAACAAAACCCAAGAACATGTTTTAAAATATAAGATTGGACAAAACCTTCTTCGACTTTGGTGAGATTTGTTTGTGTTAGATACGTATGTTCATGGTTGCAGATTAAAAAGTGCACATGCACATTCTCCACAGAGCTTCAGTCAAGGTGTAAGTTACCAGGCTGACAGAGCATGTGTCAAGACAGGAAACGTTCGCATGTACCAAGGGTCATGTGCGCATAGGGCATTTTCATTTGTTCCATGTTTGGCTGCTTTATGGCTCAATGGTAAACCCACTGCAGGATTCATGCAGTGGTCACCAGTAATAAATATTAGAGGATTTTTAAGGATTCAGGTTACGTGGAGTTTTAACATTTTGGAATTGCAATAATTTGCAGGATTTAGGTTAGAAAATGGGTTAGGGAGTTAGGGTTTAGCTGGTAGTCGAGAAGCAATCGTCAGACAGGACATTGCGCCCTACGATTTCCAAAGGAACATGTACACGTGTACATACATGTAAACACATGTACGCACTGATTTACCTGCAATCAATATATCCACATCATTTCCATATCATGTACATTGTGTACTGAGTGACTTCAATCAGCTGAAGTGATTCCATAATGGACATTTCCTATCACTTCAACACTTTAAGGTCAAGAATCACACTTAGGCATAAAAAAATAAAACGTTATGTTGGCGTAACCCGACCGACCCTAAAAATACGGCCGACCCTGGATATATTTTTTTCAAGGGACGAAATTTAATGATTAAAATCTATATAAATCTAGTTATAAATACGTTTGAAACCATTTCTAACCGTTTCTCATTGTTGTGTGTGCGTTTGTTTTTGATTGAAATAGGGGACGTATGACAAAGGGAACAATGGGGTCCCCTATTCCGCAAAGGTCCCCGATTCAGACTCGTGTGCAAATCCTATGGCGATCATCCGAAAACGTTAGAGTACAAACAAAAGAGGGAAGACGGTCGGACAATGCCCCGTCCCCTATTGACGGCATTTACCCACTTGCGTGTGTGGATTGTGTATATATTGAACCTGGACACACTACTATCGTGTATCACTACCGGCTTAAACAATTAAAAAACATATCATTTTCATTGCTGGGAGAAAAAAATACCTACCTACCTACCCTATTTTTTGGGGCCCGTTACGCCAACATAACATTTTTTTTTTATGCCTTACTCTACATGTATGCTTACCAACATTTATGCCAGTATGCATACAGTTGTACATAATGTATGTAGGATACATGTGGAGCAGAAATATACTTAATATAAGTTTAAAGTGTTACATCAGATAGTAATATGGAAGGGGCTCACATTTTCTGCAGGTTTCATCACTCATCAGTGAGATTGGGAAGGGGGGGGGGGATTGGGAGGGGGGGGGGGGTTGGGAGGGGAGGGGGGAGGTTGGGAGGGGGGGGGGGGGATGAAAAACACACAAAATAATAGGCAGAAGTTTTTAGGGCCACAGAAGGCCCAAGAGCAATGTCGGATTTTGTATGTAAAGGCAACCCTAAAATAATAATGTTCATCAATTTCTACAAAATTATTTTGCTCATTATCAACGCTTATACATGCTTGTACATGTAGGTAAAAACTTAAAAGATTTTCCCCCAAAAAAATAAGAAGTTATCAAAAAAAGAAAAAATCTGAAAAATTCCCGACTCAAAAAATAAGGTCTATGGCCGCAATTACATCAAGGTTTGTCCGGTTCTTTTTGTACATGTAATGAACCTGTTTTTTTAATGTGTATGCAATGTAGCCTACATGTTATTGTGCAAACGTGTACATCATGTTTTTGGTGTTGACCCTGGCATTGACAACATCTGGGATGCATAAAGTTAGAATTTAATTATTCATATGATGCTGAGAAAGAAGAAGGGAGGGGGGGGGGAGGGGGGGGGAGGGGGGGGGGGGGGGGGGGCTATGGGAGGCTGCTGGTATCCATGTACCTTAATCGGTTGTGATGGGCCAGACACTGCTCAACAATGCATGACATGCTCGTCACCTTCGTGATGTGTGACTATCAATTACTCTAGGTGGCATTAATGGCTACCAGGGAAATGCGAGTTAGTCTTGCATACGCACTGTGGACCTCCGAACAATATAGGTCCACACGATGCGGAAAGAGATTACGGTTTGTGGACTTGCCCAGGTCCACAATCCGTTTTTCAGTTTCCGAAAAAGAGCGCTAGAGGAAAAACGGGTTAGGGTTATATATAGAAAAGATAGAAGAAACAGCTGAGAGGCCCAGAATCAAAATTTGAGGGTAAATTTGTTTTGGGGAAGCGAGAAAAATGAGTATTTAGTCAACGTTTTTTTAATTACACGAAGACAAAGGAATGTCCACAGTATGTATGTAAGGTAAAGCTGTGTGTACAGGTATAAATAATGTGAGGCTTTACAGAATACCCCGTTGATAAACAGATGCCCATTGATTGGCTTACAATTCAAAATTTACCGGTAATTGTTACATATATCTTAAGAAAAACAAATTACACGGAATTATGAAACAACAAGGGCCAATTTCATAGAGCTGGTTAAGTACCCAAAAAGCCTTGCTCAGTAAAATCACGTTTACAGCCAAACTTCAATGTGTACACGGTGTCTCTGAAAAAAAAGTATATACCCATTTTTAAATTTATATTATTGCAAAACTAAGTATTTCTGAAAAAGACAAATGTCTACGTGGAAAGAGTGTCCAGCTCTAAAATAACAACAAAATCAATGGAATATTAAAAAGTAAAAGATTTAATAAAAACGGGGGTGGGGGGGGGGGGGTGGGGGGGGGGGGGGGGGGGGTAGTGGAAACCTGCACAGCAACATCCCTCCTTTTGTCTGGCCGAGGACTCAGTATCAAATGACAACAGCCTGTTATTAAATCTACAGTTAAATCCATACTCCCAGGGCAACAAAAAGACTGAGGGGGATCTTTGGCATTGTGAAACAACAAATCCAGGTAGGGATTATGGCCAGAGAAAAGGTCCATCGATTGATCCCCGGGGCGAGGGTCTGTTAAAGCCAGAACATAGCTGTTCTGACAGAGAAATCTATAACAACTTGATCTCACATCTTCCATTTATGGACAATTTCAAAACGTAGTATTTCCATTTTAGGAAATACATACATGTACATACATTGTAGTATTCACAAAATGGGTTTTGATTCATTAACCGTATTACAAAAAAAATATGAGTAGTGAGCACTGTGCCCAATCAAGAGAGGGCTTTTTTTTTTAATCACACCTGAAAGCACTTTTGGTGGGACAAACCACATGTGATACAAGGTGCCTCGACCTCTGAACCCTAACCCCCTAGGATGTGTGATAATTTGTTGTGAAATTGTTGGATTCAGCACTGCCAGGGTTAATATGCTACATGTACTTGTACAATGTACATCATGTACATCGAACTGCATACATTTCCAACATCATCCCTGATGACAGGTTTCCTACAAAAAAATACAAACAAAATTAAACAAAAGTTGGATTCAATGGCAAAGTTTGCTTGGAAACAAATAGACCCAATGGCCATACTTTACAAATGTGCATACGTGTAGGAATCTTATTTTGATTTTTTTCACTAAAATTAAACCATTGGAGTAATAGGAACACCAACACAATTTCCAGCCCATGAATGCAGGTACATGTAACACACATATAAAAACATGACAGCGAAGAAAGAGCTTAAACACTCAAACAACCAGTTACAAACCGCACCTCGGTCATTATAAGCATTGTCACTCATTTTATGTCAACTACAGGGCACTGTCAACAGACCATGGGAGACAAGAGGAATCTGAGCAAATAACATGCTTGCTTTAAATAATTTTGTGGTTTTTAAAGCAGTTTTCAGCAGTTTTAATCATACTCATGCTTTAAACGATGTTTGTACTACTAATTGGTGCATATTGGGGATTGTATGATGATTGTCAGACTGAAGCTGCAGTGATAAGTGTCGTGTTTGTGAAGACATATTTGTTTAATTCTCCATTTTGGCATAGGAGAGACTTGGTCAATGCAGGCCTCAGCTGAGGTAAATACATGAAGCACTCCTGGGGGAATCCAATTGGTTTTGAACATAAATTATGTGTCGTGCTACATGTACATACATTTGACACGTTGTATTTCACAGTAAGTATTTCACAGTTGCCCTAAGTTCAAAGTCACGAACCTCTTAACATCAGAGGTCCTTTAAAGAAATTTATGCTACACTTTGAAACTTATAACAACATTTTTTTTTACATACCGTAGCACTGAAAAATCACTCCAAGTAATGCCATACGAAACCACAAGTCAACTACACTGACAAAAGCATGTACACCTATGCCCATTCACCAACTACAGAAGTGTACATGGAAATAAACGTTCAAGGCACTCCAGTTAGAGTGATTTGGCATGTACATGTACAAATCACTGACTTGCCACAAAGAAGTCACAAAGAGAAAGGGTTAATTAACCCTAACCCTCCCAAATCTTCCAAAATCAATACGATTTTGCACACATTAATTAATTAATTTTAATTTGTTTTTACGATAATAACAAGCACTACACTGTACCGGTACCTGTACAAAAATGTACCATTGCTGTTGAAACAGTGCAAAATGTCTGACTGTACATGTACGTGTACATGTACATCAGTCGTGAACCACATAACGATCAAGGCTCGATATTGTGTTTTCCTTTATTCCTACGTTATACCCAATCCCCATTGCTTTGCGCTTGCACCGTCGATCGAGGACCAAATTTCTCCATTCATACCGCCGACCGAGGGGCTTTTGTTTCCTTTGTTCTCCTTTGTGTCTCGCCCCTCGGTCGTTATGTGGTGCACGAACACTCTTTCCAACCCCCTCAAATAACGCATAATGAAGTCAGGGAAAAAATGAGCATGTTTAATTAAACATTCTATGCACTTCAAATAGACATGCACACAGCTCAAGTACCATACTTCTATTATTAGGACCCCAGGAACCCGAGGCAAGTACTGAATTCTCCCAGACCTATGACCTTTCGCAATCTTTGCGCTTCCAGGGACACAATTTGGTGCACTCCGCTACATAATCAAAAAGCAGCAGTGGACGAGAGGCATCCAAGATTTCTATACATCTACAGTATCGTAAACTCGCCACTTCAACATTTGATTTCTTGTGTTTTTTGTTTAACCCTAAAACCGTCCAAAATCCCCAAAATTCATTCCCTCCACCCCACCCCCCCACGCAAAAAAAAAAAATTAAAAATAGGTGGATTTTGGCAGACTTGGTTCTAAATGCCTGCGTGAAAAATATTGTGATGAATTATAATGGACTTGGTGGATTTTGACACATTTGGTTCAGCAGAAGGCAGTATTGGGTTAAAGCAGCCTTCAAAAACTGTCCTTACTACAGAATGACCTACACTGTAACCAGGCATTTAGAAAGGTTGAATCCAGAGCACTGACACCCGGTCGGTCGGTCAATGCTTGGAATAGATGGTAATTCAAGTTGAACATCTGTTTTTTCTGGGTCTATTGTCCGTGAACTTGATCCTCTCTTTCCGAACTCAGGAAAAAAATGAAGATGAATGGGTGTATCCCTGGCTAATCAGCTGTCTACTCCCATCACTGGCTGATAAAACAGTCACTGCTGATTGCTAACAGTACATGAAGGTGATTTATCAAGATGTACAGTACATGTACTTGTGTACAGCAAGTACATGTACAGCAATATAAAATTGTTTGATTTGGGATGGTTTGGGTTAATTAACAAAAAACATGTAGTGCAAAACATGATCACACTGTAAATGTTTGTTAAATGTTTGAGTTGATCATTACTTTTACTATGTTTTACAGGACTGGCATCAATACTACGGTATATACGGTACCACATGCATGTACATGTATGCACATTGTGCATGCGAGTGAAATTATTAGGAACATGACATTTACCAGTACCAACCATTTACCATGTTTGAACAATACTCTAAAATTCCACTGTTAAACAGTAAATTGCATCTAGATAACGTGTGTAAATGTACATGTACACCTACACAGTATGTACAAACTCGGTACAATGGTCTCTCTTTTTTCATGTCATAATTTTTTCACTAACTGAACAATGGAGGAAGAAACTAAGCACAGACATGCCATGATTGAAATGTAGAAAATGTGTACAAGTACATGTACAAGTACATGTACATGTACATGTATGTACACGTATAGCTGAAATGTGAATACAGTAGTCTAGTCAAAAATGCAGGTACATGTACAGCCTCAAAACCATTATTCTTTTGACCACCAATGATCTCTACACTTTGGCAGTTTAGGCTGTGATTGTGTGAACTACTGCCATTCAGTTAAACTGACATGACACTGTTGGACCCATTCAACCAGAAAAGCTACACACGGTCATGTACGGTGCATATTTAAACTAAACATCGTTTTTGTTTTTTTCAACAACATAACAGCAATGTTGTTGGATGTTGTTGGGCAAGATTGATGACGTCAATGCTCCATCTGAGGCCAAACAAACCAGGAAACTCCTCCTTAAACCCAAGTATATGAGTCATTAGACAGGAAGCAATTCAATTATTTTCTCGCCAATAGTTTAAATAGCAATGAGGTGAAATCATGTCACAGGCTCTCTTGCTCTGTGCTCTGTCTCAATACCCACTGGGGTGAGTTCACTTTCGGGACGGCATCTTGTAGGGTATGTGTATGAGTTCCTGTCAGATGCCTACTGTGCAAGTGAACACTGAAGGACAGTGTGACCAGGAACTGTGCTGTGACCAGCCTGAGCTCACCCACAAATAAATGCCTGTGCATTCCCCCAAATTCCAACATTTTTACAAGTCTCATGCTTTTCTGCCCTGAACCTCACATAATTCAACAGTGCCTCCCCGAGCCTTTTGTACTGAGATCAAACAAAGTCCAACAACAAGTTGCTAATGTTTGGTACCAAACCTGCCAAAACATGCAGTTGGAGTTTGATGGGCTTGTCCTGTTGTGTTGTTGAAGTGAAGATTGACAAGATTATTCGTTTTCAGGGCAATTTTGCAAAATTTTGACAAATGTGACCCACTCTGCAATAATAACTCTAATGTGTTTTTAAAAAAAATTAAGTTTTACAGTTGGTCAAAAAGAGCAAGACATAAGCTTTTATTTGACATATCGCACAACTCTGTCGTGTAATACATTGGTCTTTTAAAAATATTATTAAAAATATCTTTGAACAGAAATGAAGATTTATAATTTTAGTGCTTCATTCGATGCTATGGTTAGAGGATGACAAAACTCTTGATTAAATCTACTTTAGGGATCAAAACAACCTTTTCAAACGATCAGTTCTAAAAAAATAGGTGTCGGAGAAACCAAAATTCCTTAAAACTAAAAAATGATTTGTTGAATGAAAAGTTACCTCTGAGACAATAAGCAGTCCTTTACGTGAACCGTCTCCGTTTATGCGGCATCAGACTCATTTTTGCAGAGTGGGTCACAAATCGCCTTTAGAGAATCGTTAATGAAAGGGCAGTGGGTGACCACCATCTTTGGTGAACCGCGTGATCCGATTACTATGTCAAATGACCTGCCATCACCACGATTATGTTATTACCTTTGAATGCAAATTTGTGAACTAAGAAGACTACTAGAAAATAAATGTTAGTACATACATGTATATATTTTGAGTGTCATCACGAAAAAGGGAGGCTTAAATTTGGTTAAGATTGGTTTCGAAAAAATGATGAAAATCTACTGAGCTGATCCGAGGACAAGTCGGATACCCCGCGTAAGGCTACAATAAAAGGCAAGCATTTGCTAATATGGTATTCCAAAGCCGCGTTCGCATTGGACTTAATTTTTTTAAATGTTACGGTACGTGATTGTCAAAGTTCACGGTGTTAAATCCTCCGCTAGAAGCTTGGGCCTGTAGATCTTACGGTTGCGGAGGGTAAAATGGACAATTTGACAATGTTACCGCCTGTACGCATTGGATTTAAGACTGGTCAAACTGCACTTCGAATGATCACTTGTGGACAGAAAAATACAAACGAGTCTTGATACCTGTTTACTACAAATTTATAACACCAATAACAGATCAACGGCAGTTTCGACAATTTGTACCACATTTCAAGAGAAGCGCGCACATTTTATGTATAAACTGATAAACGTTTGACAAAAAAACATAACCTTCGATATGCATTGGAAGACTTCACAATGGAAGTTATGAAGCATTCTAGGTTTTTGCAAAAAACTTAAGGTAGTAATCTGGGCCCAATTTCTTGGCTCTGCTTACCGTTAGCGAAAAAAAACTGCTTACTATAGCAGAAAATTTGGTGCTTACGGTAAACCTATTTCACGTGTTAGCGAGGAATTTTGGTCACTGAGCATGCGTACAACCCGTAATTAAGGATTCTGTGCTTACATGGTATCAATGGTAAGCACATAATTTTTCTGCTAGCGCGGTTAGCGGAAAATGGTGACCCAGTACACAGCTTACAAATAGATGGACGACGACAAAGCCAAGATATTAAAACTTTTCTTACCCGATGCTGCCACAATTTCGTCGGTGTTGACCACAATGTGGGCATTGAGCTCATTAAGTTCCTGTTGTAGTTCGTGAAGTCGGATGTTAGCCTGCTTTACCATGTTGTTAATGTTGGCTAGGCTCTTCTTGTCCGTGGTCACCTAATAATAAAAAATAAATGTAATTACAAATATTCCAATAAAATTGTTTGACGGAGGGCCTCGTCTTTGACGGAGGGCCTCGTCTTTGACGGAGGGCCTCGTCTTTGACGGAGGGCCTCGTCTTTGACGGAGGGCCTCGTCTTTGACGGAGGGCCTCGTCTTTGACGGAGGGCCTCGTCTTTGACGGAGGGCCTGGTCTTTGACGGAGGACCTCGTCTTTGACGGAGGGCCTCGTCTTTGACGGAGGGCCTCGTCTTTGAAGGAGGGCCTCGTCTTTGAAGGAGGGCCTCGTCTTTGAAGGAGGGCCTTGTCTTTGATTTGAAGGAGGACCTCGTTTTTGAAGGAGGGCCTCGTCTTTGACGGAGGGCCTCGTCTTAGACTGAGGTAAGTTGGCCTGATTTCGTTCTGCACATTTTTGTACAGCACTCTACATCCAAATCCGCAGAGAGTCCATACCTTGCGCATGTTCTCAGCACCCTCTTTGATCTTGAGCTCCTTGCGGATGTCTTTCTTGATCTGGTCCTTGATGGTGTCTAAGTTCTGCTGGAAGCTGGCATCCGAAAGGTCCAGGTCCGTGCCATAGCGGGTGCTAAGATGGGAGGCTAAACTTCCGATTCCCAATTCCCCTCCGCCCTGTGTCATGATAAAACGGGGGAGAAAAAAAGCATCATATTCTTTAATCCTTGCCTATCGTTATGTAGTATCCACTATCCAGATGCTACTTTTCTTTTAACAATTTGTGTACGTATGTTTAAAACCCGACATTAAGACAATGAAACATCTTGAGAGATATTTCTAAAATTAATACAGAATTTTTGAAAATCAACAGATACTTTGTAAATTTAGCCGATTTTCATCAAACTAAAACGTTATCAAGAATTTATTATAAACATTAGGCCTACATTTAATTTCATTTGTACCCTTCCAATTAAATTTGTCTCCATTTGAGAAGTTATAAAACATAAACATGGTCAGTTATAAAACATAACTGACCATTCAACCCTTCAAAAATGCAAAACAAAATAAACCAGAAGTTAAAATTAAACACATCGTAAAAGAGGCCCAACAAGACCCGTGAACGTGGCATTGTTATTATACACTGCCAAGCTCTGAACTTTGACGGCAACATTTGTTACTATTTTCCTGTTATTAAACAGTTTGCGCCGGATGACGTATATAAACGTAAAGTTTTTCCCAAATTCAAAACGGACGACGCATAAACACGCCAAGTTCAAGTTCGGAAATGTCTGTCAGCAGCGAGCAAGGCCGGAAATGCGTGGGTGTGCTTCCCGGCACTATCTGCCTGAACCCGCTGCGGATCGAGTTTGGTTAAAAATAATCCCGTCCTCGGCTCGGTGATGTTAAAATAATCCCGGCGCGAACTGGTTAATTACTTAATGTCTTTTACACCAAATTCCGCAAGCACAGCACCTTTCTTTCCCAAGAAATTTGGTAAAAAAAAGGTGGAGTCCAGCACAAACGTGTTTCCTTTTTGGGTCGCGCACGATTCCTGGAAGATTTGCACGGTGCCCTGAACCTTTCACGTGGAAATGGCAATACTGTAGAATAGATTGAGAACGGAAGGTGCTTGCGGAATTTGGCATCAAAGAAAGAGCCGGAGTAAAGTAATTAACAGGAAAATAGTAACAAATTTCTTGTGTTAAACAAAGTTCAGAGCCTGGCGGTGTATAACAACGCCACGTTCATGGGTCTAGGGCCCAACTTGATTATCTCATGCCGTCTAAATATCACCTGCATTTTTGTATTGTTTTTAAATTAACCCAACATGCTCAAAAACATGTCCAACTCACAAACCTGATAATAAGTCGTAGATTCTGTAGCCATTTTGGTTTGTAGCACTAGCAGTTTGTTAAATTTCTAATGCAGAATATCCACACGATAACACAGTTTTGCGTTGAATGTCAATTTCATCCAATCGTCATCATCACCCTGTGTTGTGTTGTACTGTAGGCTATATACATGTACATTTGTATCCATTTGTATACATTTTGATGTTCAGTGAGTGAATCCTGCACACAGTAGGCTAGGCCGGCTATGGACTCTGTGTACACAAGAAAACGTACGCATAGGCGAACCACCCTGGCGATGTCAAATCGTCTGTTGACAAACGACGAAAGGCTTCAGGTTTTAATCGTTATCCTTAGTTCGATGTCCAAATTTTCACCAGCGATGGTGGGTCGAATAAACTCTCATCCCCAGACATCGTGTTAAGTTGTAAACTTCCGTTGACATTGATTGAAAAATTACGTCCAAAATTGACAACTAATTTGTAGTCACGACAAATAATCCTTCGAGTCGAGTGCAACCATTATGAAGTCACGTGATACTGTACTAGACAGTTAACGATTGGCCAATGGAGAGTGTCGTCGTTAGGAGGCTCTGGAACGCCCCAAAGTTTAGACTAGGTGTGATTTAATTGGCGGAAGCTTTTAAGTTCATTTTAATGAGGTCGGTCGGGTGTACTGTACACATGTTGTACGTAAATAAACTCATCACAAAAAAATCGAGACATTACAATCGAGCCAATATTTAACGGCCGGAAAGATTAATCGAAGCGAATAGTAACCCAGTGCATAATTTTGTTCTGCGTATTTTGACACCTCGATTGTTGAGATACGATGTTGCGGATCGGAGTTATTTTCATTTCATTGGTCGTAGATCCAGTTTCAAAAGTGACAATCATCTCTATAGAAGCAGGTTTGTATTGATCATGTTGATGTTAAAAGATCAGCCAATAAGATAATCTTTATATATGCCCGCCTTTTTAAGTGAATCAAGAAAATAATAGAACGTACCACGCATTGGTTGTAAGAACAAAATGAAGAAAAACAAAGTTATGGGGTGTTGACAAAGCATTTAGGGGTTCTATGAATGTCATATTCTTTTCAATTTTTGGTGGGTTGACCGATGACTTTTTCGAAAAATTCTTACACAAACAAGACAATTTTATTTAAAACGCAAGGCTAACTCCTTACAATATTTTAATTTCCAATGAAAAACATATACATTGCCACACTACTCTCACTCCCGAGTGTTGCGAGGCAGCAGCGCCCCCTGTAACCTAAAAAAAACCAGTTTCCACTTATTCCTAGCTTTGAGCCGATGTAGGATAGAGCTATTACTCTGGCTTCCGACACATCGATTTGAAATAATCTTGACTGGTAGTCAAAGTGGCCTAGCGGTTAGCCGGGCTCCTCGTCTGCGGGGTTAAGTTCCATCGTCTGGGTTCGAGTCCCGGTCTTGGCCGACGTCGTTTTTTATCTCAGTTTAAAGGTAGGATACACCATTGGTAATTGCTTGAATTATCATTAATGGGTCGATTTGGCCGTTGTATTTTATAGTAAATATTGTTTAACTGACCTGTCCGAAGTTTTACAATCATGGATGCCGAGAAAAGCACGAAAAACAGCGTTTGTTTTCAACCGGCGTTGGGCAGTTATTCTTAAGTTATCTTTATAAAATTATATTTTTCGGAATAATTACAGGATATCTAGCGCAATCATTTTGCTGGAACATGCCTAGAATCATTATTTTACTTTCAAATGAGTAAGATATTTCTTAATAATTTGGCATGTATCTGCAAATGGTGTATCCTAACTTTAACGCACGCGATTTTGCAATCTTATCTTTTATAAAAGAATTAATTTCTCGTCTTCAAATACCAGCCGACTTTAGCTCAACGGGTTAATTCGTCAGGCTGGGACTGTCCGCGGAGTTCAGGTTCGCACCTTTGTATAGAGGGTTTGATCGCTAGGCACAGCAAGACTTAGGGCGTCTCTCTGTTATCCTCCCTTATATGGTGCGTGGCCGTATTTCTTTGAGAGAAAAAGATAAAACGGGGGGAAAAGGGAAAAACTAATTTAAATTTAAAAGGTGCCTAGCCCAGTACAATCGACGAATATCACGCTTGGGGTAAGTTTATTTGTCACTTTCCAAAACGATCTCAAGTCACTGTAATTCTCGTATAGCCTCAGGCTCCGTGGTATTCAAAACCGCGGGACGATATATAGGCCTACTTCTGATTTATTGCAATAAAAAAACTAGTTTTTCGACTTTTCTTAACAGCGCCCTCTAATTGGGAGAAAAGCAAGTCACTGGTTTCCGATCATCAGCTTATATTACTAACAACAATTTAAAGCTTACCAACGAAAAGGTGACGGTCGTTGACGTTCTAAAAATAGAAAGTGACTCAATGTTTTTCAAGCCATGCCATTGCCAGGCATGTTTTTGCATGTTTGAGGTTTTGGGGATAATCCTCATCTCGACTGTATCAATGTCAGGCGCTGACTGTTAAAGTTAACTGCATAACGAACTGAACAACATGTGTGGAAGAACGGCTTGGTAGGTCAGGTGTACCATGGGTTTGTGGAATTAAAGCTGGTTATCAAACTTTGAGAAAGTGGAATTCTAGCCATCCCCCCCAAAAACAAAACCCCCAACCACCAAAACAAAACAAAACATATTTTAAATCCCATTGAGTTACGGCCGTCCTTCGTCGTTAGAAATAAGGCACACCATTTCTCCATGGGCACACGGTGCCTTACATTTGTGTATAAGTAGTCGCCACCTAATCAACTCGACACTATTGCAGTATTGGAAGACCTGTTTGTTTGGCATTGGGGGAATTTTATCCAATTACCTGACAACGTTTCTATTTACTTAGTATTAACTTTTTGTCATGGTTTTTGTTTTGTAAGGTTTGTAAAGCCAGCATGTACAATGCTCGCCCTAGGCCTCCATAGATTTATGAGGTTGAACATGCTTTCTGTCACTCGGGCGTCAGTTGTTTTAGTAAATGGTAAATATTCCCATTTAACCAGTTGGTGCCGGAGGACGTATATTGTTTTCGAAGATTCAAACGGATGACACATAAACAAGCCACGAAGAAGGCCGCAAATGTCTGTCAGCAGCGAGCAAGCCTGAAATGGTGTGCCTCCCGATAACATCGGCTCGGTTACAACAACATACAGTTAGCAAACGGAAATTAATCAATGTATGTGCAAGGACTATGATTTTCATTACTGTGACAGCACACTGGATCCCAACCAGACTCGACAGGCCTGCACCTACACCAACAGGCAAGGCCGACGGGTGAAGCCCAGGTGGCGCAACAGCCCTTCTGGTAACCAAGGTAACACTGGTGGGACCGGTGGCAAACGGCAGCAACAAGGCAAGCAGCAGGCTCCGCAGATTGGCAAAGGTCGCAAGAAATATTACCCTTCCTTCAACCTCACACCAACGGCAGTTACGTGAGTAAACCTACTACTATAACACTGCTAACAACCAAATCTGTCAAGCATTTGTTTGAAATTTTCTTTTGTTTATTGGTTTGTATTAATCCGTAAATGAAGCGAGTGATGCATTTTAGTGGATTGGGTCCAATAAAGGCAGTGAGAAGTGAGGGAGCATATTTTGTGACGTTACACCTTTTCCTTTTATCTGAGCAGTCAACGTGCGAGTGTACAGTTACTGTTACGTGCCATTTTATATTTTTTCTGTTCCAGGCCCGTGCTTCTGTCGGCCAAGCATTTTGAAAGCGAGGCAGCCCCAGACGACCGACAGCTGACTCCAATGCAGTGGGGTCTGGTCCCCTCCTGGCACAAGGGGGACCCCACGAGCCTGAGCTACAAGATGAACAACTGCCGACGAGAGGGCATTACCCAGAAGCCATCCTTTAGTCGGCCCCTGGGCAAGGGCCAGCGATGCGTGGTTCTCGTGGACGGGTAAGTTGCCATTGGGTTGCCATTGGGTTGCCATTGGGTTGCCATTGGGTTGCCATTGGGTTGCCATTGGGTTGCCATTGGGTTGCCATTGGGTTGCCATTGGGTTGTCATTTATTTTGTCATTTTTGTTTTTGTTGAAAAGTTAAAAACAGATTATGATGATTTTTAGAAAGGTAAACATCACACACTTAGTTTATGTTTTCTTTCAGTTACTATGAGTGGTTGACGTCAAAAGACGGCAAGAAACAGCCCTACTTTATCTACTTTCCTCAAGACTCTCCCATTGAAAACCTGGCCTCTAAAGCCTTGACAGCGGAAGACACAGTGACAGAGTTGCCCAACTTCCTTCCGGAGGAAGAGGTCACCGAGGAGTCAGAGTGGAAAGGTCACAAGCTGCTGTCGATGGCCGGATTGTTTGACCGATGGTTTCCTCCTGAGGTTGGTATTCACAATATTTAAGGTTCCACATTGTAAATATGCTGGTATATGCTAATTTTACAGAAAATGTCTCTCTTATTACATTTATGTGGTAATCTTTCATCGTCTGTTCTCGCTACAGGGTGGCCCGCCATTGTACACATACTCCGTCATCACTGTGGAAGCATCTCCTAGTATGAGCTGGTTGCACCACCGCATGCCGGCTGTTCTGAATAGTGACAAGGCCATCAATGATTGGCTGGATTATGGGACGGTGCCAACCGATAAAGTAAGCAGGAAAACGTACCTGAAAACGATACTTGTACAGACAGGTTCTGGACAGGTCCCGGACAGGTTCCGGACAGGCTCCGGACAGGCTCCGGAGATGAGTATCAGGTACAAGTATCAGGTACAAGTATCAGGTACAAGTATCAGGTACAAGTATCAGGTACAAGTATCAGGTACAAGTATCAGGTACAAGTATCAGGTACAAGTATCAGGTACAAGTATCAGGTACAAGTATCAGGTACAAGTATCAGGTACAAGTATCAGGTACAAGTATCAGGTACTAGTATCAGGTACAAGTATCAGGTACAAGTATCAGGTACAAGTATCAGGTACAAGTATCAGGTACAAGTATCAGGTACAAGTATCAGGTACAAGTATCAGGTACAAGTATCAGGTACAAGTATCAGGTACAAGTATCAGGTACAAGTATCAGGTACAAGTATCAGGTACAAGTATCAGGTACAGGTACAAGTATCAGGTACAGGTACAAGTATCAGGTACAGGTACAAGTATCAGGTACAGGTACAAGTATCAGGTACAGGTACAAGTATCAGGTACAGGTACAAGTATCAGGTACAAGTATCAGGTACAAGTATCAGGTACAAGTATCAGGTACAAGTATCAGGTACAAGTATCAGGTACAAGTATCAGGTACAAGTATCAGGTACAAGTATCAGGTACAAGTATCAGGTACAAGTATCAGGTACAAGTATCAGGTACAAGTATCAGGTACAAGTATCAGGTACAAGTATCAGGTACAAGTATCAGGTACAAGTATCAGGTACAAGTATCAGGTACAAGTATCAGGTACAAGTATCAGGTACAAGTATCAGGTACAAGTATCAGGTACAAGTATCAGGTACAAGTATCAGGTACAAGTATCAGGTACAAGTATCAGGTACAAGTATCAGGTACAAGTATCAGGTACAAGTATCAGGTACAAGTATCAGGTACAAGTATCAGGTACAAGTATCAGGTACAAGTATCAGGTACAAGTATCAGGTACAAGTATCAGGTACAAGTATCAGGTACAAGTATCAGGTACAAGTATCAGGTACAAGTATCAGGTACAAGTATCAGGTACAAGTATCAGGTACAAGTATCAGGTACAAGTATCAGGTACAAGTATCAGGTACAAGTATCAGGTACAAGTATCAGGTACAAGTATCAGGTACAAGTATCAGGTACAAGTATCAGGTACAAGTATCAGGTACAAGTATCAGGTACAAGTATCAGGTACAAGTATCAGGTACAAGTATCAGGTACAAGTATCAGGTATAAGTTGCAAGATTCTGAACAACTTTCCTGCAATCTTCCTGCAATGTAGATTCGGTATTGATGAGAGTCAGTTTCATTATTTTCCTTGGAATTCTTTCCGGATATGAATTGAGACAGTTTTAACTAACTTTTTCAAGAATATTGAATTGGGACAACACTTCAGAATGGCCTTCCCGAAGCTTGTTGCACAGATTTTGTTTCTATTCCACCCCAAATACCCACTGTAAAAGCGATCATTTTTAATGTATTAATTCATACTTGGCCCCTTCTTCCCCCAGGCCCTGGAGCTTATTAAGGCAGAGACTTGCTTGACCTCTCACCCTGTGTCAACTCAGGTCAACAACTCCAGGTACAAAGGATCAGACTGCATCGTGCCGATTGATCTAGAGTAAGTGTGCAATCTGGATGGCGGTTTTATTCTCTTCCAAAATTTGAAATTTCAGAAAGCCCTGAAAGACTGTAAACATTTCTTGATAAATTGCATTTAATGGGAATACAGTAGTCTATTCTCCTTTACTTAACTGAAATGGTGTGAATTTGTTTTAATGTTTCATTTGGCAAATGTAGTCCCATGTTCGCTTCTTAAAATGAACACTTATCGGCATCTTGTTGTTCCTTGTGGCTTCCTAGGTGTATGGACAATGGCTAGCTTGTTCTGTTTTACAGCGTATTTGTGGATGCAAGTACAACTGCTTGTGGATGCAAGTACAACTGCTTGTTGATGCTTTGATAAAAGTGTACTTCCAGATCGTCAAATTGGAATTAACTGATTTTAACATTGGAATCAATGTGTTTTTTTACTGTGCCAGGAAGCCTATGAAAGACACAGCCAGCAGCAAAATGATGGGTGCTTGGCTGGCCAAAACGTCCAAAGCCTCCCCAAGCAAGGACACAAAGCTGGGAATCAAGCAAGAGATCAAACGAGGACCGGAGTTGTCGTCTCCGCAAAAGCTTGGGTCGTCGCCGCGGAAACAGGAGCCAGGCCTAAGGTTGTCGCCCCGGAAACAGGAGCCAGGGCTGAGGTTGTCGCCCCGGAAGCGGACGGCCATGACGGACTGGCTGAGCAAGACCAATCCAGAACTGAGGGTCAAAGTTGAGTCGGGTGCTCAATCGACGGGGCCCTCGCCAAAGAAAACAAAGACGCACTGAAGGATGTCCAGCCGAGGCAAAGCATTTAAAAAATAGTTTTCAAGGCAAAACGTTGTTCTTGTTGAGTTATTGAGTGATAGCGCAGATCCACCGATAGGGCCTAACATATACATCCAGAGCCAGTAAGGGTGAAGTCCAAAGCAGCTAAAACGGTGGCTCTTACAGTGTATGTCTTGGCTAAGAGGCTTTTTTTTAAGTTTGTAAAAGTTAGAATTATATTTGCAAAGTTTGCTCTTCAGAAGTATTGCAGTTCACAACACAAATATTACTCACAAGAAGTACAATTGTAAATGATTGGCTCTATGAAAACAAATTGGTTGAGGATTTCAATGATTTTGAGGTGTTCAGATAGGCCTATATTAATTTTTAAATGATTTTGATAAGTTGATATATGTACGTCTGCTAAACTTAAGTGAACATAATCTGTAGTTAATGAAAATGTTTGTAAAGAAAATACTACTTTTGAATAAAGATATCAGCTATGTAAATAAATTGCAATTATATAATCAAACGATCTATATTATTAATAAAAAATTTGTGATTTCCCAATCAATATATCTTTGAGAGAAGATTCATTTGTGTACAAAAAGTCTACAAAAGTCTATAGAGTCAGTGCATTTTCAAAGTATTTTCCAACTTTTGCTCCCCAACTTGACAAAGTTAGGAAGTCACTATAAACTATCTAGTGTCTTGGTTCTTGTTGTATTTTTCAAGGCCCTCGGGTAACCTCACCCGGTTTTCCCTTCAGCCTTGCTCTATGCATAGAGCAAGGAACCTTAGCTTGCTCTATGCTCTATGGAAAATAATTCACGCGCACCCATGCTTTAATAAACTACATGTACTGTTCGCTCGTTTTTTCAGCCTAGGGCCGTTTTCCAAACCCCACTTGGGTTCGTTTCTCGGGCTCCATCTAATGAAGCCAAGACGAAGCTGGGGCTTAGAAAACGGCAAAATTTGTCTCTTGGTGGCGCGCTATAATTTATCAGCAGAATATTAGGAAAGTTTTTACTTTTAGTTTTAGGTCTTTAAACAGTGTAGGAAAAAAACCGCCAACAATACGCAAAATGATTGAAATAACGTGTAACGATAGACTTGGAAAGAAAGTCCGCATCAAGTGCAAGTATCCTTTTTAAACTAAGGAGTAAATTGCAGTAACCAGTAACGCAGTCGATTATTAATTATCGCGGTCGGACATCCGGGAACCTCGTTTATCTTCCTATTGTTTATGCACTTATGACTTAGTGCGAAGAGGTTTAACGCATGTTACTATGGACGGCTCGCCCCTTTGTGACGTCATGCCGACCGCGAGAATGGTTATTCTCGGTAATCCGGTAACCTCGTTTATCTTCCCATTGTTTTATGTACTTTAGCACGAAGCCGAAGGAGAACATTTGACTTGAGGGTTTAACGCATGTTGTGTTGGACGGCTCACCCCTTCGTGACGTCATGCCGACCGTGAGAATTTGTGATTTGCATGCGCTTGTGACATAATTACGCGACGTAACAGAAACTTAACCAAGGCAATGAGTCAGCGATTATGCATGTTACGTCACGCAATTATACACGCAACGTCGCATGCAAATGGGACACAGTTTTACTCAGAATTTTTCAAGCAATTATAGCAGTTAGCAGATATACAAGACGATCTATTCTTATCGAAGGGCCGTGGTCATTAGAATGAAAGTATTTATTTGACCCAATTTTAGCTGTTTTATTTTAGTCATAATTTATAGTATTGGCTGTTTTGTTAATAGAAATAATCCATGGTTCCACCAGTATGATCCTTAGTGCTTATTTGAACAGTGAAGATGATACGATTGGTGATCTCAAGAAGCTGATATCGGCGCAGACCGGCACAAAACATGAGAAGATTGTCCTCAAGAAGTGGTATACCATCTTCAAGAACCACATCACGCTCGGAGATTGTATCCTTTGGTTGAACTCTAAATATCGCACATCTAACTCTTACCAATTTCATGTACTATGACTTGCCTTAAATACTAGTTGACTGATCTAGATTACCTAAAATCATATTGAAATTAATGTTCTAACAACTGGCACCTTTAATTTAATGTGTAAATATGCTATTTGGAGATGGTTGCAAGTCTCTGCATGTGATTAGTTGTTTCGTGTTCACCCCTCCCTCTAACCCCCTCCCCCCCCCCCCCCCCCCAGGACTTCCTTTTGTTTTGGTCGCATGAAATTGGTGGCTACCCAGCATAAAATTCATCAGAAATAATTATAATCTTTTGGTTCGAGAACCAGACTATTAAAACTCTATCTTGTTGCCTAATTTTCCTTGACCCGAAGCCCCGTCTCTGCCCACAGACGAAATACACGATGGAATGAACTTGGAACTGTATTACCAGTGAAAACGGAGGCCTGTACAGACAATTTAACTCGGAATGGGCCTGCAAAAGATTACGAATGCTACGCTGCAGACTCCCCTGCATGACCACGGTTAAACCACATCAGTTCCGAGGTCGCAACAAGAGTTATAAAAACCTGTGGCACCTGAACATCTCACACCTCATCAAGACAGAAGAAGTTGGAGACTGAAGTTTCTCATTGATCATCTGGATAGTGGATACAGAATTTGGCCTTATAAACCCCTCCACAATTTCACTCTCAGGAACGAGATAACTTAGAATAGAAATCACTGTTGGTGTTAATGGACTCGATTGCATGCATGAGGCCAGCCTCAATTGTTAACCCCTTGACCCCTTGACGCCGGGGAGCAGCTATAGCCACGGCTCGCTAATCTATCCGGAATGCTGTTTTGCTATGCAGTAACACATGGCAGGGATGTAGTCGAGTCCATCACAAGTTCCTGCAAGTCCCTGTAAGTCCCTGCAAGTCCCTGCAAGTCCATCACAAGTCCTTCAGTTCCAATTCAAATCACAAGCTATTCAAAACAGCTTTGACAAAAGCATTTGTTTGTCATTGTTCATCCAGTTACTTGTGACTGCCTTTATGAAGGGACTTGTGACTGGCTTCACGAAAGGACTTGTGAACGGACTTGCAGGGACTCGACTACAACCCTGGCACATGGCGTGTTTCGCAGCTGCACGCTCGGGTCCATTGTGCATTGCAGCTGCTGGACAATGGCTGTTGTGCAGTCATGTGTATAATTGGTGCAGTGAGGAATTAATACCGGCGTCAAGGAGTTAAACATGGTTTAGTTAAATGTTTGTAAACTGTACGTGTAGATATGGATCCTGGCACGTGATAAATTGTACACACACAATCCCCCCTTCAGACACCATTGTGCAAAGCTATTTTACAAATCAGCTGCCCTGTGATGGATTATCTGAACAATTATTGTTCAATTATTCGTGTCAATAGCTGGAACAATGCTTTAAATATTAAAGGGGGCCTCCATGATGGAAGAGATAGCGTGTTCGTATTTAGACTTATTTAGTGATTTTTGTTACTATCTCTATGGAAAAATGTTAACCCTAACAGTCCTCAATCCTTCAAAATCAATATAATTTTGCACACACAGTTAGGGTTAAGGTAGGATACACCATTGGTTATTGCTTGAATTATCATGAATGGGTAGATTTGGGGGGTTGTATTTCATAGTAAATATCGTTTAACTGACTTTTCTGAACTGAGTTTTACAATCATGGATGCCGAGAAAAGCACAAAAACAGCGTTTGTTTTCAACCGGGGTTGAGCAGTTATTCTTATGTTATCTTAGTTTTTTCACGATCGCCATCCGGCGATTGCAAATTTGTCTTTATAAAATTCAATTTTTCGGAATAATTACAGGATATCTAGCGCAATCTTTTTGCTAAACACCTAGAATTATTATTTACTTTCAATTGAGTAAGATATTTCTTAATAATTCGGTTGTAAATATTTTTGATATCTGCAAATGGTGTATTCTACCTTTAATGGAGGAAAACGTTTTAGGGAAAACATTTTGTTTGGTCTTTTTCTTTTTGTAAAAGCTGTCTTCGAAAGTTTTTGGGTGCTTTTAATAAAATTCTAAATATGTATCAATCATTGGGAAAACAGGAATTAATACTTAAATTCATCAATAGGCCTATTACAAGTATCATTGATATGGTTTATCATTATGTTTTAAGAACTGATTTATATTGCTGTATATAAATTTATTGTACCTTGAATGGACAAATAACTGATCCTTATCCAGCTTGTAGTGACAAATTTGTTTTGTATGACATATGACTTAATTCTTAATTAGTTCTTGGGTGTTCCAAAAGTGAAACATTTGAACTTCGAAATGTATGTCTGTCTAACTTATAAGCAACCCTAGAAATTAAGACAGAAGTGAAATATTTACACATTTCAAATATATAAAAAAATGCTTTTTTCCAGTTTCTTGTGTTGAACATTAAATAACAAGGTCAATCAATAACCTTTGCTTTGTTTCTTTTTTTACTTCACCTTTGTAATTTAATCTCTGGTTAGGACTAAAATCTACAGCAGTATTTTGTATCATTTTAATATTAAAATCAATTAAGTTAAGAGGGCCTAATATTTCGGTCTTGACAAGATTTTCAGAGGCACAGCATTCTAACTTTTCGATTTCAATCAACGGTGTAACTTGGGTTGAATCATGAGGTCACCAGGAGATGTGCTACTGACTGATAGCAAAAAGCAGATGTCCACTTTTGAACCGCCAATATTTTACCCCTACGCTCCGTGTAGTGGTATACCATACCCAGCACGATATGAGACCGAGGGACTCCCCCCTTGGTCCCCCATATACACTGTACATACACTCTCTAGACTGTTGTTACCTAACGCAACCAACTACATGTAAAAGGAATTCCTGAGAAACCACATTATTTCGCAAGCGCAAAAAACACTACAAAGTATTTCGGTGGGAGGGGGGTTCCTTTCACAACGCAAAGTACTGAAGATAAAGATATAAAGTCGTGGCAAAGTTGAAGTCGAATGAAAACAATGTCTGTGTTGTAAAAAGAACACATTATCTTGATTTTCTGTTGCATTTTTGTACACGTGTGTAAAGCATAAACCTGATCATTCAAAATAATATGCAAACCTGCTTCTATAGGGATGATTGTCACTTTCGAAACAGGACCTACAGCCATTGAAATGATATAACTCCGCTCCGCCACATCGTATCTCAACAATCGAGGTGTCAAAATACGCAGAACCAAAATTATGCACTGGGTTATTAATTGCTTCGACTAATTATCGATACTTTTTGTGATGAGTTTATATATTATATGGGTGGAAATTCGAATATTACTCCCAAAAGTCGTAGGCAAACCTGTACACCCCCCGGCCCCGCCCACAAAATTGAATAGAATTTCTGAACGATGATGATCACCATTTTGCAAATGTGGGCGGGCTATACACGCACCAAGAACTATACTGCGCAACTATACTGCGCAACTATACTGCGCAACTATACTGCGCAACTATACTGCGCAACTATACTGCGCAACTATACTGCGCAACTATACTGCGCAACTATACTGCGCAACTATACTGCGCAACTATACTGCGCAACTATACTGCGCAACTATACTGCGCAACTATACTGCGCAACTATACTGCGCAACTATACTGCGCAACTACACTGCGCAACTACACTGCGCAACTACACTGCGCAGGTCTACTGCGCAGGTCTACTGCGCAGGTCTACTGCGCAGGTCTACTGCGCAGGTCTACTGCGCAGGTCTACTGCGCAGGTCTACTGCGCAGGTCTACTGCGCAGGTCTACTGCGCAGGTCTACTGCGCAGGTCTACTGCGCAGGTCTACTGCACAGGTCTACTGCACAGGTCTACTGCACAGGTCTACTGCACAGGTCTACTGCACAGGTCTACTGGTTTGTTGCGAAAGCGCCCTCTCGTGGCTGCAGATTAAGCAACCTCACGTCTTTGCTCGGATGTTGAATGACACAGCAAACGATCGATCGGCTTCTTTTCATCACCCAGCCAATCCACGAAAACAATATTAATTGAAGCCTACAACAATTGCATAACTGGGTAAGATTATATTAAAAAATAACGAGTTCACGTTAGACCGAAGAGGTTGGGCGGGTTATCCGTTGAGTCAGTGTACATGTCCAGTGCAGTAATCGTGAGCACTTAGCCCAGCCAGGTTGGACTCGTGAGACGTGAGCACTGAACTTAAGCTAGCTAGCCTGCCTAGCACAGTAGCTGCCTCCCCCCGCGCTGTGCGCAAAGTTACTGATTAAAAAAAAAAAAATAGGGAAATCATTCGGCCTTAACCAACGTATACACACGCAAAGTTTTCCCAAGATTTAAAACGAATGACGTACGTCACAAGCAAGGCCGGAAATGTCTGTCAGCAGCGAGCAAGGCCGGAAATGCGTGGGTGTGCTTCCTGGTGGTACCATCGGCCTGAACCCGCCTTGCCCTTGGATCGCGTTTCGTTAAAAATAATCCCGCCTCAGCTCGCTGATGTTAAAATAATCTCGTCGCGAACTGGTTAAGCTCAGCATGCAGGCTCACTTCATCAATATTTTACCCAAATTAGGATTTTTCCCATGGTTCCGTCAAAGACAATAGAGCACGCCTTGCGGCGCTCTACGAATCTTTGACATCGACACGGGTGCACACAGCTCGTCGCACCGAACAAACAAAGGTGCTCTGCAGTATTTATTTCATGTTTATCTTCCCATTGTTGTTTATGCACTTTAGTGCGAAGGAGAAAATTTGAGGTTTAACACATTGTGCTATCATGGAGGTAGGTGCTATCGACAAAAAGATGTCAGTGGGGAACCTGTAATAATAAGGTTGTTTCACGTTCCAGTTGCGCATGCTCAGTAGAGCGCCCTCTGTAGGCCTACTACATGTAGGAAGAGGGAAACACCCATATAAACACGCTATCATCCGGGTAAGTTGGGTACCTCTTTTTGCGCTGAATCCAAGATGGCCGCGGAACGTGAAACAACCTTATTCAGAACGACTGGAAAACAAAAATTTAATTCATGGTTTAGATTTTCTTTAAAAAAATAAAGTATTATTAAAAACAAAATCAACCACACGTAAAAGTCCTATTCTCGCGGTGGGCATGACGTCACGAAGGGGCGAGCCGTCCATAACAACATGCATTTAACCTCAAATTTTCCCCTTTGCGCTAAGTGCATAAACAATGGGAAGATAAACGAAGTTCCCGGATGTCCGACCGCGAGAATAGCCCGGAAGTTCAATCGTGACCTTTGTGTATGAGACTTACACAGTCGATAAACATATTTATTTATTTTTTCTTAGCATTTTTAACTTGGGTACAATGGGTAGAGAGTGCCCCCACGTCATCAGGACAGCGGCCTTCCATGAAAAGGATCTTACAAAACGCGCCCAGGTACAGACCCCTTTTTATTGTGTTGGATTTTGTTTTGGGACAATTTTATTTTGGGGGGTTGGTGTTCAATTCTAAACAATAAAAAAGATATGCGTCTAAACAAAACAAAAAATTGTGAGACTTTTGTTAAAATGTTTGTTAAATTTTCATTTCTTCTAGTTAGGTTTGAGATGGTTTTTGTCTTATATTTTAAGTTTGATCGACTAGTGGCAGTTTTGTGATTTAAAGAAAACAAATTATATATTACATACTGTTTTATCTCGGATTTTAAAAGATGCTGGAAAGATGCTGAAAATGTGATTGTAGCAGTTGAAACAATTTTAAGACTACGTATTTTGAGATATTTTTTTGTTTTCATTTGAAGTGTTAATCGGGCCTGTAACTTGGTTTTGTCAAATGAATCCTCAACTCGTCTTTGTAATGCCAAACTTTAACAAATGTATGTTGGCTTCAGCCGAATAAGCGTATAAATTATTGAGCTTGACTGATTTGTGGCAATTTATCATTACCAACTTAACAGGGATGCTGCAACTCCTGTGACGCCGTTGGACCCAACTTGTGGATATGCCTGACTGTAAGTTGAAAGCTTTTGTAACACGTGTAGTTTTACCATCACAAGATTAACTTCTGGAAATGTTACACCCTGACTGTATTATTTATAATCAATGTATGTTTGTTTTAATGACTAATTAGGTTTTAATGACTAATTAGGTTTTAATGACTAATTGGGTTTTAACCAGTTCGCGCCGGATGACGTATATAAACGCAAAAATTCCCCCAAATTCAAAACGGATGACGCATAAACACGCCAAGTTCAAGTTCGGAAATGTATGTCAGCAGCGCACAAGGCCGGAAATGTGTGGGTGTGCTTCTCGGCACTATCAGCCTGAACACGCTTCGGATCGAGTTTCGTTAAAAATAATCCCGCCCGTCGGCTCGGCGATGTTAAAATAATCCCGGCGCGAACTGGTTAATGACTAATTGGGTTTTAATGTCCTGTGGTACTAATGTATGTACTGTTTTAGTGTTTTAACCCAGGGCCCCAGGGAGAACAGTTATTTGATAATTGATAGGGCTACCCTGGTAAAATAAAACTAATATAATTTTGTTTATTAAACTATCGGTTCCACCTATAGTCCCAACAATGTATTTCCAGTTGGGCTTGGCCAACTATACTTGCCCAGTACTTGGCATAGTTTCAACAGCAGAACTCATTTAAAAAAATATGTATATTTGCCGTAACTAAATTGCTTTGCGGTATATGTGGCAGTTTTGTACATCCTGCCTGGTTTGTCAACGGTAGATGCGAGTGAACACGGAGTACCAGTGTCCTAACTATAGTTGGGTTGGCCCAACTGTAACTGACATTTACCTAGCTAACCTATCCCATACTAACTCATTGTCGGGGGCGTGAAACCCAACATTGTTTTCATTGATTTTTTTCTGTGAATTGAAGTGCAGTTTTTCGTTCGTTACAATGAATTACCCTTTTCCTTTTCCTCTACTATTTACAGGAGAATTGTGGCTATGTTGGGTGCGGAGAGGTTGCCAATGACCACAGCACAGAGCACACAAAGGTATAAACAGGAAGATAGGAGATTCTACAAAATTAGACCACACCAACAAATCCGACTCAAACGTGTCAACAACTACTCCACGTAGCAATACGCACCACTTTATATCAAAACGAAATCAAAACCTGCCCATTTGCAGCAAGATTCATCTGGGCCCAATGTCTTGGCTCTGCTTACCGTTAGAGAAAAATCCCTGCTTACTATAGCAGAAAATTTGGTGCTTACGGTAAGCGTATTTCACGCGTTAGCAAGGAATTTTGGTCTCTGAGCATGCGTACAACCCGTAACTAAGGATTCTGTGCTTGTAGGGTAAGCACATAATTTTTCTGCTAGCGCGGTTAGCGGAAAATGGTGACCGTAAGCGGGGAATTCTGTGGTTAACAGTGCCATGAAATTGGGCCCAGGTCACAAATCTCAAGGCCAAACTGCCTCAGAGTCTGTGGTCGCGCATCTCTGGAATTTTTCATATGGGACGAGCTCTCAATAGACTTGGACTTTTTATTTTATGCACTGGTGTTCGACAGCTGATGAATGCATCTAAGTACAGCAGACTTTTTCAGCTGGTGCACTGTGCAGCGGTTGGCAGGTTTAGGGGTAATAATTCTATGTCGGTTTTGCTTTTTCGACAGAATATGGACCATCAGCTGAACCTCAACCTTCACTCCTTCCGCGTCTGGTGCTCCGCCTGTGAAGAGGAAGCCTTCCCCGATTGCGTCGTCCGCGAGGGCGCCGTGGAGGTCACGCAGCGCCACCGCGTGGTGGTGGAGAGAGAGGTGCAACGCGTGGCGCAGCGCGTGGAGCGCCAGCGCATTATGCGGGATTTGCCGCCAAGGTGTCTATACTTTGCATTCTGCGCTAAAGTAATCTTTCAGAGCAGAGATGCAGTCGAGTCCATAGTCCAGTCATAATCAAATCACAAGTCGGGTCACAACGAACAAAAATAAAAAATGCTTTTTTCGAAATATCATTCAAACAGGCTTTCGCGTATTACTACTTTTTCCTATTTTTTTTACTTTTTTTTTTTTTTTTAATTCAAGTTATCAACCGTATATGTTTTGTTTCATTGTGACAGAGGCCCTTCATTGCTGCCCTTAGATTCCACAGTAACTCAGGCCGTGGACGAGTTCTTCAACAAAGACAGAAAACCAAGGGGTGAGTTAGTCTCGAACACAATTCTGCTGCGAGTATCGCAAAAAAATACCCTTAAAAGCCACCAAAAGTGTTACCTTTGTCTAAACTTGGTTTTGTCTTGCAAAGTCCTACTTTTCTCCAACTTGTTTATCTGTTTTTTCGAAAAAGGAAATTTCTGACTTGAAGCTCATATAATGCAGAGTCGAGTATATATTTAAATCTGCCGAATAAAGGCCTCTAGTCAATAGAAAAATGTGTCAGCCCTCTCAATCTCTGATTGATCCATTATTTTTGTTATTACCTAAAGGTTTAACAGGTCTACGAAATCTGGGCAATACCTGCTACATCAGCGCTGGTATCCAGGCTCTATCAAACTGGTAAGCAGCTTTCTCACCTGGGGCCAATTTCATTAAGCAAATTTGCTTAGCACAAACAATTATTGCTCATTAGAAACAGGTTATCCACCAAAACTCTATGTGCCTTTCCTGCTAATCAAAAAACGGGCCGAAAACCACTTACAAACAATATACATCACCTGAATATTTGATTTAAAACCTTGTTTTCTTCCAAGGAAGAATGTTCATGCTAACCAATGTTTGTGCTTACACGCTTTATGAAATTGGCCCCAGATGTATCCCACAATGTTTAGGCTTGTTGCCTATCCAATAGACATTACGACGTCACGCTTTGTTTACATGTGCATTAGTATGTTCCTATTTTCGTCTAGTGTCCTGAATTCGCTCCCATATTAAAGCACTTATGTAAACAAAGCCGTTATGTCGTTAGGTCTCAAGTCTGTTTATCAGGTGGATGTTTTACTTGTCGTAGACCTCTCTCATTTTGTACCTTTTATGATCCTACTTTTGTTTGGATGTTTTTCAACCGAGGACCATATTGTCCTCTATAGGTTTCTCTCAAATTACATCATTTGTGTTTACGTTGTGTTTTGTTGTCCTTTGTCTGGTTCCCTGCTTGTTTATTTGTTTTTCCATAGGTTAGGGCACAAAAGCGTTATACGCTTAACCTTGTACCTAAATGTTGTCACTTAATTTTAATAACGCTTCTTTATTTAACTTTATTGTGTATACATAGTTTCAATCAAATTCTTGAATTATTTGGTAATTTCTATATGATTGTACATATATATTGTAATAATTGGCAACATTGAAGTAAATGTTTCAAACAATATCACGCGTACTGTATACTTACATACATCAAATAAAAAACATGTATGTGTTTCCTACCAGCTACGTACATCAGCATCTTGAGCGTCGACTTGCATAACGCGCTCCGGCTGCGTCGTATTTCGAACGCATTTCGAGCAACAAACGAACGTGTTTGGAAACAATTTTATACTGCGCATCGCGTGCTTGATTGCGTAGAATACGCTTTTGTAGTTCTTCTACAAAGATGGCCACCACCACTAGAAGGGCCCGCTACAAAGCATTTACTTCTCTTCACACAAAGTCCATATACAATTACCCATGGCTAATTGTCTGTTTTGTTTGCCTCGACAGTCCAGCGTTCACCCATTTCTTTTTGGAGTGTAGCAGCTTTGTCAAGACTGAGAAGAAGCCCTACCTGGCCAAGAGCTACCAGAAACTAATGGAAGAGATCTGGGGCAAAAGAAGGTGAAACAGTCGCGTAATATCTCTTCAACTCAGCCTGGCTAATTGTGTCCTAAATTCTGTCCTAAATTCTGTATGTCCGTATATCTGTTTGTTTCAGATAATGTTTTAGAAAATGAATGTATAACATCTACATACTTTTATGGATTTTGATTAAACTTGGATGCAGTGACCCTTGGATTAGAAGACACAATTCTTCATCAGAATTTTGAGGTCATAAGTCGTGTAGGGTCATTTGAGGTCGTTGTTTAAACATGCATAAATTTAGATTTTTTAAGAACACAAAACAAATAAGGATTCTCTGCGAGGAAAGGCAACACTCGCGATCCTAGAATCACTTGTTTTACTTTGTTCAACTTGTTTTACATTTTTGTTACCTCGTTCAGATATGAGGATTGGGTTCTTAATTTCAGCTTGGGCTCACTTTCAAGTTGGTAAATGGCGGATGGGCCACTTACGTGACTTTCCTTTTTATCTTTCCTTGAAACAAATTGATTAAATTAACCTTGTGTGATAATTCAAGATTGACTTGACTTGATTTGGTCACCTCTGCACAGACCCAGCTATCTGACTCCGTCTAGTCTCATCAACAGCATCCGTTCAGTGTTTCCGATGTTTAAAGGATTCACACAGCAGGTGAGATGGTTCAATATTATACCAATGTCCGTCTTCTACACCTAATTGTCCAGCAAAGACAAGTTTGTGATAGGATTATTGTGAGTAAACCTGAGCACAATTCGATCCCGGAGTGTCTCGCATTGTAATCGCACCACAAAACCCCACACATTGAATCTTAGTTTGGTGGTTATTGGCTTGCTATAGTGTGTAGTTGTATCACCATGACAAGGTAATGGCCGGAGATAGTGGCTTAACTTGCTTTTCTTGCCCTTGGACAGGACACACAGGAATTCCTGCGCTGTTTCATGGACAGACTCCACGATGAACTCAAGGAGCCCCTTCTAGGCCACAGCGACAAACCCTCCGATGACGACGATACAGACGATGCTGCCACCATTGCAGCTAAAGAGCGTCCCCGCAGGGCACGCTCTAACGACTCCCTCTGTCATTTGGATGGGGAGTACAGCAACACCAGCTTGCCGGACAACAGCATGGCCAGCGAGAACACAAGCCTTGCATCTGACGACACCTCGCCCTCGCCCCCGCGTCACTCGGGGATTCAGGGCAACGTCCCCGAACCCCACCCGGACAAAAACAGGCGCAACAACTGGAAGCGGCCACTGTCGGAATCGGAGCAGGACCCACTGCCGAGGGAATCGGGAGACGCCCAGATCCTGGAGACCGGCGGGCGGGGCATCTCGAGACGGGGATGCACTAAGGAGGATCGGGAGAAAGATTCGCCGGAGAAAGACGTGGACGAAAGCGAGACGGCCAGGGAGCCCTGCAACGAGACCATGGATGAGACGGGGGAGACGGAGGAAGGCAGAGGCTGTGGTCAGCCGGAGGACAAACGATTCTACAAGGTTGGAGGTCATGGGAAGCTAGCGAGAAGTCCTAGCCATGAGGAGCTTGCGCTCAGGGTAGCCGATTCCAACAGAGGTAGATAGTACTACTAAATATCATCCATACGGTTTAACACAATGTCAAATTAGGTCTTGATTATTTGATTAGGTCTCGGGACAATTCAGATTTCTAGATGGGAAAGACAGAATTTTGCACCAAGACAGAAACAATCATCTGACCAGTAACCAATCTTCTCCTATTTTAGCTAAGAAGCTCAGCCCCAAGTACCGCAGCATTGTGTCTGACGTCTTTGACGGCAAGATCTTGAGCTCAGTGCAGTGTCTCACATGCGACACGGTAAAAAATTTGAAAAATACTTTTTACGCTTTGACAAATTTATATTTTTGTATAACCGTTACAAAAAACAAACAAAAATTTACCAGGTGCATTGTGATTTGTTTTTAATTGGGAAATTATTCAACGTACAAGGTTTGGAAGTACTCCAGATTACCTATCCGTCGTTCTAATGATCTAGGAGATCCCCATTTTGTCTAAATCTAAAATAAACATGAACAAAACTTCAGACTGAAAAACTACCTTGCCTCCTTCCACTGACTCCTTACATCTCCTCCTAGATCTCGACTCGCAAGGAGACCTTCCAGGACCTGTCGCTGCCGATCCCAGGCAAGGAAGACCTAGCCAGGATCCATAAGGCCCACAGCCTGCTAGCCAAGGGGATCACGCCATGCTCGGATGCCTACGGCAAGCAGGGATGGCTGTCGTGGTTCTACAGCTTGTTCTCAGGGTGAGACATTTTTTTTCTTCAATACAGCATTAGTGCAACCGCATAACACCCCGTGGAAAAACAAGAGAAGAGTGCGAAATTAAACGCATGGGAACCTGGGGTTTACCTTAAGGTTTTAGGAGTTTTAACCAGTTCGCGCCGGTTTATTTCAACATTGACTTGGCCCAGGCGTGGGATAGTTTTTCAGGAACCTCCTTCCGAGGCGGGTACAGGCCGCCATCTGTGGGTAGTACACCTGGCCTCAGATATTTATGGCCTTTCTTGTGATGTATTTATTCGTCATTCGTTTTGAATCCTGTAAACACTTGGCATGTATACACGGCATCCGACGCGAGCTGGTTAAAGGGTTTTATGGGACAAAACTTTTTTTCGATTCAATTCAACTCAATTTAACATTTATTTCTGTTCAACCACAAACAAGTCACAAATGAAAAAATACCAAAATCAAAAGAAGAGATATATTAAAACGTATACATGTGAATACTTATAATAAATAGTATTTAGGTAAAAATATAAGCTGAAGTATACCTTTTGCAGCTATCCAAAAAGTAAACAACCAAAATTTCTCTGTTGTAAAGAAATTATTGACACTAAACTCCCTGTGAATTTTTTTCTTCTGGCATTGTTTTGAAGAAAATAACAATAAAAGGTAATTTCCCAAAATGTGTCAAGAGACCAATTTCTTGAAACTTTAATTAGTAGTTGTTCTTTTTATTTGTAAACATTTTTAATTGTGTGTTGCAGGTGGATTTGGGGCCCTCATGTCACTCTGGACAACTGCCTCGCAGCGTTCTTTTCTGCAGATGACCTCAAAGGCAAGGAGAAATGGCCAGAATTATAGAGAAATATAGTAGTTGTCGAGATATGATGAAAATTGTGCGAAGATTTCATCACATTATACATCACAAGTTTGTATCACATTCGTTCACTTTATTGAAAGAAAAACAAAAACTTGTCTCGTCGTTTCGCATCTGTGCTGTGGGGTAGTGTGGTCTCGTTGTTGGGTTTGCGACTCGCAGAGCCGGGAGTTTGAATTTGCCAGGGGCCAATTTCATAAAGCTGCTAAGCACACAAATTTGCTTAGTATGAAAACTCCTTGGCAAAAACAGGGTAACAAACCAAAAAGTTTGTGTCTGGTGTTCAGCTGGTTTTTGCTTATCATAAAAAGCACATGGAGTTTTGGCTGGTAACCTGTTTTTACTGCGCAAGACATTATTGTGCTAAGCAAATTGTTGTGCTCGCTTGCTTTAAAAAATTAGCTTCTGTTGGCCATATGTTGTGTCCACTTCACCCCAATTGCCTCTTACCACCCAGGAGTATAAAATAGGTTCTGGTTTTAACCTCCGATGGACTAGCATTCCGTCCAAGGAGAATAGAAATAAACTCATTCATTTTATTCCGTAGAAACTGGCGATAAAACGCTGACCTGGTGGGCCACATTGGCTTGTTACAGACGTTTTTTTGTTTATTCAGCACCCTTTTAAAATCATATTCATACAATTTTTTTGCTTTCTAATATCCACACATAATTTATCGCTTGGTTTCAGGGGACAATATGTACAGCTGTGACAAGTGCAAAAAGTAAGTGCACAAAAATGTAGCTTTTTAATGAATAATTTTTAATTAATTTTAATGAATTATAAGTTTGATTGTCAGATAATATAAATTGTGAATTTTGTTTTTCTCTCTCTCTCTCTCTTGACCATAGGTTGCGCAATGGAGTAAAGTTTTCCCAAGTACTTGAACTACCAGAGGTAACGCTAGTATGGTTTAGCTAGGAGTCTGTACTTGTTAGAAGCATTGGATTATCAATGTTTGGGTCAAAGTAGTCAAAACCTCTTTCAAAGGTTCAGAATTGTCTACGTTTTTGCACTGCAAATTTTTCAAGTTTACTATCATTTTAGTGGAGCAGATAAGAAAAAAGTTTGGGGAAATTGTGCCTCTTTGGACACAAGCATGAATTTTGGCACACATAGTGTGTCATGAGAAAGATGTTTGGCTGCCAACGCAGATTTGAAGTAATATAGGTAGAATAACGAGCATTTTTGAAAAAGTCTGCCATTGCTCGTTATACTTACCTATATTTCTTTAAAAAATGAGCGTAAAGTCGGCAAAATCAAAAATTGAGATATTGGTATTTCTAAATTCTGTGGAAACAGAGCTTTCCAATGGTATATAACACTTGGAGGTTTTATACTCAATATTTGTTTTATTTTAATTTTTTAGTCCAGAGTCTTAATAAAGAGATTATGAGAAAATGGGCATTTCTTGCGAGAAATTGTGTGAAAGGCATAGTCAAAATTGTCTCAAAAACTAATTTTGTTTTTATCTGATCGTCCTGAAAAATTGGGAATTGATTGCTGGGGATTTAGTCTTTAAAAAAAGCATATAATCTCAAAATTGACCACCCCTTCAAATTTTGACTTTGACTGGCCTTGCTGGGAAATCACTCCGTGCGACTTTACGCTCATTTTGTGATGACAGGTCACATTTGTGTTCTTGTTTTGTGTAGGTTTTATGTGTCCATCTTAAGCGATTCCGTCACGAGTCAATGTCATCCTATTCGTCTAAGATCAACAGCTTTGTCTCCTTCCCCATGGATGAACTGGACATGTCACCCTATCTTGCCAAAGGTAGGCCCAACATTTTTATCCCACTTGTCAGTACAGTGATAGTGCACATATACAAACAAATATACAAAATTGGCAGAAAGTAAGAAGTTAAATTTACAAAACTGTTCAACAGTTTATAGGTTTTCCACTCCAAGTTTTGTTTATTGGGAAAGGATTCCATATCTGGACAACTGGACTTTCTGTGTAATAAAACCTATGGGCCCTGACAGAAAAAAGAAGTAGTGTCCAGGGAAAATGTATAACAATAGTTGTCTGATTTCTAAACAGTGTTCTCCAACTTCCAAAATTCAAGCATTCTTTGTGTTAAAAACTGGGACCTTCTCGGCTTAACATGTGATGTGCGGATATAGAAGTCTTTCTGTTTATTGCTGAAACATTATCCTTTAATGTAACTTTTACTGTTTTTCCATTTTGTTTTGGACTATAGAATGTAACAACCAGTGCCACATGTATGACTTGACGGCAGTTATTTGTCATCACGGAACAGCCGGAGGCAAGTTATAGACAAATTGTTGTTTTTAAATTATTGAAATATCCATTGGAATATCTATAGAGAGATAGGTTGAGTAAATGTTCATTATCTCATTATTCCAAAACCCCAAGGGGTATTCTGTGAGCACCCTGCCACACGCAGCAAACTGCATCATTTGTCAAAGTGACAACCCTGCCCAGTGCAGCAAGATCCATATCAGGTCAGAAATCTCAAGGTCAAACAGCTTCAGAGTCTGGAGTCACCCAACGCAGCAGAATTCATCTCCGTCATTGTTCATTGGGGATTAGCTCTACTAGTGTTAGACTGGTCGTTTGAAACATAAACCGGTGTTGACAGCAGAATGCATCAAAGTGCACTAGATATTTTTTACCTGATGCACTGTGCTGCGTCTGGCACTGTTAGGGTTATTACCTGATGTAGGGACAAAGGCACATTTCATGAGACCATTACGATTGTTTTCCAATGAATTGTTGTAAGCGAGAAAAAAAATTCAGTTTAATGTTACGAGTCAAGTTAATCTTTATTTTATCTTACAACGATAATTAAAAGCTCGCATACAAAAAATCAATTAAAAACGATGAAACAGTCCCATGTTCACTTATAAACAATTATGACGCTTAAAATTATTAAAATGTAGTTATGATTACTCCAATTTAAAACTAAGCAATTCTTATCCATGCAATTTAAAATCAACGCTAAAACAAATTTAGTGCTTTAAATATGCACGTGGTTTGAAGGAGAATGAATGTCAGTTTGTGGCCACTGCAATACTTCAAACCTGCTTCACCGGCGCCTACCGTAGGGAGACAAAATTGCAACAAGGAGTCCTGCCTGGGGACACACAATCTCTGTGTTAACTGACAGAATTCAAATCTTCAGTTTGAATGCCGTGTTCATCTTGCAATTCCTGGGGAAACAAACAATAATTTCAACTTTAAACTTTCACTCTTCCAGGGGGTCACTACACGTGTTACGGCCAGAACTGGCTGAATGGTCAGTGGTACGAATACGACGACATGTACGTCACTGAGGTCAACGACCTCCAGGTCGCAAACTGTGAGGCCTACGTCTTGTTCTACAAGTAAGGATCTTATACTCCAAACTTGCTAATTGTAGAAATCCACTAAGCATTGGACAAAAATACACTAATTACCAGCTAAAATATCATGGAGCGTATATCGATTTATATAAATTTGCTAAGCAATATACTCTGCTAAGCAATATACTCTACTCTGCTAAGCTGAGCATGTGCACTGGCGGTAATCTTGATTCTCATTGCAAACTTAAAGAAAAACCACTTATTTTGGTTTCAACTCGATAGTTTGTTTGTTGTTCGTGCAGGAAAGTGTCAGATGATGCAGTTAAGGAAAGACAGAAAGTGTCCGACTTATTTGACCAACACGAGGTAGGCATCATCAGCATGGATTTCTTCGTCTTCAAATTGGATTAATTGTTCTACCAAATTCTTAGCACACAGCTTAGTTGGATTAACCCCTAAACGTCGGTCCTATAGCTGCGGCCCGCTAATCCGGCCCAGAATGATGTAGCCAGCTGTGCTACGCTGTAAAACACGGTCTTTAAGGCAGTTGCACACTCGGGTCCATTGTGCAGTGCAGCTACTGGACAAAGGCTGCTGTGCAGTCGTGCATGTAATCTGGTGCAGTGAGAAAAGAAATACTGATAATACCAGCATCAAGGGGTTAATGCTAAACTTTCCGAAATTATTCTGTCTGGCGTGCTGTCATTTTATAGAAGAAATCAAGAAATGTTGGGGATTCCAATAATTTTAATTGATTGATTGATTTATTCAGGTTAATATGACTCGACGATGAACAGAAAGAAAAAAAGAAGAAAAAAACCCAGTTGATTTATATTGGGATAGCCCCCCAAAAGTCAATTATATAGGCTTATTTCTGTTGTGGTCCCAACGATCAGTAAATTACCCAGTTCGCGCCGGGATTATTTTAACATCATGGAGCCGAGGCACTATTTTTAATGAAACTCGATCAGAGGCGGTTTCAGGCCAATAGTACCAGGAAGCACACCCACGCATTCCCGGCGTTGCTCGCGGCTGAGAGACATTTTCAGCCTTGCTCGTGACGTGTTTATGCGCCATCCGTTTTAAATCTGGGGAAACTTTGCGTGTATTTACGTCCTCCAGTGCGAACTAGTTAAGAGTGTTAATGTCTGCTAAGCTGAAACTTCAACAAGTTACGTTTTAAACATTCTTCTTTTGGATTTAGAAATGCGTTAACAAGTAAATTTTCTTATATTCCTTGAATCGTCAAGAAATCATCAGTGTTAACTTGGTTTATTGATTCAATTGATTATTACTTCTTACAAACTTATGTTTTTATTTTTGTATCTGCAGCCAAGCTTTCTGCATTTCTTTGTGTCCCTGCAATGGCTGAACAAGTTTAACAGCTTTGCCGAGCCGGGCCCAATCTCCAACAATGACTTCTTGTGCAAGCACGGAGGTTAGCGACAGCCAAACACATCCAACTCTGTGGTTATGTAGTGCATTCATGTACTGTGCTTAGAATCAAAGATTCTATCCTCGTCACTCACCATTGAAAATCTGTAATCGTAACTTATAATTGGCGGAAATACTTGAATTTTAAATAGGCAGACATGCAACTTTTCCTCAAATCAGCTGATTACTTCACACTTTTACCATTGAAAAAATGAAAAACACTGTACAAAGTCTTGTAAAGATTGTACTTTTCTTAAATTTGTTCGTTTGTTAATTTCAAGTTACGTTTCTTTGTAAATTCCAAGTTGCGTGCCTTAATAGGTTAACCATCTTGGACGAGGAAAATAACAGTTTGAGGGATGACTGTTTGTGTATTATTTCTGTTTGGTTAAAAAAGTTGTTTTAACCAGTTCACGCCGAGATTATTTTTTAAAAATGAACGGGCCTAGGCGTGGGATTGTTTTTCACAAAACCCGATCAGCGTCTGTGGGTAGAAAACCCTGATATTTTCAGCCTCACTCAGATATTTCCAGCTTTGCTTGTGAGTTGTGACGTGTTTATCCATCATCCGTTTTGAATTGCGGAAAAACTGTACCGGTACATGTATACACGTCCTCCAATGCGAACTGGTTAAAGCTCTGTCTACTGCTATTTAAGCTAAATAATTTCAAACTCAATCTATTTCTCGAGTCTGTTCCTGAGAACAGTACAGTCAAAGGAGACTTAGACCATTCATGTAAATGAAACAAAATGTGATGGTTTTTTTTCTTTCTATTTCTTAGGTGTACCACCCAGCAAGGCTTCCTACGTGGACCAACTTGTGCTGAAGGTACCTCAGCCAGTCTGGGAGTATCTCCATCAGAGGTCAGTCTGTTAACCCTAAACCCTCTTAGGCCCTTCTGGCTAGGAACCATATCCTTGATGCTTTCAAAATCCTAAAAATTGCCACCATGTAAAAATTTGTTTCAGCATCAGGCTTCTTTTTTTTCTTCTTTAAATTGTTCAGTGTAGGAGTGATCATTGCCTCAATCCTCCATACTCCTCCACCAATCACTGCTTTGGGTTAAGTTGGTCCCTATGACACATCCTTTGTCACTATAGCCGTGTTCGCACTGGACCTTTTTTTGGGAAGGTTTTACTGAGACGATGGTAAAATAAAAAATGGTCAAATGTTACCACTGTTCGCACTTGGACTTTCGACAGGGGAAAATTTTACCGAGACCGTGGGAGAAGTAGCCAAGCTGTCATTATAATGACTCGTGAGGGCGCTTTGCGTAACCTTTTTGCATTGACCCCGGTGTACCCATTCGCGATCGCGCACGCGCGCTTTTTTTCCGATCAAATCATTGACGCCATGCCATCGTACGTACGGTATTGCATCCGTTGTCGTGCTTTCTTTCGTCGTAAGACACGTTGACGTTTTTTATTATCATTTTGAAATGATGCACTCGTAACACCAATCAAACTCCCGACTGTATCAATAATAATATCTGCCATAATATTGACCAAAGGAACCCCAACTCTACGTAATCTTTTTGCAAAACCACGTGCGAATGTGATCACGATGCGATTTGCATGTATCAGCGTGCCCGCATGTAAACAATGCAAAGAGCGCATGCGCAGTGATTTGTATAGCATGACCTTGCACTGGAGGGCCGGGTGCTGGGACGCTTTTACCGAGTCGCGCTGTTCGCACTGGACTTATCGTCTAGGGAAAAGTGACCAGGGACGTTTTCCCGGGCAGCAGTTGGCCAGTACCACTGGACTCGGGAGAAGTACCTGAGAGGAAAACGTCCTAGGCTGTCCGCACTGGACTTAAAATGGGAAAAGGACCCATTGTCTAGGTATGCTTTATCATTTTAAGTCCAGTGCGAACATGGCTTATGACACATCCTTTGTCACTAAAATTGACTAGCGAACCGACTCGATTCCCACTGTTTAGGGTTTTATGAGTTTACCAGCGAGAAGCTTGCTTGATTTGGTTGATCCGTTGGTCAGACGATTGATCGATTCTGTTTCAGGTACGGCGGGGGTCCAGCGGTGAACCACCTGTATGGATGCTCAACCTGCCAAGCAGAAGCTGAGCAAATCGAGAGACGACGCAAGGACGAAATGGAAACATTCCTCAGGGTAAATAAAGAAACTAAAAAAAACAGTTTACAGTTCAACGTTTAAGACCCTGACGGTGCTGAATCCATCAATTTCTATACAAATTATGTAAAGAATGTAGTATCCTGATGCTACTTCAGCGGTTGTGAACAAAGTCTCTGGGGAGTCGAGAAAATTACCGAGCAGTATTTTCAAACTAAATTGAAAATGTTACTCGGTCCCAGATTCATGTCTTTTTTACATTTTTGCACTGATTCCTCGAGATGATATATGAGGAAAAAGACAGTGTCGGGTTGCGACATTCTTGAGGGGTTAGGGTTAAATGTTTGTGTACACCTCTAAAGTAATTTACTACCCATTAAATATTTCTTTATTCAGAATTCCCTGGTTATGATACTGGCACTGCTATTGAAATCATGCAGTGTTTTGACACTTGTGGTAAAACTCTTGCACACGGACAGTTAGAGCAACAGCAATACCATTGTTATGAACAAGGTTTTGGACTTGCAAATGTATTGATTTCTAAACGACAATCCACTGTTTTTATAGTCCACTTTTTAAACGTTCAGTAATAATATTCTCACGGTTTTGTGAGATCCACTTTTCATTTTCTATTTCCTTTATTTCATCACGGAATTTTGTTTTATTTTTTCGGTCCGACAGTTGAACGAAGCCTTTTCTCAAGACGACTCGCCGGACTCGGTCATCTACTGCATCAGTCTGGCCTGGTTCAAGACTTGGGAGACCTTTGTCAAGGCTAAACAGAAAGGTACAGTGACCGACATCGGAATTCAGGAAGACACAAAAGGATTCCTCAACTCCCACTAAACATTAGCTTCTGTCAGTTTGTTTGGGAACAGCAACGAATCTCCCATTCTAAATGCAGGGCCTTTATAAAGCTTGGTTTCTTTGTGTTTAAAGGTTATATACACCATTGGTAGATGCTTGAATTATCGGGAATGAGTGGATTTGGGTGGCTTAATAACTGACCCGTTCAAAGTTTTACAATCATGGATGCCAAGGACAAAAGTAGGAAAAACGGCGCCCATGTTCAACCGTCGGGCAGTTTTTTGTATTTATGTTATGTTTTGCAATTGCCATCCGACAGTCGTAATTTGTTTAGTTTAGAAAATTACAATTTTCAGAACAATGACAGCGGAATTATTTGGCTGGATGCCGAGAATCATTATTTACTTTTAAATAAGTTAGATATTTCTTAATAATTCAGTAGTAGAATGTTTTGATGTTTGCAAATAGTAAGTACGACCTTTAAGCCTCACCTTATTACTTGCGCAGACTAGTGACTTTACAAGCAAAATGTGCAAAATGTGCAAAATGTTCTAGAAAGTGTGGCAAAAAACCAAGGGTTAATACAAGCAATTTAATTGGTCCATTCTCTGTGCAGATCCACCAGGCCCCATTGACAATCGACCAATCACCATCATGAAAGGAGGGCACGCTGTACTAAAGCACGGTGAGTCACATTTCCTCAAAGATCATGGTGTAGTGGAATAATTAATTTACCAGTGAATAGAATGTCTGTAATTTTGAAAGGGCATAGAGTTTGTGAGTTTATAGACGATATTAGTTCCCTAAATTCCCCAGGCGATACAAAAGTGAAACCGTGTTATAGTGAATACCTCGATACATATTCACAACAATTTGGTTGAGTTTGGGCATCGGTTATCGTAGCAAAACGTTGCTGTGCATGTACCCTATAATTTGATGTAGCTACAGTGATGGTCCTACATGCATACCGTGTCTATTTTTTCATATTTTAAGATTGCTTTGTAAAGTTCACTGGTAACCTGTGAGCTAATCAACTATGCATGCGTGTTTACCTTGTGCAAAAATCTTCGTATACGCGCTCGGTAAACAGCCAAAAAATATGTCTACACGTGATGGTGAGAACTCGGCTCTCAATCATAAATTAAAGTAATCTCCACTGCTGGTACAAGTTAACTTTTTCGTTTGCTTTAGGGTTGTAGTCGAGTTCCTGCAAGTCCTTTCATGAAGCCAGTCACAAGTCCCATCATAAAGGCAGTCACAAGTAACTGGACGAACAATGACAAAGGAATGCTTTTGTCAAAGCTGATTTGAATAGCTTGTGATGGACTTGCAGGGACTCACAGGGACTTGTGATGAACTCGACTACATCCCTGCCTGCAAGCACCTGTGTTTTTTTTAACCTAGCAATTTCTATGCCTGATATAAAAATGGTTTCCAAATTTAAAGAAAACCGCAAGTTTTTTATTTCCTGAATATGTACAAACTTTCTTTTCCCAGGAGCCGATTGTGGACAGATCTCCAAGGAGATGTGGTACTACCTTCACTCCGTTTACGACGGGGGACCCGAGGTTTTTCTCCACCCGAACCGCCCCTCCCTCATGGACCACACCCAATCAGCTGCGTCAGACGAGGAGAGCTCAAGCCCGAGGGATGACCCCCAATCTAGACTTTGACCCCCAAAAAAACAAAAACATTGCACCTCAGCCACAAACTTTTGCTGCTTTCCCCAAAATTGATCATACCCAGTCAATTGGCTTATATGTAAAAAACACTCAATACAAGTACGAATACACCACTGACCTCTATACATGGACAGATCATCCATTGTTTCATTTTGAAGTCGGCATGCAGAGAAGTGCAACATGGCGGACCCACGAAGTCACTCTGTGAGCCAATGAAATGTCCAGGTGTAGAGTTCAGTTGGTTGGTAAATCCACTGACCTCTACAACTGGACATTTCATTGGCTCACAGCAGTGACGCCATGTTGCACTTCCAGTTCGCGCCGACTTCAAGTGTTAGCACAGCAGAATATGGACAATGATCCGTCCAGGTGTTGAGGTCAGTGGAATACACCCATATCGACCACACCAAGTCAACTGGCTTATATGTAGAAAACATGCACCAAAAGGGAAATACTCAATACAAGTATGAATACGTTCCAACTGCCCCACCCATATTGACCACCCCTAAAACAGTTGTGTCAGAAGAATGAGATTGGATAGAATACACATATTGAACGAAATACAGGAAAGGTGAATTTATATTAAAACAAATGCAAATGCATTTGTGTAATATAAACATGATGCTACATTTCATTCATGATCAAATAATTGTTTCAATTTGAATTATCATAAATGTTACACTGCAGGTTTTGCTTCATACAGTTGTAATTTTGTTTGGGGTACCGGTATAGAAATTATATTTCATTGTATGTGTGCATGTGTGTACATTGAAGGATATCAAATTTTGGAACTGCTACATTTATTTATTTTCTACATTTATTAACAGGAAAAAAGCCCTTAAATTTAATTAATTTGTTTTTATAATTGAATGGGTTACAAAATATGCAGAATAAATATCTGGTTTATAAGTGGTTTATTAAAACAGTTTTTACTGGTTGGATCGTTTGGTTTTTAATTTTTCCAAAAGAACATTTCCCCCCATTGCCAGGTTAACCTCTCAGATTTAAGCAAATTGTTTGTTTAAATCAAGGCTATAAAAATAGCTTACATTTTTGTTTTTCTTTAAAAGTCAAAATTATTCAGTTTTAATATACATGTAGATACAAGGTGATTTTTCAAAAAAGTCGCATTAGGCTACCAGTATATCTTATTATATCACATTATCATTTAGATATCTTTTATTATTTTTTACGATCTATTAAAAATTGTCATTCAAATAAGTTAAGAGGGCCTAATATTTCGATCTTAACAAAAATTGTCATTGAGCAACTTATAAGATCCATGGTGCACCGAGGATAGAATTTGTTATTTTCATTTATTGACAATAAACGTACATGGTTTCTACACGTTAGAAACAAAGACCTGCCCTTCGATATGAGATGGGATATTGGCACCCCTTTAAAAAAAACAAGGTTTATGAATTGCTTTAACAATAAGCTGAGTCTTTGAGACTGGGGGGAGTGAAACACATTAGCATGTTGACCCTTCACTTCCCAGCCTTCTTTTTCCCCTTCTTGTTCTTTCTCTGTGACCTTGGACCCCAACGCTTCCTCCTTTCCTGGAGCTCCAAGTACTTCCTCTTATTGTATCTGCCGACAAACAAACAAACAACATGATACTTTGAGAGTATCCTGGTGAAAGTAAAACTCAAGAAGTAGTGAGCGAGCAGTAACTTAACATTCTCCCTACTGTCTCTCAGAGGTACTAGACCAAATACGTCAAAACCTGTCAATTTTCTTTGTAAACATGGGCTAATGTATAAATGTTGGTTAATGTTACTGGACCTAGTACACATGCCTTATATGAAAACAACACTACTGGATCCTGGACACAATTAATGAATTGCACCATCACTGCTCCAGGCTTCCTGTATCATCATAGTCCAACATAATCCATCACTATTGGTTCACGCCAGGCTTTCAAAACCAAGTCCGCAAAAAAACCAAAAACAACATTGGGAGGTCAGGGTTTGGATTTTGGCGGATTTGGGACAGTTTAGATTTTAAGCCTCTGATTTTTACCCCTAGAATCAACTTACAGAATCCCCTCCCCCACTTTAGTATTTTGAGAGAGTCTGCTCTTGTCGATTGAAAAATTGATGCAGAAGTATCAACTGTCTAGAATATAACAAAAAATCTACTTTGGTTGACCAGAGACTATTATGCTCCCAGCTCGGCAATGCCCGTTTACAGACTATCAGCCTCACCTTCGCGTCTCTGCATCGGCTAGCAGCTCCTCCACGATGGTCTGCTTACGCTGCTTCTTGGGGATCCTGGAATGGTAGAAATCAGCGGGGCTCTCCACCACAGTCCCGACCTAAGTAGGGGATAAACATTTTTGAACAGTACCTTGCAAATTTTGCAGTTTTTTCTTTTAGAGAGCTTGAAACATTTCAAAAAGAGCACGGTTTTTATTCCACATGGAGGATTCTGAACGAAATAGTTCTCTTTCTGAGACACTCGCAGAGAAGAATGCAATGGTCCACGTGGAACATGTGCACAACAAAACACATGACAAAAGTCTGCTGTGTTTTGGTTTAACAAAAACCAACCTATTATCGACTAACAAGGCAAAGGAAATCACTGCCTTTTTGTCTCTGAGCAAGACATTTGGCAAAATTAACTTCTTAAATTAGATGAATAATCAACTTGATTGAGGAGGATACATCATGGCAAGGTCTTAAACCTAACTCTGCCAGACGCAGCACAGTGCATCAGGTGAAAACGACTGGTGCACTTTGATCCATTTAGCCATCACCAACACCTGTGTATAAACAAGAGTCCAAGTCTATTGAGAGCTAGTCCCCATGGAGCAATGCCACAGTTGTACCCTGTTGCATTCGGTGACCACAGACTCTGAGGCAGTTTGGCATTGAGATTTTGACATGTTGCTAACTTTGGCAGGGTTTCTAGATAAAATACCCTGGAGGTTTAAGGTTTAATCCTAACCCTGCCAGATCCAGCACAGTCCATCTGTGGTGACTGCTTGACCTTGCTGGACTCTGCAGCTTACTCTGCACACAAGTCAATGTGACAAAGTATGCAATCTGTTGCGTCTGGCAGGGTTTCTAGCCAAAATACCCTGGAGGGTTAGGGTTAAAGTTAAAGCTACTGGTGTAACAAAAGCAAACTTCTTGTCAGCTTAATTCTGTCTCAAGCATACCTGTACGAATTTGGGCATTGCTGTCATGTCGTTGTGTTTGTAGAATCTCTTAGGGTCCAGCGTAGAGCGCATGCGCACTGCCTTGATGTCGTTGCGCAGTTGGTCGGTCATCTCCGCAGCAGCCATGTTGTACCATTCCTGACCTGTGCTGGACTCTCTCTCCTTCTGTTAAGTTTCATAAAAGGATGTTCGTGACATGTATGTACGTGTACAAATATCTCAGTAAAGTCGCACGATGTGATTCAGAGATATGGCCATCCAAAGTCAAAATATGAAGGGGTGGTCAATTTTGAGATTTTGCGCAATTTGGAAAGCCCAAGTCCTCCTCTACATATTCCCATTTTTTTGGGTAAGATCAGATGATCGAAAACCTCTTAAATTACGCGATTTTCCGTAGTGTTTGCGTAGTTAGTGTTTGGTTTAAGATGTTTAAAGTAAGTTTTCTCACAAACACTAGAGCGCTGTAAAAGGTATTTATCGCAAAACCCCCAAGTGTTATATACCATTGGAAAGCTCTCTTTCTGAAGAATTTGAAAATACCAATATCTAAATTTTCAATATTTTGTGATGACAGCAGGTCACATTTGTGTACATTTTATACATATCTGGATTCATAAACAAAAATGTCAAAACCAACCTGTTTGTGTCTTTTAAGCAGTCGTGTGGCCACTCTGTATGGTGGAACACTGTGTTGTTTCTCAAAGTCTGGAGTTATAATACTTTTTTTCAGGAGCTATAATATAAAATAAGACAAAATGTCACAGTCATGGTGAGCAGCATTTTTGTAGAGTAGTGCAAAATTACAGAACGATCCTATATCTTAACACAAGCGTGATGACAGAATGTTAATTAAACTTTTTCAAATAAGTAAATTCATCTCCTTTTTCACCTTGTCTTGGCTACTTTTCGCTAGGACCGCCTTAGCAGACAATTTGTTCTCCTTGCGGGCTTTTCCTGTGAAGTTGAGATACGTGTCATCAAAGTCCATTCCTGTATCGAGCTCCGTGGCCAATTCTAACCTTCAAAAAAAAAAAAAAAAAATATTCAATAATTGAGTTACTTTTAGTTTCAGAGCCTTTTTAACAGTTTAGCAAGTAACGGAGCTTCAAAAATCGGGGCTTCAGAAGAATAATATTAAATGTTAAAAATAAAAATTTAAATTCGACATACTTTGGCTTGGATGTTCCGGGAAGGTGTTCCTTCTGATTTGATGGCTTTTTTTCATGAACTGCCTGATTGTTTGTAGAACCCTCCAGTGATATAAACATCTCTTCTTCGCTATTACGGGAAGGTGAAAGTTGTGGTTTTGCTGGCGACTCCATTGCGTTCACACGTGGTTTTTCTTTTTCATCATCACTGTCACTCAGTATATTTGAACCCGTAGCATGGTGAACTTCAATTCTAATATCGCTCTTTGTAATCGGGTTCGCATCCACAACGAACGAGAGAACCGGGAAATCGTCACCACTTTCTAACACGGTGTCGGAATTAGATCCCTTTGGCTTTACCTTGCGCTTGGTTTCTCCGTGTGCACGACCACTCATGTTTGCGACAGTTCGCCGGACAAGATCCTCCATTTCTGAATCTGTGGAGATAATACTGTCATCGCTTGATACATCGGAGGAATCGCCTGCCGATGTTGGCTCGTCTTGAGTGGGCTTGCCTGCGCTCGGTTTGTGTTGATCATCCCGTTGAGAACTCGGACTTTTTTTCTTCTTTCTCGATAATCTTGTGGTCGGCGCCATCTTGAAAAATGACAACAAAATCATCTCGTGGTGGCGCTCTCTAAAAGCCACGCGCGCAAGCGTCACGCGTTTGAAAACTTGATCATGGCATGCCTTCTGCATCATTCGAAATAACTATAAACGGTTATAAAACCAAATGGAAAATTCAAATATTAACCAATTAAGAAACTAACTAACCGACAAACTTCATAACTGGACTCTCAACAAGTGAGGACATTGATTGGACTATTTTTCTACTGTGACTATCCCTGCTTTCACATTGAAGAAAGTTCAGCAGGTAAGCAGGCTAGTATACATGTACATGTAGGCCTATTAAAAAAACCTCCAAATTGTAATAACAAATCAAGCAACAAAAGTGGAAAAACTCAAAAGCATACGTTTGGTAATTACTCCAAAAATTAATGACAATAAAAACTTACTTGGTAAGAAGTACAGCAGCTGTGGATTAGTATAATGCATTTTTAGAAACTTTTCACTTCGAAGTACTGCGGTTATGGAAAAAGATATCACTTTTATCCCCAACAATTTGAATCTGAGAAGCGTTAATACTGCAGTGACGTTTCTCAGTGTATTCCAATGCAGATTATTCTTCCTGCGTGGACATAACCGCTCCAGATTTTCGGCAATATCTCAAAATCGCTACCGGCACCTTTTGATGAAATTTTTACAGGTGTTTTACGGTAGGCCTAGTCCGAGTAACTTGGACCCAAATATCACTTTTGACCATGACCAAGTTACTCGGACTAGTTTTATGGTATGGTATTACCAAACGTATACGATCCCTTTAAGTAAGTTTCCAACAATTTGTTTCTAACTGAATTTAAAATTATGTGGTACATGTATCGAGTTAGTATTTTCGAATAGGTTATAAAAGATTAGACCTACCCTTGGCCCGATCTGAGGACCTAAAGGTACGGGTACCTGTCCGCGTCTATAGTCGGGGTCCTGCTAGGTCAAATTTATTTTTACAGGGGGGGGGATAATGAGTTGTTCATACATTGGCAAGCTATTATTAATGTTCCGATCTTATGTTACCTCCCCTCCGGCCATACTGATCCTAGATTCACGACTCCTCACCCTTTTGCTGTCGCCGACAAAATATTAGCTACCCGCGCCCGTCGTCATCGCACGACTGATGACGACCATTATAGTACCGGATCTGGGACGGTTAGTGCCGGTCCGCTGTCATTAAAATCGAGACTAAAGCCTGGGTACCGTGTGCGCGTTGCCCGCTCAAAGGACACCGCGGGTGCGTTCCGCTTACGCGAACGTTGCCAACGTTGGCCAACGTTTGCGTTGTTCGCTTGAGTGGAACGCAATGTGCGCCAATTATGTTGGCGAACGTTAGCGAAAACGGCGAACGACATTCCGAGCTGTTCGCTGTTGGCCAGTGACGTATTTTAAAGATGGCGAAGCGGTTAGCAGACGGCAGGGTTCTTTTCACGGTTTTTATTTACGTTTTATACTTTTCGTTATAAACGGTGGATTGTTTTGAGCATTCACAGGGACCTTTTAAAGAAAAATAATGAGTTGGACAAAAAGCAGCGAACCAAACGATGTCACTTTCACTGGGCGCCGCCATTTTAAAAACGTAGTTTTTAAAAAAACGTTCCACTTCAACTAACGCCAACTCAAAACGTTCGCGAACGTTCGCGCAAACAGTTCGCGTAAGTGGAACGCACCCCGCGTGTGTTAGTTCAATCCACCAAGGATTTACCACACGTACGAGGGCGTGATTGCTAATATACAGACTCGGTACGAAAACACATTAATTAACCAAACTGATTTCCACTTGGCTTGCTATAGTGCTTTGGGGCAAGGACATTAAATAGTGTAATAATGATTCAGGAGAATATATAAATTGCGCGAGAGCCTCGGGCTCCGTCTTCGGCTTCGTTCATGCAGTTTGGCAATGGTAATGGAGTCAAAATGAAGCCTATTCCGGGTTTGGAAAACGGCTCCTTATATGTACACTGTAGGTGGCTTCACATCAAAAGCCAAGTGTATGTTTTGTTAACCAGTTCGCGCCGGATGACGTATATAAACGCAAAGTTTTCCCCAAATTTGAAACGGATGACGCATAAACACGCCAAGGTCAAGTTTGGGAATGTCTGTCAGCAGCGAGCAAGGCCGGAAATGCGTGGGTGTGCTTCCCAGCACTATCGGCCTGAACACGCTTCGGATCGAGTTTCGTTAAAAATATTCTCGCCCCCCGGCTCGGTGATGTTAAAATAATCCCGGCGCGAACTGGTTAATCAGGAAAGGTTTTCAACTTCTCAGTGCACTAGAAAACTGATTATGGTTTACACTGGTTTAAGAACTTAGACTGTGCACTAAAGTGTAGAGTTTACCATTATCCTTTACGGTGTTAATTAGCAAGGATGAAGAAGGTTCCTCTATAGTATAAATTCACTCATGGGGTAAGGGTTATTCATGGTTTCGTCAATGATTTATAAAGGCTGTGAAATAAGTTTAATTGTCATTTTACTTTGGGTAGATATACCTCACCTTCCTCAAGCTAAACCCTAAAAGCGTCTCCCGGCATTGACCTTATAGGTACTGGGTAATCTATAAGTAAAGTATTACAATGGCTAGGCCGCACCGAAAAACCGTGGTAATAGTTTAGCGTGCGCAATTATGTGCCAAGTTGAATTTGTACGCGCTCAGTTTCGGGATCGTAGATCGTAGTCTTTGATGTGTGGCCGCTTGAATTGCCGACGCGCACTGTTTATGGAAAATCGTTGTTTTCAGTTGCCCACTCCGTCAAGAATCTCTATCGTAAAACATTCATGTTGTCGTTTGCACGGATCGTCTACCTACAGTACCGCTACAAGATCACTTTATCCTGAATCCAAGACTATATAGCTTGTTTTAAAACCCTATGCATAAATAGACACTCTTCAATCTTTAAATTCCCATGGTGAAACCAGCCCTAGGCAGACTTGTCGGATCCGATCCCCAAATAGCCTTATAACAAGCCGACACAAAACACAGGGTCCGCACGATTTTCAAATGTCAAATGGCTGATTATTAGATAGCCCATGATTATTAAGACTACATAAATTATAAGTATGTTATATCATGGAGCTATCATGCTTTTGTGTCTCCCTTGTTATATATAGCCATTTTGCCTCTGAATATTAAGATCGAAATATTAGGCCATCTTAACTTATTTGACTATAACATTTCAACCGTTTTTTTTTACATACACGGCAACAAGATTTTACGCTTAAATATAATTATTGCGCACAAGCAATTGTATTTGCGGCTGTTTGGTCGGGACAATTGGTGCAAAATATGATAGAATTGTTCACTTTCTTGACGATAAAAGCATAACATTTGGCACATAGTCAGAGTTTATATAGGTAGAATAACAAGCAGTGGCAGCCATTTTGAAATTTGCTAGTTATTCTACGTAGGAAGGACAAATCTGCGATGACCCTATTGCCAAATATATTTCTTCTGTCTCTGAAGAAGATCTTGTTAAGATCGAAATATTAGGCCCTCTTAACTTATTTGATAAATATTTTTCTCTTGACAGTTTTATGACTTTGTGCACAATTCCATACTCGTATCATTTATTCGAACACTTTTTCACCAATCTGCTCGACTGTAGTGGTGACGCGTTTCTGCCGTCGGCAACGGGTGATTTGTCTCTTTCTTGTCAGAAGTTGTGGGCGGAAAGAAGAGAATCGACAAAGGTTTAATGGAGCAAATAGCACCTTGTTCATCAAAGCGTGGTGTCACAAGAGTGTAGGATATCTCTATCGGGTATCAATGGCCACTTTGAGCCGATTGCCAAACAAAGGCGAAGAATGAAGCGATCGCCGAAGGAAATATTAAGTGTATATCGATCTACCTTTCCATTATCGGGTTGAAGTGGGCAACTTGGGCGTTAAAACGTCCAGACTACTTAAGAGTTTTGTTTAATATTTCTTTAACATAGGCCTTCCTATTGTTGCGAGTTTTGTGGCGCAATGTTCAAGTGTAGCGTGCATGCAGTAACACCGTATATCAGATATACTAGGCTTTGGTGTAAACTAAGAGGTTTAGTTAAACAAAATTAATGATGTTTCTTAAACTGGAAAAGTAGCCATTTGGCAAAAAGAATCCCTCCATGGCATGGCTAAATAGCACCACATAGTCCACATTCGGATCCAATCGCATCCAAAATACTCAGAACCGGAAGCCCCAAGTCCAGGCCAGAGGTGCAGTGCGATATTTTTTAAATCACCCAATTCCATGGCTCTCAGAACTCTCTATCTAATATAGAATAATTTATAACTTTTATTCATGAGCTCGGAGGGAGAATTTTTGGCCTATTTACTTGGTTTTATCAGCAAGTTATCATTCATGCACGAGATGGCCATTGCCCGCTAGCGTTATTCGTCATGTCTCCCGCATAAGGCTAACAGTTGAACCTATTCCCAAGACTATAGGTTTAACATTCGAATGTGTTTGCGTAGGAGTTTTTGTTGGCAACCTTACTCCCGTTTTGCAAACTTACACTGAAATTGATAAAAAGGTATTGTTTAGGGACTGATCTAGTTTCAAAATCGACTTCATATTTCAGTATCAAAACCATTAAGGCGTTGTTAAACTATACGGAGGGATCGTTCTTATTCCTCCACTGGTTAAACAAATCCTCAGTAAAAAAAACTTAATGTGCTGGTCGTGATTTTGTGCTCGGAACCGCCACAAAAAATTGGCTGCAGTTTTCTCCAATTGAGTAAAGCATACAAACTGAAACGTTGTTGAGAAAAAAAATCAAACATATTACTCAGAAGCACAGGAAAATAAACTTTAAAAAAGGGGAAACATTTTAACAGTTTTTGTTTGTTTGTTTGGTTTGTTGTTGTTGTTGTTGTTGTTGTTGTTGTTGTTTTGGGGTTTTTGGGTGTGTTTTTTTTTTTTTTTTTTTTTTGGGGGGGGGGGGGGGCATGTATGGGGATACATGTAGCTACACCGGATGGTTGGGTTGGAGATGACAACCTTTACGCGGTCCACCCCGTTTCCACTAGTGTCATCAAACCGATGTATGCAGCAAGTTAAGTTGCTCACCATACGAAAGAAGAGCGGAAGACCGGATGGTTGTCTAAGGCGTATGATGAATCTCTTTAAAAAGTGAGGCGGCTGATCACAAATGATAGACGGGCCCTATGGCCTATGGTTGTCATGCTCCAGTTTATTTTCAATTTGCAGGTTGTTTTTTTGTACATCCTTTTTTGTTCAAAAGAAGGAGCCCTTAGGAATGGTCAGCTTATAGGGAATACACAAGTGCCGAAACTAGAACTCTTTTGGCAAACCACCAACCGGGCCGAGTGCGTGACATAACGAAAACTGCCCCCGAGAAAAACAGTAACCACAGACCGAAGGGAAACCTAGCTTCCATAAAACACACGCGAGTTCGGAAGAAGAAAAAACATGCTGCATACACCGCGCGCTGAGAGCGTGTTTTCCCCGGGATGAATTACGGGTCCAAGTGCCTCGATGCACGGGCGCCGAGGCGAGCGGGCCGGCCAGGTCCGACTTTAATTTGCTGCCAGCCGTTCGCGCTCGGCGCTTGTCCTCGTATCAGTTACCGACTTTGCATAACACGGGCTGGGACTTTTACGTTTTCCCGACACTTTCATGGTTCTTTGGAGAAAGAAAAAAATCCTACTGGGTCGAAATCAACTCATCGTCATGTACTTGTGTAACGGATATACATAGTTGCTCGTCGCCCCTGGCAAAACGACGACCTGAATTTCATATTATGGGAATTGGAGTATTTTATAATTTGTCCCCATCATGTCAGTTTTCAAAGCTGGAAAATAATTTGATAGGGAAGACCACACGGAAGACTTAACAATTGCTGGACAATAAATTGTTTTACAAAGACATAATTGATTCTTATAAAACTGATCTTTTAAATGTATTTCATTGATGGGACATGATTCCAGTTAATATTTATAAAAACAAAATTGTCAAAAATCCCCCCCCCCCATCACATAATTAATGTACTAGTGCAGTACACACTCCAACAAATTACAACAAAACATGACGTTGGCTTTTGATGGGTTGAGGCTGATTAGGGGGTTGCCCTGTCAATATTTATTCATATCAATCCTCACTTAATCTAAACCCTGTTATAATTTTAATTGATCCTTTTCCACCAGCACTCACGAGAAAGTTCTATATCAGAATGCGACTAATTCCCAGCAAAGTGGAATTGTCATGCTTTGACTAAACTTTGTTCATTATTGGAAATCAAATCAATCAGTAAACAAATAATGATTAAATAATTACATGCTTGTACAATTATAATGAAACCTTTGAATACATTGTATGACCAACATTCTCAAACATTTACTTTGAGAGTCTTACTAAATTTGAAAGAGCGGAGCAAGAAATTATTATAAATTTTAACTGGAATTGTGTCGGTACTTTTAAGATTAATTAAACAGTTTGCGTGACTAATATAAAAAATATAAATAAAAATACAAAACCAACAAATAAAACAAAAAAAACCAAGTTGTCCTTGCGACATTATCAGACAATCTGCAAGCTCATCATTATAAACCTTCCTCGGTCGTTTATTTTCTGTAAAAATATTAGGTTCGTGAGTCCAGCCCCGGACCCGACGCGCCCCGAGGCAGCATAGTCTCACGCTCTGCTCCCGTTTCAATGGTGCCTTTACGACTATCATTGCCCATTGAAGCACACTCCATCGCCCACTGAAGCCCCGCTTGACCTAAATACATCGTGACGGCACAAAAGCCGACACCTATACTATATAGCTCCAGCGTAGAAAAACAAGAAGCGGTCGCACACAAGGTCGAGGTTAGATACGCGGAAGACACGCACAACAAACCCTTTATCCGTTTTTTTTCAGCAGAATGCTCAGCATCCTGAGGGCCTATGTTCTCCATAGTTGGTCGTATCCGTACTTGGGAGCCGAGTTTCAAGTTGATATGTTTGTTTGTTTGTTTTTTTGTTTTTTAGAAAGTATGCACCATAAAAAATAAATCTTTGAACCGAATCAGTTTTTGTGGGTAGCACACAGTCTAGTTTCTGTTGCTAGCATTGTAAAGCACATAACAGTGATCATAGGAGCAAACGCCACGAAAGCTAATTCAAATTCCATCAATGAATAACACATCAGGGTGACAGTATTTTTACTAATTTTGTTTAACGTCTTGTTGCAGAGGAGCTACATTTTCTGTCGGCAGTCTCGAGATCTTGGAATGTTCCGTTTTGTGGTCGGGGTCATTTCTGTACCCTTCCCATCATGCAATTCCACCGAGGCGTCGTTATCATCGCTACAGTGGGCTAGCTAGCGTGTCCACCGTTGCTTGTTCTGGAGTTGATTCGCTGTTGGGTTGTCGGTTCGATTCTGGCTGTGATACTAGACTCGTACTCTGAACTGAACAAGAGTAAAAAGAAAACCAAAAAGTAATTCCCACCTTTTTTTCCATTCACTCCTTATAAAACCTATCACCACCTGTATTATGCTATATTTTGTTAGATTGTGTTTACTCACTAAAGAATGCGAGTGCTCGTGCGGTTTCGGGCGCTACAACAGGCAGGGCGGTTGCAGGCGGTACAGTAACTGAAGGGTTATTGTGCATTTTAAATACAAACATTTTCCACTTTTGTTATATTTTTATCCAAAACAAAATTCCACTTTTTTTATATTTTTATCCAAAACAAAAAGTTAAAAAATTAAAACTCCCACTACTTTTTTTTCATGAATTTAAAATGCTTGTCAACTGTTTTTAAAATCCACTACAAATCCAAAATTTTGTTTTGCAACAAGATTCTTAAACGCAAGGCAAAATTATTGGTAATATCGGGGAAATACCATGGTCGGGAACTGGGACATAAATAATTTTCAAAATGTAGCTTCAAACAGCTAAGCCATAAAATCACCACGAATATAAAGCACGTTTTTTTGTGTGTTTTTTTGCAAACCAAGTCACGAGGCAAACGTATTAGCAAAGCTTTCAGGGACGCACGAGGCCACACAAAAAGAAACACTTTAAACACAGGATCACAATTTATTTTTAAATAAACAGCTATCGGCTCACACATGAGTGAATACAAAAGTATAGACCTACAGTGAAGGAATTGAAGGGGGAGAATATTGACAAGCACGACGACCGAATCTATCGTTTCTTTCTTTATCCCACTTCCTAATTTCTGCTTTCAACAGAACAAACACACTACGAGTTGTTGTCCTCTAGCAGTGAGGAACGAATTCAAAAAACTCTATCCATGCCTAAACTCTTCAGAAAAATAGAGTTACGCCGTTTCCTTTCTGTTTTTTTCCCTTTTCTTCTTGCCAAGTGCAGCGCTAGATCGCAAGGTTACTGGTGGCCAACCAGAAAAACAGAAAAGTGCGGCAGACCGGAAAACGAGACGCTCAAGGAGCGTGATCCGCTGGAAAATATTTGCGCATCACTTGACGGATACATCTTCTACTTGGGCAGGCACTCAAGGCTAGTCTGGCAATGGCCGAAGGGGGGAGGGGGGGGGGGGGGGGATAACAAACATACAATACAAAATATCTCAAGTTTCCCATTCATGTTGAATTGTCTGTCCGTTAGGTTTTCAGCTAACGTGGCAAGGCATGGCGGTGTGGTTCCCAAAGCATCCGTTTAATCACCCCAACCCGACACAAAAACATCACTTTTATGATTACTCTAAATTGAATCCGAATTTTTTTCTCTGAATTTGAATTTTCGTTCGTTTTTCTCATTTTTCCTCCATATAGAAATATATAACTTGAAACCCTTCAGTTCTTTTCTTTCTTTTTTTTTTTTGTTTTTTTTGGGGGGGGTGGTTTACACATTGGTTTTGTCTTTAAAACAGATTTTTGTGAGGTAAAATATTGAATTCAAAGTGAGGTCTTGTAAAAGGGTGCCCTTGGTACACGTTAAGAACTGTTAACGGGATTCAAACCAGATCCCATTGACTTGCAAATCCAGCACTATACTTACAGATTAAACTCTGGGACAATACTTACCATGCTTAGGCATTCCATAGCTATCGACAAACTCTTTGAGGACAACAAAGATGACAGGGAACTCAATTATCGTCTTGCAACTCAGATTCTCACTCAGCGTGGCGCTCATGTCAAGCTTGTGAAACCTGGAAATTGTATAATAAAAATGACGGGAATTGAACCCCTAACCATTTGTTTGCTGTTCCAGTGCTCCACCATTTTTGTTTTTGGTCCTATGACTTATTTTTTCACCAAATAAACAAGCCTGAGCATTAAAAAAAGAACTTTTTATACCTTAAAGAATTTGCTGGTCTTCCTTCTTCCTTCATAAACAGTTGGAGGTCGTCAAGTCCTTGGTGACAATAATTCTTCAACCTTCGAGCAAAGTATACACACAATTTTATTCACATTTTTTAATTCGGTCAAAAAAGGTGTCAAGCATAAGCTTCTGTGGCTTTGATATTTCTATTATCTGGCTTGCAGGACATTATTAATCTTAATATCTTTGGTACCAAAACCAAGGATTTCCTTAAATATCTTTAAACTTGCAGAGAGAAGATGATGAGAATAAATGAGATTTTAGAGAGGTGGGAGGAATACCCCAGGAGAATGTTATGTGACAAAAACCCAATCCACATATGGACCAGTTAGGAATTGAACCCAGACCAAAGAGGTGAATGGCGTGGAAAGTAACCACAGCGCCAACTAGTTTCCAGCAACCCCCCCCCCCCCCCCCCCCCGCCCCCTCAAAAAAGCATATAAACATGCTAAGCAACTCAAAGAACTTACACTAACGTCACCCAATACTACAATGCTACTTGATTAAACTGCAGTATGCAGTACTCTTACTACACTGGCCTTCGAGAATTGAGTAGTATTTTGTAGTACAGTGTAAAGTACCCAAATTAATGTCTCGGACGTTAGGGCTAAAGTAGCACAAGGTGCCATTGTAAGGTGCCGGCTCGGGTGTTGCTCCCCAACACTTGTGCAAGTCACCTGCTATTCTGTGCATTCACATGTGCCGGAGGCTCTGTCATGTACATGTACCTACAATGTACCGCCACACACCGCTTTAGTGTGAACCGTATGTGAAAGGTGGCAATCTCAGGTGTGGAGGCATAAGTGTGGAACATGTGAATCTGTTTATTAAAACAGGTCGAGCAGAAGCAATGCGTTTGTATTGACCGGCAATCGTGGTCGTCGGACGAAAGAATTGGGAGGCAAACAATGGGTCCACGATTGACACAACGTCCACGATCTCAACTCGTGTACAAATCCTATGGCAGTATAAACAAAAGAGGTAAGACGGTCGGACGATGCCCCGTCCACGATTGCCGGTCTATACATGACTGTGTGTGTGCGATGGGCCCAGATTACGGGTCCAAGTATCCCTTCCCTCGGATGAGAAGAGCAATTGAGTATGGACATGAAAGTATTGTTATTGAAGGACTGGCGCTCAGGCAAAGATAATACAGCTTTGTGCTTGAGGCTGTGTATCGGCACTTTAAAAAAAATAAATAAATCAGTAACCTGTTACTTATACATTGTTTTACAGAAACATAACCACTAAACAATCAAATTTCTGCTCGAAACGACGTCACAATTTCTAAAGTCACTTCCGATTGGTTGAAGTGGTCGCATAACAAATTGCAACAAAACTTCCTAAAGAGTATACGTTTGCTAGCTATGTTTCAAACTTTAATAAAAAGCTTTTATTTAACCATTGCTCTTGTTTACACTCCAACACACTTCAATATTCACCCCCCAAAAAAATACCTGTGTATAATCCCCCAATGCTCACAGCTGGAGTGCATTGGCATGTACCACTGCCATGCAATGAACAACTCTCATAGAGCAAGGGTTCATAGTCCAATAACCAACTGACAAATTAATCGTCACCAACCTCTGTCGGTGCACGGGATCTCCCTTCACTGGATTGAGATGTGTAGCCAGAATGTCACGTAATGTTTGGTCTTCACAGATGCTAACAAATTAAGTACAAATAAATCAACACAAAAAAGTATATAGTGTACAGGGTGGCTTAAAAACACCAGGACAAGCATAGCTCAACGAACAAGCATACTACCACTATCCTAAGGCCAAAACTACCTATATCAATGGATTGAAAATCTTTCTATTAATTTGGGCTTGTAGTTTTAGATTTGGGCTAGAAGTTTAGCTCCAGACCCTATTTTGTGAAGTGAAGTCAGTGGTCGATCATTTCGTACCGAAAAAATAACTAAAACGCGTCATGTTAAATTTGCAGGCGCGGTTTAGTTATTTCTCGGTACGATAGGACCCTGACTGTGCTTCACAAAATAAGGTCTGGAACTAAAACTACTAACCCTAATCGAAATAATTTGGTATCATTTTACTCCTAGAAAGATTCTCTATCCATTAGGGACTCTCTAACTCACTCTCTATTGTCCTGATTTTGTCCGTGTGTAGTTTTTGTCCTGTCCCAGGGAAAGGTACAAAAGCTTTGCTTCATCGTTTTCCTGCATGTTAACATCTTTTTATGCTTTCGATTATGTAATGTCTTTGATGAATACTCTGTAAATACATACATGTTTTCTCCTTTATGTGAGAATACAGAATGGTGATCTTCAATTCTATTACGGATGAAAATCACTGCATTATGTTTTTATTTACTGACCAACAACACATCGCACGTATCTTTTCTAATGGATAGCTTGAAAGTCAATGTGTTTGTTTTTCTTCTCTTTTTATACAGTAACCCAAGTTTCTTTTGCTGTCTAATGTATTGAAACGGACGAAGAACTGCAAACGATACAACTCGTCCACTTCTACATCAAATCTCACAGAATGAATCAGCCACTGAAAAGGTAACCACATACACAAAATGTGGCCACACTGTCTGGTGTAGTTCACATGAGTCCTCTTGACGAAGCATTCTTTACTTTTTTTCGAGGGGGAAAGCAATGCTTTAATTGGCACTTCTGACACCGGTTGATGATAAGCACAAGTGAGTGAGTCACACAAAAAGAGTTTTGTTATCTCTGTGAGCTTGTCCTCAACTCTTTTTTTTTTAAAGCTTGTGTGGCATTTTGGGTTTTAGATTTCGAAGGGGTTTGCCGTTTGAAAACAAAGTCGCCGTTGGAGAGACGTGAATTTCATGTTAACTAGGGGTGTAATGATTCACAGGTGCATCGATAATCGCGATACTAAAACGCAACGCTACGGTATCGTGATACAAAATTGTGTATCATGATACACCTAGACTAGATAGAGGCCAAGGCCTATAGGCAGAATGAGACATAAAATGTTCAATACAAATCATGATTATATTATTTCATTTCATGCATTTTGACCAAGTTATTGAGATGAACTGTATAGAAATGAAAGGCTAAAATAGTCTGTCTTAAGGCCGGTTCAAAACTGTGGGTTCAGACTTGTTTTGCACATCACCGCAAAAGGATCTCTAAAGGAACACAGACAAATCAGAATGTTACATTTTTCTCCACTACAGCCTGTGCCCATTTCCATCTCATTTTGCGAAAATGCCTAACATTTAAAAAAAAAATCCCTTAATCATGGCCTATGCCTAATTCAATCTTAGATCTCCCACACGAACGAGTCATATATCGGGGGACACAAAAATTGACCGTCACGGTATCGGTAATTGCAAGGGGCACTTAAGCAAATTTAATTTCTTGAGAGATTCTCACCATGCCGCCCGGACGTGGGAGCTTTTAGGGCTTGGGAATTGACCATCGCAGGGGATAACGTCGCCGCATATTGGCGCGTTATGAATTACGAACGGACGAGATGGTTTCACACAGAAAGCCATATCCTGATTTCTCAAGGTGCCAAGGTTAACATCAGGTGAATATCAATTTCAATTCAACACAAATTTTTGATTTTTTTTTTTAATAATGTGAAAATGCTTAAATGCTTTTGTGAAAATGCTTCTATCCGTGCAATAATTGCACACGCATCAACAACAAAAATTAAGTCAAGTCTGACTTTAATTCAATTTTAAATCTAGTGGGCTATCCTTTTCAGCCTAAGCTATTGTTACCCTCGTCTGTGCTTGCTGTAATGAATGTCCGCATACTGCACGCTTAACAGCACCATGAAATTACCCCTCTGAATGAATTCACTGTAACCACCAGCCAGCCAAAAAGTCCTATGAGACCTGCACTCTGAGATCCCATTACAAGCCCCTCGGTTCCACGAATCGGGCAGCGGGGAGAGCGAGAGAGACTGAGAGTTCTGCTTAATTTCCCTTTCCATCAAAGGGTGTCGTCTATAGAGCCACTTGCTTCCGCTCCACAGACAACCCCCGACAGTAATGAACCATATTTCTTTCTTGAAAGGATCCTGCTAAAATGAGCCTTCAAGGTAGTATGCACAACTTCCAAGTTACGTCAAAACACAAAACTACTGAATTATCATGGAATACCTTACGAACAACACAGTCTCAAGCCTTCTCTTAAAGGTAGTATACACCATTGGTCATTGCTTGAATTATCATGAATGAGTAGATTTGGGGGGTTGTAATTATAGTAAATATCGTTTAACTGAGCTGTCCGAAGTTTTAGAATCATGGATGCCGAGAAAAGCACGAAAAACAGCGTTTTTTTTCAACCGGCATCGAGCAGTTATTCTTATGTTATCTTTGTTTTTTCATTATAAAATTATATTTTTCGGAAGAATTACAGGATATCTAGCGCAATCATTTTGCTGGATGCCCAGAATCAACATTTACTTTCAGATGAGTAAGATATTTCTTAATAATTCGGTAGTAAATATTTTCGATATCTGCAAATGGTGTATCCTACTTTTAAATCTTAGCTTGTGGTTCGCTGGGTTTTTTTTAAAGAATTTTTATTTTTTTTCAATCTCCAACTGATAGTCGACAATCTACATTTTTGGGGCAATCGTTTACATATCCGTGAATGGGTGCAAACCAGCTAGTCTGGTTCCCTGACTCCACTCTTTTCATTAGGTTAGGTCACTTTTTTGGTTGATCCAGAACCCATCGCAAGAAAACAATCAATTATATTGGTATTTTTGTTTCCTTGATTGTACATGTAATTTCAAGCCGTTTTGAAAAACAAAAACACAAACAGAAAAAATGTGAAAATCAGAAAAATGTGTCTTACCTTTTGTCGATATACTCGGCTTCACTTTGAGGGAACTTCCAGTGCACTCTCCAGCTGATCACTTTCCCTCTGGTAAACAAAAAATTAAACAAAAATAATGTTAATAAAAGATCAATCTTACAAAATGTGTAAAACTAATTTGAATACACTTTTCTCATTTCCTTCATTGGAGAAAATACACAATAAAAAGAAATCACAAAAACAAAAGAAAACATAACTGTAATTTACATTTTCAATACAAATATTATTAATTTTACCATCAAATAAAGCTTCAACCCAATTAACAGTCAGAGGTAAAATGGTTAGTTCAATGCATATGGAACTGGAGCGGATCTAGGGCTGGTCTAACACCCCCCCCCCCCCCCTCCCTTTTAAGAAATGTAACCTTTCATTTACTTTTTTTGGCCCAATTTTTGTCAGTATGTTAACGAATAGTGAGCGGTCTCCCAACAAACATTCTAGATTCCTTACTGATAAACAGTAGTTACTGCTTTCAACACTAAGGCACTGTGGATAGAAACCACACAGTTTTATATTGTTTTAACTGCCATAATTACAAAAACCTTGTAACACTGCGCCCCCCTACACCGCGCCCCCCTACACCGCGTCCCCCTACACCGCATCCCCCTACACCGCCTCCCCCTACACCGCGTCCCCCTACACCGCCTCCCCCTACACCGCCTCCCCCGACACCGCGTCTTCCCCCCCGACACCGCGTCTTCCCCCCTACAACCCCGTCTTCCCCACTACACCCCATCTTCCCCCCCCCCCCCCCCCCCCCCCAAAGAAAAAAAAATCAACAAATATACAGGTTTTTTTTAACCCACACATAGACAAATCTTTTAGCATTCGGTCAAGGGGGTACTTGATAAAAAAAATATATTAAAAAAAACTTTTGCGTGAGGCTTTCGACAAGTAACTGCATTTGGCAGGTAACAGATTCCTACAACATGAATGTTCCTGAATTTAACCACTTAGTGTCATCACACCGGGACTAGAAAACAAAAGAAGTGGGCCCCATCGCCTTAATGTCTTCTGGACTGTAATTGCAAGGGAGAAGGGGAGAATGCATTAGGGACACTGGTGAATGCATCACGAGCGGGGCCCATAATTGTGCAAAGAAACGCCAGAGCGAATCGGATGAAAGCCAATTTCAGCCGTAAAGTGCCGGAGGAACCGAGGAAAATGGATACAACAACCGGGTAAAAAAAAGTATACAAAAGTATTTATAAATAAAAGGAAAGACTCCAACATGTCTATGATCTATCGCGGGCTGAGCATAATGGCAGGAATAAACATTTCAGGTTTCCGACTAGGGACGTTACCAATTATTCAGTGTGGGACAAAAAAAGGAGAGAAAAATAAGGGATGTTTGAATGTAGAAGGAAAGAAAAGGAAAAATAGAAAAGCGATTTCGGTTTTAGAATGTAGAGGCTCGGATTTTCTATGGCAAGTGTAAATGGATACAACATTTGCAAACATCAAAGAACTAAACTACTTGATTTTCATGAAATACAATACTGGACTGAATAATGACAATCTAAATCCAATTATGGCACCTAATGTGCCGTCATTTTCAAGAAAAGTGGTATTTAATTTCCAATGCTGGTGAGCTGTTGGTAGAAACTGACTTATTTCAAATACTCTCCCATTTTTGCCATATTTAATTAGTTCGCATTTTGTTAGCAATCAGTATGAACAGGTACAAGCCAGCTAGACTGGTTCGCCAACCGTACAATTTCCCAACGTTTATAAATTGCTCCGTTTTATCTTAAGTGGGGTCATTAAAACCAGAACATGATTGTTTTTCTTGGTTTTTCCTGCACCTATGAACACAAACCTAACAATTCAGAGTAATATTGGCTAAACAATACTAACCCTCCAAAATTTATCCATTTCTGAAAATTACAGCAAAAGCAAATCATGTATACTCCTTAAGGAAGTTGGAAATTATGTTCAGGCTGGATTCACGTCGAGGTTAAACAACAAGGCAGGAGCAGATTTGCTTTAAAAAGTCCACAAGATGATTTTCTTTTTAGGAACATATTTTGTGCAACTTTTTCTCCTCCTAAATGTAGGAAAACTATTTAACATCACTTTTTGTGTGGTAATTTTACTGAAACATTTAACATTTACAAAATTCCTTTTTTTCCCACAATTAAATAAAACACAAATTTGTTAAAAGAGAAAAAGAAAATCTAATTTATCAAGCTGCAAATTGCTTAAATTTGGTTAGCATAAAATAATGTTACCAGCTAAAATGGCACGTGGTGTCCCTTGCCTGTGAACTGGTACTGAGCTGTATTTGGCTCAGCACATAATACTTGCTTAGCAGTTTATGGTTACTGCCGCGCCTCCATAAAAACAGAGCCTGATCAAGTCATTTTTGCTTAATGATCTATGGTTTGGCTAAGCATATTTGTGACCGGCTCTACAAAAAAGGGTGTTAAGTCACTCACTCAACATTGAGAGGGTATACATTTGTTCAAAATTTGATTTTCATTTTTTTGTCATGAATGACATCTTCAACAAGGACAGTTTTAGGTTTCACTCACAGAAATGTTGATTTTTTATAAATAAAGTGGGAAAAAAAATGTCAATTTTTATGCGCATCGTTATGTTCTACAACAGAGCCGGCTATTTCAAAGCTTGTTTTCTAAGTTGTGTAATTTGAACTCCAAGGAAGTACTTAATATGCAAACAGGTCATATCTCCAGAACGCGGGGGGCTAAAAATAAGCTTAATTATACCAAATAAAAGCAATGCGCTGTGGGCTTTCGAGCCATATAATGTTATTTTAGACATAATATCTTTTTTTGTGGAGCGGGTCACATTTGGTGTTTTTTTTGTTTAATGCTTTGATTTCACTGACCTTTTGCTGACCCAGCTGGTGTTCTCCTTGTGTCTGCTGAATAAAGGCGGGAGAAGTTTCAGAAACGTCTTGCGAGACTGGCAAGACTTCTGCAGCTGGTAGTACTAGTAGAATACAAACAGGATTAAAAAAAAAAAAAATTCAAACTTTATCCTGAATTTATTCTGAAATGGATAAACAAGTCGGTTCAGGTTATTATTTATACAATATTTGTAAATTGAAGGAAACATTATTCATCTATTTTCTGCCCGCTAGTTTATTGCGTGGGAATGGAACAGAAATCACAGTGCGGAATGCACAATGGTCCATGATGAGATATCTACCTGTGAATGCAGGTTAGGGGTTCAAATCCCATCCGAGTCCATTGTGAATTTTAAATAAGATGTACTCACGACATTAGAAATCAAAACAATTAGATGCATATAATTTGAAGTAATTTACAGTTTCTGTTTTTAGTGATATGTAAGCAAGTCCTGGGTTCAAATCCAATCCAACTCTATTTTTTTATCTTAATTCTCTCAGATGCACTCAAAAATGTGCCAAAAACGCATCCGGTCAGGTTCTTACTTTAGGTTTGTACTGCGTTTCCTTGGCTGTGTCGTCTGTAATGGCACTGTAGGCTTTGCGATCCACATCTTCCAGAAATCTGTAATCTGTTTCAATTTAAAAAAAGTTGATTGAAACAAGTCTGGGGCAAAAATAGTAAATGTTTTGACGCAAAAATTCACTGCGGATGTCAATAGCCCTAGACAAGCGATTCGGGCGGGTCCTTACTGAAAGGACTTAGTATGCAGACAGTTGCCATGACACAAGATTGACATACTACATAAATTCCACTAATCCCCCGTCATACATAACGGGGGTGGTGGGGGGGAGGGGGAGGGGGGGGGGGGGGGGGGGGTGGGGAGAGAGAGAGAGAGATGATGAATAATAAACTGTAACAGAAGAAAAACATTTTTCATTGAGATTCGACTTTTGTTGAAAATTTTATCCCAAGGTGTTCAGCTGCTTACTAAAGAAAATTCGACTCAGCAAAAACGACTAACTTGCACATGAAGTAGATGTTTACACAACAGGAAATCTCATATTGAATATGACGATTAACAGGTAGCAGATACTATTAACTGCAATCATACAGCATTATTAAGTTACCATCTGTAATGCAGATACCTTCACAAATAGGATCAAGGAAGAAAAGAGTCCCTCATCATTTTTCAACATTTGGTGCGAGTTTCTGCCCCCTGGGACAATCGCACGAATCCACCGTTTCTCGTCGGCGGAGTTGGGGGGATTCGTGTAAAGCCCCAAAAAGGTGTGATTTACAGCGGGATTTGTGTCGGAGAGGAGCTGCAAAATGAAAACTGAGAATGTCGTCTACCTTGTGTGTAATGTGTGGAGAAGCTCTTGGAAAAACAATCAATTGTTTGTGTAGAAAGAAAGGCAAGGAGAGTGAACCGATGGAATCGCTAATGTGGAACGTGACAGCGACAGGCTTTGCGTGCTTGACTGTTACCTGGCTACGTTACAAGTTAGATTGTTTTTTGACTGGATTTGCAGCGATTTTAGTGCAAAACTTAAAATCAGTAAAAGAGACCAGTTCGAGCTTCGAAACTATCGTTGCACTTTGCATTACAATTGCTTCTGTGGTTTGTTTTAGTGAGAAAAACTAAACTGTGAAACCCCAATTTTGTTTTGTCTTACGAAAGTTGTGATCCCAGGGACCCGATTGTTTTTTCTCTCTGCTTTATCTTGATATTCATGATGGTTAATCCGTTAGGTGCAGGTGTGAAGAAAACAAAATGTAGAATTGTTTAATTTAAATATAGATTTACAGACTAGCAAATATATGAAGTTCGGTAGTCTGGGGCTCATTTCGCAAAGCCTGCTAGGTACAAAAAAAAAATTGTAACCAGCCAAAATGCCATGTAATGTTTGGAGCTTGTGGCCGGTTCCCAGCATATTAACGCTGTGATTATAACTTTGGTAAATAACCATTTCGGAAAGAATTCCACACCTGAACACCAATTGAAACCTTGTGCACAAATCCTATAAGACTGGTCTGAAAATTCAATTTTTTTTAGTACTTAAATGCTTCAATATTTTCTCTGCTAAATTGGACTTTTCATGACATGTTATCGTTTTTTCTGATGGCTGGTAAGTCACTGCAGGAAAAAAAATGGATTTTGTTACCACTGAAAGAGTAAGGGCTTACCGCTGAGTAAATGCTGGTCAGTGAAGCTCTTTACAGGGACATAGGCGGTCTTGTCTCTGGCCCCATTGCAGCCAGTGGCTGTCTTGTGTTTCTTCACGCAATGCAGGCTGTGTAAACAATAGCATGCAGTCTATCTCAAGAAGTGATTCTTTGTGGTGAAGTTTACCTGAAGTTAATATTAGAGGCTCTTTTGCAACTTATAGTTTGTACAAGGTCTGGGGCCAATTTCATACAACGAGTAAGCACAACAAAGTGCTTAGCATGAAAAATTCTTCCTTGGAAAAAACAGGGTTACAAACCAAATTTTCAGGTGATGTTCATTTTTTGTGGCTGGTTTTTGCTTGGCATGAAAAGCACATGGAGTTTTTGCTTAGCATGAAAAGCACATGGAGTTTATGCTGGTAAACTGTTTCTACTGAGCAAGACTTTTTGTGCTAAGCAAATTGTTGTGCTTACGTTTTATGAAATTTGCCCCTCGTCTTTAGTTTCTTGATTGTGTCCCAAATACTGGACTTCCTCTGTATTTATAGCAACACAGTGATGCACGCTTAATTTTCTGAAAACCTGTTTTTCCTAAATTTGAAATCTATATTTTTTTACTTGATACTCTCTGCGGCACACAATTTTTAAGGCTTGTTTTCAATAAACAGAATAATATATTTATTTTTTAGATAAGGCCATGTCTTTAAGTGTGCATGCTGCACAAATTCTTAACCCTAACTATTCCAAACCCATCAAACTCCAACTGCAGGTTTTGCTAGGTTTTGGCAGGTTTGGTACCAAACATTAGCAACTTGTTGTCCGACTTTGTTTGACTCAAAACACTCAGGGAGACCCTGTTGAATTCTGTGATGTTCAGGGCAAAAAGGCATGAGACTTGTAAACAAATTGGAGTTTGAGGGAATGCACCTGTAGGCATTTATTTGTGGGTGACCAACGGCTTGTCACTGGCATTCACTGATCCCACACTGAACACTGCATTGACCCATCTGTACCAAGTCAATCAAACTTCAACAAGTTGGAGTTTGGCAGGTTTAGCACTGTTCGGTTTAGTACAGCGTACCAATAATTACTGAACCTGTGTGCAGCTGTTGAAGTTTGTCAGATTTGGTATGCTGTCTAGTGCGAGAGCCTAGGGGTTAGAGTTGACCAGGCACGCACGGCACGTAGGGTATTTTGATAACCATATTGGTCGATGGAGCTCAGACTGCATGCATACAACCCAAAGGGGAAATAGAGCGAAACTGGAGCCACCTACAACAAAATTGCTGTTGCCGAATTGGCTAGTGTGTTTATAATCAGATCGGCAGTACAATGAATGCTTATTCGGTGCAATGTTTATCAAAATTTAATAATAAATTGTATAATGTTTGATCATCATTTGAGCTGACTGTGGTGTGGGCATATCTCGGATTTCAAGAAATATCTAGTCAAAATCACTAGAATCAACATACCTGCATGTCTTCACATTACACCTAGGGCATTTATACTTGGGGTGAACTTGTTCACAAACTTCGCAGCTGTAAATGTAAATAAATAAAAAACGTCAACCTGTTAATACAACTACGAGTCCCAAAACGGTAGACATTTCTACAAGTAACCATAGAGCGCCTTAAGGGTGATGGCCTGACCTAGGTCATATGTCATCATAAAATGGTAGTTAGGCCTACCCTTAAAAGCTGCACACTGCAGTATGACTAAAGAAAAAGATGCCAACATTTCTTTTAAATTTCCATGTAAGATTAAAGCATTCACTCAGATATTATTTGGAGCTGGGAGTATATAGTCAGAATGCATCTAGTATTTGTTCATATGCGAGATATGTGTCAACAGTATTCAACCAACTTGTACATACAGGACCGGGTGTGTGGGGGTAAAGGTATAGCGCAGCATACCGAGGCCACACTACTGAGTACTACTGCTACTACTGGTGGGCTACGTGTGAAGATCTACTTCTGGCAATTGTTTGAACCCAATACAATTTGAATTTGTGATTAAACATATCCGTCCTTACTGTTTTAGGCCACATTAAAACAATTATAATTTAAAGTAAGGCCGTGTCCGAAACGGGTGTCTAGAGCTACAGCTACGGCTATTGTCTGCGTCGGCCATTTTGTAGCTCTGTCCGAAATGCTGTCTAGAGCTACAGCTACGGCTACGTCATAAAAATCTAGCCGTAAAATAAGTTGTCTAGCTCAGGCCAAACAAAATGGCGGCAGCACTAACGTAAATTTTGGAGCAAATTTTTGTTTATTTTTCAATGATAGTGCATTGAATTGAAACTAACAGATCGACAAATACGTCAATATCATCAGTTATTTCGACTGGCTGTAAACAAACAATGCGTAACATCTAGCAGACGATAATTGTTGTAAATTCTTACATCGTAATTTTGCAAACACTAGTTCCAGCATCGCTTGGGGGCGCAATAACTAGCCGTAGGCTCTACCGTAGCCGCGTCCGAATTTCATTTGCCTCAGCGCCTACGTAGACGTAGCTGTAGCTGTAGACGTAGACCCAATAATTGGGGCGTTTTCACTCCTTTTTCGAATTTTGGATTTTGTCTGTCGTTCTACGCCCCAACCGTTGTAAAGCATTGTGCCAATTAAAAAAGAAGTTGCGACCACAAAAGTTGCCAAAAACATGCCAAATACTTGACAATGTATATTGGAAAGCGCACACTGGCTTCTATAAAGAGCACACTATGCAAAGACGGGGGACACGACAATGCATTTTTCGAGCGACCACCAACGACTGTTTTATGGTGCAAGAGCGCAGGCTTGCATCGCTGCACTGTATAGCGCGCATGCGTGTGCGCGCGTAGCGGTACTTGTACAAAATAATGCAAATTCGTATTGAACCGGGCTAATTGCTGGCACACGATCAGGGGCCAATTTCACGGAGCTGCTAAGCACAAAAATGTGCTTAGCATGAAAATGTGTCCTTGGTCCAAACAAGGTTACAGACCAAATTTTCACGTGATCTTTATTGTTTTTGATTGATAATCGGCTGGTTTTTTGCTTAGCATAAAAAACACGTAGAATTTTGGCGGATAAATTGTTTTTAATGAGCAAGATGTTTTTGTGCTAAGCACATTTTTGTGCTTAGCAGCTCCGTGAAATTGGCCCCTGATCGTGTGCCAGCAATTAGCCCGGTTCAATACGAATTTGCATTATTTTGTACCGCTACGCGCGCACACGCATGCGCGCTATACAGTGCAGCGATGCAAGCCTGCGCTCTTGCACCATAAAACAGTCGTTGGTGGTCGCTCGAAAAATGCATTGTCGTGTCCCCCGTCTTTGCATAGTGTGCTCTTTACGTGAGTCGGGTGCTGTCGGGACGTCTATGTAGTTTATATAGACCGCGACGTTATAGGCATCATTGTTTTGAAAAGCTGGTCAAAATTGCTCGGATTTGCAACCCCAAATAACCGTGAGTACCAATAAAGCCATAACAGTTCTTCTTTAACATGTATAGAAGCCAGTGTGCGCTTTCCAATATACATTGTCAAGTATTTGGCATGTTTTTGGCAACTTTTGTGGTCACAACTTCTTTTTTAATTGGCACAATGCTTTACAACGGTTGGGGCGTAGAACGACAGACAAAATCCAAAATTCGAAAAAGGAGTGAAAACGCCCCAATTATTGGGTCTAGGTCTACTGTAGACGTAGAAGGTAGCTCTAGACACTCGTTTCGGACACGGCCTAAGGCTAGAATCCAAAAATAGTCTGGTACCATCTCATTCAATAGTTAACCATTAATAAAATACATTGATTAAGGCATGGTGCCGTGGTACTAGAAGTAGAATGATTCAGGGAACACGACCAAAATGGCTTCCTTGTGAATAAAGTTCATGATCAGAGGGCCAGGGAGGGCCCATTAATATATATAGTATCGACCCTAAATCCACGACCCTAAAGACCCTAAATCCACGCGGTCCTATTTCTACGCATTCACATTTAATTTACGTTTGGCAACACGGCCGGGCGCGTGCATGAGCGTAATGACTAATGTGCGCAGATGTTCGATTACAGAGGGTCGAGGCTATATTTCAGCCAGAGAATTTAACACTTTCCCTAAAATGATCTGTTATTTTCCTGAACTAAAAGCAACCACAATAGTCTAGCTCAAATAAATATGACGATATTTGATCAACTACTCCTACTTCAATGTTATTGAGTAATTTTTAGAAGAAACCCATTACCTCATTTCGCTGAATTGAAGGCAGCGACAGCAGCGTGGTGCGCGGTCGGTAAGCAGACGATGTGAACAAGGTTAAAGGTCGCGCCATGCAACCCAGTTGACGCTGAGGGCGCTGTGTAATGAACCGCTGAATCGCCACGTGCCCTTCCAAAGTCGCAGTGCTTCGGCGCGAGAAATGGGCGAGCAAAGTACAGTATACAAAATCGTCTCACACGGCACGTTGTCTGATGTGTAGCAGAATGTGCAGATATATCACATAGCTCCAGCTGGATCATGCACCATCTGCAGAAATATGTGAGATCTACCAGATTTAACTCGGACGGCTCCTGAAGTTCCAGTGATTTTACACTGGCGATTTCAACCGTTCGAATATTGTTCATCATTTGCTATGTTGAACTTGTACAACGAGATAATTTTGGAAGTAAAATTGGCACTTGCAGTTGCAACAGACAGGTTCGTTTGAGCCTTGCGAACTAACGTTTAATCCAGCACGCGAGCCGAGAAAAACCGTGCGGGGCCGGCAAGAGCTAGCTCACTCGGGCAAGGGTCGATCCATCAATCAGCGGTGCAGTCCGATAACGGAGCCCGGTCGACGCGTCAATCTAGGACGTACGGTCGCCCGAGTTGAACCCACCACCGGCACCGTACAATACGATACCTCATCAGTTTTGTTTAGAGGGGTTCCAGATAACCAAACACCATGCGTCGGAATTTAAGACATCTCTTGCTTTTCCTCGTGCTCAACATCTCGCTGCTGTCCCAGCTCCGTGCGGCTACCTCTTCGGGCAGCGAGGCTGCCTCAAAGAGCCCAGGAAACTCGGCGGTGGCAAACTCCGGGGATGGGCTGACTAACCTTTACATCGGCAGCACCATGTCTTTGACAGGTGGGACGTGGGACGGCGGGCAGGCCGGCCTGCCGGCAGCCTTGATGGCCCTGGTGGATGTTAACAATCGCTCGGATATCCTGCCAGGCTATCGGCTGGAGCTCATATGGGAAGACAGCGAGGTAAGTCTAGTTCAGTTGCTTGGTATAACAGTTTTAGCATTTTGAAATGAAACACACAAGGGTAAACTCGCAGGTGCAAATATTGTAAACTCCCAACTAATCATCAACTGAAAAGCTCAGATTCATAGCTCCATGGTTAGAAGAGCACTGGTAGTAAAGTATTCCATTGGTTACAGGTTCAAACCCTGCTCCAGTAAACTTCTTTGTTCAACTTTTTTGTTCAACTTTAAATTGTTATCCACATGAACAGAACATGGGCACAAGAAAATTATGTCACTAAAAAGCACCTGAGGATGTATATTTACACGCAAAGTTGTTTACAGATTCCAAACGTATGATGCATAAACACGTCTCGAGCCAAGCCGAAAATGTCCGTCAGCAGCGAGCAGGGCCGGAAATGCGTGAGTGTGCTTCCCGGTACCATCGGCTTGAACCCGCCTCGGATCGAGTTTTGTTAAAAATAATCCCGCGCCTCGGCTCGATTATGTTAAAATAATTCCGGCGCGAACTGGTTAAAATGCTTTACAGTGTTGTGCAACTGCAGGTCACATGATGTGCCAAGTGATTCAAATGATGCTTTATGACCAGGTTTTTGTGTCACCAAAACGAGACATTACCACTCCTAAATTCTGTACACTGTATACATCTGTATACCCGAATACATGTACACACTGTAGTTTCAAGTTAAGCTTTGAAAAAAAACTTCTATACTGCTTTCATAGATTTTGATGAAACTTGAATGCAGTGACCCTTGGGTGGAAACACAATTCTTCATTAGATTACCGAGGTCAAAGGTCATGTAGGGGTCATTGTAGGTCATTGTTCAAATATGATTTGAACATGCTTGAAATGTTTTTTGTCTACATAATTTACTGGTATTTAATATAACGTCAATGAAGTGAACCTTGAGTGGGGGTTCATCACAACTCTTTTAGTCAAAGGTCAACTAGGGGTCATTTGAGGTCATCGTTTTATACACAAAAACATACAGGGATCGACCATGGGAAAATGTGACACTCTCGACTTGACGATCACCTGTACTACAATTGCCTCTCTTTACCGAGAAGTAAATAAATGAGTCAGTACATGTGAAGGTAGAGACCAGAACTTGCATTGATAGTGATATAGAGCTGCTTCAAAAAGTGATCTCATGGCCTGATAAACAGGGGTAATAATTCTGAAGCACTTTGGGCCCTTTTGAGTATTAAAAGCGCTATAAGCACCAATATTGTTGGTTCCCCGGTTAGCGTGGTTCAGTTAGCGGGTTAGTGGGTCCGAATGGTATCATGATTCCCAGACGAAATCGTAATCGATTCAAAAATTGGTGGATTCGCCCATGGAAAAATAAGATTTTCCGCCCAAGCCTAGTTTTCACGTCCTTTCGGGAATCAGGAGGAAAAATTGAGGAGTGCCTTTAAAATCAATGACCCCGTATAGCCCAAGCATAATTGCGCTCTGTAGGGCTGGACTCACAGATCAATACAGGTACATACCGTTTTATGATTGATCTGAAAACCGCAGGTTGGACACCGGACTTTGGCATTAGAATTCACCTACAAAAATATTTGTTTCTTTTTTTTTGTGCTACATTTTGTCGACTTTGACCGAGATAAGAGAGGCCTGTTATAGCGTATAATTGTGACTTAACAAAAAAAAAGCAACGTTTGTGTAATTTGTACCAGACGTAACTGGTGCCCCGACGGGTAAGGTTTGTTGTCAGTTCAGTTGTATGTGGGAAACCAATGAACAATGTTTGCATTTAGTTATTCTTAAGGATACTAGATTTATTATTATTTTTATTTTTAACAATGTAGAATTGCAGAGGCCAATACATACCGGTACCGACGTGTGCCCACACACGTACCAGTACACAGAAATGGAACTTACAAAACAATTCTAAAATGCAGTTTTTAAATTAGAAAAGTACTTGTATTTGGACTTCCATTTGGATTTTTTATTTAACACATTGTGAATCATTTGAATGTTAAGAATGGGATTAATTTTGTCCCTGTAATGATTTGTCAAAATTAATTAACCAGTTTGTGCCGGGATTATTTTGACATTGACCGGGCTTTTCAGGCACGAACCTCAAGTTGATCCGAGATGGGCCAGGCTGGCATTTGTGGGTAGCACACCCTAATATTTCCGGCCTCACTTGCTGGGAGCCGGTCGCTGGCAGATATTTTCCGGCCTTGCTCGTAACATGTTTACCCTTCATCCATTTTGAAGTCCGGTAAAAACTTTGCTTGTACGTATACTTTGTATGTATACACGGCATCCGACGCAAACTGGTTAAATGTGTAAAGTGCTCCCCTCTATCACTATAAACTGGTTAACCCTCCGATGGGGAAGTCACTTTTTTGGGACAGTTGTTCAACAGCACACCAATCACACACTGCATGTTTTTGTGCATAGAGGGTGTGCATTAAACATGTGGGCAGATGGGGAACACGTGCAAAAGGCTAGACTCGGGTCGTTTGTGCATTTGTGCTGTCAAACCAAAAAAAAAGAACAATCAGTTCATGCCAAATCACTCCAGCTGCACTGCGTTGGAGGATTCCTTATGTGTGCAATGAAGAACACTTCTTTAAATGGGCTACACACTGTATGGCTTTGCTTACACAGTGTAATACACCGTGGCCTCATAGCATTACCCAGTTGATCATAGTTTCATATGGCATTCCTTCCCAAGCCCTTGGAGTGATTTGGAGGGCTATGTATAAAACTTGGAGCTTTTTTTATGATTGGGGCGTAAACAAGAGGAACCTTGGGTTAAAGATGCGGTACCCATCGTATTGATACATGTACTAACAGATTCCAACAAAACATGTAGGATTTTGATGGAAATAAAGGTAAGTCTCGTGTAGATACTGGAAAATTTATATTCAGAAATCTGTGCAAGCCCATAATTAGCAAATCTGCAATGTACAGTACACATCCCACTCCATGCGTCTTCAGTTCCGTGCCCGTGAGACCCTATATTGCCTCAACCTTGGAAACATCGATGAGCACTCGCTCTTCCTCGGTATGTTTGCCAAGAACATCAGTTGACAATTTATATTGGCCGTATATTGACTGCTGCCAGCCACGTGGTACTTTGCATCTCAGCCGGTGCCAACGACTGAGGGAACTCATTTCACCAGAGTGCTTTGCTGTAACACGGAAGTGAAGCAATTTGTCAAAACGAGCCTAATTTGTGGCATTTTGTTTGGGGGGGGGGGGGGGGGGGGGGGGGGGGTGGGGGAGGAGGGGTCTGATAAAACACTCTCAGAGTCATCATCATTTAGTTGAGTACATGAACATGTCGGTCTTAAGGTCTTGCGCCCGCATGCCCGTACATTGTACCGTAAGTGGATCATAAATGTTTTAAAGAGATGTGCATGATACAGTATGTGCCTGTTTTTCGGCCACGCTACAATGTTATTGAGTTTTAGAGCATACAATTTTACAATTTAGCCTAAAAAACATGCGAGAGATTTACGGATATTCAGTACATTCAGGCACCATGTACATTTGTACAAGTGTACATAATCTATACAAGGTCTGAAAAGTCAAATTTATGGCATGTATTTTTTTTATAATCAGATTTCTGAAATTATAGAAATCTTTTATACAATTGATAACACGTTAAAAAATATTGTAAAATGTTTCCTAAATACGACAAAATCTTTTCGACCTAAGGAGATTGATAAAGTAAAGATCGTGAAAGGCAAAAAACTGAGCTGGTGCGGCATTCTATTTTTAAAAAAGAAATTCCGTGAAGACGCGCATTATATTTTTCGGGATAGTGATTAATAAACAGATCCTTAGAAAGGCGTGTTGGATGTTTAGTTCAGAAGGGGAATTCTTGTAGAAATTGCAAGGCTGCTTGCTACAAAACAAATTAAATTATAACTTTAGTGGGGGCAAGCAACAAAGGAATATTTTTCTCCAGCCGGCGCACGTACAGCATTGAGTAAAATCATATTAGTGAAGGATCTACATATACCGTAAGCCAGAGTTTAAAAAAAAAAATCGGATTTTCAATCCAAAATTTTATTATACAATTGAGGCCTTGACAATTATTGAAGAAAATACAATAGAAGGAACATGTAGATTAAATTTATTTTTTCACCATTTATTATAAACTTAAGAAACGGGATTCGTTTGAAATTTATCTTAAATTTTTTTTAAATAAAATCAACTGCTAGCACTTCTCACAAGACGCTGTGGCCAAGATCCATTGCAAAACATGCAGCCTGCAAGTGGTTGAACCATGGTTGAACAAATGGGACCCGGATTGATTTCTCCCCTCTTCGTCTGACCTTCCCGGAGCCCGAGTGAGTATTAAAGCAGTAAGATTGATTATTTGCCGTTTGACGTTGATGCGCCACTTTGCTGTACCTCATTGCACCAGGAGTCTACTTCTCCGGCTCGGAGCTCTGGCCATGGGGGCGTCCCGGGTATTATCTGTTGTCATATTAAGCAGGTCAAGTATTGTGAAAACATGCACTGGGACAAGTTGTGTATATTAAGGGGGAGGGGGAGGGGGAGGGGGGTGGGGGACGACGGATGCTTGAATAGTGGCAGGGCTACATGTGGCAAGCAGACTGAACAAAAAGCAACGATGAGAAAAGATATATCCAAACAATAACATCTTGTTTCTTTTGTTTTTAAAAAGGTGAAATCAAAGTCTGGCAACCTATTTTTGTAACAGGTAAACAATTTTTTTTCATCCCGTTTTCTTTTGGGGGATAAACGTTTTTCAAACCTTTATGCCAAATTGACTACCTGAATTTCATAGTTTTAGCCCCCAGTATTGTTCTTGACATGTATCATTTTGCCACCATCTTTGTTTATCTTTAGTCTCCTCTGAAATTTTTGAAAAAGGTGTCTTTTCAGCTGGGCTAGGAAATATTTGTATAGGTTTTACTGCGCACAATTGTCCCCGCCCAATGTGTAGTTCCACGGCTGATGTCTAAACAGGCGTCAGAATTTATGGGTACTGGATGAAGAGATATTGTGCCCTTAGTAGAGAGAGGAAATTCCCTAGGCGACAAAATGTCAGCTAATAAAGTAAGTGTTGCCTTCTTGTATTAGTTACATTATTAAAATATTTACTGAATATAAAAAACATTTTAAAATATTAAAAATCATGAAAAAATAATTATATTGGGAGGGGGGGGGGGGGGGAAAGAGGAGGAGGGGGCTCAGTTTGGAGAGATAAAAGAAGCTTGTAGACTATCAAGTTCATTTAGCAAAGTGGTTCTTTCAAGACCGTGCTTTCTAGGTCAACAGAGACAACTGGATTCAGGGGCAGCTTAAATTTCCTGGACCTGTAGGCTACAGAATCAAAACAAAACCAATTTGTTTTTGTTATGATAAATACTGTCCGATGCCTTTCACCTTCCTTATTTTGCCATTGCACAGTTCTCGGAGCGTTTTGCTTATAATCCTTTGGCTCACTCTTTAAGCGGAACCCCTCGTAAGCCGCTTGTCACGAGGGAAAGGAATCAAGGCGGGAAGGACGGAGGCAGAAACTAATCAGGCCAAAGTGTGTTGATGGCCCCAAGTTCTAGTTCACAGCAGATTTAGCTCAATCGTTTTTTGTTTTCTTCCTCAAACATACTCTCACTTTCTCTCATAAGTTGACCCCGCTTAGCGGAACAACGCCAGCCGAGTTTTATTTCAACACACACAAATGAAGATTGGTCTGTATCGGTATTTTCTAAGCCGGCGCCATTCGTTTTGAAATTCCTTGTGGGAAGGCCACAGATAATATAATCCTCTTCTGCGAAATCGCAGCATAATCTTGTTTTTACAGTGAATATGCTTGTGGCGAGATTATACCGCAGGGAATTAGATGGAGTTGATGAACATTTGGTAGAATTGAACAGAACGACCTCGATTACTCCAAATCCGTCGACATCCAACAACAGGTTTTGTTGGCGTTTTTTCTTTTAAATGTAAGCAAGATTGCTTTGCAACCTAATTTTATATTAATCCTTGCTTGCTCTTGTTTACACTCCAACGCACTTCAATATTTTGACCCACAAAAATGTCTGCGTATAATCAACGAGAAAGGGTAAGATCCTCCAATGCACACAGCTGGAGTGTAACTCTCATTAGTGCCTGTAATTCACATTTTTGTATCACTGTGGAGACATGGCTTTGTTCTCGTGTACAAATGGTTAGAAAGTCGAGCACGTTTTTCAAAATGCTCCTATTTCAACCACAATTATTTTCCAGGGTTGAAATTTCGACCCAATATACCCTATATTATACCCTAACCCAAACACTAACCCACATCCTAACCCTAGTTTTTTTAGTAATTTAAGTAAAATCCAAAAATCTAGTTTGTGAAATTCTTAGTGGAGACAATATTCATCTATAGAAATTACCCTTTAGAGACCTTTTCACGCCCATTGTCCCCATTGTGTTTAGGGTTCCACAGGGTACCGTATTTCCAACCAAAGAACCCTGGGTCAGATTTTGGCATGTTCAGGAAAATTTCTGGGAAAAAAATAAATTGGTACCGTAAATGACAAGAAAATTTAAAATGGAAGAAGGAAAAGATATTTTGATGAATGAAATTACACTAAAGTCTACGACACAAACTATCACAGTGCATATTGTTACGGCTCTGCAGCAGATTTTGTTTTGACTGAAAATAAAACCCATGAGATTTGAAAAAGCAATCTTTTGATTAATGCTAAAAATTCATGAAAAGACGAAGAAGCTGATTGATTAAACTCGGCTTCTAAGCGGAAACTCAGTAATTGTGTTTTCGTGTTTGCAAGAGAGGGCCACAAGCAAAATGGATAGAACACGGCGGGTGCAGTATCCACTATCCAGTGTCCTATCAAATATCTGTCGGTTAGAAATCCATACTTGTGTTTTGCCGATGACTTGTCCTACAACTAATTAACCCCTGAAATAAGGAAACATTTAACTCAATCTTAAAGGTACATGTGTATATTGTAGGATACACCATTTGCAGATATCTAAAAAATGAACGACTGAATTATTATAAAATATCTTACTTATCTGAAAATAAATAATGATTGTAGGCATCCAGCAAAACGATTGCGCTATATATCCTATAATTGCTCCAAAAAAATGAATTTATAAACAAAATTCACGATCGCCGAAGATCAAGAACCACTACCCAACGCCGGTTGAAAACGATCGCTGTTTTTCTTGCTTTCCTCGGCATCCATGATTGTAAAACTTCGAACCGGTCAGTGAATCGATATTTACTACAAAATACAACCTCCCAAACTCACCCAATTATGATAATTAAAGCAATTACCAATGGTCCTACCTTAAAATGCATGTCGTTTGAAAAAAAGACGGGAATTTTAGGACTGGCTCCCACCCACTACACAACCAGGATTTTTCAAAAGCTTGGATTAGAAAAACAATAAACTCAAATAGAGCTTTCCCAGATATACCAAATACATGTATATGAAAACACAAGATAAAAAACGACACAAAGGTAAGATTTGACGATGAGCACCGTTACACATCCTTCACGCACTTCACTGCTTCGGGTTCAACTATAACGCCCCTTCACCATTGACTCCGATGGTCTCCAGAAGATGGGCAGAAAACAGTAACGTGTACACACGACCAAAAATGTCACCACTGCTGATTAGTTTGTTCCCTTCTTGCCCGCAGAGCTAACAGTTTTATGTTCCACGAGGCCCTTTATTTCTTCCTCCGTCGCCCGAGGGCTTAAAAGCCCCAATGCACGAAAGCTAACCCAATTCGACATTGATTATTACATTTTAAGAATGTGGTCCTGGCACTGTTTCTTTACTTTCTGCTTTTAGTTTATACACAGCTGCCGTAAAACCACGTTACTCAGAAAGTAAAAAAACAAACCAAAAAACACAAGGAAATGGCTAACTCAAATCCATGACGTATTCGCGTCGGCCATCGAGCGAGGTAAAGTGTGAAATGGAGAGGCATCGTGTTACCCAAGGAGAGAGGATCTGTCGTGAAATTATATCGGCACTGGGGTTGTTACATTACTTACAGGAGGGATCAGGTATCTGGTTTTGTGTGTATCTTTTTTATGTATTCCCTGGCCCTTTCCATGCCCGCGAGGCAAGTTAGGGCGTAAAGTACTCTGCTCCGAGAGTAGGACCGGGGCAAATTTCTTGATCGGCGTTGTGCGTGTTTCTTTTGCTTTTTTTTTTTAGGTTGAAGGTACATGTACATGGCTTGGTACAATGTTATAGGATCGGAATTACAGACTGAAGACGATTGCAAGTAGTGCTGGGCGAGTAGTGATTTTTCTTACTCAAGTACTCGCGAATAAACTACTCGCGAGTAATCAAGTACTCGCGACTAGTTGTCGCAATTTTCACAAGAGGGCATTATGACAGTCTCGCGTGTTTATCACCATTTGTTTTTATTCAAAAGCATAACGGTAATTTCTCAGCGAGCTTGCAGGCAGCAATTTGGTTTCCTTTATCGCTCAAGTTCCAACTCAGAATGTTTTTATTCCTCCATTAACGTGTGCCTGTACCATGCAGAATTAAACGTGTACAACACGTATACAGCACGCGTGTGTATCATCAATGAATTATAATGTTTGTTTTTAAATTCCCCGTAAATGTACGTGTCCCCCAAAAAAAAAATTAAAGGTGTGCCGGTAAATTGGTGTCGTTTAACAATTCTTTTTTTTTTTAAATGGTAAAAATTGTGTAGGACTTTTGTACAAGTACAAGTACCACAGGTTTTTACTGTATGTTCAGGCCTGAAAAAAAAAAATCACGTAGAAATTGAAATATAATGACTGCAAATATTGTGAATGCATGTATTTTAAATCTTTACTTTAGAAGAATATTTTGTTTACAATCATTTGTAAGATTACAAGTTATTATCCTCTATTGCAATTTTGACTATTGATGCCCTCATCTTATTATTGGCGTCATTCTCTGCCCAGGCAGCGCAATTGTTGATGTTCGAGTCTAGAAAATCTGTGTCCTGACATAATAGTGTGCCTTGAGCGCAGTAAAGATTTGTGGACCGGCCTGAACTTGTAAATCACACCACTCTGTGCTGTGCCTTCTTTTTGCGCCGTCTTGCTCGTACGATTGTGAAAACACAATCTTGTTGTGATACGGCCGGCATAGTTTTGCCCCGGCTGCTTCAAGCCAGATCTAAATATTATCGTGTATTCTAGTTTAGGTGAGCGGGTGTAATACTACTGGTTCATTTACCGGGATCCATTTGTGTTATTGTGCGAGTGTGGGACGGGAAACAGTTCATGCATGAAAGCACACGGTACGGCCATGCATGGTGATAGTTTACTGTGGGGCGTGATGTCTATGGCAAGACGGAAGATAAGTCATCCCTTGTTAAATGTTCATTGCCTTCTTTAATCCCTGGCAGTTACGGAATTCCAGAAAAAAACTGTGCATACATGTGTATTATATCCATCCTCTGACGCGAACTGGTTTATATGCTGATGCTCCTTCCTATCATGATGCTTGTTCATCATCTTCAGATTCATCTTCATGTTTGTCTTCTTTCTCTTTTGCATGATGTCATCTTCGATCACCACCATCGTATCCGCGGGGCGTCCTTGCCAAGGCTTGCTGTCCTCAATTTCCCCAATTCAGTCTTGTCTCCGTCATCTCCTCTTCTAAGTTCAAGGCATCAGTATTATTATTAGTTTTCCTGTCCTCCTCCAAGGACCAAGAGACAAACATAGGAACGGACATTCCTGACCTCTTTGATGGCAACCCGGAGGCAGTGATTCGCTTTTGATCTTCTTCAGTTGTCCAGGCCAGCTTGGAATGCCGTGCATCATTCTCAATTATTAATTCACGCCGATTTTGTGTGTTGATGTACGATACATACCGTACGTGTACATGTATGACTATGTATAATAACCGGTATTTATTTGGAGTAGAGGTTAAAGATTTTGATGCATCGATCTCTTCTTGTTAGTTGTGCACATTTGCAATATAAATGTATGGTCATAATTTGAAGGAAAAAAAACCCCAAAAAACAAAAAAAAACATATTAATATTTACTCTGATTTTCTTTTTCTTCTGTGCATTAACCCTAATCATCCACAAAGCTTTTGAATGTCATCAGTACTCACTCGACCCATAGCGGTGATTGACAGAGGATTTTGGAGGATTGAGGCAGTGGTCACCCCTCCATTGAACAAATTCAATAAGACTTACCCCCCCCCCCCCCCCCCCCCCCAACAAACACTGTACACATCAAATCTCGACCAGTATATGTCAAAACCATCTGTCGTTATATACTCTGTACAGGCTTAATGGGCCAGATTTGCATTTCCAATGTTATGTCACACCTTCCTGGACAATCAGAACAAATTTCTTTTACAGCTACTTGTTGATGGTTCCCAGAGAGCCCGAAAAGTCCCAAATCGAACTGACTTTTGTAATTGCTAAAGTGTGTTGTCTGAACTATCTTGTGCAAATCGAATGGGGAAAACCACTGAAACAAGAAAAAGTCTGGCCTTCGACAACAAAAATAGTCTGCTTTGGCAGTGATGTGGATGTAGCCTAAATACCCATGGCCAGCAAACACCCATTGCAGAAGTTCTCATAGTCGGCCATGTCAAGTCCAACATTAGTACGATCCTAAATGACCACGCTTGTGTGCTTTATAAAGGTTAGGTAGGATACACCATTTTCAGATATCGAAAATATTTACTACCAAATTATTAAGAAATATCTTACTCATTTGAAAGTAAATAATAATTCTAGGCATCCAACAAAATGATTGCGCTAGATATCCTGTAGTTATTCCAAAAAATATAATTTTATAAAAAAATATTCCTGATCGCCGGACGGCGATCGCGAAAAAACACAAATAACATAAGAATAAGTGCTCAACGTCGGTTGAAAACAAGCGCTGTTTTTTGTGCTTCTCTCGGCATCAATGACTGTAAAACTTCGGACAGGTCAGTTAAACGGTATTTACTATAAAATACAACCCTCCAAATCTACCCATTCATGATAATTGAAGCAATTACCAATGGTGTATCCTACCTTTAAAAAAAATCACACCTCACATCGCAACCTCTCCAGTGTATGTAGCCATTAGGAAGATGGGCTCTTCTTCGTGACCCACTTTGTGCCTCTCTCTGATATTCTCCCAGAGGAAGGCAACCCCCCCCCCCCCCTTGTATTCTCTCTCTCTTCAATCAGTGTCAAATGCTGATGGTATGTTCACATCAGCGCGTTGACCCAAATATCACTGACCCCCTTCACACCATAGCACTGCTGGGTTCTCTAATGAAACTCAATTTACGGATGGCGATTAGATTAGTTTTGTTTGGGTAAACTCTTTCTTTCTATTAATAAATTGGGGTTCGCACCAGAGGAAGTGTTGAACTTTTTTTGGAGGAAATTTCTAATTAGATTGGTAAACGGGCAAGTGAGAAGTGATGACCTGTGTCAGAGAACGGAGTGTGGCGGACATCACTCCCGGGTAAAGGTGGTGAACTGCATGGTACTGTATGTAGCAGACGCTTGGACAGCGAACTTTCTTGGAAGTTGGGAAGCCTGCACACTTGAAACTAAAGTGTTGAATCAACCTTATAAGTGTGCGGTCAGTGACTACTTGTACTCTTTAAAAGTTGGAATTCTATACCTAAAACTGGTAAAGTCAGCACTCAAAGCGTTGAATTCATCAGTTTTATGGTTGAAATCCCAACTGTAAAAGTCACTGACCACACACGTACATATTAGTTGATTCAACACTTAGTTTTGAGCGTGTGTATGAAGGAGTTTTATCACGGGAAAAAAAAGTATAAGAATGCTTGAAGTCTATTAAGTACATCGAATTTAGAGTTATTTTCAATAATGAATATCTGTCCTTAGTTACGGGCTAGTTGGGAGACCAGCTGGCTCATTTGGTTAGGCATGAATAAACATCTGTCCGCAGAGTCCCCCCCCCCCCCCCCCCCCCCCTGGACACTTGGCCCTTGGCTACAGAGAATTCCACGGAATTCTGCAGACAGTCTGCAATGTTTTTATTATTGAAACGGAGCCTGGAAAAAAATGATCAGGATATCGTCAGGTGCCCAGAAGAATCAAGGTCGTTACGGTAAAAAAGTCAAAACGTCAAGTTAAAAATGTTCGGGTAAAATATCTAAAAGTACCGGATATTTCATTTAAATTAATTCATTTAAAATTTCAGTTAAATGAAAGAAGGAAATTATGATTTGTTTTTCTTTCTTTAATTGATATCGCATTATGCTTTTGAAAATGTAACAGGTTTCTAGCACAATAAACACAGCTGTGTCCACACTGAATAACAGTTGTTTAAATTGTTAGTCGATTGTACAAATAGAATTAGAAAGAGGTGTGCTTGATGTTTGTACTTTTGAAATGCAGTATCAGAAATGTGTAATTTCCCGGTTTGAAGTGGGCCAATGTTGGATTAGTGACTTATTATTGTTCCATGTCAGTACCAGTCGATTCAGATGTTTTACACTCTGGGTTTTTAATTTTGTTTTAATTCTGTTCCTCCTGGCCCCACAGGTGTTGTTTCTGAGACCTGCCACACGCTTTTAATATTTGCAGAACATGTTTGTGCATATGATTCGGGAGTGTTTATTAACATGTATAGTACCAGTACTATGCTACTGCTAAAACACTGTACTAGTGTACTTGTCATGTTGATGAGGTCCCCCCCCCCCCTTTTTTTCTTTCTTTTTAAAGGTACATGTAGGAACTAGTATACACCATTGGTAAATGCTTGAATTATCAGGAATACATGTAGGTGGATTTTGGGGGGTTGTATTTTATAGTAAATATTGTTTACCTGACCTGTCCGAAGTTTTACAATCATGCATGCCGAGAAAAAAAGCAAGAAAAACGGCGATCGATTTCAACTGGTGTTACCGGTAGGCGGCTGTTCTTGGTTGTTTTGCAATCGCCGTCCGGCGATCGTAATTGTTACAGAATCATTATTTACTTTCAAAAAAAGAAAGATATTTCTCAAGAATTTTAAGATTTGTTTTCGATATCTCCAAATGGTGTATCCTACCATACCTTTAAATGAATCAAGCACCGTATGTGACTCAGTCTTACAACATACATGTAGCATATTGAAGCTCATATTATTTTCTTGTATTAATTGCGATTTTCTGTACAAAGAAAAATTCAGAGCCTGGTAGCAGACTTTAATGCAAAAGTCTGCTGGTCAGTATTTAAGGCACACAGTATTTCATGGCTTTAAGAAAAGTACATAATGTGTATGACCCACTCTGCATAAATGAGTCTGATGTGTTAAAAATGTAGTTTTTTTTCCAATTTTACAGTTGGTCAGAAAAAGCAGGAAATAAACTTTCATTTGATATGAACTCTGTAGTGTAATGCATTGGTCTTTTACAATTTTGGGAAAGTTGTTTTTTCTCAGTTATATTCAAAATGCCTTTAAAAAGAAATGAAGATTTACAATTGTAGTCAGATGTCAGATGCTATAGTAAGAGAATGACAACCTGTATTAAATTTAATTTAGAAATCAAAACAATCTTTTCAATTGATCAGATCTGAAATTGTTTTCCCCCTAAGCAGTAATTCCCTATAATGTACCATTTTTAAAGCTTTTCATTTGTTCAATTTTGGAAAGGCCAAGTCGGTATAAATTAAATTTATACAAAATCTAATAAAAAAATAAAGGCTTTTAACATTTCAGGTACATTCACTGTCAAGTGACCATAAACATACATGTACCTGAACGTCTTTTGTACTCTTTATTACATTTGTGTCCAGCTGAACAAAATATTAAACTCGAACAGTACCGTATATTACATGTACGGTTTATTTTGTTTTGCCATTTTTGCAGCACGGATGGTTCCGTTACATGGCAAACACAATGCCTCGTTCATCCGCAATTTGAAGGTTGTAATATCGAGGGACCTTCACGGTTTTATTGTAGCTGCATCTAATGACTGAAAAGCCTCATTTAATTAAAGGCTCCTTTTTAGGAGGGGGGGGGGGGGGGGGGGAAGTGAGGGAGGAGAGGGGGGGGGGGGAGAGAAACATCGGGCTTTAATACTGAATGACTCCTCCGAATTTACATCACCCCGACGCAAATGAAACATCAGGCTTAGGCCTAAATTAATTTTTGTGTTCCGATATTTTTGTTCTTTTAATTTACAAAATAGCATGCATTATGTATCATTGTTGTCAACATTCATGTCTTTATTTGTGAGTTAGTCCTTTTTTTAGCCAGAAAGAGCCTGGTGTTCTTGTGACGTGATGATGTATGGAATTCGACATCCAGGGAACCTCTCTTTAAATCTGGCTTATTTAATACATTCTTACCATATGAAAAAGCTATTAACTTTCTCAGACTTGGTCTAAAAAGGCCACGAGCCCAGATTATTGGCCACTCTGCAACAGAGGTCTAATAAAACTGGAATTCCCAAAAGGAACAAGTACTTTCTGACTGTCGCCACAGCTGGTCTGGGCCACACTACAACAGAGGTCTAATAAAACAGGAATTCCCACAGGGAGCCAGTCTTTTCTGGCTGTTGTGTGGCAACGTGGTCACTACCTTTCTGTAATAGAGCTGCCTATTGTTTATAGTGTCTTATATAATGTGTGGTGGAGGGATACACGATTTTGGCAATTTTTAGTCGCCAACAACAAGGCTCTTGTCTGAATTCCTGCTTGTTTACTAAAAGGGTCATCAAGGTGCCGGTGTATCTTAGTTTGGTTTGTAATTGTTTTCTACTCATTAAACATTGTATTTAATATGGTGATTAGTATCAAGAATAGTATCAAGGTCATTTGTTAAACAGCTGCTCATTAACCCTAACCCCTGAGGCTCTCTCAATAGAAAGCATACCAAACCTACCAAACTTCAACAACTGCACACAGGTTTAGTAATTATTGGTGCTGAACCTAACAGTACTAAATTACCTGCCAAACTCTAACTTGTTGAAGTTTGATTCACTTGGTACAGATGGGTCTATGCATAATTGTTCAGTGTTGGGCTGTGATGACTGGCCATTGGTTGGGCTGTGTTTGAGTGGGGACACACAGGTTACAGGTGACCTGGAGCTGTGCTAGCTGCATACAGTTGTCAACTCTTGTAGAATGAGAAAAATCTGGTTTTATAGGCCTATTTATTAAACTTTTAATGTTTAGTTTTTTAATTGGACCCAAGAAAATCATCGTTTGTTTCTAGTAATGGCAACTTTTTAAAATTCATGTGCATGTATGATTTCAGAGATGACAACTAATTTAGTGGTAGGATTTAAATCCAATTTGTTTTAATTCAGTTGTTTTAAAATGTTAAAGTAACACTATAAATAAGAGGATTAATGGACGGATTGTTGTTTTGCAGTGCGATAGATGGTGTTTATTCAGCAACCTCTGTTCGGCCGCAAGATTAAGCATGTGCCAAAGAGCTTACAAAGACCCCCACTTATTAAATGACAATTATGCCTGCTGAATCTTAGCAGACTCCCCGTGTTTTGTCAAAAACAGCAAATCTCTACAGGGTGAATAACCTCACTCTTGTCTTTTTTCTCTCGAAATCCATCAATGAATTTGCACTTAAATGCATTAGTCTTCAAAAGCTGGCGCGATTTTTTTTCTTTCTCTTTTTTATTTTAGTGGACATTTACGATCATCTCACGGTCAGTGAGCACTTTAGAATATATACCTTTCCTCCCGTAGCAACCGTTTCTCTGTAATGTTGTCTTCTGTTTAAGTCGGTAACAATTACCCGGTGTCTTTAAGGAAAACTCCCCCCCCCCCCCCCCTAAAAAAAGAAGAAAACCACTAGGGAGGCATTTTAATTGGGCTCTTCAATGATCTTGGTGAAAGTAGGGGGGAAATGAATCTGAAAGCCTTGCTGGGCCAGTCAGTGACATTATGAAGGCAAGATCCACCCACTAAATTATTTAGCTTTAAATCTTTTCAAGAGATGTCAGAAAAACAAAGGAGTACATGATCTAACATTAAAGGTAGGATACACCATTGGTAATTGCTTGAATTATGATGAATGGGTAGATTTGGGGGTTGTAATTTATAGTAAATATCGTTTAACTGACCTGTCCGAAGTTTTACAATCATGGATGACGAGAAAAGCACGAAAAACGGCGTTCGTTTTTAACCGGCGTCGAGCAGTTATTCTTATGTTATTATTTTTTTTTCGCGATCGCCGGCCGGCGATCACAAATTTGTCTTTATAAAATTCTATTTTTCGTAATAATTACAGGATATCTAGCGCAATCATTTTGCTGGATGCCTAGAATCAACATTTACTTTAAAATGAGTAAGATATTTCTTAATAATTCGGTAGTCAATATTTTTGATATCTGCAATTGGTGTATCCTACCTTTAAATCTTTTTAAAAGATGTCAGAAAAAAACCAAAGGAGTACATGATCCAACAATAAGTAATACTGGTACATTTAAATAGGCGATAACCTTTTTTATGAAAACAATTTTGAAGCTGTTAGCTGTTTGCCTGCTGTTTTGGCTTTAAAACCTAGATACCTTGTTGATCCAGGAGACATGTTCGGATCGGTTCATACCGGTACATAGTGGGAAAGATGAATTCAGCATTTTTGCCGCATGAGGGGTAGTAGATTCATTGACTTATATTGCATTAGCTGTAGGGTGGCTACATGTACGTCAGTGGCCATATTTGCAACGGAAAATGTCACGTTGAGGAAATTCCCAGGCAAGCGTAGGGCTATTGTTTGCATCTTGGCAGCCATATTTCAGACGCATGCTTTGCTTCTACACGAAGACACAAGTGGACCTGTAATTAATGCATTAATTCATTGTACAACCCCTGAAAGAGGGCGGCTGAATTCAAAAGGGTCTATTGATTTCCAAAAGGGTCTAATGTTTCAAGGTCGGGCTCTAATTCTACTCAGTCGGAATTAATTGCTCAGTCATGGTGGATGAATATTTAAATTGTCCTTGGGTGGGGGAAAAAGCTTGCTTTGATGCTGGAAAACAACATGTTTGCATGTTTTAGTAAAGCTTTGTATCGCGGTGTGTTTGTTTCATCTTTTTGTTTTGTATTTCTTCCTCCCTGTGGCTTTATAACCTCACATGCAATTTCCCGTTCAAAATACACCTTTTGCCATTTCAGAAATCAAGTTGAGCAAATAACCACGCAACCACCTCTGATATCGATAATACAATAAATTTAGCTGTTGTGCGGCCATTTTGAAAAGAAAAAAAATAATTTACACAAATATTGAGGCCTCAGGATGTATGAATGGGCAAACAAGGATCGGTTGCCCACAGACGTCATCCCGAGGGGCACGGCACAATGCGCGGTGGGTAAGCTGAGAGCTTTATAAGCGCGTGTATCGGTGTAAAAAAACCACCAACACACACTGGCTGGCGTGTCGGGCAGCACTTGGGAGACAAAAACATTCTAAACAATTTTCTGTTGTACCGGTAATGCATCACACTCCGCATCGGTTATTATTTAAAGGTAGGATACACCATTTGCAGATATCAAAAATGTTTACTACCGAATTACTAAGAAATATCTTACTTATTTGAAAGTAAATAATGATTGTAGGCATCCAGCAAAATGATTGCGCTAGATATCCTGTAATTGTTCCGAAAAATTGAATTTTCAAAAACAAAATTACGATCGCCGGACGACGATCGCAAGAAAAACAAGAACAACATAAGAACAACTGCCCGGTGCCGGTTGTAAACAAACGGCGTTTTTCTGGCTTTTCTCCGCAACTATGATTGTAAAACTTCGGACAGGTACCGGTAAGTTAAACGAAATTCATAATAATTCAAGCAATTACCAATGGTGTACATGTATCTTTTACATCCACCGATTCGTGATAATTCAAGCAATTACCAATGGTGTATCCTACCTTTTAACCTTTTGAATACGTACTGGCTGCATATTATTAACTTGTGTGACATCTAACTATTGGAGTACAAAAGCAATTTAGGTCAGCAGAGCTATCAGTACGACAGTATGACTAAATGACTCCATTTAGCATCTTAAAAAATACAAGAGGGAAGAGTGAAAACAAATATTGCGGTTTACAAAACATTAGCTCACTGCTTGTGAAAGCCAGAACATTTATCAGAAAAATAAGTCATGGCCAATTCTATTATTTTTTTTTTAAGTGGGAGTGTCCTTGACTTTACCAATTACCACTACATGTAGGCCTTTACAAACATACTCCAGATCTGTAATATGGAGTGAAATTAAAGATGGATTGGAACTCTCTGATAAGTCAAATGGGCAGGCTGTTTAGAAACCAATCGTAAGTAAATGCAGTTACAACCAGAGACCATGGGGCAAATTGGAGGATGTTGAATTTGGAAGGCTTAATTTGTTTAAGGTTGGTTTTGAATATTAGGTTTCCAAAATCAAAACCGAATAGTGGAATTCAAACTGAATATGAAAAATCCCACCACTAATTTGAGTCCATGTCATAATGTCATCGTGACTCGAGTCGGAGTCATGAATTGGCCTATGTTTTTTTCGATGGCCTTGTGGTGCCTAAAAACGCTTGAGTTCCATTTTGAGTACCCGGACTTTGTTTAAAGACAAATGATGTATTATTCCGAGCCACGGAGAATATATCAACACCACCCTCTCCCAACTAAACATCCTCCATCGTCTAAAAAGAGATAAGAAACTTCAACTTTGTCAACGTTGGATGCACTCCTTGAAGATGGGCAGATAGCGGGCGAGGCATCCATGATTCATTCTTCTCTTCTCTGTAAGGAAACCTTACTTCTGTCTCCCCACTCAAGTCAGTTTGCAGCAGGAAAAAAACCCGACACAGACATCAATCAGAGTCAATGGTGGTAGGGGGGGTAGGGGGGTTGTTTTTGCCTCGAGCGCTGAATGCCTTGCATATATGCACCCTGCACATCGGAGATACAATGGTATTTGCACAGCATCAAATGAACCTCAATGGCAGAACCACGCAGGAGCTTTGAACCATGTAAAGGATCCCTTTATTTCAGTCACCGTGATTCCATTTCCCATATTAACTCGGGGAAAATTGCTGAAAGCTTTAACCAGTTCGCGTCGGGATTATTTTAACATCACCGAGCCGACGCGCGGGATTATTTTTAACGAAACTTGATCCGAAGCAGGTTCAGGCCACCAGTACCGGGAAGCACACCCACGCATTTCCGGCCTTGCTCGCTGCTGACAGACATTCCCAGCCTTGCTCGTGGTGTGTTTATGCGTCATCCGTTTTGAATCTGGGGAAAAATTGCGTTTATATTCGTCATCCGGCGCGAACTGGTTAATTAAAGGGAAGCTATACCATTTATCAATTGTACATTTTTATTGTTTAAAGCAGCAAAAGTGCTCAAAATCTAAAGAAAAGTGCTTGACAACTAACCTGATAAAGTTTTAGCTCTGTTAATGCTGTATCAGTATATTCCAAGAAAATAATATTCTAAGATTTCAATTTGAATTCAAAATTCAATGAATTTTCATTAAGCCGCTTGCAGCTATGCGTGTGTAGCGCATTCAACCGACCAATAATTGCGCCCGCGCAGCGTTTAAACGCTTGCGTGCACCATGTGCAGATTAAAAAAACAACTACCTATGAATATGTCTTAATATGCATCTCAAAGATACGCATCTCGAAAATACGCATCGTTGGAAATGACATTCTTTTATTGTATTCTTCAAAATGACAGCATGCCAAGACATCCTTTTTTCCCCCTTTTTTTATGGCGCATTTGGCTTTTAGGTGTTAGAGATCAATGAGTCCTGGCACAAACCTCTGATTGTAGATCCTGCACTTGGTGTTACCGTAATTGATTGAACGGATATCCCAACGGAAAACACAAGGTGATTAGGTGGGGGAGGGGAAGTCGGAGAGAACAGGAGAAGGGGAACATTACTGAAGAGGGAGAACGGAGAGAATGGTTTAGCCAACCAACATTGATTTGGCATGCAGTACATTCCCGAATGTTTTGCTGACCTCCGGAGCCTCCTTGGGTGTTGCTCGCTCCTCTCAGCATTCTCAAGTGTGCATGCAGGCGGAATCGGTAAGGAGGTAAGGTGGAGAAGTGTGCTTAACAAGCACCAACTGCGACACCAAGATTTTGTGGCACGACTAACTTGCACTTTGAGGCTTATAGCCCCCCCGCAGGCCCGAGGAAATCCAGAGCTCCTATTGTTGTATCAGCAGAGTCATTTTGACTAAGAATGATAGGGTAATACAGAAGGGGCAGGGAAGAGGAAAGAGGAAGGGATCATTGTGCTCCAAGCCACTTTTACATTTGGAGAAACTCTTCTTGCTTTTAAAATGTTCTTGGTTTTTCTTTGTGCGGAACTGCCAAAAGTGGGGGCCATATCCCCCGAGTGAAAACATTTTTATAGTAAATATTGTTTAACTGACCTGTCCGAAGTTTTACAATCATGAATGCTGAGAAAAGCAAGAGGTTCTTAAGTAGTTTTTGCGTCTTCTTTTATAGGCATCTTCTTTTGTTTTATTTAGTTTTTCGGAACAATTACATTATTTACTTTCAAATAAGACATTTCCAAATAATTCGGTAGTAAAAATTTATCGGTACCGTATCTGCAAATGGTGTTTCCTACCTTTTAATGACAACATTCTTTAAACACAAATGAATAGTCAAAAATGTACGTACATATACTGCACAGTGACAAGACAACTTATAAATACATGCCTCGAGTTTCACAATCGCTGTAGGGTGCAGCGAGAAAAACCTGCAAAATTACACAAAGTAAAGACCAAAGAAGTATAGGAACGCTACTTGACCTTTTAGGTTTTTATTTAAAACAAACTCGACTGCTTCCGTTGTCATGGTAATTTGATAAAAAATGTACAGCTTGAATTCGGCTTCTGGGCTTGTTGAAATGGCTGTAGTGGAGCCTTCCGTGTAATCGTAGCCGAGCTGCAGCATCGTGGCCTCATCGATAGCCATCGTTGAGTTTATTTTGCCAGTATCGCATTAATCTTCGGGTAGGAAATCTGTAGGTACGGGTCAGCCTATTCATGCTTCTGCTTGTGTTTAAAGGTAGATACACCATTGGTAATTGCTTGAATTATCGTGAATGGGTAGATTAGGGGGGGTTGTATTTTATAGTAAATAAAAATGAGACGGAACTGGGCACAATCAGTCCAATTGGTCAGCAGCTCAGCTTTTGTGTGTGGAAAGGTGGCTGCCTTTGCTTTATCTTGTTGTTGCTGTCAGTTTACATTCAGAACTAAGTACAGATGCACCTGGAATTCATGTAGGCCCACCTTCCTAATGTAATCAAAGCATTTACTTTCTGCATGGTCATGACAAAATGGGAGGAGGGCTGCAATGGAATCTGAGAAATATGCAACTTCCGCCCCCTTTTCTCAAGAATATGTTACTGTTAGATTGAACAAAACAAACCAATATAATGAAAATACCTTGATTTACTCCTGAATGGTGATCCTTAAACAATGGTCAAGTTTTCCCGTACAAAAAAATCGTAGCAATTTCAGTCCCAATTTCTCCCTTGAAATTCAAAATAAATTCCGTGAAATGAAACGCGTTATTCTCACTTCATTTGTCACCACCGGGATAAAAAGGAAGAACAAAACAAAACAGTGTGACACATTTACTTTGCCTCTGTACAAAAACTATTGCCGTTTATAGTCAAAGTGCATGAAACCGCCTTTTCCCCATGGATCTGCAGTGTACAGACCGAAACAATTCAATCAAACCGGATGACAAATGAAGTGACATTTGTGTGAAACATTGCCTGGCAATTAAAAAATAAACGACATGCACTGCCATCAATGATTCATGTGGTTTATGGGCAAGGGTGGTGGGGAGAAGGCTGTCTCCTTGTATGCATGGTATTGTTAGAAATATTATTTTTAATACACCGCTGACAACACTTGTTAATGACAGCTGACGACCTCGTTCATTATACCACCTTCTTGGTGGGTCAATGAAATTATTGCTAAACGGAAGACTGTCACCTAAACAATAAATACAGAAACCTTATGAGCTGCGGTTAATGAGACCCACAGTCATGTCATAATGTGCTAGGCCAGGTGTACAAGCATTACACGTTCACCGTGTGGACCTACATGTACATGTATCTTAACAAAAGATCAGTTCATATAGTGAAGATGTTGTGTGGAAATTTGTATCTCTTTGTTCTCGTGTACAACATTTTTGGACTGTCAAAAATTCTCTTCAAAATGCTCCCATTTCAACCAATTTCCTGGGTTGACATTTTGACAAAATATCAATTTATTATACCCCAACCTAACCCTAACACAAACACTAATCCTAGTTTTTGAGTAAAATTCATGAAGCTATTTTATGAAAACCTTCTGGAGACCTATTCATCTATTTATACCCAGTAGAGACATTTTGACTCCCATTGTCCCCATTGTGTTCAGGTCTCCACAGGGTGCCTTTCACCTTAAACCCCCTAATGTCTCTCTTTTGTTTGTACCCCAAGTTTTTTTGAAGGCCTCTCATATGTTTTGCACACACATTTTAATTATGGACTTTCTGTCAATCGTGGACCATATAAATCCTATATTGTTCTATGTTCACTATTTGAATGCGGATATAAACTCAAGGTTCCCCAAAATAGGGTTGGCGTTATCTGTAAAAAAATGAAGGAGGAAGAGGGGGGGGGGGGCAATAAGAGGGATAGTCTGAAAGAACAGGGACGAAATGTTGGCTGTTTAGTGTGTGTGTCTGTGAATTAATCAGTGGTGTCAAAAATGCCTTTAAGCCAAAGGAAAAAATGAAACGATTAAAAATAAAATAAAATGGGAGACGGTCAGTTAGATTGAAAAATCACTCTATCGGTACTCTCAGAGGTAAAATCAGATCGCATGAATCACGATTCAAGTCATGTCTTCTTGGGTTAATGTGCACTGCCAGGCATCCGTCAGCCTGAGCTGCCAGCTTCCCAGGGGAGGATTTTTGTCGGAGTGTCCCACATTTTAAGAAACCGTGCAGACCTTTCCATTGTTGATGTACATGTACCATCTCGCGCCTTTAGTGAAATGCAGCTTGACCCATCAGTGTGTCTTAAATAACTAAGCTAAAATCGCAGACATGTTCCAGATGTGCACTGTAATCGGGTTTGGTATTGTATAAACATGGGCAATTTCGCTGTAAAAATAAATTTCCGATTGGTTGGCCTGTGAATTTTTCGACATGCACTTTTTTTTAGATAATGATTCACAATGTAGTAAGGCAACAGAAGATCATGCACACTATATGGTATCAAGTTCTAGGGATAATTAGTAAATTAGTGTTAAAGCTCTGCGAGCACATTTGAATTGCTGCAGCGATGATTCATGGGGCATTCTGGGTGGGGAGATTAATAAGTGGACTGGTCCTGATGTACATGTCCTTTCTTTCAGAGTGGGAAGGGAGGGTAGGTCATCAATTTTCTGAGGTGGAGTACCTCGGTCAATAAAGTATAGTATGGTCCAAGTTCTCCAGGTGGGGAAGCAGATGCTTCAATTTGACTCCGATGTATCTAAAGACTTACTCCTGGCCATCAATTTTATGTTGAATCGGACAGATATTTTCCCAAGTGCTGTTATGGTTTGCCTGTACTGCCTATACCCAGCATGTACAATGTATAACCCAAGTTCGCAGAATTGTATCGTGAGTCACGACGTATATTTTGAAAGCGATTTTGAGTTTGAGTTGTTTTACAGATTTAGGTTTTCGATTTTCAGACTGCAAAGTGCAATATTGTAGAACATAGAAATGAATATACCAGGTTTCATAATTTGTAAAACAGATACCGGGTATTTATATTGTCAACACTTATATGCTCCATGTACAGCAACTGAGCAAGCCTTTGTCCAGTAGCTGTACTGCACAATGTACCGAGCATGCAGCTAGCACAGCTGGCCACAGTATTCCGGATGGATTAGCGGGCCTCAGCTACAGCCGGTCCCCGGGAATTAAGGTGGAGAACCAGGGGCCAATTTAATGGCTGTGGTTATACAGTTTGCGAGAAATCCCACTTTATATCAGAAAATTGTCTGCTACAGTATAGTGGGATTTCTCGCCAACTTAAAAAGGCATTCTTTTCGAGTCGCCAATAAATTTTTGAATTAATTGTGAGCATGCGCGCATCTCTAGGATTCTGTACTTTACCGGGTTAGCACATTTTGTTATTCATATTCATGCTCGCGCTTTTAGAACACAACGGTGATTGTAAGCAAAGATTTTGAAGATTAGTAGAGATTGGGCGTAGAGCTCTTGCACTCACTAATGTCCTGATTCCGCCCTCATCTCTACTTTCCCGACTATACTCTCATAGCGATTGCCTTATTGTTGATCCTAGACTTTAGCGCTGATGGCACCAGTTGGGGGGGGGGGGGGGGGGGGGGGGGGCAGCTGATCGAATATTTAGGTCATGATGATTTGTCATTATTTACCCGTGACTGGAGTTTGTTTTGAGAACAGATAATTTCATATATGGGACAGACTCTGACATAGCCAGGCAACTATTAAAGTCGGCAAATACCGTGGAAATGTTTGCCCATGCACTCCTTTTTGAAGGGGATATGTTTGTTTTCATGCTTACTTGCACACATATCACGGCACATCATCAACGAAAGAATGTGGTATGATGGTATGTAAATTAATTCTTGTTATTTTTTTCAGCACAAAATGCCACATTATTTGTGCTAAAATATTTCGAAATTTAAAGCCGACAAATTTTCATGATTCAAGTTCAAAGGTCCTTTTGTTACGTATTTTCTCTACACTTAACGATTTTCTCTGGAGACCATTCACAGAGCTTCACAATGATGTACAACTTACTTTTAGAGATGCAAGTATTTAAAGTTTGGAGGTCATGGTAATTAGTCCAAAGTTTTACTGACCTGTATCTCTAAAACTAACGAGCCAAATTAAATAGAAATGTAGTTCTGGGGGTTTCCTTATGAAGGCCAGTCGTAACACAAAATATCATTTCAATCTGTGAGGGTCGGGTTCAAAAGTGCGCTGAATTGACATGGAATGACCCAAATACATTGTAGTTATGTCAAACACATGTTGCCGTAAAGTGATGTCTACCGGGTATTTGCAAAAAAAAATTCTGCAAACTTCTAGTTTTTTATTCTGTTAATCTTTTCGCTGTTCCTCTTTCTTTTTTTTCTTTCTTGTCTGGCAAATTTGTTCGTACCGGGGTTTTGAGCCCCGCGAAAGCGAAAGAACACGGCGAAAGAACTCTGTGTGTTTAAACAATGCAGCCGTTTCCCCTGGAACACAGATAGACGCGCACTTTGCCAGGGTACAAATGTAAATCTAGACAAGCATACAGTATATTGCACAGCTGTGGAGGTGACATAAAAAAACAATGTTTGCCCTTATGCGTTTTCAAGTAATTTGACTATTTTTGATTGAGAGGAGAGGATGTTTAATGTTTTCCCGTCAACAGCTGAGAACATTTTCTATTTTGTTAGAAAGGTGTGTTTTTTTAAATTGAATTATCCAAGCACAAGCACATATTATATTGGGTGGCTGCAAAAGGGTTTCTCTTGTCGCATATTTAACCAGTTCGCGTTGGAGGATGTGTACGCAAAGTTTTTCCGGGATTCCAAACGGATGACAAATTAACACATCACAAGCAAGGCTGTTTCTAAATTCAGTACCCTGTGGAGATAGCTAAGTTAATATTGCACCAATCATAATGTTAAATCAAAGGTCATAGGTTCAAACCCCGCCCCAGTCAATTTATTTAGTCAGTTTCGTTCATTTGGAGAAGTGGTTTTGGAGGAAAAAAAAGACATCTATCTGTAGACATTGGCGGACTGGAGAAACAATCACACAGGAAATTTGAAGTGTCTTGAGATTGTTGTTCCTATGTTTTGCCTCCAATTTTAGGTTCTTTTCCAGCTTGGAAGGCAATTTTGCCCCAGGGCAAATTGGCTATCTGTTGGTGTGTGTGCGGTTGTTGACATAGGCCTACATGTACCTCCGTAATTTTCTTTGACATATTGGATCTGCACATTCGACCTCACCTGAGAAAATGTTCCGCGGGGAAACGTCTTGTAGTAATAGTAAAACCCTCTCAGTTTACCCTGAAGCCATCCGGTGTTTTTTAGTCTTTCGTCGTGTTGGCCCAATCTGCAAACATGCTTCGGAGTTTGGATGTTTTTTATTTTTTTTATTCTTAAGGGTATGTTACGTGTATGTGCTGTGATGGGCCGAATTGCTTGAGGCTTTAGTCCAATATCAGATGGCCCTGTTTTACCACGTTTGAGAATCCTTCGAGTACATGCCATGTGCTATTAACCAGTTCGCGACGGAGGATGTATATACATACACCCAAAGTTTTCCCCAGATTCAAAACGGATGATGCAAAAACACGTCACGAGCAAGGCCGGAAATGTCTGTCAGCAGCAAGCAAGGTCGGAAATGCGAGTTTCGTTAAAAATAATCTCGCGCCTTGGCTCAGTGATGTTAAAATAATCCCGGCACGATTTGGTTAACAACAATAGTTGAGCCAAACTATCGTTGGAAATGATTTTAAAAATCCACTTTTTGTTATAAATTTACTTGACAGCACATACATAGACAAGACCAACATTTACCAACATGCTCCCATATCACCAAACCTTTATTTTATTTGGTACTGTATTTTTTTCCTTTTAAATGTAATTTATATACCTTTACTAACATTCACACTAACAACATGAATGCGTGAAGATTCTCACCTAGATTAATGACAGCTCGCATATAATTGTCGCACAATAATGATGTATCGCACCCCATTTAATTGTAATGAGCTGGAAGTATTGGTTTACACCCCACAGTGCCTGGTATACGGATGTCAATGATGTCGTGGACGAGGTGGCGGTCTGGACAAAATATCAAAGTTCACCAGCCAGCGTCTGGAAGATAATCGGATACAAAAAAGTAGTCCAATACCGTAGTGTCTCTTGGTTGTTTACCATGTAATGACAGAAAGATATAACTAATCATGTTGTGTACATGTACACTGAACAAAAATATAAACGCCCACAACAAAATAAACGCCCACAAAAATATAAACGCCCACAAAAATATAAACGCCCACAAAAATATAAACGCCCACAAAAATATAAACGCCCACAAAAATATAAACGCCCACAAAAATATAAACGCCCACAAAAATATAAACGCCCACAAAAATATAAACGCCCACAAAAATATAAACGCCCACAAAAATATAAATGCCCACAAAAATATAAACGCCCACAAAAATATAAACGCCCACAAAAATATAAACGCCCACAAAAATATAAACGCCCACAAAAATATAAACGCCCACAAAAATATAAACGCCCACAAAAATATAAACGCCCATGTTGTGGGTGGAATCACTGCATCACTGAGCAATTCCTCACTGGCAGAGATGGACACAAATATTGTTTACAAATCAAGACAAATAACCATTTTGGGGTGTTTTTATTTTTGTTGGCGTTTATATTTTTGTGGGCGTTTATATTTTTGTGGGCGTTTATATTTTTGTGGGCGTTTATATTTTTGTTCAGTGTACATGGAGAACATTTTAGTAAATTGCAAAATGTCTTGGATTTCAATCTGCAGTGGCTAATGTTCGAATTCTACCTGTAGCATTATTTTCATAGAATTGTCAATTTTTTAGGATTGTCATTTTTTTTTTGTAATGCAGCTTTGAGACGTAACTTTGAAAATGACCTTCTTTTATTGTTTTCTTCAACATGACACCATGCCACAAGGAATCCTTATACATGTGTTTAGTGTCATTGATATCTTTACAAAAAGTAAGCTTTTTAACAATAATTTGGTTGGTTATTTTCTGGATGGCTGTCCAGAATGACGAAACACCTACTACTGTTCTTACATGACTGCAATGACATGTTGTAACATTCTGCCTTTTTGTGAAAACTCTTGTAACACAATCATGACCATCTACACGAATATTCACCCGTAAGACAAGACAAGTTCAGCACAATTAAGCTGTACCGATATAGTTCCAATCAGTTGAAATTAACGGTGAATTAAATCCATAAATATTAAATTAAATTATACAGAATTGTTTGCACATACCAACTTGTGAATACACATTAAAATATTTTTGTTATTAAATGGCCAGGCTTTGTCTGCATGTACCGAGAACAAATTGCATTGCAATTATAAAGATTGATTGAATAACCAGACAATAAATTCATAGTTTATTGAAGAATTATGTTATTTAATGATGGTACATTACTGTAATTTGGCAACCGTGTTTGAATTTTCCCCCTCCTTATTAATAGTAAATTGAGTCTGCCTTTATTCATGCTGTGCTGGATAGTCACGCGGAACTGCAGTAGCGTGGTTTTATTACCCCATGGTATCATTGAATTTGCTATGCAGCAAGGCAGATGCTCTGAGATCTTTTTAAGAGAAACTCGGCATACATGTAGTACAGCAGATAATTAATGGGATTGTGCCTTTGATGATACGAGCATTGAATGTGACACACAGTCGGAGATAATGTCATGAAAAAAATATTTGGCTATAGGGCCATCGCAGATTGTCTTTTGAAGAAATATCTAGGTAGAATAATAAGCAATAGTAGCCATTTTAAAAATTGTATTCTACCTGTATTTCTTTTTACACTTTTCTTATTTCCACTTATGTTATAAAGAAAATACAAGATACAATAATTCAACAAAAGAAACTTAAAACTGAACATTATAGTTATACATTTATAGTAATTTTGTTGATGACTTGTACATGTATAGTTAGTCTTGAAAATGCATAAACTGAAGAAAGAATAACAACATTGAGCATCTATGTAAATTGATTGTTTGATGGGTTGGCCATAAGCACAAAGATTCTGTAACCAAGGATGCCGTTTGTTACGATAACCATTTTAAATGTCATGCTTTTTTAACCAGCAGACTCGAGATGTAATGTGTTTGTAGAGTTTAAATTTCTAAGTAAATATTCCGACAGGCTGTAGTTCTAGGACATAACTTAGACCCCCCCCCTCAAAACAATCCTTAACAATTGCACTCTTACCAATAACAAGTTGATGGTTAAACAAAACTATCCAAGCAACCTTCACGGCCGGAAAAAAAATGATAGCAATATTCCTAAGTGCATCTCATGTAATTAACGGCCCCACTAAAAACCAGCTTTGCTAAAAGTAGGCTGTGCGTGGTTGATAACCGGTTACCGGTACAGCCAGCAGGCTCGGTCAATGCATGCATGCATGTTAAAATACGAAATCTAGGTCGGTGACATTTTTTTATTCCCCTGGTACCCGTATACTCTAGTCTGTTTCTTCTGCGATCCATTTAGCCCACTCATCTTATTAGCGCAGACAACGTTGCTTATCTAAGGACGTGCTTCACATCCATGTGGTCCTTAGAGGGCCTTCCTTCCTTTTTTAGGAGGAGGGGGGACTGTGAAGACTTGCGGTAATCCGATTTGAGCCAAGAATAAATTGAAACTCTTTTAGGTGTATGACATTTATTGAAACTCAAGAGATATATTGAGAGGTCTTGGAACAAATTGATTGGCCGAGATTTAGGACAGCGTCTTCGTGCTCTTATTTCTTTTGTAGATCTGGGCCGATGTTTCTTGCTAGCTTTTAAGCTCTATTTTTCCACAGTAATCCTATTTGTCTTCACGATGGCATTTACCATGTGGTTATTTTGTTTAACAATTTGACATGCATCTGCCATGTTCGGAATTTCATGATGCACTGCAGGATAAGCAGTGGTGAAATTTGAAATTTGAATCTGTAGGTTTCTGTTGATCATAAGTTACAACAGTCTATTTTCATCCACTGTAGGAATTCATAGTGTTTCAGTTCACACCTAAGCCATTTCTGTTGTACAGTGTAGTTTCTGCCCGTCGGGTTTTAGATGAAACATGCCACAAAGTGTGGAAAGAAAATTTGCGATCAAATGTCGAATACAAGAACATTGTGAAAGGCACCATCCCTGAACCATATGTCTGCTATACATAGCAGACGTATATGCGTATGAGATGCTTATATCCCCCCCCCCCCCCCTCCATTGCCCTTTCATTAGCGTCTTTGCACAGATGATGATAATCAATGCCTGGATATTGAGTTAATGTGGGCCTCTGGGTGCTCCTCATGATGGGTGAAAGCGTTCAGTGCACACACACATAAATCGGTCACAGAATTCTGTTAAGAAGAATACAAGAGAAAGTGTGAATTTGTAATTACGAAATCACAAAGCGCAAAGCGCCGAGTCAATTCGTAAATTACGAATCCACACTTGCGAGTGTATTCTCTGACTTAAACTATTGCGTCAACTGTCATTCAGTTGAGTGGACATGAAAAGGCATGCATTCTGGTATCGCGCGTGGCCATGTATTACGCGCGCAATTTACATACAGGGTTTCTCAAGAATCTTATGTAATCAAGCTCTGGGTTAGTGTTAAAATGAAAATAGTTGTTAAAACAATTGTGCTACATTTCCTTTGATCAAACATGCACTTATTTTGCAGTAAGTTGTAAGTTTAAAAAGCATGGATTCATGGTTCGAATCTACACTTTTTGTCCAAAGCGTAGATTCGTAGATACGAATCAACACTTTTAACAATAGTGACGTCATAACAATGGTTTAATATAAGGTAGAGTATACCGTTTGCTGCTATCCAAAAAGAGGGAAAAACAAATATTCTTAAAAGGTTACTTGAATTAAAGTTATTAACCCTAACGTCCTACACTGTAACATTACTGAAGAACTTAGTAAGTTTGTAGTACTGGGTCTCTCTGTGACTAATGATTGGGTGTTTATTGATATCAGTATACATGTAGATGGCTACTACAAAATACTACAGTACCTTTTATTAATAGGGTGAAGTATTTTTTTTTAGTGTTTGGTAAGTATACTGTAAAAAATTACCGTAAAATAACGTGGTTTTTTTTTCACCTGTAAAAAGCCCAAACAATCGCCGTATTTTTACTTTAACAAATGTATACAATTACGGTACATGTAGTGTGCTTTGAAATTATCACGTCCAAAATCCGTTCAGTAAAATATGACTACAGTTTTGTTTTTTTTACAGGTGAAAAAACCCTGTTATTTTACGGTAATTTTATACAGTGTACTTCAACCCAAATTGTATTTGTAGTATTTTTTAGCATTGTCTTTTTTGCTTGTCGAGTGTGTTTGGTTCAGACATACGTCATCTATACCCAGCAACCACTACATATTAATATGTAGAGTGTAAGGTGAAATGCCAAATACTAAACATTATTACAAACTCTCATGGATGGATGTTTGTTGGTATTAAACGGTACTCTGCTGATGTCTGTCGGGCAGGGTCCACTAAATTTGCCCTGACCATAAACCGCACACCATTTGTTGTTGAATTATCAGCCCTCATTTCCGTGGCTGCAGCGTCGGCCAATTAATCCCTTGTCATGATCTTCAGCGCCAGATCACGGTTCCATACGTTGAATGCCATGACCTAAATCTCATGTGACGGTTAAGGCCGTCATCTTGTCCGAGCGTAAAGCCTGCTCAAAATGAATCGGATCTTTGTGAAAGTGATATTCGGGATGCCACAACCACGGCGAGGAAATACAACCACAGCGAGGAAATGCAACCAGGAGTATTAGACCATTTAATCTCTGGGTATTAAACATGTTAAATAACCACGATAACGTTTCCGACATTTTACTTTTCAGTTCCCACCCAGGATTTCTCGTTTTTTAACTGATTTTACTTTTTTGAAGGTATGAAAACTTTGATTTATGTACAGAATGATTAACCGGTTTGCGCGGTGATTATTTTGACAATGACCGGGCTCAAGCGCAGGATTGCTTTTCACGAACCTCGATCCGAGGCGGGTTCAGGCCAGCATCTTTGGGAAACACACTGATATTTCTGGCCTCGCTCACTGCGAGCAATGCGCTGACAAATATTTTCGGCCTTGCTCCAGATGTTTTTATCTGTGTTCCGTTTTAAATTTCGGAAAAACTTGAACTGGTTAACAATAAAATCAGCATAGCAAAGTGTATACAATGCGTATGCCCAAAGATGTACCTTACATGTAGTTTTCCGGATCGATTCCTATCAATTTCCGTACGTAATCACTGGAGAACCCTATGAATATAGAAACCTGGACACATTACATGTACCTTTCTGCTCCCAATTTTCTTTCCCCCCTGTTTAGGCGATTAATTTTCGTATCTTCCTCAGGGTGCCTTCTGGCAAATATGAATGTTTAACTTTGATTAAACTTGTTTTCTTTTTACATGTTTGCGGAGTACAGATTAAGGGATAACTCTGTGTTCCCCGTTTTTGTCTGTATACATGTGCGTAACAGTGTGTGAAAGTTGATACCTGGGGCCCTAAGCCAAAAAGGCCGTCCACTTTCCTACGTCGATTCTCGTTTTATTCTTTGTAGGCAAAAAGAAGGTTAGGGGGGTACTATAGTTATTCTGTGTGTGTGTGACGGTATACTGTTGCTAGGAGGTTGACAGTTTACATTTAGAAAAGACAGGAAGATTTCATCACGAGAAGGTGGTGGGTAAAATCTCACATTCTCTGTGTGATCTTAAAGAAATGTTGGTCACAAATATTGTTGAGGTACCGATATTTTGCATGAGAGAAGCAGGCAAAAAGGCTGAAATTGTTTTACTTGAACCCCAAAGCCAAGCCTTGATCGAAACAGGTTTTTTTTGGGGCTACGACTTCAGATTTTGTCATTCATATTCTGCACTGACCTATCCACAGCCATAGATCAAACTGCAAATGTTGGATTTTGTTATTCTGTTCACTCCACTTCACCAGGCCGGGCTGTTGCCATGCCATGTTTTATGCATGCTGTCATCAACTGCTAAAGATAAAGTAGGGATAAGTGGAAACCCTCAGAGGAACATCTCATACTAGGAGGGGGAAATCTCTGAGATACTTGTGAGAGACTCTAGAGACATGGAACTCAGGGTGTGGGAATCTCTGTTGACCCCAGTGCTAAAATTGTACCAGATGCTATGTGGTTTGCGCACCATGCATAGACTGCTGAATGAGGGAGCTTTCAGATTGCTTACATGAAAGAAATCACTTTCCTGCTGACTGTTAACCAGTTCGCGCCGGGATTATTTTAACATCACCGAGCCGAGGGACGGGATTATAACGAAACTCGATCCAAAGCGGGTTCAGGCCGAAAATGCCGGGAAGCACACCCACGCATTTCCGGCCTTGCTCGCTGCTGACAGACATTTCCGAACTTGAACTTGGCGTGTTTATCCGTTTTGAATTTTGGGAAAACTTTGCGTTTATATACGTCATCCGGCGCCAACTGGTTAAACAGCATCAGGGCCCAAAATTACACGATATGCGCATAAGGCAAAATTCTGTGAAATACTCTTGTCGTAATTGTTTGCCGACTGTACAGTCTCCCCCTAACTTAATTGATCAACAACTAAATATTCAAAAAGCTCATTGCTGGTTTGAATATGTGACCTGCTCCCACAAAACCAGACATAAGTGTTTTTGTTGAAAAGTGAGATATTGTTATTTTCATTTTGTTATTCCCATAGAATCGCGTGTACAGGGCAGTCTTTAAATCATCATAAAATTGGAAGTATGTATGGTATAAAGGTGGTTTTGGTACCAAATGAAAGCTGAAAATATGTACTAAATGGAAATAACAATATCTCACTTTAACAAAAAAAACACTTATGTCTGGTTTTGTGGGAGCGGGTCACATATTTGAAAAGAAAAACTATGCACACGTGCAAACCCGACTGTAGTTATAGTTTTATTTGTAAAGTTACATTTTTATTGTCAGATGCCACTTTTAGTCAACAATTTAATTTTTTTTAAATTTTTTTTGACACCTTGTGGTTCAATTTTTTGGTAAAGTCCCTTGATAGTTAAGCAGTACTTTACTTCAAAACACTCCAACAACCCATTATATTTATTGCCATCTACTGTAGGCTATATATGCAAATTTTAACCGCCGCACTTGTATTAGTATGCAACTTTTGACCAGCGAGGAAGGTGGCTGCAGTTGTCAAGTGTAAAACTTGATCTGTAAGATTTAAATATTCTGTCGGGTGCTTTTTTTTTATAATCAAATACCAATGAACAGTAGTCAAGAAAGAAACAAAAACACCTTGATTTTACAGTGCTGATGCTTCATTTATGAAGACTTTAGCCCCGTAACCTCGGCATTTTTTGGGTCGTTGAAAACTTGTTTAGGGAGAAGAGCTTGACGCTAATGAAATCTGGTTAAACTTACCTGCTCTATTTATGGATGGAGGAATGATTGATTGAAGCAAGGACCCCTTGATAGTTCACCTCCGTTTTGCCTTTCTTTCCCGATTCATCTCTGATGTTTGCAATCCATCCTAGCGGGACTAATAAAACTGAAAAACCTACTCAAACTTGCCATTTCCTTGACAAATCCTTGGCAAATCCACCCCATCAATTGAACATCAACATTACAATTGGATGCGGATCTCTTTTTTTTCTTCAACCTTTTCGTTGTTGAAAAGACGTGCTTGGGAAAATAAAGGTAAATAAGCTTCTTTCAGAACTACCACAGAACCAGAAGAAGCAACCGCTCCGCTTCTCCCCCAAAACTCAAACCGAGTCTTCTATTAAGTCTTGGACAAATTGAAGTTTAGCTCTCTGTGTAATGAAATTTCCCAGTGGCGGAGAATTTTCTTCCAATACGGATCTCACCTGCAGGAAATTTGTTCAGGAATTGCTTTGTGACAAATCAAACATGGGTTTGAATGCGCTGGATGAAATCCATCAGTACAAAATTAATGCTCGTGGTTAGTGAGGGGAAAGAAGGGGTTAGGGGGTTTCCAAAAGAATTTGGTTTTAAGGATTTATTGAGAGTGCGAATGGTACACTAGGGATTGACATCGTCCCCAAGTAGATTGAATGTAGTTTATTAGCCAGCATGAAGAGTGCAGCTGCACTGTGTGGCCTTCTGCAACTAGAGATTTAATAACTCTGGTAATATTACCTACCGGTACAGAGATATAACTTTGTCTTACACCTGAACCTGAACCCGCAACCTGCAGAAAAAATCCCCACAGAAAAAATACCCGCAGTACCACAAATTCAATGCTCCAAACCACGAAGCCACAGTACTCCACTAAAAAAAAAGATTGACACAAATATTTTCCAGAAAGCATTCATACATTCCTCCCTTTTTTCCTCCCGCCATCCCATGTTTTGTGCCTGATCTACAAGACCTTTTCTTCCGCATATTATTGGGAGTCTTACCGCATTGTGCAATGTACACGACTTCCTAAGCATTATTGAGTTGAATTCTCTTTCTTCGGAGACATCACTGCCAGTATTTTTCTCCTCCCCGAGGACATTGCAAAACTAGTTTTAATTTACAGCAAGGGAGGAAGGGGGGGGGGGGGGGGGGGGGGGTAGAGCCTTCCGTATGCATCTCCCGTGTGCATCATATATGAGCACGTATGGATATCACAATCACAAATGTCTGCTCCCGTTGTCATTTATAAAACCTGATCGCCTACACAAGACAGACAGAGGAAACCGCCGCAGCTAGTCGTACAGTATTTCTGTGGAGGAACACCAGTTAACCCGGTTACATCAAGATGTCTTTAGGCTTTAAAGGTAGAATACCCCATTAAATGTTTGCAAATATAAAGAATTTTCACTACTCGAATTATTTAGAAATATCTTACTTATTTGAAAGTAAATAATGATTGTAAAAATGTTATAATAAAAAAAAAGGACAATTTAGAGTGACTTCACTTACTGGTATAACAATCACATCAGACATAAGCTGAAAAATCAATTACATACCGGTAAAGTATAAATTGCAGAATGTGGGTGCAGTCCCAAATATGTCAAGAACAAATTAAAACTGTTATACCAAAGATGTGTGAGTTTTACACTGAGTTCTTAAACAATAAATAGAGGTTAAGCTCAAAGTAGTATAATGACATTTATTTATGTATTCTTTTTCACCTACATATTTTGTATACTAGTAAGCAGAAGGTTGTGGGTTCGAGTTCCACGGAGTGATTTTTTTTTTTCGCAATCTCTTAGGAAAACACTGAGTATATAAAAATAAATAATAGTATTGAATTTACACCACCCCAATGCAAATTCCATCTTGCATTATTAAAGTTCAACATTTTACTAAATTTTATAGTAAAGTTGATTATTTAAAACTCTGAACAATGTGTGAAAGATAAAGTTCATGGTCACTCATTTACATATTGACAGTGTTTCTTTGCACATAACGGGTACTTTCAATTTTCAGCTTGCAATGCACTCGATTTCCGTTGTCTATTTCTGGACTGCACCCCTGAAATATTGAGCACAATCAACCGTGAATGTCACTGATTGCCGCCATTAATAAACGTGGTCGTTAAAAGGTTGCTGGCAACCGTGGAGCCCCTAAATTGAGACAATTCCTCCTATTAGATAGTGCTGAGTCAATCAATCGCTTCGCACGCAAAGCCCTGCTTGTAAAAGTCTCTCGTATTTCATATTTGATGTTGCAGCATTGCCACGCGTGACAAGTGAAACCTCGTCACTGCTTGATTGGACAGTAAAGGCATCGTAATTTGTCCATTATGGCATCACGGGATGGTTGTCGTTATTGCGTTCGCTGTATGATTGGGTTCAAAACCGGGCACCGTATGCGCTGCAGTGTGACTGTTTAATCCATAACGACAGTCGTTAGTTGCCCAATGCAATGAGGAATATTCCCTTGCGCTGTTTTTCTCAATTTACTCCATTGTGAATCGTGATTTTGTTTTATACTGTCCGTTCAATAATACACCAAACATTTCCTAGGGGAATTTTGTTCCTGCAATTTTCAACAATGCTTTGTCGTAATCGTACCACAATATTTTTTTTACAAAAAAATCTTACTATTTTATAAATAATCTTTGTGATATAAACAAGACAAATGAGTGCTACTTTTGTTTTCGTACAGAACATTATAACAGTAATTGTTTTTATTATGTTAATGACAATTCTTTTGATCTTTGTATATTTCAGTACTGGAGTACTGTCATTGAACTAAAAAAATTGGATCAAACTTTTTGATAATTATGTTAAAGGTAAGGTACACCATTTGCAGATATCGAAAATATTTACTACCGAATTATTAAGAAATATCTTACTCAATTGAAAGTAAATAATGATTCTAGGCATTCAGCAATAGGATTACACTAGATATCCTGTAATTATTCCAAAAAATATAATTTTATAAAGAAAAATTCGCGATCGCCAGACGGCGATCGCGAAAAAAACAAAGATAACATAAGAATAACTGCTCGACCCCGGTTGAAAACAAACGTTGTTTTTCGTGCTTTTCTCGGCATCCATGATTGTAAAACTTCGGAAAAGTCAGTTAAACGATATTTACTATGAAATACAACCCCCCCAAATCTACCCATTCATGATAATTCAAGCAATTACCAATGGTGAATCCTACCTTTAACTTGGCCTTCACTGCCTCCAGTTTGTTCAATAAAAATGACTCAAGGTTTAAATGGATGGCTGTATCTTAGAACAGGACTTATATTGTGTAGGAAGAGAACCTTTTGTCCATCCCATGTTTAACCAGTTTGCGCCAGAATTATTTTAACATCACCGAGCCGAGGCGCGGGATTATTTTTAACGAAACTCGATCTGAGGCGGGTTCAAGTCCATGGTACGGGGAAACACACCCACACATTTCCGGCCTTGCTCGCTGCTGACAGACATTTCCGGCCTTGCTCATGACTTGTGTATGCGTCATCCGTTTTGAATCTGGGGAAAACTTTGCGTGTACGGCACAAACTGGTTAAAATTGATAGTGGTCTGCCCTTGGATACATGGGTTCAAAGTATGCCGTCTGTGGTCCACATGGTCTATTCTTTGTTAAACACATTTAACAAAACAAAACAGGGCAGCATCCAGAACAAACAAAACATCTATTTTTTTAATATTATTAAAAGCCGAGGACTCGGGAAAACGAATAAAAAAACAAAACTCAAAACTCTGTGCAAACGTAGCTTAAATTAGTAATTTTACATAATTTGTTCATTAAAATTCTAAGTTAAATACAGATTCAAATATAATAATTTTGAGGCCTTTGTGGAGCATTGTTATATTATTTGTTAGTTGTTTTCATTTATATTATTCAAACAGTATTGTGGTTGGTTACATTTTGGATAGTTGCAAAAAGTATACTGTCTCTTTAAATGGGGGTTGCCAGGCCACACTGTATATAGCATTAAGTGCCGACACGTTTTTTTTTAAGGCTGGTCTAGGAAACAATCAAGATTTTCACTTTAAATACGTTGTTCACCCTCGGGCCTCAATGAAGAAAAATACTGCCAGGTTTCTAAATCGATACTACAATATTTCCATTGCCACGGCCACGGAGGAAAGAGGTGTCGGTGTTGAAAGCAAAATGTAATTTTTTGTGCTTTTTTTATTTATTCACACACGGATGCCTGTTTTCATTTGTTATAAGTTTTTTCTTCACGTTTACTGGGGACTAAAATGTGAGCCACAACTTATGACTTTTTGCTGGTGTGCAGGGGCCAATTTCATAGAGCTGCTAAGCACATAAATATGCTTAGCATGAACATTTGTCCTTGGCAAAAACAAGGTTACAGACAAAATGTTCATGTGATCTTTATTGTTTTTGATTGATAATCAGCTGTTTTTTTGCTTAGCATGAAAAAAACGTAGAATTTTGGCTGGTAACCTGTTTTTATTGAGCAAGACTTTGTTGTGCTAAGCAAATTTGTGTGCTTAGCAGCTCTATGAAATTGGCCCCAAGACAGTTCAGTCGCAGCCTAAAAGGTGATATACTGTACACTGACACATCTTGATCTCTCCCACAGACATTCTTATTGCATTTTTAACTGTAGCGAGTGTTTGGTTTAAATTACTTTTTGTGTGTGATTGCACAAACTAAACTTTCTTTCCCCCTCCCCCCTCTCCTAACCTCCCTCTTTCCCCCTCTCCTAACCTCCCTCTTTCCCCCTTCATTTCCTTATAACATGGTGGCAGTTAGGACACTATCACCAACGACTGTACTGTAAAATTACCTTGTTAACCATTTTCTAAATCATCGCAGTGAGTACATCAATCGACATGATGGCACACCTTTGTATATTAACACGGTATCATAGTACTCGTACATCACTCAATTTTGACAAAAACATTGCATCAACAAAAGTGGATATTTTCATTAAATGTACATGTACTCCGGCCTAATGTTGCTGTAACGACTGACAAGTCTGCTTTGTTTATGCTGGAATTGAGTGCTCTTTGCACTAGTGAGGTTCCACAAGTGAGGTTCCACATTATAAGCATGAATTGAATGCATAAATGTAAGAGCATCGAGCTAGAACCCTATGGTAAGAGCGAGGCGGGCTTGACTTTTTGCAAGAGTCCGCCCTGCCAAAGCAAAGAGTACAAAAAATATATATGTGACCCGCTCTGCAAAAATGAGTCTGATGTCGCAAAATACAGTTTTACGTAAAGGGCTGTTTATTGTCGCGGAGGTGATTTTTCTTTCAACAAATAATATTTTTGTTTCAAGGCATTTTTGGTTTCTCCGACACCTATATTTTCAGATCTGATCGATTGAAAAGATTGTTTTGATCCCTAAATTAAATTTAGTACAGGTTTTGTCATTCTCTTACCATAGCATCTGATGAAGCACTACAATTGTAAATCTTCATTACTTTTCAAAGACATTTTGAATATAACTGAGAAAAAAAACAAATTTCCAAAAGTTGTAAAAGACCAATGCATTACACTACGGAGTTGTGCCATATATCAAATGAAAGCTTATTTCCTGCTTTTTCTGGTCAACTGTGAAATTGAAAAAAAAAATCATTTTGTACACATGAGACTCATGTTTGCAGAGTGGGTCACATACATGTATGAGGATTTGCCACCTGAACATGGCAGGGTCTTTTTATCTTGACTTTATTAGAAGCAATGCTTATAGCCACCCATTGCCTGTTCGGATTGGGCAACTTGCTTGGCTTCGGTTATAGACACGCAAACGTGGCAGTATAGCGTGCATGCAGTGTCCCTTCAAAATGTGCAGCAGTCAGTGCGTGGCGTCTATGCTGGAATAGGTGTCAGGGTCAGACTTAAAGGTAGGCTACACTATTTGCAGACATCGCAAATATTTACTACCGAATTATTAAGAAATATCTTACTTATTTGAAAGTAAACAATGATTCTAGGCATCCAGCAAAATAATCGCGCTAGATATCCTGTAATTATTTCGAAAAATATTATTTTATAAAACAAAATTCGCGATCGCTGTCCGGCGTTCGCATTGGACTTAATATTGTCAAATGTTACGGTACGTGATTGTCAAAGTTAACGGTGTTAAATCCTCCGCTAGAAGCTTGGGCCTGTAGATCTTACGGTTGCGGAGGGTAAAATGGACAATTTGACAATGTTACCGCCTGTCCGCATTGGATTTAATTTGGTTAAGTTCTCCGTAGGTTTTACCAACAAAAGTCCAATGCGAACGCGGTTTTAGACTGTAAAACTGACGACAGGTCAGTTTAATGATATTCACTATAAAATATAACCCTCCAAATCCACCCATTCAGGATAATTTAAACAATTACCAAATGTGTATCCTAACTTTTTAAGAACGGTGCTTGACAACTAACCTGACAAAGTTTTAGCTCTGTGAATGCTCTACTGTTTATTTACATTCAGAGTAAAATTCAACAAATTCTAGGATTTCAATTTTGAACGAACAACTAATGGACAATTCCAAAAATGCATCCGAGATGCATTTTTGAAAACTTTCTTTTTTATTATTTTCTTCAGAATGCATGACAGAAGGAATAGTTTCACGGCGAGTTTAGAGTCATTTATATATCGTTAGATTAAGTAAGCCTTTGAAAAATAATTTGGTTGCTTACTTTTTGAATAGCTGCAAAAGGTATACGGTCCCTTTAAAATACTCAAACATTCCCCCTGGGAGATCCCCTTTCCTGCCAAGCAATCAAGCCTTAAACTCATAGAGACCTCATCCTTAATCAAGGGAGGGTCCTTAACCTATTCCTCGATTAAAAGTAATCGAGGGCAAAAGGAAGAGAAAAAAAGAAGAAAACAGATTGCCCCAGTCAGTGGGGCAGAAAGATTATTATATGGGTCCTTGTCGTAAACGGCCAGGATATCAAGTCAGTCGTGAACTTGCCTTTATTATTTTTTTGGTTTCGGTAATCCGCTTCTGCTCGTGTCTGGCGGGTATCGCCCGGCTCAGTGCGTCCGCCCAAGGTCGTTCATGACCGAAATGCCCCACTCTGTCATCATTAGCAACTCATGCGGACACACGCCCTCTTTCCTGTTGTTGTTGTATAATAAACCTTTTACTCCTAGTGCTTCTTGCGTGTACTACAATAGCTGCATCTCTTCGGTCGACCGAGGCGTATAGGTCTTCCTCCAAGAAGAAACCTCCGACGACTTGTACCCAGCGAAGCAATTGATGCCTAAATCCAAGACGAGAACTGCTCTCTAATTTGTTTTTAAGGAGCGGGGTTGCGGGAGGCGATTGGGAAGTCGGGAAGACACGTTGATGATTTCTTCATCTGCTTGGGATAGCCGAACATGATTGATTGAGTCTTCTAATGCAAACACAGGCTTAGTTTTTAATTACTGCATCTACGTAGGTCCCCCTCGTATCCTGGTAGCCATTCCTTTATCAGTCCTCATCAGATGGTTATCGACACAGTTAATGTTGTTTTGTTTTGTTCTTCTTCTTTTAAATTTTCCCCGCTAGCTGAGTATTATGACGGATTGGGAAGTCTAACTGATCTTGTTGCACACACTGGTTAGTAAAGGGCACATGGTTCACATTGGATTTAGGAGTGGAGTTCTTGACTAAAAGTGCATCAAATTTCAATTCATTAATCAAATCCGGGTTGAAGTATTGCACATTTAAATATTTTAAAAGGTCTTCTAGACATGCACATGCAAGAAATGTATAGCTCGAACCCCCAAACTGCAGAACTACTCGCAGACCACGAATTCCATGCTCCATGCAGGCAACTAGGCCACGGCATTTCCAGTTCTTCTTCTTATTTTTTATTATTAGAGGACAATTCTATCACTCGGCTATTAAACATTTATAAAACCCAGGAAATGCATCAATCTTGAGGGAATGTGGAACTTTTGCCTTTTATCTTTGTAAAGAAGCGTGCCTTTTGGGAAATCAGCGTAATATTTCTGGAGGAAGGATTTCTCTACGGCACCAAACGTGCTTTATCAAACTGATGATCCCACGTACCGGTCGGTGAGAAAATTTCAATTGGAAGACCTTTCAAGTACATTGCCTTGTATGTGGGGAAGGGAAGCGTGCCATTTGTAATTAGCAAATTAAATTGTACCATTAGTGTGGTCACTTGTACCCTCGGGGAACACCACCTTAAAATAGTGACAGTCGGGCGCTTCGGTGCTCATGTGAGAGGCATACAGTATGTGTAATATGTAATAGAGCTGTGTTTAGGGGTCACAATTGTTTGTCTAAGGGTATGAGCATATAAATAGACCATCCCTGGACAAGCACACTAATGTTGAAGCATTCTGGCATTTCAACAGACACGCATTCACCATGGTGCTCACGCGGAAGGCATGTGTGTAATATTATGTCATATGTGTAGAACTGATTTCACAGGGCTGGATTGAAAGGTGAACGAACTCTGTTTCAAACATGCTTTTAGAGCTTATACGGGTGGAGTACAAGGATAGTTAGACACAAAAATCAGCGAAATTGGCCCAAAAAAATCAAAGTTACACATTTTTTGATTCTCGGTGGCATCTCTGTGATTCTCGTTGATTTTTGGTGATTTTGTGTGTGATTCTCGGTGATTCTCAATCCCCCCCTCCCCCCCCCCCCCCTAAGGTAACTCCATCGATTTCTTGGTGGCATTCCAGCCCCAGCCCCCCCCCCCCCCCCCCCCTTCTCCCCTTCCCCATATCGGATGAATTCATTTTTTTTGTTCACGATCCTGACTTTCTGAATGTTTCCCTATGATATATTATTCATTCCTTGATTTAATTTTTGGTAGTGTGTGTGTGTGTGAAACGATCCCGTCACTACCCTGAGGCAAAATGATCATCTCCGCTCAGGGGTAACGTGAGAAGAAGAAAGTTTGCTTTGGTTAAAGCGAGAACACTGTCGGATGCGAAGGATGAAATCAAAACCTGCAGGGGGACATTTAAAAAACAAAATCCAATAAATCAAACGAACTGAGAAAAAACAATGGGTGTTTAATCAGTCTCTGTGACTTGTAGGATACATCACGTACGTTAAAAGGGAGGTCTGTAGGTCGCAAACATGCTTTAAAATTGAGGCTGGGAGATTTGTTTATGGAGCAACAGTCATTGTTCTATAGTTTTGATTCATATGTCTACTGCAACTAAAGTGTAGAGATGTGAGGAATTCAACATTTCACGTCAGATTGACTTGTGGCGTTGATCACTTCTTATTTCCAAAATTATTTAACAAATAAATATATTATATTAATATTCCAGCTTTGTTTTTCCTGACATTTTTTGAAACAAATTAATTTGACTGGCTTGTATTTCCGAAATTACAATTTCAGCCTGGTTCCTTTTGACCCGCATTGTAATGTCAGTTTCCCACAGGCAATTTATTATTCAAGTTGGATTCCAGACTGCCATGCATTCATGCACGTGCATGTATTATGGGTCTTTTCTAATCCCTGGATTCGTCTTCGTCTTTGTCTTCGTCTTCGACTTCGCCTGTTAGAAACATCCAATCCGTCCATATGAAAGAAAAAAAAGTAATATTTCCATTTGCTTCCGTTTCTGTTTTACTTCTCGATGATTTGGAAGTCGGAGGCGAAGCCTGAGTCGGAGTAAAGATTAAAAAAAAAAAACCTATGAGGATTTGTCAACCTGAAAACATGTCAGGGTCTTTTCATCTTGACTTTATTAGAAGTAATTCTTATGTCTACCCATCGCTTCTTTGCAAAGCTTGCTAGTACTTTCTGCATTCAAGGCATGTACTCTTCATGTAAAACGTGGCTTTCTGCATGCCGTTTTTCACCTGCCTCACTTTGTTAAACATAGCCGTAGGCCTCAAAGAAAGAAAAATAAATGACTTGGAGTCAAGCTATTTACTGAACGGAAGTTATTTCTATTCGCATGTATTTTCATGTCCAATGCATGCTCGTCGTCGTATGTCGTACACTATGGGCATATCAACCTGTACAGAATTTATTTTTGTAAAGTGGTTTTGATGTGCGATTTTTAAATGCTATCACCATTGATTAGGGGGAAATGTGCAGCAAGAAAGCTGCCAAAATGAATGATTTATGTCCAATTCAAATGAATGATTTATGTCCAATTCAAATGAATGATTTATGGCGCGTGACCGAGATAAATGTAAGGGGTTTTGGCAAAATGAGATGGAACTGGGCTGAAATAGGGTTGAAATGAGGGTTCTTAGATATCAGAAAAGAGGATAAAATTCTTCTTACAACGCTGTTTGTTGCATTTCAATCAAACATTCCAACAATTTATGGTCGTTTAAAGTTCGCATTTATTAACATTTCGCAAAAGTAAAAAGTTTTTTATTTTTGTACATGTGATATGGACAAAGTCATTTGTTTTATCTTTAAAACACTTTTATTCCACTACTTTTCTTAACAAAATACAGTAGTAGGCATACCAAAGATTACAAATATCAATAAATTAAAAAAAAATTAAACCAACCATTATTCATTATTTTGCAGTTTTCTCCTCTTTGCCCTGTGCCCAGGTCCAGGTTTCATATTGCCAGAACTACTCACAAATGTACAGGATTGCTGTTACAACCATTCCGCAAGAATTTACATTTGTCAGTAAACTAAGATTTTTCTGTATCTCGTTGGTAAACGTTTTAGTGACACAGGACTCCAGGGTTGGCCTTCGTTATGCACACAAAAACACTTTAAACCAATCAGATGCCTTGCTGCCCCTTTGAGAATAAAATGATTTGGAAGAAGCATGTTAGCCTTCTATTGAGTGCAATTTTCTCATTAACCCTAACCCTACCTAATGCTACTTTTTACTACTAGTAGTAAAAAGTAGTATGCAGTACTCTCACTGACTTTTGTGCAATGCCTGTAGTAATTTTTAGTATTGGGTACTTCACCCCTTATTGCACTCGTAGTACTTTTTAGCATTGGGTTCCTCTGCTTGCTGAGTGTGCATTGCCCATGTATGCTGTGTAGACTCTACAGCAAAAAATGTCACTTGGGACACAATGGGTCAAGGCTGGACTACTGCATTTTTTGCCAGGTAAGTATTACTGACATGTATTGCTACTAAGTAGTATTCTGTAGTACGCAGTTCTTTAGCCCAAAGTAAGGCCTAGGGGGTTAGGGTTAATTCACCAACTGCCAAAATGATCAGTCTCTCTATTGCCTAGAGAAAGCCTGTTATTCCATTTGTTTGTTTTTATAAAATAAAAAAAACAAAACTTCTGCTTCAATGCACTTTGAATGTGATTACGTTCCTATAAAGATAGGTAATGGCATGACCCATGAATCAATTACCGACAAACCCAAGGAAACATTGCAGGGCAATCTGTGTAAATTTGAACCGTCACTGCAAATATAACATTGATTTCGGAGCCAAAAGCCTTCTTTTTGAGCCGTCATTTAATATATTTCTTGTGGGCATTCATCGTGCTAAAGTGGCTCAGCAAAAAATGTGACCCAGCACGAGTAAATGAGACACTTTGAGGCAAAAATGAAAATTGAGATTTTTATTCCATCGTTTAAAGCTAAACAAGAAATCAAAATCTCAATTTTCATTTTTGCCTCAAAGTGTCTCATTTACTCGTGCTGGGTCACAAATAGTGAAAGCCACTATGAAGTGTATCCACGTAAAGTGACGTGCATACACGCAAATTGTGTTCTGAAATTTAAAATTGATAAACACGCCATGAGCAAGGCCGGAAATATCTGTCAGCGACCAGCTCGCAGTGAGCAAGTCCGAAATATCAGGGTGTGCTACCCACATATATGCCGGCCTGAACCCATCTCGGATCGAGGTTCATGAAAAACAATCCCGCTTCTAGGCCAGGTCAATGTAAAAATACATGTAATCCCGGCACGAAAGCCCGTACCAATATTGCTTCTCAAATTTTCAAACACGAAATCCATGATTATTATTTCTTCTTTTTTCCTTTCTTTTTTACAGTTTTTAAAATCATAACTATACTTTAGAATATATTTATTTCAATGTACAGTTTTTATTTTACTTTGATCAATTTGATATGCAACTATTTGAATAGTAAATAACCAAAAATCAAGTCCGCTGTAATCAGTAGTGGGAGGTTTTTCTGTTATTTTTTCATCTATGATGACAAGTTGTTTTTCCTTCATTGTGTTAACATACACTTTGTCAGTTTTTTTTTATTCTTTGGAAAAGTCGTTCACCTTGTCACTCCCCGTTTTCCTCAGTGAAGAAGACAGGTGAATAAAAATAACCAATTTAAGAAGTACCCTATTTGACAGTTTTATGGAAATGTCCAATGAGAGACTGTCGGATAAGCGTGCCCCAACTGGGAGGGGTGAAGCATTTTCAGTACAGTCCTCCGGCCCCCTCAATAATGCTGCCTGTAAAACGGGAACGGGAAGAGATTTGTTCATTGCACTTGCCCATAGATTCTGCGTAGAGATGTGTGTGGGGGGAGGGAGTGGGGGGGGGGTGGGTGTATGGAGAGAGTACTTCTTGAGTGGCCAGCCTGCGTTTATCCACTCGGCAGCACGCTCTTGACTTTGGCTCCGGGTTTCCATGGCAACGGGGGATTGAGTTTATGAAGTGTGCACGCCGGGATAATTACATTCTATCTGCTGGTAATGTATATTTTCCACTGAAACAGCAGTTTTCCTAATACTTGAAATGTGCTTAAGTGCATGTCAAATGAATGGTTCGTATTTAAAAAAAAAAAAATGAAAAACAACTAATGCTTCTTTTTTTTTACAAGCATTGATTTGTTTTATTTTTATTAAAAAAATTGGGGGGGGGGGGGGGGGAGAGAAAGAAAGCAGATTTACAGTATTAGATTGTTTGTGCACATTTGTGTGCAAAATTAAGACAAGTAGTTTGAAGCAACACCACGGTAATTCTCTTTGGTGAGATGTGTGGTTCTGAAAAGAAATGGAGGGAACTCAAGTACTCAACGTTTCGGACAGTATGCTCTGCCCATCATCTAGAGACTGGGAGATTGAGAGATCTTTGTTCTCTTTTTGTGTTTTGATCCTCGGTCGTAATGCCATGTACATATAAGAGCACAATTACACGTACTACAGAATGGTAAGTTACCACTTACAAAATACACCATAAATGTTGAATAAACATTAGGTAACACTTTGGATTTGCCATTTTACCACACATTTTACCGGTACCGTGAAAAGATCATTACTAAATCCATTACCAATGGTAATATGCGGCTACCATTTCATACAATTGGCTATATTTTTATAAGGGTGACAGCACCGGAGTTTGCCACAAACTTGTTTATTTGTATTTGTTGAAGAATGTCATCTGCGTCATTTTGCGCAACTCGCCCACCACAAGTCTAAACCCAACTTCCAACCATCAATTTTATATTTGTTCTCAAAACAAATTTCGGGGCTGACAGTGGGGTTGTGATTAAAGTTGTTTTAACATTAGCCGAGGCGGCTTTGTAAATCTGATTTGAGGTTAATAACCCATTTGAACACCAGACATTGATCAACACTGTGATAGGTATTGATTTTGTGGATATTGATTTCATGTACACAGATGTTTTCTGTCATCTTTTGTCACAGGCTTACACTGTTACATTTGTACCTTGCATGGTTCATTTGATTAGAATATATTGACCACTCGATACTGTTACAAAATGTCTTCATACAAGTTCTTGCATTTATTGACGGATGAGGACATCTTTGTATCGATTTGACTATTGGATTTTTAAAAAAAACATGAAATGTTGAATGTCAAATTTCCAGAAAAAAACCCATTTGCAGGTGAATATTTAGACAGGTCGTTAGTCTTGAATACTCGCTTCGCTGAAGTATAAATGAACCTGATTTGTGACATTGATTTGTGATTTGTGATTTGTGAAGTTGATTTGTGATTTGTGAAGTTTTTGTAAAAGGTAAACTTACATTGTTGAATTTCAGATTTTGCAATGCCAAATTTATACTCGGAGGCTTATCAGAAAATAAATTTTGGATATTAAAAGCTTGTTTCCAATGTATTGATGTCTGAGGGTTATTTATTATCCATGCAACTTAACAAATGTGGCATGGCCGTCAAAAAGGGGGGGGGGGGTGGGGGTTGCAAGAGGGGCACTTGACTCTTGAATATAAATATAAAAGATAACGAGAAAAAAATAAGAAAAAGTCAATGTTGTACTCAAATAAATTTAACACTCTACCTGCTATAAGGGGCCTAAAATGCGGCTAAAATTAGTGCTTCCTCAAGAGAATAAATTCTGGCGATGCCCATAGATGGAGGAAATGTCTCCATCTGTAGTAAATTGCCGGCTTTCCGTTTACCGAATTGCCTAGTGTTGGGTTTCCATCGGAGGCAATTACGTTTATCCAGATAAATGATGTCTTTACACTTCGCCTACTTCAAAAAACCTCAGAAAAGCATCCTCCTCAATTATGCTCGAGGCGGAATTCGTTTCTTCCATCTCTTTACTTGATGAATACAATTGAGGTTATTTGCTTTTTTTCTTTCTGTCTTTGACTTGTATCAAGCCGTCCAATAAAACGAATCGCCGCGAGATATTATAAGCTGGAGAGGGACGCTCAATATTATCACCTGGGATAGTGGTACGCGTGGGGCGGGACTCTATGTAATTTGCCATGATTTGTGCTTTTGCTTACTGTAGTTCTTATTGCTGCTTCCCCTTTCCCCCTCCCCGTCCTTCGTGCCCCAGGAGAGAAACTCGGGATGAGTACTTCACCCCATGCGGTACATTTTATTGCTTGTCCAGCCGATAGGTTCCCCTTAAGCGTTGTTAAAGTCTCTTTCCACGATTATATCATCCTACTGCCCTATATTCTCGTAGGTGATGTTAACAAAAATACTACAGACAGGCTACTTGTCGAATTGTTTTTACAAGAGATTCCCGTAGGAACTTTGCCCTACTTCTTTTAGATTTCTGTGAATCGGTCAGAGGTGTTCTCCTACTTTATTTACGTTTCTTCAGTACTTCTACACTGCTTGCTATCCACAGGCGGTTGCCAGTCAGTGTAACAGCTTTCGGCCACGGGCCAGTTTTCTCATCAAACCAGAAACAATGTCAATATTGCGGCCGTCTGATTTTTATCCGGGGAAACCATGAGCCCCGCCGCCCGGTCCCCCGCCACATATGACCCAGCTGTCATTAATTGCTTGTAATTCGCGTAGCAGTGCCACACGCTAGATTAGGACGAACCCAGACGCAAAAAGGTACACACGCGGCCGGCTGAGTGCCCGTCCTGGTTTTTATTGGGAGGAAGAAAAAAGTACTTGTGGACCCTTGGGTGACGTATCAAAAAATCTGTGATTGATTGGGAAGAAAAATATCAGGGTTAATTGGAATCTGAATATAAGAGGAAGAGGTGAATGCCTTTTTCACCCATCTCGACAACGGGACGGTCTCACAAATGAAGAAAGTGCAATGAAAGGCTTGAAGCCAAATCATACGCTGTATAACGACGTTAGATTTAAACATAGACATGCACAGTTGTTGTAGATAGTTGTTTAGAAGATATTAACTGGGGGGGGGGGAGAAGAATTAAGATGTAAGCAATTATTGATGATATTGGCTCAAAGGCATCTTGATGAAATCATGCTATATCAGATGGATTTGGATTCTATAAGCTTGATATATAGTCATTTGGTAATTCATTCTGTAATGTTGTGGGTATAGGGGAAGTTGAGGGAAGAAAGGGGGCGTGAGAGGAAGGTTTTTTTTTTTTTGGGGGGGGGGGATATTTGAAATTGATGCTTTCTATGTTACCCTAAGGAAGTTTGGCTCTATGTAGTTTTGCCACTTTGTGTAATTATTTGATGTGAAACAATTGTGGAAGTTGGAAAAGGGATCATGAGAGGTAGAGGGTAGTGAGGTTATAGCAAGTCTGGGTTGGAGATTCTGATCTTCTGTTGAAGGAAAGTGTTTGTATTCAACAAACCTTTGCTGAGAGATGTACGGATGTCTGATCACAATCACCAAAGCTTGTTAATAGCACAGATACAACCAATATGTTCTATTAGCAAATACAAATTTAGTAGATCTTTCAGGCTTTTATCAAGACTTTCAACTTCTTGCAGATTTAAATCACCCAATGAGGTTTTCAGAACATTCACAAAATGTTGCGACAAATCTCTGGAGTTGTGCCTGCCAGTGAAACATCATGTACTCATTGCTTTACGTTACAGTGCTTTTTAATTCAAGCTACAAAAACAGCACAGCTAAAGAACGCCAATTCTCACCCCGACGCATTCCGCCCGCCTAAATTGCAATAATTCAATGACTATGAACAGTAATTGGCAAGAGACGATGCCACTTTTCCCAAAAGAGAGGCCACGATTTACAAGACCAAGATCCTCCCCCCCCCCCCCCCCCCCCCCCCTCCAAGATTGCCTCTTAATAAATCAATTGGTTGAATAGAAAGGCTGTAATATTAAGTCTTATATATATTTTTTTATGCGGCCGGAAGCGGGAAAATTGCGGTCCAAGGCGAGAGTGTGGACTCGTGGGACCTCTGCACGCGGTGGTAATCTTGAAGTGATACGATCTAGGCTCACGCGATCACGCCCGCGTGCTTGGCAACGAACTTACAATTGGTTGCCCTTTCCCCTTCCCCATCTCCCTCTCTCTTGGGATAAGTTTATCTTGGGAAACGAGATATATCCGAGCTATTGATAAGGAGTGCTGATTCAGGTTGCCATAGTGATTTGCGGTGATTGTTCAGCTCGTCGTGGTTACTTTATCAATGAGGTGCAACTTGCACTTACCTGTATGTTTTGAACGTATCAATAAAGCATCCAAATTACACACTACATGTAATATATGGGTAGTTTTGTTAACAACATTGAGTAGAAATGTTTTACTTTTTAGTTCAAAAAGTGTAACTTCGGACAGAGACGCACTCCATTTTTAATTCGCCATAACTGTCTTGTTGCGACAAGTTTCCAAAATCACTGCTGGAATTTCTCCTTGCTGAACAAACATGGTAATAAACTTACAGTATTTTGTTTTAAAACAAACTGTCTGGCCTTATTCTTTATCAGTCTGTGAAAGTGGGACACAAGTGGCAATTTGAAGTAGTTTTGAATGCAGTAAGCGGATTTGTCTCCAATGCATTTTGCGCACCAAGTGCGAGGTTGGCAGAATTTGGGCCGCAAGTGGACTCGGGCGTGCAGGTGGGCGCAATTTAATTTGTCGTGAGTCTCAATTAAATAATCCCTTGTCACATCTGTACTTTGATTGCCCATCTGACAGAGACAACAACTCCATCGGCTGGGCTGGTGATGACAAAAATGAGAAGGGGGGGGGGGGGGGGTTAGGGGTGGGGGTAACAACCAGGTGCCAGGTGAGAGGTAGGTTTTAAGACTCCCCATGGCAAGATATTCAAATAACAAGAATATTACAAGGAGCTGCGAAGAGAAAATACACGGAAGACAAAAAATGGATCATCTCTTATCATCTCCAGCAGCTGCCTGTGTGGAGGGGAGCTTGGTATAATTAGAGACCAGCTTTGGGATTAAAGAGAAGGTGCTTGTCAAAGTCTGAAGGGAAAGCTGTCTTTATTTGACATGTTAAATCCACAGCACTAGGGCTTTGTATTTTGTGCATCATGTTCTGATGAGTTTTCTATCTGTCATGACTTGAGTTTGGCTCTTCAAATTGCCTTGACTGACACTAGGCTTGAACTGTGGTCCACTGTCTCAACATTACATGTTGATGGATGTTTTAGTTCTTCATTTTGTGAAATTGGCCTGATTTCAAAGACCGAGGGACGGCGGTTTCCATTGAGTTGATGTGCTGTAATTTGATCTTCCACTGAAATTGTATTGATTTGTATTCACAGCCAAGCACACAAGGGTCATTCTAAAAATGAGGGGTCTCCTTCTTTCCTTATTTTATTTTTATAGCTGACATTAATGCATTAAGTGATGTTCAAGAGTGATTGTAAATAACAAACTCGACCAATAACAAAATGATTTGCTGTACTTTGAATGGCAAATAATAAACTTCAAATAATAAACTACGTAATAACAGGAATATAAAGTCAAATAAGTTAAGAGGGCCTAATATTTTGATCTTAACAAGATCTTCTTCAGAGACTAAATGACTGTGTACAAGAAACAAACATATATAGGGCAACATACAGCATGATGCACATCATAGATGCTGAAAAAACACAAAAGAAAAAAGCACAGAGTTCAATAGAACAAACAACAAAAGGAGGATTAGGCTGAGGGATTAAAGGGTGAGGTCAGTGTGGGTAGGATCAAAGGCGGGGTAGGAACAAAAACAGAAAGGGTAAAGCCACAAGGAAAGGGGTCCAGGGTGGAGATCAAAGGGAAGAACTAACAAATAAGTATGAATAGGAGTAACGAGGATGGGGGGGGGGGGGGGGGGGGTTGAGGAAAACCAGAGAAGTGAGAACAAACAAAAACAAAAACAAAATTCTGGCAAGGAATGAATCTGAAACAGGAATATAAAGTGTCGCACTTTCAATCATACAGTGTGTATAGCCTTATAGGCTACCAGCTTGACAACCTGGGGCCAATTTCTTATGCTAAGCTAACAGCAGCTAAATATCAATCACAAATAATAACATGGAGTTTCATATAAACAATGGTATATTATTAAATTTTATTGTGAAATTTAATGGTTTTGCAAACTTTTGTTTCATTTTTCCAGTGCAATCCGGGTCTTGGCACCAACATCTTTTACAACCTTCTCTACCATGAGCCCATCAAGATTATCATGCTCACTGCCTGCAGTATCGTATCGTCAGCCGTGGCCGAGGCAGCCAGAATGTGGAATCTTATGGTGGTAAGTTCATTTTTTGGTGCTTTCCTTTAGCTCAACCGTGTAGACTTGGGTTAGCCCTGTGCCGTTTGATTAACCAGTTCGCGTCGGAGGACGAGCATACGCAAAGTTTTTCCAAAACGGATGACAGATAAACAGGTCACCATAATGACCATGTATGGCGATAGTTCAATTTCTATGGCTTTCATGGTTAACCCGTCTGCGTTTGACCGAGTCGATCCGGTTAAGCTGCACGAACGCAGCCATTATGTACATGAGTCTGGCATCCAGGCTTTTAGTCTGCAGTCGGATCTGAGTGGCAATGGTGGCATAGCCTGGATACCAGATGTTCACTGTCATCGATGTCAGAATGGGCCCAGGAGGCGTAATTTCAATAGGGCTTTCATCTCTCAATAGAAAAAGTTCAAAGATCATTTAATAATTCGCACTCAAGTTTCCAAAAGTTATGAATTATTTATCTAAATGAACACATTGAAAACCCTGGGAGTCCTGAACCCTCCAATTTTAATAAGAATTTGCACACACCCTAGGGAATTAGTGTCAACGAATTACTATTAATCAGTTCGTGCCGGGATTATTTTAACATCACCGAACCGACACGCGGGATTATTTTTAACGAAACTCGATCCGAAGCGGGTTAAGGCCGATAGTACCGGGAAGCACACCCACGCATTTCTGGCCTTGCTCGCTGCTGACAGACATTTCCGGCCTTGCTCGTGACGTGTTTATGCTTCTTTTGTTTTGAATCTGGGGAAAACTTTGCGTTTATATACGTCCTCCGGCGCAAACTGGTTAACAGCCTTAATTTTTGGGCTCTGCCTCACAGAAATCTTCCTATGATCAGTTTTCCTCCAATGCAGGATCCTGCACAGATTCTCTTGAGCAGAACCCCAGACATAACCCTAGACATAACCCCAGACATCAATGCTTCCGCGTTCTCTCGTAGTGCTGTCGTTTAAACCCTACCACATTCCGATAAATCATACGACAGAATAAAAACAACACCAGACCCAGTTTCTGTATTCAGTGTCGCACCAGTTCGCACCAGTTTCTGAATTGTCATAATTATGGCATATGTCATTTTATCCGAATTCAATATTAAGAATAAAATAAAAATCTAGTTCATTGCTTAAGACCGTCCTGTTATGAGTAGCGATATTGATGCTCTGTCAAATGTTAAATTAACTAAACATCAACACACGTATTCATTGTATTTCATTAGAGGTAGTCTGTATCGATCTGCAGATTATAACACATTATAACTTCAATATTGATTTCTGTACTACAGGCTGTGTGGCCTCCATACAATTACGGTACTTTTAATTCCGTGCAAAGTACACGTAAACTGTGCAGCAGATGTTCCGTTATAACATTACATAGAGAGAGCTATTAAGTAAATTTGTACGGCTTTTTTTGTTTTATGCGTTTTGAAACAGGGTTATTGTGTGTTATGAGATCATTTCAATCGATGTGTACTGGTACCTGACATTATTTGTCATGTCATTTCTCACAGATGTATCAATATTAACCCTCCTAATGCAGAAGTCACTTTTAGGGCCAGTTGTTCAACAGCACACACAGCTTTACCTTACATACGCACTGTGGACATTCCTTTGTCTTCGTGTAGTTAACAAACTTTGACTAAATACTCATTTTTCTCGCTTCCCCAAAACAAATTTACCCTCAAATTTGGATTATGGGCCTCTCAGCTGTCCCTTCTATCTTTTCTATATATAACCCTAACCCGTTTTTCCTCTAGCGCTCTTTTTCGGAAACTGAAAAACGGATTGTGGACGTGTGCAAGTCCACAAACCGTAACCTCTTCCTGCATCGTGTGGACCTATATTGTTCGGAGGTCCACAGTGCGTATGCAAGACTAACTCACACATACACACACTGTGTGTTTTTGTGCATGGAGTTTGTGCATTAAACGTGTTGGCAGAATTGTGGTTTCCCTATAGGAACACGCAGCTATGTTTTGACCGGCAATCGTGGACGGGGTATTGTCCGACCGTCTTCCCTCTTTTGTTTATACTCTAACGTTTTTTGATGATCGCCATAGGATTTGTACATGGGAAAAGATCGTGGACGTTGTGTCAATCGTGGACCCATTGTTTGACTCCCAATTCTTTTGTCAGATGACCACGATTGCCGGTCAATACAAACGCACACGCATAAGGGTGGACTCAGGACATTCGTGACCCGCTCCACAAAAAAAGGGTATTATAGTGCAAACAAACTGAAATTGAGTTATACATAGTTAGAAAGCCCAAAACGTAATTTATTTGCATAGGTACATGTAATAGGTATACACGTACAATGTACATAAAGAGTTCAGGGGCCAATTTCATAAAATATGAAATTGGCCCCAGGTGCAAAAGCCACTAAAAGCCACTTCCCAAAAAAAATAGTGAAACGATTTCAGTGCCTATTGGTAGTTTACAATAATACAATATTTTTTGGCTGGCGTTTAGCGGCTTTTGCTACTGAACTTTTCGTATCTCCTTGCTCTGGTTTGGATCTAGGTTTCGTCAGTATTTATAAACTGTGGGTTTTTTTTCTTCTCACATTCTTCTCTCCTTTTCCTTCCCCTTCTCCTCCCGGCCAGATTGCCTTTGGATCCAGCTCCCCCGCCCTCTCTAACCGGGTGCGGTTCCCCACGTTTTTCAGGACCCACCCGTCGGCCACGGTTCACAACCCCACCCGGGTGAAGCTGTGCCAGAAGTGGAACTGGAGACGGATCTCCTTCCTGCAGGAGACCCAGGAGGTCTTCACTTCGGTAAGTTTTCCAGAAAACAGGGTTTGTTTATGTCACGAAAAAAAAATGTTTTGGAGACATTCTTAAACCAGTCCTAAATGTTGTATGCCTGTACATGTATCACCATATCCCCCCCCCCCCCCCCCCCCCAAAGTATAACTTCTACATGCTTCCACGGATTTTCATGAAACTTGGATGCAGTGACCCTTGGGTGGGAAAACACAATTCTTCATTGGATTACCGAGGTCAAAGGTCATGTAGGGGTCATAAGAGGTCATTGTTGAAATATGCTTCAAATGTTTCTTTTTCTACATAGGGATTTCTGGATGTAACTTGGTTGGGGTTCATGTCTTTTGAAATAGAAGGTCAAAGGTCATCTTTGGGTTATATGAGGTCATTGTTTAAAAATGCACAAAAAGGAAGAGAAAATCCACAAGACTCTTGTAAGTTCTCTCCCGGCTCACATTGTGTAATGCAAGGCAGTACACAAAGTGTATTGTGACGCCGTTGCCTCTCTGAGCAATCAGGTCAGTTATAATCAGTTATACACAAAAATCTGGTTTGCCCATCACAGATTCCCCCCCCCCAAAAAAAAAAATTAAAAAAAATATATATACATTGTATATAAAATAAGAATGAAATACGTGTTTTAATCATTTTTATCACGATCGAGAGCAGTCAGACAACCCTTCTCCGGACAGTGACCCAAACGAGTTTGACCTGTGGGCAGTTATCTGAGCGCGAGGACATCACTTGACCGATGCTCGTTCTCTGAAAACCAAATAACCCCGTGCTCTGAAAACCAAATAACCCCAAGCCAGAAGATATATGTTTTATTGGTTAGAGTTACAGCCTCAATGATTTAAAAAGTGAGCTTTGTGGGTTTTGTTTTTTGTTTTTTCAAGTGCATGCATGTCAGGGTTATACAGAGATATTTTGACCGGGGCGTTAGGAGACAAACCGTTAGAAAAATGCAGAGAGGTATATTTTGTAAGAATCCCTTCTACCCCTGATCAGCAGGCGAGGATTTTGTTGACCGACTATGAGTATTTGAAATAGGAGTACCCAATGCATAAGACAACAGTTTTAAGGATTACCAGTTATATTGGTACTTGGTACCATTTCAGAAATTAGAATTAAACATGAATCAATGATTAATCTTAATTTCCTCGGCATTCGTTTCAGGTACAGTACACTGTACTACAAAATACAACACAATTCTCGTAGCCAGTGTAGCAAGAGCAGCATACTATTGTTTACTCAAGTAGTATTTTGTAGTATTCGGTGACGCTAGGGTTAATGGAACAACAACAAAATTATCATTGTAACATATATTACTAATGATGTACTGCATGTACATGTACTGAGTTAATTATTTTAAAGTCGGGAACTTTACAGATTGTAATGCTACCTTCCCCCTTCATCCTTCGTCCTTCCCCTATTACCTCCTTTCGCCCATTACCTACTTTCCCCTATCCCATCTTCATAAATGCAGTATGCGTGCACACGCTTCTACGACTCTAATCAGAAACCAATCATCTCTGTTTTCATTATTACCCCCAATATAATTCTTCGTCTAAGCTATCCAAGGGTAAAAAAAAAAAAAAAAAAGAAAGAAAAGAAAACACTCGTTGACCCAGAAGGTATTAGGCGCAAATGAAGGCGGGCAGGCATGAGTGATGACGAGTATGATGAATTTTAGCCAGGCATCACGATGACTGTTCCAGTCCTTGCGTAAATCGAGCGACGTAATTAGAGTAGAGTGCACCGAATCAGGTCACTAGAACGGAGCCGAACTGTGCTCAGAACACAGACGAAGGAGCCTTGCAGATCACTTTAGACGCTAATTTTCATATCTTTTTTATTTTTAAAATATTTTTGTTTACTCTTCTATGGTTTGACAGCACAAATATGCTCAAATGTCCCGAGTCTAGCCTTTTTTAGGGGGGGAACACAATTCTGCCCGCAGCTTCAATGTACAAAAAGACAGTCTGTGCATTTTTGTGCTGCTGAACAACTGACCCAAATAGTGACATCCGCATAGGAGGGTCAAAGTTAAAACCTTGCACCAGTATAGCCTATGTTGTCATTGTTTTACTTTTTGAATTGTCCATACATTTTCTTGTGTGACATCTGTTCGTGGAACTGTGATTTTTTTTTTTCCCCCTGTTACTGGTATTCATTTTTCACTTCTTTTAACCCTTTAAACTCAGGCCTGTTTTCAAAGATTTTGTACGTGTTGCTAGTTTGTATATACAAATATCATTTACAGTGTACAAATCCCATATAATTATGTATCATTGGAAAGCTTACAAATAGGGCTATATTTTGGGGGAATATTTGGACCCCAGGAACTTTTAAGGGACTTATAAGTCAGATGTAGCGCGGGGCTGAGTGCAAAGGGTTAAGCACTTCTTTATAAGGATGTCAAAGTAACTGGGCCATATTGTACAGGAGCCCAAGTGAAGGAGCAATTACCAACAACCTCTCCGATAAAATAAAAGAACAACACGGAACTGCCAACACGGAGTGTTTGTAGCGACACTGGAGAGGGTCATATCGCTTTTACGATGGCTGCTTCTGGTCTGTGATTAATGAGCTTCCAGGACCAATCTATGCAACCAGTATATTACCGCGGCCACAGATAGTTAGCACGCAGCTTGGTTTACTGAGTGGGAAATCAAGGGGGGGGGGGGGGGGAAGTGTGCCAATTGTTAGTTAGAATCTAGCGCAGCTCCATTTCATTGTCCTGGCCTGGTGTTCACAGGATGTAATGAGGCAAACTGTGGCAGCCGAAGGATCATTCGGTCGGAGTAGAAACCAGACTCATTACCCCCAATCCCCCCCTCCCCCCTCTCCAACATTGCGGCGCTATAAAGACACTGATTAAAAACAAACACGGTGGCCACGGTCGACGCTGGTGATGTTGCCGAGGTGAAAATAGCAAGGGGCAAGACTATTGGTTCGGGTTTGTGGAGAATGTGCAGATGTTGCAGACGCCATGGCAATTGGGAGGTTTAAAAAAAGAAATATATAATTTAATTTTTTTTTTTATAAATTTATTTTACATTTTTGTCGTCCTCTTTATTCCTCATGTCTCCTTTGTGTTTGATTTCAACCCTGACTGATCAAATTTGTGATGGATTTGGAGGTAGGGGAGGCTGAGGTGATCGGGTCACATCGTTACCTCTTGCTCATTGGGGTGTTAAAGCCACCGCACATTTTTCAGAATAACACTGTCCCGAATATACTGACTAGTTGAATATTCGTTCATCGGTTGAACATTCGTTCCTCGGTTGAACATTCGTTCCTCGGTTGAACATTCGTTCATCGGTTGAATATTCGTTTATAAGTTGAACCGATGAACCAAGATTTATGGAATCGAGTTTCGTAGGCAACTGGTGTTTATGACTTCTGACTAGCGCCCTCGAACAAAGATACTGACAATTTAGGAGACCGCCAACATAGGGCAAGATAGCTCAGTTAGTAGAGCGCAGGTCCGGTATTCCGGAGGTCGCAGGTTCACGTCCCTCCTTGTCGATTTCTTTGTTCACTTTAAAACTACATTATTGGTAACTTTTTAGACGATGAAAACAAAAGGTTTGAATGTCATTTGTTATAAATTTTGAAAATCAAACCAGGCTACATAGGAAAACAAAATATATTTCAAATTGATGACAATCGCGAAAATTTGTGGTTTTCACGCGTTTTGTCGAACCCATTTATTGGTTCCATTAGTATGTACTTTGTATGTGCTTCGTATGCAACTTTTAACCTGCGATTGATGAGTTTTGATATTTGAATATTATTTAAGTGCTGTATTTGAACAAATCAAATACAAAATCATTCAAAACTGAACAGCCCTATTGCTGAATAGTGTAACGGTACACCAAACGAAAAAGTTATCTGCAATCTGCTGTAGCGTCCAGGCCCATGAGCTGGTTTTAAACATATTTGTTTATTAAAACCGGCCAACCACATTTTTATTCCCCTTATTAATAATTGATCAAGGATTTGTTTTCCCCTTCAACTTTTTGTTAGTTAGCTTAATAATAGTGAAGCTTGCTCCCTGGGCATGCATGTACGCGTTGCGAAGCCGGAAGCATTCGCCAGGTGTTATGTAAGGAATGGAATCAATGCCGTGTGCGAGCCCGTTCGATACTTGCTCGTATTGGCTTGTCGGGGTCGGCTGGGCACCAATAATGGCTTTGCGGAATGAAAGGTCGGGGGGAAGCATGTCGCAGCTGGCTACGATTCCGATCTGCATTTTGTCTGCTCTATTTGATCTGAAGTGCAGAGTCTTGTTGGTTCTTCTTGCCTTCTTCATTTTCTCCTCTTTGTTGTCGGGAGAAGGTGGGAGGGGGATCTTAACAAAACGTGAATATCACCGCATTATATCGGTTGTATGTTTCCCCAAATTTGGAAGTGCTGTGGCCTAGTTGTCTGGAGCATTTAATTTGTGGTCTGCAGGTAGTTCGCAGGTTGGTGGTTAGAGCCCGGCCTGGGCTAGGACACTTCCACACATAATATGGGTAGAGGCATTATTAATGCCTTGCTGTGGACTAGTTTACCCATCCCAACCTTATTCATACAGGGAAGAGATCATAATGTCTTGTTTAAGTTTGGGGAATGGTTCTTTCACACTTTCCTCTAGTAAGCCCACACCTCAAGTTGCCTTTAGCTTTGTGATTGGCGATTCATTGCATAAGAAATAACAAGAAACTTTGTTGTCTCCCATGGCTCATTATCAAAGCAAATAATCTCCACTTGATCACAAACTCAACTCTTACCTCTAACTCTAAGTTCAGACAGGCGTTCAAGAGTCGCACCAAAAACAAATTGAAATCAAGTCGCACCTTTGTAGCTCTAACGACTCTTGTAGTCTATCTATCTCTTACCATCTAGCACTCTTTTTGGCATCACTCTGTTTAGCATCACTCTGTTTAGCATCACTCTTTTTTAGTTCAGCATCACTCTAGGACTAGGACACTTCCACACATAATATGGGTAGAGGCATAATTAATGCCTTGCTGTGGACTAGTTACCCATCCCAACACCATTCGTGCTGTGAAGAGATCATATCGTCTTTTTTTCAGTGTGAGGGGCTGGTTCTTCCACACTTTCCTCTAGTAGCCCACACCTCAAGTGGCCTTTAGCCTTGTGATGGGCGATTTGCAGAAGAAATTAAAAAGAAATTTTAAATTTGTTGTGTCCCATGGCTCATTATCAAAGCAAATAATCTCCACTTGATCACAAACTCTTACCTCCAGTTCAGACAGGCGTTCAAGAGTCGCACCAAAAAACAAATTGAAATCTAGCACTCTTTTTGGCATCACTCTGTTTAGCATCACTCTGTTTAGCATCACTTCTTTTTTAGTTCAGCATCACTCTGTAGAAGCCTGTCTGAACCAGGTGTTGGCGAGTTTATGGGGCAAGGAATGAACAGTGCATACTTCCATATACATTTTATGTCGTTAAACATTCGCTGCAAAATTTGTGCTAAACTTAACTTTGGATTTTATGACAAATTTAGGAAGCAGGCAGGTATTTTTAGGGACAAATTGTGATCATGTGGAGGGCACAGCACCTTAAATTGCTCAGGACCTTAAATTGCTCAGGTATAAAGTGTACCACAAAAAAGAAGGGGATCTGACAAAATGATTCATCACCCCTGACATCACTTCGACAATGTGTTTAACCATCAAAATATTTTGTCCTAATAAAAACAGCTGCCTGAGCTTTGCCACTCAGGTAAACAACTTGTCACAGTGCTGATTTTAGTACCTTTCATAAATGTCTTGTTTGTTCAGTCATCCATGGCAATGACATAATGAACCTTATATCATTGGACAGAGGACATTCTACCCTTTCCACAGAAATTTGTCTATTTTTCTAAAATATTCAGTAGTTTTTCAATAATATGAATTTTAAAATGGGTATCCTTTTTTTTTAAAGACACCCTGTATGATGAGATGAGTCCTCACCACTCAATAATCAATTCAGAAGCAGGGTACCGGGGAAAAGTGTCTCAACTAACAGTTATGCTTTGCAATAACAGGTGCACATTTTCACAAGTTGGTTCTCACAAAAGGAGAAAATAAAGTCCAGGTCACATTTCGATCGTCGTGCCCTGGGGAAGACAGTGTCCACGGGGAAGACGCGGAGTGTCCGATCCCAGGCTCCGTTGGACATAATACCGAGGTGTCTTTCCCAATTTAACCTGGCGTTTACTGCGGTAACCGGACGGAAGAGCCATATTTTTGTTGGGTTCTTCTTTTTTTTCATCGAATTCTGTGCCAGAGGCAGATGGCTTTGCGTGATGAGAGAGCGTGGGGCTACGGTTCGCACCTAATCTGAGATAAAAGTGCAGTGGAAGGGCACGTCGTGTCTGCCATCTGCAGAAGGAAATTGAAATTAGTATTGTTAGCTTATGAGATGGATCAGGCGATACATGGAGATGGCTTTATATACAGAAGGGTACAAAGAATCCTGTCTGATGCTGTGCAAGTAGTGGATTTTGCTACTTGAGAAATTACTCCCGAGTAGTCAAGTACTTGCGAGTAGTTATCGGAACTGATACACATTAGAACATGTACAACGTAAAGTGACATTTAGCAGTGAGATAACAATTCTATAAAACAATTTGAGTCATTTACCTGAAATTTGTTTTTCTTAGGCGTGAAATCTGGAGAGAGTGAGGTGGGTCAAATGATTCAATGATTGCTAGCTTCATTTATAACATCCAGACGAAAGGAATGCTGCAAATATACTTCCAAGGACTTTTAGTGAGAGCTGGAGTTATGCTAAAGTGAGGATTATGATGCGAGGATCAATGAAAACTAATCCTGGCATGAAAAGTAATAAGAACAAAAAATGAAAGTAAAAAATTAATTAATATACAAATAATTTATTTTATTGAATATAATAAAAATGAATAAATAAAATTGTTAGCTAGCTTGTTACCCGGGGAAAATGTCGAACACAGACTTTGTCGCGCCATCCTTGATCGAACTTCTCCGTGTGTAATACAAATTGTGGTTTTCCAATAATCAGTCGGGTGTAAATTACCTGCATGTCTGTGTCACGATTGTGCTTTGTAACCAATAAACCCCTCCTGCAAATTACCCCCGAAGCCGAACACGATATTTTACAAGAACGGTCGATAACAACGGAATGTGTTTCATCTCTGCTCCAGAAAAAAAGAAAGGAAAAAAACACTTTCAGAGAGGCACCGCAGCCGACGATGCGCGAAGAGGAAAGTGGGTTTTGCTGTTCCTTGGGGCATCTTTTGTTCACGCATCACAGGGGCAAAAAATGACACCGATAAGTGTAACAAAAACACGGAGACCACATTAATATATCAGTGTTGATTATTTTTATTGGGGGGAGGGGGGGGGGGGGGGGGGGGGTGGCGGCTCAAGGCTGACCTTTACAATTAATTACTTTTGTCACCTGCTTGTTTCCCAATGTTCCATGCGGCCTAATTATTTTCTTCTTCCATATCTCTGTTGGTTATTAGGACGGTTGTGTTAACAAGAATTATGTTCGCCAGACTGATTGTAACAACAGAAGGGATCGTTCCTTACAAATTGCAAAAAAATGTTACTTAGGCCCCCTAAATGGAGTTGAAATTAAATGGAGCGGAAATTAAATGGAGCGGAAATTGAATGGAGCGGAAATTAAATGGAGCTGAAATTAAATGAAGTTGGAACAGAAAGAATGTTTTTTTCCTGCAACTTTGCAGAAAAGCCAAAAGGGGGAAAGCAAAAAGAAAAGATCATCAGAACAAAAAAACAAAGTCTTATCTGCAACAGTAGGTACGAGCAAAGAGTAATGTACCAATAGTCCTGACAATGCCAGCCATTTCTCTTGCCCAAAACCACAGTGTCTCTTGCTTGTCCGCTCGTTCCTCATGTTGTTCCTCTCTGTTTTGTTTCATCTATAGACCATTGAGGACCTGGAGAAACGCGTCAAGGATGCGGGCATGGAGATCTTCAGCCGGCAGAGTTTCCTGACGGAGCCCGACAACGCCGTCCAGAACCTGAAACGGGAAGACGCCCGAATCATCATCGGGGTCTTCTATGAGGACATGGCTCGCAAGGTCTTCTGTGAGGCAAGCTAAGACATCCTGTTCAACACTTGAGTTTAAACTGGTCTACTTTATACTCGATTTGAATTGGAATTTGTGATGTCTGACGCATGTAGAACCATTCACATTTGCTTTCCCAAGTCGCCTAGCAAATTATTTCAAATAAACCTCAAAGGGAAACTCACGACCGGTAGGTAGTATCAACTGACAGGACAGAACATACTGTCAAAAAAACGTGAGTTCCCTCGCAAAGAGAATTACCACATGGTGCTATCGCTAACTTTTGATCTTAGAAACTGGCAGGAATATGGCTTGAACCTCTGGTGCTCTACCAACTGAGCTATACAGCACTATGTTGGCGGTTCTCTAAATTAGTCAATATCTTTGATCAAGAGGTGCGACAGGTTTATGGCTTCTGACTAGTGCCCTTTGAAAATAAGATATTGACTAATTTGGGCAACCACCAACATAGGGCTGGATGGATAGCTCAGTTGGTAGAGCACTGGAACGGTAATCCAGAGGTTATGTGTCCAAGCCCCGTTTTTTTGGTGATTTTTTTTTGTCAAGTACCAAAATATTATTAAAAAGCCATACTTGGATTAGAGATTGTACTGGTTAGGTACTAAACACCACGAGAAATAGTTGTTATATACATGGTTGGAAACCCCACAATGCTTTAATTTGGTATATAATGGAGCTCCAAAACATTTTTTACCCAAAACATTTATTTAAACTCGGCCTGTGCAACTGCCATGACTCTTGTCTAAAAAGATATATTTTTTTTTTTAACATCCCCACCTATATATGTAGGTGTACAAGCAAAAGCTGTACGGACCCAAGAATGTCTGGATGATCATAGGCTGGTACCCGGACGAATGGTACAAGACCCCCGACCCCAAAATCAACTGCACAGCCGAACAGCTAGAGGAGGCTCTGCAGTACCACATCACCACCGAAGCGCTGATACTCAAACCAGACGACACGCCGTCCATTTCTGGAATGGTGAGATATTTATTGATCGTTTTTTCCCCCTAGTGTTGTAGCAAGTGTGGTTGGGATTTGTAGCTCATTATCAAAAGCTTAGGGATAGGGATCCTTGCTGCTGTCCATATGTTGTGTTCTTGGGCAAGCCACTTGACCCCGATTTTTTCCCAAAAAATGGGCAAGCAAGCTTGTGAAAGGATCCAGTGTCATTTTGATTCTCAAGAAATTTCGTCATAACTTGGCAACCTAATCATGTTTTGTAACCCTTTTATTAATATTATTTATATAATTAATATATTAATTATTATAACCCAAAAAAGAAACCACCATAAGATTGTTCAGATTTTTTTAAGCAGATATCATTATGGAAACAATTGTTTTGATTGATTTGCTAACCATAACCGATCCTTTTCTACAAAGCTGATTTTCTTCCAAAAGATTTTTGATGTAGAAATATTTAAAAAAATATTAAAAAACTCTTAATTAGTGGGCTGTAACAATCTCCATAATTGGTACAGTCCTACATCAATTGGCACGCAATTGGTCAAAAGTTCTAGCAGATCTTGAGAGCGCAACGTCGGTGGAAAGTTGGTCTTGAATTTCACTACATTTCCCACCTCTTCTGGCCTATCTGTTCACTACATTTCCCACCTCTTCTGGCCTATCTGCAGGGGACACATTGCGCATTCCAGTTTCATTTCTGCGATGCAGGTTTCCTGCCTCTCAAGCCCTCGGAAAAAAAATTGTAAATTCCATCCTAAATGCTTTTTCTTGGGTCCTTATGTTGGGAACCTGGGGGTGGAGAACAGAGCTAGTATTAAGTTGTAAACTGACTGGACCTTCTAATAAAAAAAAGAAATTGGAAACGTTTAAGGGGAGTTTTAACATGAAATCCTCTTATAGGGTTTTGGGTATTGCTGATCTCTGGCTCCTGGCTAGACGATTATTTTTGTCGTAAGCGATCAAAGCATGCACTTGGTTCTGTCCTATTCCTTTCATCGTGTTATTATTTAACGTATTGCCGCGATCTTTTTTCATTTCGGTCATGCCTGGTTTAGTGGGCAGATCGTAATAAATCCTCTTCACCAGACCACGGCGGTGATAAACTGTCTGCCCTGGGGTTTGGCGGTGGGGGGTGGGGGGGGGGTTACTTACTTGAATATCAGTGCACTTGACACACATTTTAATCGACAGAATTCCAACTCAGCTGCTTTTTGAAAAAGGGGGGGGGGGGGTGGAAATATGCCAAATCGAAAACATCAATTACATCTTTCTTGCAGAAGTCGGGCACGAGTAGACATGAGCACTTGGAAAATATGATGGATGGAATTTTCAAACTGTCTTTTTAACTCGAGGCCAAAAGGATAGTGATTGTCATTCTTGGCAAAGACTCATGAGCTCCAAAGAGTGTAGACCATGGAGCAAGGAACAGACTAAGCTTTTATGATGGATGGAATTCTCGAAGTAAATTCTTTTAATTTTGCCCTAAAAGCAGATAAGGATTGTTGTTGCAGATAAATATATTTGTCTAGGATTTGTGAGAGCTGTAAATAATGTTTGTTACAGTAAACAACTCGTAGACAATTATATGGATGATATAAAAAAAAGGATTTGAGTTAGCTTAACTTAACTAGAAAGCTTAATGAGTGGATTAATCAACAATTTTTTTTTTGGGGGGGGGTAATTTTGTAGAACTAGAAAAGTGCACTGCACTTCATTTCATTTAAACAAAAAAATAAGAATTCATCTGCTACACTCTTTCCTGTTTATCAGGATAAATTTAACCACAACACATGACAGATGCCGAATCAGCTGGAAATGATGCATTAGGTTATGGGTGACATGCTTTAAGGAAGTCAAAGCAAAATTAAATATGCAATTTTTTTTATTAAAGCAGAGGGCCTGTCGATCTTGTGCAAAGTCTGGTTTTCTATGCCAAGCAGACTTGCAGAGGTTGGCCGGCGGCGATCGATTTCTCAGCCAACACTGTCCCACAATCTAAGCAGTGACCTTTGACAAATGGCACCGTGGCCCAGTCCCATCCTGCAGAACATCTGCGTCCGTCCACACTTTGACCTACTATACATGCTCCAGTCAGGTCACCCCCCCCCCCCCCCCCCCCCCCCCACCTCCTCAACCTGCAAGTAACACCAGATGTCACACTCTGCGAGCAAAAGCTGGCTCCATCGAGCGTTGCTCGGCGTGCTGATCAATACCCTGTTAATCATAATGCGCGTGCGGGGCACGGGGCGTGTGTTTGTGCCGGGGCATTAGACCATGAAGTGATGAAGGTGTCGCCAAGTTCATCTAGCTGGACTTCCAAGAGTCAACTTATCGACGTACTTTGACTCGGGAAAACCTTTGATGTGTAAACAATCTTTAAAAAAAAACAAGTACATTTCTGTTTTTTGCTCGCTTTAACTGTTTTTTCTTCTTCTTTCCATTGGCCATTTTATGGTAATTTATTGATGTATTTAAAACATATACATGTATTACATAGGCTCTCAGTGCGTTTTGTTCGTTTCCAATTATGGCCTTCGTGTACGGTCATGAGGGCACTTCTCACATTGCAACTGCACTTTCTATGGGTGGTACGAATACAATTTCGCTGATAGTAAGCACTTGCGTTCCTCGTTCATTTGACTTTGTTCAAAGGCCCCCGGTGAATAATTCTTGATGGATGATGATGGATTTGGGCCAAGGCCTGATGCATACCGCTGGGGTAATCCAATTGATGTTTATCTTGCAGACATGATATAGACATTATAGACATGGGTACTATTAAAGTCCATCAACATCAACCACCACTTCAGTGGTTGTTTTGTTATTCCAAGTATTTTGGCAGATTTAGTCCAATACTTTAGTGGGGAGTTAGATTTGTTGTAATAGTCGTGTTAGCCCTGCTTTATTGTTACGTTTTTACGTTTCATGTAACCCATACCTTAGATGACAGCATTTGTAAGAACAACAATTTAAAGGTAGGATACACCATTGGTAATTGCTTGAATTATGATGAATGGGTAGATTTGGGGGGTTGTATTTTATAGTGAATATCGTTTAACTGACCTGTCCGGAGTTTTACAATTATGGATGCCGAGAAAAGCACGAAAAACAGCGTTTGTTTTCAACCGGCGTCGAGCAGGTTTTTTTGCGATCACCGTCCGGCGATCGCAAACAAAATTCTATACAATTTTCTTCATAAAATTCAATTTTTCAGAATAATTACACAATATCTAGCGCAATTATTTTGCTAGAATGCCTAGAATCATTATTTACTTTCAAATGAGTAAGATATTTCTAAATAATTCGGTAGTAAATATTTTTGATATCTGCAAATGGTGTATCTACCTTTAAGACTTTCACAGGTCAATATTCACAAGAAATATCCCAGGAAATTGCCTTACAAGTTGATTGAAGGACAAGAATAACACCTCGAGATTCATGTTGACAGACATTGGGAGGGAAAACGAACCTTCAACATATAGAAATATTGCTTCAGCTGCAAGTGGTGTCAGGAGTGTGCTTATCAAGGGAACAATATTTGACTGATAAAGCAAATGTGGCTTGTCAGTGAATTGGCTTCTCTTCTATTATTCAACTGGAAAAGCAAACATTGTACAGTGAATAACTGGAAATGTAAAAGTAAAAAAAATGCTACAAATGGACAAAAACAATATTTTTTTTTTTTTTTTTGGGGGGGGGGGGGGGGGGGGGAGGGCGGGGGAATTTCAAGAACTATGCAGAGAGATCCCTTAAAAGTACCGTAGGCACTGTAGCTCAAAGGTCTGAAAAAACCTGCAGATAAAGAAGAAATTACTTTTAGAGGTGGGAGGAAAAACCCTGAAGAATATACTGCAGGGGGAAACCGATGGAATCAGGCAGGAACTGAAAACCCAATTCACAATTTTTGGCCCAGGTGAGATTAGAACCGAGGTCACAGCAGTGGAAGGTGAGGAAAAAAATTGTTAAAAAACAAGCCTCGAAAGATCTACAGCCCAAATCGGAAACAAATTGGTAATGAAGAAAGACATTCGCTGTGGTACCACTCTGAAGATTTACAGGGTCCGTGATTCTCCTTGTTATAACTCTTAAGCAGTGCCTGCATATTGATCGGGCAACCCTCTGGCCCCATGACCCACATTTAGAAGTGTAGCGTCATGCGACTGGATTTCATCTGTTTAATCCCTTATCCATCCTCGTCTAGGTGCGAGGAGCTGCATTTTATTGTGGGGGGGGGGGTTAATGACAGTTTATTCCATCAGCTGCATTCCCCCTCCTCTCTAACGCTAATATTTCCTGGGGTAGTATCAACTGAAGACTGGCTTGATGGGGTTTAAATATAAGGGTGGACCCAGTGGCATTTGGACAGGTGTCTCGTTTAGAAGCAATTTTGAAGATGGTTGTTAATTTCCCTTTTGCGGGTGCGTTGTGAATTTAAGCTGTTCTACTTTGGGGAGAGGAGTTTACCCAGCTTTGAAAAACTAATTCCCCTCTTATTCCAACCATCCCATGTCTGTTGAAAATAGCACCTGGTTCTGCAAGATTTGCACGTATGTGGTACTGTCGGATTAAGGCATTACAATTTCACCTGGTCTTTGATGACAGAACAATTCAGATCTTCGAATGGTTTTGCAATCGATTATTTGTTTACGAGGTGTGTTATTTTCATGTATCTCCTGTTCATCTAATGTGTTTCTGATTTTGCAATCGGAGCAGACCATGCACAGTGCTGTCCCTGTGAGGAGGATATGCATTTATTCTCAAACTTACTCCGTTGTAAACATCCTTGCTTGTATAATGTATGCTCTTTCTCAAGTTTATCTTGGGTTTTACCCACCTAGTCACGTCAGCTTTATAATGTACATAGTTTGCCATCTATATGCTCGTTTCAGTGTGCTTTAAAGGTAGTATACACATTGGTAATTGCTTGAATTATCACGAATGGGTGGATTTGGGGGGTTGTATTTTATAGTAAATATCGTTTGACTGACCTGTCCGAAGTTTTACAATCGTGGTTCGAGCAGTTATTCTTATGTTATTTGTGTTTTTTCGCGATCGCCAGACGGCGATCGCGAATTTTTCTTTATAGAATTATATTTTTCAGAATAATTACAGAATATCTAGCGCAATCATTTTGCTGGATGCCTAGAATCATTATTTACTTTCAGATGAGTAAGATATTTCTTAATAATACGGTAGTATTTATTTTCGATATCTGCAAATGGTGTATACTACCTTTAAGTGATACAACACCCTTCATACACTTGTCAATTAACAAGACATGGGTAGTTGGCAGTGGGGTCGTGGCGATTACAGCGAATGACGTAGACAGTTGGTATAAAGCCTGTCGGCTCAGATCGATTTACCGACAGCAGACGGCAAGAGAAAGCTGTGATACATTGTAGCTGACATCCTCATCACTGCATCTTATTTATAGCTTGATTGGAGAACTCTTCATTATTACCCACTCAAAGGTCCAGCCTCTCTGCTATGTCTTCCTTTTTAAGGGTGTTTCTCTTCGCAGATCTTTCACACGTATTCCTCCCTAATTATCAAGACCCTTACGTAAGAGGCAGGCGTTGATCCGTGGACTGGCTCGTGTGTTTCATCGGTCCTGCCAACAAACATCTCGGATCCACCCCTCCCTCCTTTTTTTTCCTACTTTCCTACCAGTCTCAATGTGTGCCACAAAACTACTTCCCTGGGTGCCTATGAGTAGAACTCCGAGGTTTATTGTCTTCAGTTCTTGTTGTAAAGATGCATGTACCAAACTGACTTGCCATTGTTTAGAGAGTCATTAAAGGTAGGATACACAAGCGGTAAATTGCTTGAATTATCAGGTATGGGTGGATTTGGGGGTTGTATTTTGTAGTGAATATATCGTTTAACTGACCTGACCGAAGTTTTACAATCATGGATGCTGAGAAATACAAGAAAAAAATGATGTTCGTTTTCAACCAGGGTCAGGCAGTGGTTCTGATTTTGTTATTCATTTTTTAAAAACAATTACATGATATCAAGCGCAAACCTTTTGCTGAATGCCTACAATCATTATTTACTTTTTAAAAAGTAAGATATTTCCAAACAATTTGGTAGTAAAGTAAAATTTTGTGTATCTTCAATGGTGTATCCTAACTTTAATCTGCTAACTCGATTAAAACAGCTCGCGCTCCGACAAAAAAAAAAGGCCTTTTTATTTTCGTGTCCTTTACTGTACGGTACGTGTACCCTAACCCAAAGCTACCCCTAACCTTTTACTGGAGACCCAAAATGAAACTCGGTCATCCTTTTTCAAACAAATAAAACTGTCCCCTTATTAACTAAGTGTATGCCTACCCACATACCGTACACTAGACCGTATAGTGAAACTTAAAGAATCATTTTCGAGGTGAATTCAAAAACTTTGTCGGCAGCCCCCCAAAAAAGGCTCTTTGAACTTGACAAATCCCGGTCTAATAGATTGGCTCCAGAAAGATCCGAATTAGAAATGTTGTTAGTCTACGCATTATTTGTCATCTGCTTGTAAGTTTTAGAAGCCATTGTTATTGGTACGTGTTACAGGGATGATTACATTTAAAGGTAGGATGTAAACCATTTGCAGATATCGAACAAATTTACTACCAAATTGTTAAGAAATATCTTACTGATTTGAAAGTAAGTAATGATTCTAGGCATCCAGCAAAATTATTGCGCTAGATATCTTGTAATTGTGCAAAAAAATAGCATTTTATGAAGAAAAATTCGCGATCGCCACAAAAAAAGATAACATAAGAATAACTGCGCGACGCCGGTTGAAAACGAACGCGATTTGTTGGCTTTTCTCGGCATCCGCGGTTGTAAACTTCGAACAGGTCAGTTCAACGATATTTACTATAAAATATAAACACCCAAATCCACCCATTAATAAGGGAATAAATGTGTGTTCGAGAGGTTTTAATCACTCTGTTTAATACCGATTGGAGTCTGGGTGCTGATAATTACCCGAGCCGAAGGCGAGGGTAATTATCAGCACCCAGACTCCAAGAGGTATTAAACAGAGTGATTAATACCGACCGAACACACATTTTATTCCCATTCATAAATACCTTTTTTGTAAAATTCAGCCCAAAAAGCCCCGAAAATCCAGGAAAATTGTCGCAAGTAAATTTCGGTGTTTCGCCATTCTGTCTGTGTCAAATGACATGTTTCCGCCTCTGTCGCTCTCTACACAATACATGCAATAAAGCGTATTTACTGTGAACCAGACTATTACTGCCATTGGCAACCTCGTTCCCAAGGTGTCGAGCTGTACGCGCTCAACACTACCCGCTCTTATTATTGGAGACGAGGTACGGTTCAGGGTTGGAAATAAAGTGAGCCCTGGGGACGGAATGTTGTTTTCAGCTATGTTTAAACACTTCCAGCCATGTCTTTATCGTCCGTTTAATACCGGCCACGTGACGGGCTCTCGACCAATAGGAATGCCTAAACTGTCCCAGGTATTTATGAATGATAATTCAAGCAATTACCAATGGTGTATCCTACATTACCTTTAACTTGATTGGGAGAGATTGCTGTCCACCAACAATGAACCTGCTAAATTGAGTGTGTCAAGATTGAGCTAATATTACACGTTGATACAACGCGTATCAACACGTGAGAGACTTCAGGTCATCGATCGTCGCATCTTCCAGATGGCGATCCAAAAAAAGACAACAGGAATAAAAGACTGGTTGCCATGGTAACTACATACGTTAATTTGCATGCTTCCCTGCCCCGATGCTTTGATACATTGATCAATGGAATCAATTTAAATAAAAGGTTGTGCAAAGGCTATCGGTAGATACAGATTTAATACTAGTTCGTAAATACCTTTTACAGTTTAGCCATTCCGATTGGTCAAACACCCTGAAACATGAGTTTTAACCACAACCTCCCCCAAGAATTCAGAGAGAAAAGTAATACCTATTGTATTCTAATGAAACTGTAAACAAACCCACACATCCCCCCCCCCCCCCCCTTCAGAAAATGGGGGCATAACTTGACACATCATACAGCAAACTGTACTACCCCAAACCTTGTATATTTCTCAAATGCATAGCTAGGAAATTGTTATTGAAAAAGGGAAGTTGCAAATTCATCATTCGAAGGAAGTCTAATAACACATCCTATTCGCCATCTTATTTTCGTGTCTAAGTCTGTCTTATTTGACCGTTTTCCTGCAGGCTGACGTTACTTGGCAGCATTTATTAGCAAATAGAGGTTTTCGGGGGCCCAAGATCCAATAATAAGCCAGCTCTTCAACCAAATTATGATTGATTGATCTGATTAATCAAAGCCCAGCCTTAATTTGTGTTTATTTAAGGCCTTACACACAATAAATCGGAGGTAGACGCCTTCATTAGTTTTGGATAATTACCTTCATCTTGTCGTAGCAAAAGGACAAATGGACCCATGATGGGGACAATTATGCACAAAGGTTACCGCCATGATTTCCCATCTTTTATCTTCAAACCCTGCAACAAATATAATTGGTGTCAAATTAAAGGTAGTATATATATATATATATATATATCAAAATTTGGGATGCTGCGTAGCACTGAAGAGCATAGAAAATGTGAAAATATAAATATAACAGTGCTCACCGGAAATAAGACCGAGCTTTCGGTGCGAATGCACCTTCTTCAGGGAGAATTATGGCTTGTTGTGATGTCCCGCTGGTAGAACAAACGCGGAGAAGGTGAACTCCGCGTTCATCCCGTCAGGTTGGAGCGTGCCCAGTTGGAACATCACACGCTGTTCCAAAGAAATGCAAGGATGCCATCCCTTATAGCCAATTCCTCCGCCTCCGTCGTATTTGCAGCGAGGATAACCAATTTAAACAGCGAGGCAAAGAAATGAAAGTTTTTTTCCAACGACGTGGATACCCATCATCTGTGACCGATGGTGCGCTTCGCAGAGTTTCATCGGTCACCCGCAATGCCGCCATGAAACAAGCCCCCCCGAAGCAACAAGGTCGTATTCCTCTTGTTCTTACCTACCACCCCCTAAACATGGCTGCCAAGAATATCCTCCTCAAGCACTTCAAGACGCTGCAGGAAGATCCAGCAACCTGCGCCATCTTCACCCAGTCTACGAACCCCCTATGTTCCTTTAGACGTGACCGCTCCATCAGCAACCATGTTGTTCGGTCAACACTCCCCAGCACCACTTGTACCATCGACAACGGCCCCTTCAGAACTGTTCCCTGCAAGCGTCCAAGGTGCAAAACTTGTGCACATGTTGACAATACATCATCCATCACTGGTCCCCGAGGCCATTTCAACATCCGCGGCCATTTCAAATGCACCACTACTAATCTTGTTTACTGTATTAAGTGTACTCGCTGTGGCTTGCTTTATATTGGAGAAACCAAGCGCCGACTTGCCGACCGTTTTACGGAGCATCTCCGAAGCGTTCGGCTGAAACAACCCGGCCTGGCTGTCGCCCAACACTTTGGCGCGCCATCTCACTCCACCAAGGACATGAGCGTCTGCGTTGTTTCCACGGCATCGTCGGACACGCAGCGCCGATCTTTGGAACAGCGTGTGATGTTCCAACTGGGCACGCTCCAACCTGACGGGATGAACGCGGAGTTCACCTTCTCCGCGTTTGTTCTACCAGCGGGACATCACAACAAGCCATAATTCTCCCTGAAGAAGGTGCATTCGCACCGAAAGCTCGGTCTTATTTCCGGTGAGCACTGTTATATTTATATTTTCACATTTTCTATATATATATATATATATATACCATTTGCAAACGTCAAAAAACTACTGAAAATGAAATTCCTTACTTGACTTTTAAGTGAAATTCCTTACTTGACTTTTAAGTGAACAGTCTCAAGCATCTTGAGAAATCACGGTACCTGGTGTGCTGCGGTTTTCCAGAAAAGTGGAATTTTGTATCAATTTCCAACAAATGCTGGCCGGCAATCGTTGGAAAAGCCTGATTTAATTTTTTAACACTGCCTCCAATTTATTCAATTCAGTTTAGTCCACATTTTGTTTGTAATACGGTTTCGCATCTGTGGATGGGTGCAAACCAACTAGTCTGGTTTCCTATAAACCTGATAATTCCCCGACATCTATAAATTGCTCTGTATCGTCTGAAGGAAGTCAAGGAACCAGAGTAAAAGAACAGCATTTTTTTTCTAACTTATCCAGCTGCTACGAATGCAAAACTTTCAACAGGTAAGTGGCACAATATGTGAAATATGAAGCTCCCGAACCGACCATTTTCGAAAATTACAGCAAAACAAAATGGCGTAAACCAACTATAAAGGCTTGGACACTGCATTTTCTGCTCTGGCATCCATGTTTAATTTCTCTTTGAGCAAATTTGTTTTGGTAGATTTATTTTATTTGCTCAAGTTGTCACCTGGCCATTGTTGATTTATGCCATCACCTGCCCAATGTATCACTGAGGTCGGCCCTCCTACAAAATTCAGTACATAATTTCCAGAAATTTCAGTCACTGGGAGCATGTTGAAACTCTAGCCCATGGGAGATTGCATCCGGAACAGAACTATTAATAAACGGTGACAGATGACGCGGGTATTGCCATTACTTGGCAGCTTTATTTTTTCTTCTTGCACTACTGAAATCGGTTGCCATAAATCGCAAGTAATGCGTAACCTGATATCGTGGTAGCTGTTGAAAGGAGTGTTAATTGCAGAAGAGTTGCTTGAAAACATTAGGACTTGGCCTGCATTCCCTGAACCACCCCATCGAGTTGCAGAATTAACAAATTGTACTGTCAAACTGGGGGAGGGGAGGGGGGGGGGGGGGGGGGGGGGGGGGTAGTAAAGAGGTTGAAGAGGGGTTATTTTAGGAGGCGTCAGGCAGATTGTTCTACCCACTATAGAAGTGGTTGTCAAAGCGGTTGACACAAATTAAGTGCATCACATTACATCACATTATTTCAAACATGAAATTTGATGTTTCCTGCCTGACACATTAATCATAATTCTCACAAGAATTTTGTTTGGGGGGTTTGTCACTAAATGTTTCATTGGATAATCAGTTTGAACAAAATTAAGCAGGACATTTAAAAACTACATTCAGAAATATTCTGAAGTTAGGTGAAAAGTAAAAATGAATTATAAAAATCAAAAATTATAATTGCTGATTTTTTGTTTTTACATTTTACACAAATATCAAGAAAACACTGGCAATCAAGTTTTGAGGAGGGACGTTGTTCATTTGTGTGCCTGCTAAATTTCAAAATGCCCAGGAATCTTTGTGTACTGTACCACTCGTACAATTTTTTGAACTTCATAAAACTTGCTTGTCAAATGTGGGACGGGTTGTATCGGAACTACATGTAACCTTTCGGAGCACTATCAAAACAGATACTAATGATGTGCAAAGCTTAGATATCCAGGGTCCGGGAAAGAGAAATCTGAGCAACGTCAGATGGCTGCAGGCTATAATCAGGCACGCAACAGAATGGAATGACAAAGATACCCCAGGTAATTCCAATTAGAGTTCCGGGCATACCTTTTTGTTCATCTCCCCCTCTCCCTTCATCCCCCCCCCCCCCCCCTTTCTCCCTTCCCTAACATCACCATCTACAAGACAAGAGATGATGAGCTGTAGTTTCCGCATCTTCATCTGGTCACTGCTGGTTTATGGGGTGGGTCGGATGAAAGAATGCGGGTTTATAGGGATCCCTACTGATTATTAAGCTGTAGTGTGTTGAGGCAAGCAGAAATATGAAAACAGTAATAGAGGGGTTCTGGAAGGAATGTTGCTGGCCTGGCTTAAAGGTAGGATACACCATTTGCAGATATCGAAAATATTTACTACCGAATTATTAAGAAATATCTTACTCATTTGAAAGTAAATAATGATTGTAGGCATCCAGCAAAATGATTGCGCCAGATATCCTGTAATTATTCCGAAAAATTGAATTTTATAAAGAAAAATTCGCGATTGCCGGACGGCGATCGCGAAAAAAACAAAGATAACATAAGAATAACTGCTCGGCGCGTGTGGAAAACAAAAAACGCTGTTTTTCGTGCTTTTCTCGGCATCTATGGTTGTAAAACTTCGGACAGGTCAGTAAAACGATATTTACTATAAAATACAACCCCCCAAATCCACCCATTCATGATAATTCAAGCAATTACCAATGGTGTATCCTACCTTTAACCAGTTCGCGCCGGATGACGTATATAAACGCAAATATTTCCCCAGATTCAAAACGGATGACGCATAAACACGCCAAGTTCAAGTTCGGAAATGTATGTCAGCAGCGGGCAAGGCCGGAAATGCATGGGTGTGCTTCCCGGCACTATCAGCCTCAACACGCTTCGGATTGAGTTTCGTTAAAAATAATCCCGCCCGTGGGTTTGGCGATGTTAAAATAATCCCGGCGCGAACTGGTTAAGGAAGAATTAAAACAAAAATTGTTTATTTCAGGTCTTGAGATTGAGGAAGATGAAGTTTTCTAGCCTCGGCCTAAGATGTTTTTGCTAGCCACTTCTTGTCAATTGTTTTTTCTTCCTAAAAAAAAATGTGCGTAATTATGTGGTATCAGCTCCTTTTTTTCTAAATCATTTTGTTTCATTGACTTTGGTGCCTTTTGTCTATCTTCTTTTTTGTTTCTTGATTTCCTTCTTATGTACGTGTGTGTATTTCTTTCTTGATGAAGCCCCCAATTCTTCTCGATCTCTACGCTGCACATTCATGGTTAAGGTTTCGGGTTTTTGTAGCGCATCCAATGACTCCGTTTATTGCTTGAGTGATCTGCTCCCCGGTTTGATAACATAGTTGGTTGCATGCCTACAGGCTTGATGCTCTGCCCTGCTGGCTATCATCTGTCTGAATAAATGGTTGTAATCAGTCGACACTGTCTTGCTACTGTAGTACCGTTGGCAAGAAGATGGATTTCTAGGATCATTTGTTGAATGCCTAAAGTTGATTTATTGCCTCTGTTTGTTTGGGAAATGGCACCGGAACAGTGTTGAATTTGTTTGTTGCTGAGTTTGTTTCTCTTTGTGATTGGGTCGGCGGGTCAATTTCGTCTTGATTCATTCCGGCGGTTGCAGTTGGACAGTACGTTTATTTGCCAATTGTCCGACGATAAATCTAATCGATTAATTTCCTTGATTGACCTTATTATTGGTGATAAAGTTTACAAACGAATTTACCATCAGCTCAAACTCAGTTCATTAGAAACTAAAGTTGTGTTTTAAAGTCCACCAGATTGCAGTCAAAATCCAATCTGGCGCGCAAAGGTCAGCTAATTAATTGGTCAGAACACGTGATTTATCGATAAGCAGAAGTAAGAGATTTTAGCAACTATTAGACTTTTCAGGCACTTGTATTCATTGGCGTTAAGCAAATAGAATCAAAGTCTGAAAAGAGAAGGAAAAAAGTCTTTCGTTGGACTTGAGATAGACAGGTGAAGGTTATCGAGAGCTGAGCTTTAAATAACCTGTGTGACATGAATGTTTTGAGTTCGCAATGGGGCATGGTTTAATATGTGACAGCTGTGCACCAGGTGTGAATTTTAAATTTTGTTTTACTTGGTGGGCTGTCTAGCAAGCAAATTGAAGTCTGTATATAAAAGGGTACTGTGAAATCTGTAAGCAGAAATCAGAGTTGTATTAGATTTCCCGCAAGTTTGTTCACAAGTCCAGTCACAAGTCCTTTCATATAAGCCAGTCGCAAGTCCTTTCATATAAGCCAGTCGCAAGTCCTTTCATATAAGCCAGTCGCAAGTCCTTTCATATAAGCCAGTCACAAGTATAACTGACCAAGGAATGCTCTTGTTAACAGTTCAATTGAATAGCTAGCGACTTGACTTTAGAGTGAAGGACGTGTGAAGGATTTACAGGGACTTAAAAACAACTCTGGAAGAAATATGATAATGAAATTCTGTCTTCATGACTGGTCTTTATGTTTTCTTTTTTTCTTGGAGGAGGAAGGGGGGGGGGGGGGGGGTTATGGGACCAGTTGAGAACAATCTTTAACCCAACTACCTAGGGTGTGTGCAAAATCATATTGATTTGGGAGGATTTGGGAGGATTTGGGAGGGTTAGGGTTAACCAAACTTTACTATCACTAGTGGTGTTTTGTCACTCTTTGTGTCCCAACATTATAGAATCGCCCACACAGATTGTCAGGTTTTATCAAAGGTGGTCATTGAACCTTCAGTTGACCATACAGTTCTGTCCCACATACTGCCCAAGGTAGCTACTCTATCTAAAACCTTATATGGCAATGGCTGTAGCCCCTTGAACTTCTTCATACATTCCTCACTGGTCAGTTGGTCAGTCAGAATCCAAGTATTTAAAAAAAGAAACATGGACACCCAACTGCACCCTCTCAATGGAGGAATGCTCTGGAAAATGACTTCCGACAGTTCAGGAAATTTTCCCCAAATTGAAAAATATGTCACCACAGCTTGGCTCTTTAATATCATCTGAGCTGGAAATCTGAGTCAGAAGCTGACACACCATGATCAAAGTTTGGTAAACAAACTGAATTCCATGGACAGCTTGATTGTTGATAGTTTCTCTAGAGCTGAGGAAAGCCAGTGATCACTCAATAGTTATTGACTATTATTCGACTAGTGGACATTCTTTTTCCAGAGGTGTAATTTTTGTGTTGCACAATTTTGAGGCACTCCTAAATTGTGTATGATTAGAACTCTGTATGTATGGTTAACATGGTGTGTCTGTGCTTTTAAGGGGGTTGCACCCTGGCATTGTATTTGTTATAAGCTTTTGAAAGAGACTTCGCACGAAAAAAATTGATCAACGACAAGTAATTAAATTCATTAAAATCAATTAAATTCAAATTTTGAATTAGCATGAATATTTTTGACCTTTCGCTCAAAACTGCTGCGCGAACTTTTAGCAATGATAACAAATCATTTTTTATGACTGTAGAAATGCTTGCCAATGCAAAAAAGTGAATATTTCTTAAAAAAATATTTGGAAAAGAAAATCGAAATTTTGCAAAAGCAATGGACACCCTAGCTTTAAAGTTTTGGATGTTAAATCTTTTACTGTATAAGTTCTACATGCTTTTATGCTGAAACTTGGGTGCAGTGACCCTTGAGTGGAAGGACACCGTTCTTTATCTGATTACTGTGGTCAAAGGTCATGTAGGCATCATAAGAGGTCATTGTTCAAAAATGATTCACAGGTTTTGTTGTCTACATAATTTGCTGGTTTTTAATATAACTTGGACAAAGTGATCCTTGGGTTGTGGTTTATAGAGGTTTATTGAAATAGGTAAACAGTTATGTAGGGGTCATTTGAGGTCGTTATGAAATTCACACAATTTGCCTTTTGTTTCAAAGGAAAAGGCGACATGAGGATCTGAGGGTCACTTGTTTAAGGAGAAGAAAAAAACCTGGAATTTGGAATTGAAAAAAATAATGTTATTGCTATTTTGTCTTTCTTCTTTCTTTGTAGACCTCTGACGAGTTTGAAGTTCGTTTCAGTGAAAGCCTGAATGTGTCCAATCCGACCCAGGTATCCGGTTACCCAGAGGCTCCACTGGCATACGATGCTATATGGGCTATAGCACTGGCCCTCAACCAGTAAGAAAAGATTGTTTATTGTCGCCAATAGGTCTCTCTTAAAAGTAGGATACACCATTGGTAACTGCTTGAATTATGATGAATGGGTAGATTTAGGTGTTGTATTTTATATTCATAAATACCTGGGACAGTTTAGGCATTCCTATTGGTCGAGAGCCCGTCACGTGGCCGGTATTAAACGGACGATAAAGACATGGCTGGAAGTGTTTAAAACTAGCTGGCAGCAAAATACGTCACGCGATGTCGCATTATAACCGTCCCCAGGGCTCACTTTATTTCCAACCGTACATCGTCTCCAATAGTAGGGTGGTGTTGGGCGCGTACAGCTTGACACGCTGAAAACGAGTTTGCCAATAGCAGTAATAGTCTGGTTCCTAGTAAATACGCTTTATTGCATGTATTGTGTAGAGCGACAGAGGCGGAAACATGTCATTTGACACGCACAGAATGGCGAAACACCGAAATTTACTTGCGACAATTTTCCGTGATTTTCGGGGCTTTTATGGCTGAATTTTACAAAAAAGGTATTTATGAATGGGAATAAATGTGTGTTCGGTCGGTATTAATCACTCTGTTTAATACCGCTTGGAGTCTGGGTGCTGATAATTACCCGAGCCGAAGGTGAGAGTGATTAAAACCGACCGAACACACATTTATTCCCTTAGTAAATATCGTTTAACTGACCTGTCCGAAGTTTTACAATTATGGATGCCAAGAAAAGCACGAAAAACAGCGTTTGTTTTCAACCGGCGTCGAGCATTTATTCTTATGTTACCTTTGTTTTTTCGCGATCGCCGTCCGGCGATTGCGATTTTTTTTTCCATAAAATTCTATTTTTCAGAATAATTACAGGATATCTAGCACAATCATTTTGCTGGATGCCTAGAATCAATATTTACTTTAAAATGAGTAAGATATTTCTTAATATTTCGGTAATAAATATTTTTGATATCTGCAAATGGTGTATCCTACCTTTAAATCATTTCCTACAGATCAGCCATTTGCATCAGCATTTTGAGCGTCAACTCATTTCGAGCAACAGGCATCTGTATTTTGAAAAAAATTCACACTCCGCAACATTTGCTTGATTGCGTAGCAATTACATTTGTAGTTGTTATCCTACAAAGATGGCTGTCTCTGAGAGAGATCTAAAGTGATTTCGAAACAGAAGAAAGTGTATTAGGATGTACAGTGTGTTTCGTAACAGAACACATTTCAATGTCAATTGTTAGCATTATTACTCCAGATTTTTGTATTTTTTTATATAAAATAGTCATTTGTTGGTTTGTTTGCACAATATGTTTGTTTGTTTGTTTGTTTTTTTACAATTCAGGACTGCTAATAAGCTTGCTGACCGCGGACTGAACCTAGAGAACTACACTTACGGAAACCTGGAGATTGCGGGAGAAATCTTCAATGCACTCAACACCACCAACTTTGCCGGGCTTTCAGTAAGTGGGGGACAAAAACTAGTTCCCACCGCTTGGCACTCAGCATTTGGGAAGTGTTACATTTCCCAGAAAATTTTGAGATTTTTTGTTTTGTTATTTCGGTAATTGATGTTTAACCTTCTACGGAGCTGGGTAAAAGTTGAACAAAGAAATTAACTGAATCAGGGTCCGAACCTGCAACCAACAAACCTAATAGTTAGCTTTTTAAAGACCGAAACTAAACTCAAACGGCAGTTAAAAACAAAATTTTAACTAAAGAAAATTGTAAAAACCCAACTGTTTTACAGATATGTCAGGCAAGATGCTGAAATGGCACTGCATTGACCCCGATGCATACCCTAAGCATACCCATTACAAAAAAGCCAATAAAAAGTATGTCCGGGCGATTTCAAAACATCCGTTGTACACACACTTGTACCGAATCGCATCAAGTAATGGTATCGACGCATTCAGTGGGAGATGACGCTCTGACTCCGTATCAACGAATTAGGCAGCGAGCGGTCCACTTCCCCAAGAACTCGCCCACCCTCTCTCTTCTCTACTTTGACAGACCGATTGAGAGACTTGTCAGCAGGGACTAGCCCTACACGGGCACAAAACGTGACCACACATCCACGTAAATCAGGGCTCGAAGCTAGGCACTATAAGAAATACAAATAGTAATCAAATGCCCTTCTAGCCATGTTGGTCAGAGCGCAGCATGCAGAGTGGAGACCGTTATTAAACTAGAAACTCTCTTGTGTAAGGGCTCCCGTCTGATCCGTGCCAAGAGGTGGACCGGCCTTAATCCTGCTTTTGAGCCCCTGAGCCATGTTCTATCGTTCCCCATGGGATTAAGTCGGATTTATTCTAGCTTGAAAGGAGAACTTCTCTTTTTTCTTTTCTTTCCTTTTTTTTATCAGTCTGGCAATATAAGATCTTTATTCTCCCTCTGCGATTTGTTGTCTCTCTCTATATATATATATTACTCTCTCTTTCATTTTCAGGGGAAATTGCGATGATTTAAGAAAGTGGTAATCTGGGGGATTTTCGAACAATTGCATTGGAATTGTATTAGGGTCACTTGTATTGATAAAACCCTTTCGGGTGGAAAAAGACTGGACTTTTATATTTTTTCTTTTTAATGTACATAATGCAGTTTACAAAAATGACAGTGTGAAAGAATTAATATTTGTTTTTTTGGTTTGTTTTCATTCTAATAACCGTGTCTAAAGTACCTCGTTAAAGATTGTTTTGGAATTATTGTATTTGATTCCTCAAGGATTAACATTTGATAAAGGTGGCTGATTTTTTTTGGTTTTGTTGTAATTGTTGTTGTTGTTGTTGTTGTTGAAAGTCCTCATTGCTAAAGACATTTCTATTAATTCATATTTTGTTTCTCCATTTTTGTTTCAGGGTCAGGTTGCATTCACAGCAACAGGAGACCGTGTGACGAGGACACAAATTGAACAGATGATAGGTATGTCCTGGGGGCCAATTTCATGAAGCTGCTAAGCACACACATGAGAATCTTTCTTGGCAACCACCCCCCCCCCCCCCCCCCCCCCCCCCCCCCCCCCCCAATTTAAGGTGATGTACATGTATATTGTTTGTGACTATTATTCAGCGGGTTTTTGCTTAGCATGAAAAATATGTGGAGTTAGGGTTACTAACCTGTTTTACTGAGCAAGAAAAGAAAGAAAAAATTGTTTTACTATTAGGGATGTTTTACAATTGTCAAATTTTCACTCGGCCAAAATTCAAGTTTTCACGGGTATATCAGAAAGTTGAAAAATAACTGAAATGAAATATGGTGTGACAACTTGTTTCAATTGCAGATGGAAAGTATCGGAAAATTGGTTACTATGACTCCCTCCAAGACAACTTGACGTGGCTCGTTCCAGTACAATGGCCAGGTAAGAAGGGGAAATATGTAGCAAACATCCTACCTTTAAAAGTTAGGGGGGCGGGGCGTTTATGAAGATGTGCAGTAGTAACAGCACTTGATACTTTTCATGTACATGTATATCGTCAATTTTGTTTTCAGCAAGAATTCTGTGCATAACTGTAAATGAACATAAATATTCCCCCACCAGTGGAAAAGCAAATTGTTCCCAATGAGTCGGGTCGCGAGTCGGGTCGCGAGTCGGGTCGCGAGTCGGGTCGCGAGTCGGGTCGCGAGTCGGGTCGCGAGTCGGGTCGCGAGTCGGGTCGCGAGTCTAGAACTACTGAATAATTATGATGCGAAGAGTATAGAAGCACCCATTTATGGTAATTACCCCTCGCCCTAGGGAAAAAAAATATGCTGCCTTGGCAGAAAAAAAGAGAAATGCTATTAAATAAACAGCGAAATTGCTAAACAGCTGAAATTTAGTGGCAAAATTGAGAGTTTTGTACCTTTTTTTTTTATTGCCGCAGGAAACCACATTGTCCTGTTTTGTTTGACAAGCAATTGTTATGATTCTAGATGACAGACAAAGATGAGATAACAAACCATGAAAGACCGTAGGGGTGTGTAGGCAAATGGTCAGCCAGACTGAGACAGAAACGTACGGGGCGCTTTTTTTTTCCTCGTCTCTCTCTCTCTCTTCTTGTTTTTATAGGAGTGCATTGGGGGAAAATGAAGAGCACTTTTTATTGACTTTGCCCCGTGCTCGACAGCTGTTCCCGTGGTCCGAACCCATCCTAGCCTAATGTGATTTGTATCGACTGTCGTATCTCGCTCCCCCATTACTACGTTGCCAAGATCCATTCTTGGTTTTCAACCGGCACGCTTTAAAGAACAATCTTGGCCTGCGGGATAACTGTGGTGAAAAAAAACTCTTTTTCCCTCAGAAAAGAAGTAAAAAAAACAGAAGCAAAAATAATATACAAGGGCAACAAAACACCGTGTGTTTTTCAATGGGAAAACATGGAAAGATCATGTTTTCTTTAATTTCAAAATACAAGCAACGATTGACGTATTAATTCTGTCAGAACTTTAGAAAGGGAACAAGAAATATCAAGACGAGTTTAAACAAACAACTTGCGATTGTGGGTATGGCATCATGAGTACTAGTGCAATGTTGCCGGAGGTTAAAAGATGGCACGGCAGATGGACCTGAACTTGGATTCTGGGAGATTTTCTTTGTTTATAAAAGTAAAAAAAGTAATACAAAATTCCTGGAGGCGTTTATTGATTTTGTCATTTTATGAGTTTGTAGTCTCTACCGTAATTGCATCATAGACTCGCAATTTGTAGCAAAACTGCTGTATCGCGAAGGCCTAGGGAGGTGGGGGAGGGGGTTGGTTTGAGGTAGTGAAATATCAGAAGAATGGGGACATTGGCCTAGGAAGGCTGTTATGAGAAGTGGTTAATTTTAGATCTTCCGAGCAGTGAACTTACAGTTGACAATAAGAACTGCTAATCGCCATATGCAAAGCGTTTCATATGAAACATGCATTGAAAATGTAGTGGTGCAGTTTGTCACCAACAAATAATGAATGTTTGTGAGTGAAACCCTGTTTTTGCCAAGGAAGAACTATCATGCTAAGCAAATTGTTGTGCTTAGAAGTTCCATGAAATTGACTCTCGATCATAAGCCACAACCGCTAGGCAAACATCTAGCCAGTCCAGGATTGGGTATTAGCTATTTTTAAAGAATCCCGCAACGAACCGGGATGACTTAAGAGCTGCATCAAACATTCGGTATCCAGGGGCGTTATATTAAGAGGATGAGTCTGTGCTGTATAACAGTAGTAATCCATCTTATAAAAAAATATCTGAAAATTGGAGTATGTCTCTTATAAATGTGACTTGGACATCAAAGGAAAAAACGTAAGACTCCCCAAAGGAAAGGAACTGCATCAGAAGAAATCCATCCTCTAGTCAGAAGGGATAGAAAACTGGGGATGAAAATGAAGATAAAGGAAAATGAAGATGTTTTGGTTTAATGAAGTTTTGAAGAATAGAGTCAGTCCTTCCCTCAGGCACTCAATTCTGGTTCATACTCGACGCAAAAGCGAACGTGAGTTGGTGACTTTGCAGCAAGTTTTCGGGCTGTAAATTTGCAAAAGTTGAACACATTTCAACTCCGACGAATTTCTGCAGCGAATGCTTTATTGTAACATCAAATTGGCTTTCACGTGAAGTATGAAGCATTTTGAAAAGGGATTGTAAAAATGCTGTGTGAAGTTGTGGGAACACGTGAGAGGCCCAGAATTAAAATTAAAGGGTTTTCTGGAAGCGAGAAAAACAAGTATTTAGCCAACTTTTTCTGAACTCCAGGAAGAAAAAAGAATGTCCCCAGTACATATGGAAGGTACAACCGTATGAGAGGTACGACTGTGAAATGCCGCAGCCTCATGGTCTTGAGCATTGAATTTGTAATCTGTAGGTACATGTAACGCTTCAGGTTGTGGGTTTCAGTCCGGCCTGGGACTATGGTGTGTGTGCGCCCTTGGGCAAGGCACTTTGTCACTCATTGCTTCTCTCCACCAAGTAAGTGGGTACCTGTGAGGGCACTTGGTTTAGCTGCTTTGCGGCGAAATGGCAGCATCGAACTGTAGATGGGAGCTTAGATGGTAGCTTAGATGGTATTTGGAATGTTTCATAGGCCCAATGACTGGAGTAATAACGTTAAGCGCTTCGAGTCCATTGGTGATAAAGCACTATATAAGCACCGCTAGTCCCTGCTGATATAGCATGATGCTTTTTCCAGAGAAGCGATTCTTCGCAATAGAAGAGAACAGCATTCCCGGAGTTGTACCTTTAATGCTTTCTGTACTACCTACCCTGTCAACGACCTACGGTACTTGTAAACATTAGTGTTGTACACTGAAAGGCCATTCACCCAGTCTCCGGCTTGCTTGTAGGTCACATGGTCACTCCTCCACCCTCCCCCCTTTTCTATTTGTTTTGTGTGTGTGTGAGCAGAGCCCACATTTCGATTAGAACAGTCCTAGATGCGTTCTGCCAATCAGAACTTTATTAAAAAATGAATTGGCAGGTTGTGCCAGTGGGCACGGCGAGCAAGAACTCAACACGTCACTATTAATTATCTCGCCTCTTGTGGGAGCTTGTAAATGTGTTTTTTGCACATCATTATTATCATTGTCACCTCAGAGAAGGAGGACATTTATTTCCCTCTTGACATTTTATTTTGTGAGTATATTTCAATGAGCTATTCCAGCCAGATTCTGTCGTTTTAGTTGTGTGCTGTTTTGGCATTTTGAAGTACGGCACCTCGTTCTTCAGAGCTGATTCTGGCTTAGTGTATCATCCGCTTGGCTTGGTGTATCATCCGCTCCGTGTTCAATATTTAGTGTGCAAGCGTGCAATTTCATGCAACTTTGCGCGCCAGCCAATTTGGAGCCAACATTAGAAATGGTGACGTTGTGTTGATCGTCAGCTTTTGCTAGTGGTTTAGTGAATAATCGGCCTTTAAAGGAAGGATACACCATTTGCAGACATCAAACACTTTTACTACCAAATTATTAAGAAATATCTTACTTATTTGAAAATAAAAATGATTCTAGTATCCAGCGAAATGATTGCGCTAGACATCCTGTAATTGTTCTGAAAAAATGAACTTTATGGAAAAAAAATAAGAACGACAGACGGTGATTGTGAAAAAAACACAATAACAACAAAAACAACTGCCCGACACTGGTTGAAAGTAAATATTGTTTTTCTTGCCTTTTCTCGGTATCCTTGATTGTAAAACTTTGGACAGGTCAGTTAAACCAACGAAATTTACTATAAAATACACCCCCCCCCCCCCCCCAAATCCACCCATTCCTGATGATTCAATGGTGCATACGACCTTTTCAGACAAGCCCCATGTTAGAGAGATTGCACAATTAAACGGGCATTAACTTGAGGTATTTCTCAGGTTTCACAAGCTACAGTTTGTTTTCCTTTTCGTTTGTCATTCTTTCAGTTTTTTTTTGCAAGGAAATGGTTGGCTTTGAATAATTTGGGTTCTGATAGAGAGATTGTTGAGAAATACTGATGCAGAAGTGAAAGTTGTCTCACTGCAGGATGTCAAACATGACCCCCTCCCCCAAAAAAATCAGTTCCCGTTATAGCCACGGCTCTCCACTCGCAAACATGGCAGGGAGGATTCCAAAATATTGACATGGAACTCGGGGTACACATTTGCTCAACTTGTGTTTACAAGCGGCTCGTTCGAAGGACTGCCTGCTGGCACGCTGGCCAGATCCTGAACTCGGTCGGGTTTAAACATCTGTCAGCGATGAGGTCCGGAATTCCGCCGCTGCCCAGAATAAACACACAGACACCTGGTCTGGGATGCTACAACTATAAAAAAAAAATACCAACCTCAAAGAGAAATAAAAAAGAAAAAAACGTCAATTAACAATTATTAAAAAGAAAAGAAAAAAGGTGGCCGTTGTAAGATCATCATTGTTTAACTTTAGAGGTCATGTTTAGAGGTCTTCAAAATATTTATGGTAATTTTTTTGTATTTTTGTTGTATTGAGGATTGCTTTTTAGATGACATTCATGCGAGATTTGGGCTTGAATTGATATTAACAAAAATCTACTTTGGTCATTCGTTGACATTTTGTCACAATCCTATTGGAGGCTTGGAGTGTTATAGGCTAGCATGGTTATAGTAGGTTTATGTATTGTATGAAATAGAACAGTTCTATAAATGATATATAGCCGACTTTTTTTTGCAAATTGTATTCTTTTTTTCCCCTTTTACTTCTATTTGTTGGAGGGGGAATGTCTAAAGCCTCGCCAGCGAAAAATTCATTATAAAACGTAAAATGTTATGAAACCTGAAATTGATATTGTTAGCATCCATGAGTGTATTGTGCAAAGAAGCACGGTACGGTACGGTACGACAAAAAGAGATGAGTTTTTCTCAAGGTTGTTGATACAATGTAGGCCCGTCTTCGCGGTGTAATTTGATTTTGTACAATAGCGAGCCGTAATTGCCGTGAACACAAGGTGAACTGGCCGTGAACGTCATTTGATTAGGAGTAACAAGACACGACATTTTTCAAAAATTAGGAAAGAATCCTAAAATACTGAATGATCAGGGGTTTGCGTTAGCATTCGTGGTGCGTTTTCGGGGAGACAATGTGATATTCAAGGAAGTTTTGTAATTATTTTATAATTTAAAGGTTATTTTTGTTTTGTTATAAAGTTACTAATTGAGGTTACACAAGGTTAATTTTGTTTAAATATTATTCCTATTGATAATAGAATGTGTAAGTCTCTTCAGTTGATGTTCACTTTTTTCTGTGAGTGTCTTGGTACCAAACACTGACTAGTCTAGCCACAGACTCTCATGTTTGAATTTACTGTTATTTGTGTATTTGATTAAACGGAAGTTGAGGTCAACAAATATAATTTTATAATAGTCATAAATTCACAGTATTTTCAATATGTGACCCAACCCAGCGAAATTAGTAGCAAGTCGCCAAAACTACTTTTGAGTAATAAGCCGTTTAACACTATCACACTATCACACACAATAGAAATAAATAGAAAGGTCAACCCTTTCACCCAAATAACATTTGTTTATTATAAGATGCCAACCTCGGTGATAAATACCCACATTAAGAGCAAATAATGGTTTGTTTTTTTCTGCATGTGAAAAATAAATAACCGAAAACATGTCCGTAAGACTCATTACGAATAAAAACCCATGCCTGGGCCCGATCAATGTCAAAATACCCCGGCACGAACTGGTTAAGGTTCAAGTCAACATTTTTAACAAGATTACAAAAAAAAAGCACCAATGCAATCCCTTTTAATTGATCAACCAACGTAATGAATTGTTCGAGCTCTGCAGGTCTGCAGAATCAGTATTCGACCTCAATATTCAAACACTGTAAATATTTATGTTTAGTTGCCTACAAAGAATGAATAATTTTCAAGAGAAGCCATCGGTATGCATTTTTTAAATAGTGCATGTATATAATTAAAGACAAACTTAATAATTGATCAAGCTTAGCTTCGCCATCGTTTGTTGATGGTTTATTATTTTCCAAGGTTCTGGGTTTTTTTTCCCCCTCTTTTATTTTGTTTGCTTCTTCAAAGTGGATGTGGTTGAATGTATTTGATGAGGACATATACATCTCGTCCGAATAATCAAAGCCTATTGTGTCTATTGTCGGGTGCGATCGATGGCACGTTTGACAGCATTGTCAGCCAACAATGGATGACCTTTTGCTGCACGATCCGTCCGCAGAATTGAGCGATTGAAGATACTTCGAGAAGCAGTATATCGAGCCGGGAGGCGTCAAGACATTAAATTTTCAGCCACAAAGGCAAAACAACACTGGAGAAGAAAAGAAAGTGTGTGCATTAAATTGTAATGGGCTAAGTATGTCGCGACGCGGCAATATCGTGTTTTTCAGCTGCACCACCCCCCCCCCCCCTCCCCTTCTCATAAGGCGTGGCATTTTGTATCATTCATGGCCTAACCCTGGTTATTAAAGCAGCGTTCAGCTTTATTATGATAATTACTTATTGGATATTAATGGAGTGGATGGATCTAATGTCTAACCTCCCCTTCCTGTTTGTCCTTAGGATCCGCCCCTTCAGTGGACACCTGCCGCCCAATTTTACTTGAAATGATTTGGCCTTACCCTGGTCATAAAAAGCAGCGCTCGGCTAGATTATGATAATTACTTATTGGATCAAATCTAAACCTCCCTTTCCTCCGTTTGCTCCGCCCCTTCAGGAGGAGACCTTCCTCCCAAGGACGGTGTAGACACCAAGCCCCAGTTGCGAGTCATCTCCAAGAACCTCTTCATTCCCGTCTGTATCATGGCGGGCATGGCTATCGTCTTTGCCTGCGTCTGCATTGCCTTCAACATGTGCTTCCGACACACTGGGTAAGAAGATGACCACGTAGGGAATCGAACCCCCGAGCTTTTGGATCGCAACTCTGAATCCTTAAAACAAATTGTATTTATATCTTTCTAGTAATAAAACTATAGATTTCTCAAAAGTTGCGCAGAAGCTGTAGCTGAAAAGCCACCCTCCCCCCCCTTAAAAAAAACCCACATAACTTGTTGAGAGAAGAGAGTGAGAAGAAGTTACAGTTTTAGAGGTGGGAAGAAACCCCTGAAGAATATTTTTGGGGAAACCCACGGAATCAGGCAGGGACTGAAAACCCAGTCCACATGTGGACTGTGACCAGGGCAGGAATCGAACCCGGGCCACAGCGGTGGAAGGCAAGGGACAGTAATCACTGCGCCAACCTGACTCCTGTAGGTTAAACCATTATAAGACCATAATTTTAGCAAACTTTGAATCCATCATTGATGTTTTTTTGTTTTGCCATTTGTTTTTGCAGATACATCAGTTGTTCTCAGCCCCACATAAACAACTTGACTGCGATAGGTTGCATCATTGGCTTAATGAGTGTATTCCTGATGGGATTAGATGGACAGTACATTAGTGAGGGTCAGTTCCCTATGATCTGCAGTGTAAGTAAAAGCAGTTTGAAGACTAGTTCATACTCGGCCTGATGAAGTATGAAAGGGCAATGTGAAGGCCAAGAGACTAGCTTTGACGTCGCAAAACTTTTGTTTGGTGCAAAGTTTAAATGTGACCGGCCATGACATAATGGGGAATAACCCCCACCTTTGAATAATTTTTTTTACACCATAATAAAGAGCAGCTCGTTAGCTTTCCAATGATACCATAATTTATGTAGCTCAATTATTTGAAAAGATATACCACAGGAAAGTTGGCAGTGTGCCGTCAAACTTTAAGCGATTTTATTTCAAGAAAAAAGACATTGGAAAACATACGTGCTTGCGCTACCAACGACAGTGAAACAAATTCGTAATTTTTTCCCACATTTGGGGGTATTTTTCCACAAAAAAAATACACAGTATGAATCTTGGATACCTTGGCTACTCAAAAATACAGAAAACTCAGAATCGATTTTTAAAATGAGTTGTCACGTTTGGCCAACTTCAGCGCCGATTACACGAATGTTTTGGGCGAATTCGCAGAGTATGAAAACGAGACTTGACAATGAAAAAATCACTGTTTTATTCACTTTTGCGCTAAGTATAAACTGGTTGTTTCTATAAAATGCATTAGTCCCCTTACCACCCTAAACTGTACTGTCTGTTACTCACTTCCAATTAAACCACCTAGCGCTGCACTTTATCAGCAACGAATTAATGGGAACTGAACATGTCAGTTTAAAATTGTATCCGAATTCATTCTACACCAGTGAAGGTATCCTGCTAGATAAAGTGGATTTTGTGGCCAAGAAGCGGTGTGTGAACTTTGAAAAATAATTAAAAGATGCACTATGACCTGGAATATTTTGGGGATCTTCAGGACATAGTGCCACTTTAAACTATTGAGACAACGCAGATAATTACTGTAACTGACACAATGTTGGTGATGAAGATCATGATGATGATGATCATGCATTTGTAAAGCGCCATCTATCTAGTTGCCTATTCCGAGGCGCTGCCAGGAACACCGGGGCGAACCCCTTCTCTTAGCGAAGAGTGTTACTGGGTTCTTTTACGTGCATTACACAACGCACGGGACCTACAGCTTTACGTCCCATCCGAAGGACGAAGCAATAGTGGTTTAATTGCCTTGCTTAAGGACACACGTGTCGACACCGAGACTCGAACCCACGCTCTGCGGAACAGAAAACCGAGTTCTTAACCGCCCGACCACGACACTGGTGCCGTTTCAGGCAGTGCTTTTGAATGGTTTTGTGTAACTCTTTTGTGAGTGAATGCACAGTAATAATATATATTTTTAGTGGCATGTCAAAAAGCCAATTTCCTTTGAAATTTCATTTATAGATATTTTGACGTGTCAGTTAAATTCTTTCACCAATATGACAGACAGATTGATCATTATGCCACCCAACTGTCAATCATCATCGTTGTTATCAATTGCTGTATAACCGTTTATTGTTGATTGTGACTTTTTATATCTCATTTAAAAGTTAATAAATTTGTTTATCTACTGATATTAATATTTTTAAGCCAACAGCGGTTGTTAGCCAAAAAAAATGTTTATACAAATATAAAATAGATACATGTTTTATGGGGTTATTTTTGAAGGGGTAGTTATATATTAATTTATTAATTTTTTTGAATTATCGGTCTGTTTCTCTTTTAACTTTAAAAAGTCAATTCACTTGTTTTGGTTGTTGGTTTTATAGAAAGGCTAAGGTGGCATGTTTGTAAGATTCTCGGCAGGAAGAATCAATAACGAAAACTGTTACCCAGACTGTTTTTTTGTTTGTCCTCGTAGTACTATAAAGAACACAAAACGGAGGATTTAATATAAATCTATCACGCTCAATTTGAGCATTTTGCTCGGCCAAACTGCTCATTCCATTTCGTTATTTATTTATTTGTTTATTTGATTTGCTTTTTGTTTATTTGTTACTTCTTTCCCTCTGGTACCCCGGGCACACACCAAGGCACCTCCAACGTGCCGGAAAGAATTGGCGTCGCTAACGACGTCCCATTGATTAAACTGGCGTTTTCACCTGCGTGTTCCCGAGAGAACCTCAGGCAGTCTATCCGTCCACTTTAAGAAAGGCTGGGGAGGAGGGGGGGGGGGGGGGGGGGGGGGGATTGGGGAAACCTCAGGAAACCTCAGGACAATTGGCTGCTAACTAAATGTTTCTTAATATACCCTTCACCTTTATTTACTCAGTTTGCATGTAGGGGTAGGTGATCTTACATGTTATTACGACCGAGGATCGAAACACAAAAGAGAACAAACAAAGGTCTCCTTAAAATCCTCGAAAGACGTTTTTTTAATGAAAATTTGTCCTCGATCGGTCGGGTAAGCGTTAGGTTAATATAGTAGTAGTAGTAGTAGTACATTTATTTCAAGTCTGGTTCCCTGACCTCACCATTAGGAGAGCTGCACTTTGTATTCGTTATTTTCTTTTTTAATTCACAAATAAACCACAAGGGAACTGACTAGGTAAATGACTAGGTAAATTTGCAGAAATGTTAAAGTGAACAAAGAAATTAGCAAGACGAGACTCGAACCGACCTCCGGAATACCGTATTGGCGCTATACCAACTGAGCTATCTTGCCCTGTGTTGGTGGTCTCCCAAATCGTCAGTATCTTTTTTCGAGGGCGCTATTCAGAAGTCATAAACACCAGAATATCTTGTAGCCAGGGACCGAAACCGATTTTACGATACAACCTTGGAAGCGAGATTGTGGGCTCACTCAATTTTTTAAAAAATTTCTGCTATATTTGTTGTTCATTTCATCATTGCGCTTTATTCTTCTTAAATTTCTTAAAGATAAAAACTGATTTCTTCATTCATATGTTTTGTTTATGTATATGTGCCTTCTTGGGAAAAAAAAGCAACCGTGTCAATTTCATGCATGATGGCAATAAATCTATATTTAAAAAAAGAATTCTGGTAATGTCAAAGGATTATGGATAAAAAAAATGATGTGATTCACGCTTCAGTGAGTGTTCTGCTCTGACTGCATTAGACAGCAAGATTGATTATGTTGCCATGCTGTAGGCATGTTTTCGCACTTAACTATGATGTTCACTTCCTCTCCACCCCCCTGGGCCCCCTCCCTCCCCAGACCTCATGCCATAATAAGGGCACGCTTGATTGAGCACACCAGAACATACCACGGCTCATGTGAGAAACAGGTCATGCCGTAATTAGGTCATAGTTAATGACTTGTTTGTACCATTGTATTTTAATTATTGGATCTTGATCGTGATAATGTTCTGTAGCTCGTGATAATGTTCTGTAGCTCGTGATAATGTTCTGTAGCTCGTGATAATGTTCTGTAGCTCGTGATAATGTTCTGTAGCTCGTGATAATGTTCCATGATAAACATGTTCAAACGAGATATACTTCTCTCTGTGCAATGCTTGTAACGTTAGCAGATGATTAAGAAATAAATCATGAGATTCACGCTCTATCGACTGTTGTGTTTTGGCTGCATTAGACAGCAAGATTATAGGCATGTTTATCACTCAGCCTTGATAGTTTGCTCTCTTCCTGCTAACCCCATCACCCTCCTCCTCCCACCCCCTTTTCATATTTTGGCATACTGATTAGATTTAAGTGTATATTTTTCTATTTTTTTTAAATGCAGTCAGTCGCTTGGCTTTTGGCCGTAGCATTTTCCCTGGGCTACGGAGCCATGTTCAGCAAGATATGGATGATGCACAGTCTTGTCACTCAGGAAAAATCAGACAGCGAAGACGGACGCCGTAGGCGACGGAAAATCAGCCTGCAGGTGAGTCTAGATGGGCAGTGGTGTCAACCAGAGACTAGGGTGGTTTTCCTTAGCTTAGGCTCTGTCTCTGGTTCCATCACTATTGCCAAACTGCATGAACAAAGCCAAAGTTGGAGACGAAGCTGGGGTTTGGAAAATGGTTTAGTGGTTATCACTAACGAGTCTCCTCCCCTTTTACTCCGACTGGTTAGGCTCTTTTCCACGAACTAGATTGTATTCTTGTTGTTTTTTCATTATTCCCCCCCCCCCCCTCTCCCACAAGATTTGTTTGTTTGTAAAATAAACATTCTTATCTTACATGGAGGTGAACTGTCAACAACAAAAAGGCCATATTTTTGATATTACAAAATACTAAATTTTGCTGAATATAAAATTACAAACATAAAAAATTTGCTAAAGCCAATACAAAAATTTGTAATTAATAAACTTAGTCAGAAAACCACCCCTTCCCTTCTGGTTTCAAGCATATATCATTAATTCTTTTCATATCCATCAGAAACACACTTTTACTCCTTACAAAAAATAATCCCAGCCAGCTAATGAAAGAAAAAACTCCAACACCAACAGTTTTATGTACAATACAAACCGGCCCCGCTGTCCTCGACCACCTTCTGTCGAAAATCTGAATCTCATCATTTTTTTTTTTGGTACGGAGCAGAAAGTGGAAGTCTGGAAGATGTACCTGATGATCGGCATTTTGCTGGTGGTAGACCTAGTTCTCCTGACCGTCTGGCAGATCATGGATCCTTTGTACCGTCTAGTGGAGGACTTTGACAAGGAGGAGCACTATGAAGACGATTTGGAGATACAGCCCCAGCTGGAACACTGCGAGGCTGACCATCTATCCATATGGCTGGGTAAGGGACTGTTCATACTCGGCGCAAAAGGCAAACACTAACATCAGGGCATCAAAACGACCGAAGATCTCCTATTGTGTTTCCCTTTGTTCCTGTACTGTAACCTAACCCCATCGACTTATTGTACACTTTAACGACAGAGGACTGAAAAGGATCTATTGTTTGCCTATTGTGCTTCTGTCCTCGGGGTGGGGGTGGGGGTGGTATGTAGTACATGAACACGTTTTCACGCTGCACATTAGTGAAAGTTGAAAATATTTTAAGGTATTCGTTACCGGTCCTTTTTTTCTTACTTTTTTTTACTCTTACTAAATTTAATTCCCCACCAATCTCCAACCTAACCCCCCCCCCCCCCCTCAATGCCCGACACATAGGTAGCACCCATAGGAATGTTTAAGTTCAGGAGAAGGTTACCCTTTCTATCCCCCCCCCCCCCCCCTCCAAATAAACGAGATCATATTTACCCTGAAACTGACGACTGCCCCAGTAAGTGCTGCTTCAGTTTGTTTTTCACAAACTCGCTTTCACCATTTGATTGGCCTGATTAAGATCATGTAACTGCTCAACAACCTGGTCTCAAGAGAACATTTTCTCTAATGGGGGGCTCCTGTTAACAAATACAAACCGGGGCCTGGTTATAATCTCTGCCTAATTGACCAAATTCTGCTGCAGAAGTAGACACCGATAGCTCTGGAGAGCACTTTTACTTCAATGGAAATCGTTTATAAGGTTACACATTCACGGTACGCCGCTGTTTTCTTGGATTACTGAGCTTTTAGCGTCAAGTTTTTAGACCGTATCGGTATGTTGGGTCGGATTTCTGAAGAATTCAAATGCACCGATCCAAAAATGAATACTTCTTGGACGACCGGAAAACACTCCTTCAAACCTTGCAAATTTCAGTTAACTATTAGGCCCAGTCGTTGAGTTTTGAAAAGCAAATAAACAGAGGGCTCCGATTCCTTGCCAGTTCAGTTTTGGGGAAAAAAAAATTGTATCAAAGATTCCACACAAGTGTAATATCCTTGGGCAACCCGGCCAGTAGATAATCACAGGTGTATTGAGTTATGTTGTCTTGTCCGTGCTTTAGTGAATATCTATACACACAGTGGCTACAGGTTTGTGCACGGTCAAATTACACCTTCAAGCACTCTAACAAATTTCCTAGGCCAAATTTGCCCAGTGCTTTGCCGAGTCGAAAATTACACTTATCTGGGTCAAAATGGCCTAGTAAATTGTTGTCTTACCTGCACATTTTTTTAGAATATGCTGCTAGCACAAGTGCATGTGCTAGCAAATATTTAAGCAAAAGCTAAAGAACTTTTTATTTAGAGAGGCCTTTTGAGCTATAAACTTTTTGTTCATGATACACATATCAGTGTGCAACATTTTTGAACTCGCATCATGTATTTGCTATGTGCCATGAGCGCCGTTTTATGGCAGATACCGGCGCTATATAAGTCTTCAATGTATGTATGTATGTGAGAAATCCACACCGTGCCATGTATAGATCATGCACGGAGTCCATGCATGGGGGCCAATATTCACCAAAATCATTTTTAATATTAGTTTTGACTCTGGCATAAGTTTATCTCTTAACTTTGTTTTTGCTAAACACGAAATGTTGAGACTAATACCGGGTTTTTCAAGAATGGTTTACAAATTTTCACTAAAGTATCCCAAAAAATAAACGAGAATTTAAACCCGAATTCTTTTCAGAGCTGTTTCTGTATTGCAGCCACTTGTTAGATTGGTGCCCATTGCAACGTTTCCTTTCTCTTGTTTTCTATGTCCATGCAGGTATTTTGTATGCCATCAATGGTCTGCTGCTTATATTTGGGTTGTTTTTAGCCTACGAGACGAGGAACATGACAGTTCGAGATCTGAATGACTCTAGATATGTGGGCATGTCAGTTTATAACGTATCGGTGAGTATTTTCTATTACTTCCGCCAAGAAGGTCGTGGTTTTGCCAGCATTAGTTTGTCTTTCTGTCTGTTTGGCTGTCTGTCTGGCATTTTTTTTTTTACCAGGATTACGGAAAACAAACTACTCAAGGGATTTTAACGACATTTGGTGGGTAGATAGCTTATGGGTCAGGGATGATTCCATAAAATGTTCAGATTGATTTAGATTTAAATTAGGAATCTGGAATGATTTGTTAACACTTTAACGCGTTTTGCGGTTGGGCGACATTTGCCAGTTGAGGACGCCGTACTAGACAGCCTGTAACGTTGGGGTATGTTTTTTTGCAGTTGGGACGCATTTTTTTTGCAGTTGGGATGGAGGTCTGCGCTCTAAGAGTGCTCTTTTTCTAAATGAACTAGCGACTTGGGCTTGGAAGTTCATATAAACCCGATTCGTACTATCGTGTTTTTCATGATTTAACATCTTCACCCAACGTTGCCTTTCCTTTCTCTCTCTGCAGGTTCTGTGTATTATCACAGCGCCAGTTACAATCATTATTCGCAGCCAGCAAAACGCGGTGTTCGGGTTTGCTTCCCTTACAGTCATCTTCTGCTCGACCATTACGCTGATTTTAACATTTGTTCCAAAGGTGAGAAAAGTGATACATTTGAAATTGATTTCCCCCAAAATAATTGTTCAACTTCTATGACAAGGCCTCAGTAGGATTTGAAGTTTCCACAGCCTACTAATTTGTTTAACTATATTGAAAATTTAACACAGAAATTGACTGGAGTAGGGATTTGAACCAGTGACCTCCGGATTGCCATTCCGGTGCTCTACCAACTAAGCTATCTAGCCCTATTTCTTTGTTCAATTTTCAAAATAGTATTAACTTCCATGAGTCAGTTAGGGTGTACTACCCACAGATGCCAGCCTGAACCTACCTGGGCTCGTTCAATGTACAGTTAATCCTTCTGCGAATTGATTAAGGGCAGATTTGTTTTAACCAGTTCGCGCCGGAGGACGTATATAAACGCAAAGTTTACCCCAGATTCAAAACGGATGACGCATAAACATGTCACGAGCAAGGCCGAAAAAGTCTGTCAACAGCGAGCAAGACCAGAAATGCGTGGGTGTGTTCCCCGGTACCATCAGCCTGAACCCGCCTCGGATCGAGTTTCGTTTAAAATAACCCCGCGCCTCGGCTCGGTTAAAATAATCCCAGCGCGAACAAGTGGTTTGGGAACGACTGAAGCTAGGCTAACTATCATCAATCAAGTAATAACATTTTCTGTTACCTTGTCTACCAGATGCTATATATCCGTAAGAACCCTGATGGAATGTACACAAAAAACATGCCGGGCATTGCAGCCCCCAGCAGGGAGGATGAGGAGAAACATCAAAGGTTATCAGCCGACAACATCGAGATTAAAAGACAAATAGCAGAGGTGAGTGATGGTCATGAAGCAGAGTTGTATTCGAGTCCCTGCAAGTCCTTTTACAAGTCCAGTCATAAAGCCAGTCGCTGGTTGAACAATGACCAAGGAATGCTTTTATAGTCAACAGTTTATTTGAATAGCTAGCAACTTGACTTGAGATTGAAGGACTTGTGATGGACTTGCAGGGACTTGTAGGGACCGAATACAACTCTACCGTTAAGAGAGGGTTTTGCAAGCCAATGGAAACTGTTAGTGCTCCAGGAAGATCATTAGTTTGTGCGGTCTTGTGATGCATACGCAACTTTCCCAGTGTGAAATGCACAGGTCTACTGCGCTCATACGTTACCTGTAGAGCGAATTACTACATTTGCATATTCCCTAGACCGGCAGGTATAATCGCTAAGAGTTTGCCAACAGCGCCCTCCAGAGGCTACCCCATAGAGCCCGCACATGCGTGCCCCGTGAACGTCCTCTTTTCTCTTAGCGGTGCTCGCGGTAAGACGTGTTTTTCTGGGTCTCCCAGTTACACTTAAATTACTGTGTTTTTCGCAAGAGAGTTCAACAGAATAACAAGATATTGTAGAGTTTTGTAGAGTGTTGTTTTGATGAGTTACAGTATGAGACGTTTGGCGAGAGCTCCGTCTGTCATAACCGAGGGAATTTGTACTCACTCGGGACAGCCGGGAGCCTCAGGGGTTGATGCGGGAAACGCTGCGCCGTTCCCTAATTCTTCCCCCAGCCGGCACTCACAGCCACAATCAGCTGTGGGCGCTGCCGGTCCCACCGATCGGGCAGGGGAGTACCAGCTACGGTCTCCTCCCCGGCCATCGTCGGTGGGGCGGCTAAACGTAAGGGTAGTTCCGGCAAGAGCCGCAAGGCGGACTCCGGTGTCGGAACCAAACCCAAGCCCGCGAAGGGGCGCGGGAATAAAAAGCCAGGGACCATTGTCACGGTCCCGCACGCTTTACCCGCCCCGTCCCCGAGCTCGGGGCCGTCTATTGTGACGAGCCCACGCAGCTCGGTGGGCCATAACCCCCCCGCGTCCCCCCAGCTCACTGGCAGTGTACGCCACAGAGTCACGGGGTGGACAGGCCTACGGGCCCCCGGGCTTGCTAGCCAAAAACGGGAAGGGGCGCGGGAATAAAAAGCCAGGGACCATTGTCACGGTCCCGCACGCTTTACCCGCCCCGTCCCCGAGCTCGGGGCCGTCTATTGTGACGAGCCCACGCAGCTCGGTGGGCCATAACCCCCCGCGTCCCCCCAGCTCACTGGCAGTGTACGCCACAGAGTCGCGGGGTGGACAGGCCTACGGGCCCCCGGGCTTGCTAGCCAAAAACGGGAAGGGGCGCGGGAATAAAAAGCCAGGGTCCATTGTCACGGTCCCGCACGCTTTACCCGCCTCGTTTCCGAGCTCGGGGCCGTCTGTTGTGACGAGCCCACGCAGCTCGGTGGGCCATAACCCCCCGTACCTTTATGTACCCCCCAGCTCACTGGCAGTGTACGCCACAGAGTCACGGGGTGGACAGGCCTACGGGCCCCCGGGCTTGCTAACCGACCCCGCCCTGTGGGGCTGGAGGCGCTGCCGCCCGGGCAGGGGTTTTGGGGGTGTGGACCAGTCTTTCCCGGGGGCCCCTGGACTGCTGGCCGACCCCCACTCTGAAGGGCCGACCACCGCATCGGGTTTTACCCGGTGTTCGGGGGTCGTGGTCCCCCAGGAGTCATCCGATTTTTCGGAATCCTCCCGGCGGGTCCGCTCGAAACATAAGAAAGGGAAGTCTGGCCGGCGTTCCCGCCGCTCGCCTTCCTCGTCCAGCTCGAGCAGCTCTTTGGGCCGCCGGGGAAAGCGTCGCCATGGCGACAACGTCTCCCGGACCGAGTTCCTTACGGCGTTCCAAACCATCTCGGCCTCACTGGCGGCCCTCTCTGCCCCCCGGCAGAGGGCCGCGGTGGACGGCCCAGTGGCACCGTTGGGATACGCTGCCCAGCCGTCTGTTATCGGTCACGGTTGGGTGGCTCAAGTACAAAGGGACGCACCGCACACAGTCAGCCGTGCGCCGCCGTCCCCACCGGCCCTCAGCCTGCATCCATCGATGTCCCTTGTGCCTGAGGATACGGCCCAGCCACCGGACCGTGACATGGCGCTGCCTGCCCCGCCACAGGGGCCGGCCAGCTCACCGTCTCAGGGGTCAACTCGGCCCATGCCTTCGGGGGGCTCGGCCTCAGAGAATGAGGTCGTCCATATGCAGCGCCTTTCCATCGCGGAAACGGAGCTGCGTCTGGTCCAGCGTGACATGTGTCGCGTGCTTCAACTGCCCCTTGTGGAGCCAGCACCGAAGCCCGACCATAGGTCGTTCAAGCGGCGCACTGGGACGGCGGTGAGCTCGGAGGAAATTTTTCCCGTCCTCCCGCTGGACCAGGTGTGCGTTGAACATATGGGAAAGATCATGAAAGCAGACAAGTGGTCCGCCGTCACCCGCCGGACCAAGGACTATTACCAGTTCCCGCCGGCGGATTATGAAAACTTTTTCGCCGTGCCTACTGTCCCCGATGCGGCGAAGGACAAGCTCGCCGCTGATGCGGGTGCTGCAACAAGGAAACGCATCTTCTCAGACAAGGTCCGAGAGAAGTTTGAGGAGACGTTGCGTAAATCTGACACCGCCTCCCGCTTCGGTATGCGCTCCACCTCGTTCCTGCTACTCCTTTCGGAGTATTTGGTCTCGGGGTTGGATGAGGAGGGAGGCGTCCCAGCTATGCTGCAGGCTGCTTTCCACTGCTTGGACCAGGGGGTTGCGTGTGGTCCTCGACCAATTTACACGCATCTCCACCCTGATGACATCGGCCCGTCGCGGGAATGTGCTGGACTCAATGTTCCTGCCCTCCCCTGCGGCGCGCAGACGATTTGAAGAGCTCCCACTCGCTGGCATGGATCTCTTCGCAGGCCAGTTCGAAGAGTTGATGCAGGCTGAGGCCAAGCGTTTGAAGATGACAGAGAAAATCAATCTCAAGAAACCTTCAACCGCGAAGCCTTCCTCCCAGCCTAAGAAAGCGTCGTTCACCATCCCCCGACGCAGACCTGTGAAGGCGAACAGAGGGAGTTTTCGTGGCCGTGCCGACAACCCGTCGGGTGCACGGCCCGCCCATCCCCAGCATCAACCATACACCAATCCCGACCGACCCGGCTCAACGTGCGTCCCTCGAGGGGGAGATCTCCTCCCTCCTCGAAAAGGGCGCAGTGCGGGTCCTTCCCGCCCAGCGGGCGCAGTCGGGGTTTATGTCGACGTTCTTCTTGGTCCCCAAGAAGGACGCCGGCTTATGGCGCCCAATTCTCAACCTCAAGCGGCTGAACAAATTCATCCGCCCCAGGCGCTTCCGGATGGAGACACTCAGAACCATCCTCGAGTCCCTCCAACCGGGAGCATGGGCGGCCAGCCTCGATCTGAAGGACGCATACTTGCATGTCCCTGTCAGACGGGAGCACTGGGAATTCCTGCGGTTCCAATACGACGGGACACGCTACGAATTCACAGTGCTCCCCTTCGGCCTCTCGACCTCCCCTCGGGTATTCACCCGGGTGGCTCGGGCGGTCGGGGCGGCGCTGCGGAAACAAGGGGTCTCGGTCTTTATGTACCTCGACGACTGGCTCGTGGTGGGCCAGTCGCGGCACTCAGCAGCGGGGGCGCTTCAACACACCTTGCGCCTGGCGGCCGACCTCGGTTTTTTTATAAATCCCGAGAAGTCGCACCCGTTGCCAACCCAGTCCCCCACCTTCTTAGGCGCGGCCCTCGGTCTCCGATCGAGGTTGGCACGCCCTACAGAGGAACGCCTGCTGAATGTTCAGCAGTGCGTCTCCCTTTTTTCTACCGGCCGAGACGGCCCCGGCACGGGCCTGGCTCAGGCTGCTGGGCCTGATGGCCAGCCTGGTGGATTTGGTCAGCTATTGCAGGCTGCGAATGCGGCCAATCCAGCTGCACCTACTCATGTTTTACCGGCCCAGCCGACACGACATCAGTCATCCCGTGCCAGTCACGGCCTGGCTGGTCCCTCACCTGCGGTGGTGGCTGGTCCCTCACCTGCGGTGGTGGCTGGTCCGGGCCAACCTGATGGGGGGCAAGGCTTTTCGCAGGCCCCGCCCATCCCTGACGGTCACGACCGATGCATCCCTTTACGGTTGGGGGGCCACCCTCCACCCCCGCCAGGCGGCGGGCTGTTGGGGCCCCGAGCATCGCTCGTCCCATATAAACGTCCTCGAGCTGTTGGCCGTGGCCAATGCCTTGGAACAGTTTCAGTCCCTAGTATCGGGACGGGCGGTGCAGATCCGGTGCGACAACACCACGGTGGTCTCGTACATCAACCGCCAGGGGGGCACCCACTCCCCCCGGCTTTGCGCGCACACATGGGAGCTTTTCCACTGGTGCATGCAAAACGAGGTCGACCTCTCGGCGGTGTACCTTCCCGGCGACGAGAACGTGGGGGCGGACGCCCTATCCAGGGGGTGGATCCGCCCCACGGAGTGGACCATCCGACCGCAGATCGTTCAGTCGCTGTTCCGACTGATCGACCGGCCACATGTGGACCTGTTCGCCTCACGATTCAACCACCAGCTCCCCATCTATTGCAAGGGCTCACGACCCGAACGCATGGCGGACGGATGCCCTGTCGTTCCGGTGGGACGGGTTACTAGTACGCTTTTCCCCCGTTCTCGCTGGTCCCTCGGGTTCTCGCAAAGCTGGAGGAGGAGGACTGCAAAGTCCTCCTCATCGCCCCATTTTGGCCTCGTCAGCCGTGGTTCACGCGGCTGACCAGGCTGCTGGTCCACCGCCCGGTGGTCTTGCCCCGACAGGCGGATGTCCTCCTCCAGCCGGGATCGGGTTTTCTTCACCCAGCTCCTCAGGATCTACACCTGACGTGCTGGGTGTTGTCACTCAATCCCTCCGCGCGGCAGGCTTTTCTGAGCGAGCTGCGTCAATCGCAGCCCGCAGTCGAAGGGCCTCCACGCGGCGGGGTTTACGACAGCCGACTACGCCACTTTTTTAGATGGTGCAGACGGCGGCCTGTTCGTCCCACCGATTCATCTCTAGGGGATGTGGCCGACTTCCTTGTCTATCTATTCGAGAGCGAGCTCTCGATCGGCACGGTAAGGAATTACCGGTCGGCAATTGGAGCGGTCCACAAGGGTTTCCCTGATGGTACCTCCGTGTCGGACAACCCGGCCCTCAGCCAACTCCTGAAGGGCATGTTTGTCGCTCGACCCCCCACGCGTCGGCTGGTACCGGCTTGGGACCTCCCTAGCGTACTATCAACGCTAGCGGGGCCTCCTTTTGAGCCAATGGGCAGCTCGACCTTGCTCCACCTGTCCATCAAGGTGGCATTCCTGCTGGCGGTCGCCACGTCGCGCCGACGTAGCGAGCTCCATGCATTGTCAACCGAGGCGGGCCACATCAGGTGGGAACCTGACGGGGTCCGCCTCATTCCCCGGGCCGGGTTCCTAGTAAAGAACCAGTCCGAGTCATTTGTTCCTCCGGACATCTTTGTCCCAGACATTAAGTCACGATCATCTGTCGCGGAGGATCGTTTTTGGTGCCCGGTCCGGGCCCTTAAATGGTATATTAGTCGCACGGAGGCACTCCGTACGACTCGTACCCACCTATTCGTGACTTCGACCCCGCCTCACGGGCCGGCGTCGCGGGATACGATTAGCCGTTGGCTACTTATAGCGATCCGCTCGGACGCTCGCGTCTCGCCGGCGGCGCCTATTCGTGCTCACGAGATCCGGGCCGTGGCGACATCGTTCGCGTTTTTCCGCGGCATATCCCTAGGTGACATCACCCAGGCTGCCTGTTGGAAGACGCCAAATACTTTTACTGACTGCTACCTTCAGGAAGTACTTCAGTCAGAGGGCAGGTTTGGAAGGGCAGTCCTGACAACGACTAGCCGGGCTCCTACCAAACGGCACGACCCACCTCAGCCGGGACCTCCCCGTCAATAGGTGTGTTTTCTCCCGTTTTTCTGCTTTGGCATGTGTATTCATTGTTATGATATACTAATTAACATTGACATGTTCTTTTTTCCCCCGTTCGCTCCGGCGCTCCGGCGGGTTTTTCGGTCGATGTTATCTCAGTCCGGTGCACGCGCACCCTTGACGGGGTCCGCGTCCCACTTGTTTAGGGCCGTGACGGCGCCCGCGGGCGCTGCTCCAGGCCCTGGGGTTTACCGTTGGCGTGCCCCTCTGCTAATTGCTGCATCTCGTAGACCCTCCACCATAATCCGGTGCGATTCTATGCAAATGTAGTAATTCGCTCTACAGGTAACGTATGAGCGCAGTAGACTCCCCCTCCACAGTAGTGTGGATGGGGTCTACTAGCTCATACTTACCTGTAGAGCGTCCCGCCCTCCTTCCCCACTATCCTCGATGACTCTGGGTGTCCGTATCCTTATGTGGCGCTCGAGAAAAGAGGACGTTCACGGGGCACGCATGTGCGGGCTCTATGGGGTAGCCTCTGGAGGGCGCTGTTGGCAAACTCTTAGCGATTATACCTGCCGGTCTAGGGAATATGCAAATGTAGTAATTCGCTCTACAGGTAAGTATGAGCTAGTAGACCCCATCCACACTACTGTGGAGGGGGATACGTTATCTCATTTTATTGCAAGAGGGCAAATTCCTGAACACACACACACACACGCACACAAGTGGGTAAATGCCGTCAATAGGGGACGGGGCATTGTCCGACCGTCTTCCCTCTTTTGTTTGTACTCTAACGTTTTCGGATGATCGCCATAGGATTTGCACACGAGTCTGAATCGGGGACCTTTGCGGAATAGGGGACCCCATTGTTCCCTTTGTCATACGTCCCCTATTTCAATCAAAAACAAACGCAGCTTTACCTTACATACGCACTGTGGACATTCCTTTGTCTTCGTGTAGTTAACAAACTTTGACTAAATACTCATTTTTCTCACTTCCCTAAAACAAATTTACCCTCAAATTTGGATTATGGGCCTCTCAGCTGTCCCTTCTATCTTTTCTATATATAACCCTAACCCGTTTTCCTCTAGCACTCTTTTTCGGAAACTGAAAAACGAATTGTGGACGTGTGCAAGTCCACAAACCGTAACCTCTTCCCGCATCGTGTGGACCTATATTGTTCGGAGGTCCACAGTGCGTATGCAAGACTAACTCACGTGCTTGTCTGTGTTTCAAAGCAGGATTATAGCCACAGATACGAGGTTTTCATCGAAGGTTGTCAAATTTGGATTACTACTTCTATTTGCCACAGTTCTGATAACTAAGCATACGCGTATGTGTGCTTGATACAAAACATTGAAATACGATAATGGTTTCAGGAATCTAAGCGTATGCATACGTGTGAGATTGGTAAAAAGGTAATCTTAAATGCACGAATGCAGCGATTTCTTGCAATGGTCTTCATTGGTATTTTTTTTTTTTTCGTTAATAAACAGCGAGAAAGGAGAATACGGAATTTAACTGAGCTCATCAGTCAGCGTGCCAAGACCCTACCCTCGCCTACTTCCACGCTCAACAGACCCTCGGAACGCAGCATCAGCAGCGACAGTCCCACGGCGACGCGGCGTTCTCGTTGCTCCTTCGGTCCCGACAAGCTGACCCCACCCACCATGTCCTGCGAGGACAGCGCCTTTGTCTCGGTGGGTGTGGGAAGCTCCGCCCTCTCGGCGTCCCTGCCCCGGTGCCAGCGGAACTCGGCAGCCTCAGAAGAAGAATTCTCAGAGACGTATATTTGACGCCAGGAGAGTCACCAGCCACAGTGGATCCCGCTCCAGACTGTTGTGGCTGAGGAGGACGAAGACTTTGACAAGACGGCATGACGAGGAGGCACCAGACTATTTATCAACTTCTTTTGTATGCATTTTGTGAAATAATGTACCTCTCGATCCACGTCGAATGCTCTGAAGTGCTTTCCATTCTTTAGAAGCGTGGTTTGCCACGCTCCCTTCCAGCAACGTTTGTTTTTATACATCGTCATAAACAACAACAAAAAGCAAGGTGGACGCGGCATGCTGTACAAGAACGGAAATTTGTGATTGAGAAACCCACCTGGAAAAACAAGAACGTTAAAATGTGCACAGGAATGGTAGTCAGGGAAGAAGCATTTTGCACAGGCATGCTGTTCATTTGCCAGCGGGGCTGAACAAGACATGATCCCTAGCAGAAACCCACGCTTTGCCTGGCAAAAGCTTATGCCACTGTAGGAGGGGTGCAAAATATTGTGTCTGTCATTGGCTGCATCAAAGCGTAAGCAATATGCAAATCGCATTGGGATCGTCCGTGTCAAAAAGATCGGGGACCAATTTCAGAATGCTGCTTGTTTGTGAGCCAAAAACCGGAGGCTAACAGAAAGCAGAATTTGTTCTCTAAGTTCAAGATTATCAGTTTGTGTGGCTCTTTTTGCTGTGCAACTACTATACAAGTGAGTGAAAACTGTTTGCAACAATATTGTGCTTCAAATTAGTAATAAGGATTCATTCTTTCTGAAACTGCGGCTATTTCACAGGTCCGCACATAAGCAAATATTAAACATTATCACATTACGGGATCCTAGGGAAGAAATGGAATCTGTGTTTTTAAGCCAGACAAAAATTTGTTACTTTGTGAAAAAATAATTGTAGACATGATGAAGGATTCTAAATCTCTACAATTCTTCAACCTCCGAAATATTATATATATATATAGATAAATATATATGTACATCTGTGCAACAACTTGTTCATTTTGTTTTTGTTTACAACGTTCTTCACGTTTTATACCTCTTGATGTTCAGTTTTTGAAAATTGGTAACATTATTCATCATCGTAAAAATTGTGAACCATTTTTTTTTTCCCTCTTTATTTGTTTCTGTTTTTACAGAAAGAGGAAGTTTTCCTGAATGTACAATAGTCCACAATTGGTGGGTTTTTGTTGTCATTTGAAAATGGAATTTCGGATTTTGGTAGTCATAAATACATTTTTCATACTTTGTGTTTTTTGTGTGTGCCGAAGGGCAAAAATTTGGAGCCACCACCTGGAGTCGTATAAAACACACAAAATTGAACGTCTTTCAGCTTTCAAAACGATTTATGAATAATTAGTCTAGTTGCCTCAAATTATGAATTGAATTATATATATATATATATATAATATCTCGATATATATTTAAAACCTTTCATTAAAAGAGAATTGTGTGTGTAATTGTGAATTTGAATGGTATCTTTCTTTCATTCAATTGTTAGCTGGAGTTTTTCCTTTTATTTATTTGTGTAGGAAAAATATCCAGGAAAAACCTTTGTTGCGAGTAATTCTTGCCTTAGAAATTGTTGGTTGTTACTTTCAAAGGTAGTACTAAATGAATTACACGACTGACTTTGTTAGCAGCTGTTGCTTTTATTTTGAGTAGTTTTTAAGTCTGCAAAATCAAGGATTTTCCAACCTAAAGACTCCTAAATTAATCCCAACGAATGTGGTGGACATAATGGATGTATAGTTGTTAATGTGTATGATTTATAGCCCATTTTTCATGTGTTTTACATCAATGCTATTTTGATTTTGAAACAATAGAGAAAACAAAAGAAAAAGAACGTGAGGGAAAAAAGTTCAACTCAAAAGTTTTATGTCATATGCTGCATTATTTTTATAATAATTTGCGTATCTTGTTTTCCCTTATTCCTTTCCAAACTATGTTTGCAGTACTATAAAACCCCCAAAGTGGACATTTTCTAATTTTCTGCTAGCAGAATTTGAGGCTTGTACAAAAGGCGATACTCATAAAAAACTATAAATTTAGACTCCCTTGGCTTTCCTAGAAGTAAACAACTAAAAATACGACCAGCATAATTTTTGTGATGTTTCAAAATTTGACAACATAACGTGATATTTGAAGTTGCGCAAACCGTTTTTAAAAATGTCCATTTCTCTGCTAGCAGAAATTTGGACTCCGACGAATTTATTGGCGCCTCAAAAGTGGATAAACTGAAAACCTCTAAATTCCCCTTGCAAATATTTGGGATGAACATAGAAATTCACTTTATGTCGGGGATATGTTTTGGTAGAAAATTGGCGTAAATAAGGGAATGGTAAATGTGGCCGAATTGGGGTGTGGCTGAATGGGGTGTGGCTGAGGTATTCTCCCACGTTTTGACCGGGGGCCCATTTTCCTTTTCCTGAGTACCTCTACTCTTCCTTTAATTTCCCTTCCTAGCCCTGTACTTATACTGGGAGTGGTTTTCAGCCTTGTTCAGGGCGGATTTGCATTTTAAAAGTTTTTAAAACTCTTCAAACTGGACGATTTAAAACTGGGGCCATTATGTAGAAAAAATAAAAAATTTCAAAGTCCGCCAGCGCCGTTCTTGGTTCAGCTGTTAAATTTGACTCTACATTTCTTACAAAGCAGTAAGGAAATTTGAAAAGCGTGTTTCATCTTTTGATTATTAAACAACTATAGTCTACTGCGCTCATACGTTACCTGTAGAGCGAATTACTACATTTGCATATTCCCTAGACCGGCAGGTGTAATCGCTAAGAGTTTGCCAACAGCGCCCTCCAGAGGCCACCCCATAGAGCACGCACATGCGTGCCCCGTGAACGTCCTCTTTTCTCTTAGCGGTGGTCGCGGTAAGACGTGTGTTTCTGGGTCTCCCAGTTACACTTAAATTACTGCGTTTTTTTCGCAAGAGAGTTCAATAATAATAAAAGTGATATTGTAGAGTGTTGTTATGTTGTTATTGTAGAGTGTTGTAGAGTGTTGATAAGTTACACTATGAGACGTTTGGCGAGAGCTCCGTCTGTCATAACCGAGGGAATTTGTACTCACTCGGGACAGCCGGGAGCCTCGGGGGTTGATGCGGGAAACGCTGCGCCGTTCCCTAATTCTTCCCCCAGCCAGCACTCACAGCCACAATCGGCTGTGGGCGCTGCCGGTCCCACCGATCGGGCAGGGGAGTACCAGCTACGGTCTCCCCCCCCCCCCCCCCCCCGGCCATCGTCGGTGGGACGGCTAAACGTAAGGGTAGTTCCGGCAACAGCCGCAAGGCGGACTCCGCTGTCGGAACCAAACCCAAGCCCGCGAAGGGGCGCGGGAATAAAAAGCCAGGGACCATTGTCACGGTCCCGCACGCTTTACCCGCCCCGTCTCCGAGCTCGGGGCCGTCTGTTGTGACGAGCCCACGCAGCTCGGTGGGCCATAACCCCCCGCGCCCCCCCAGCTCACTGGCAGTGTACGCCACAGAGTCACGGGGTGGACAGGCTTACGGGCCCCCGGGCTTGCTAGCCAAAAACGGGAAGGGGCGCGGGAATAAAAGGCCAGGGTCCATTGTCACGGTCCCGCACGCTTTACCCGCCTCGTTTCCGAGCTCGGGGCCGTCTGTTGTGACGAGCCCACGCAGCTCGGTGGGCCATAACCCCCCGCGCCCCCCAGCTCACTGGCAGTGTACGCCACAGAGTCACGGGGTGGACAGGCCTACGGGCCCCCGGGCTTGCTAGCCGACCTCCGACCTGTGGGGCTGGAGGCGCTGCCGCCCGGGCAGGGGTTTTGGGGGTGTGGACCAGTTTTTCCGGGGGGCCCCCGGACTGCTGGCCGACCCCCACTCTGAAGGGCCGACCACCGCATCGGGTTTCACCCGGTGTTCGGGGTCGTGGTCCCCCAGGAGTCATCCGATTTTTCGGAATCCTCCTGGCGGGTCCGCTCGAAACATAAGAAGGGGAAGTCTGGCCGGCGTTCCCGCCGCTCGCCTTCCTCGTCCAGCTCGAGCAGCTCTTCGGGCCGCCGGGGAAAACGTCGCCATGGCGACAACGTCTCCCGGACCGAGTTCCTTACGGCGTTCCAAACTATCTCGGCCTCACTGGTAGCCTTTTGACAAGGCCTCGTGACTCTGGCTAAGCGGCTGAGATGAGTCTAGATACCCGGGGTGAACGCGCGACCGAGTGACGAATGTCACGAGGCCTTTTGCAATGTAGGTTTCACTGCTCGGCATGAATTATTCATAGATACATATTAGCATGCCAATACGCCCAATCAGAACGGCGTTCTCCCAGTTGGCTTCGTTCGTGATTCGTTCAATATCAAAGCATGTAAGAAAAGGTAAAAAAACGTATATAAATTTTGCTTCTGAGTTGAATATATGAATGATAAATACAAGATATCACATTTAAATCTATTTTACATGCAAAATTGCAATAAATTAGGAAGCAACTAATGATTTGAGCTAAATATTGTAAGTGACATGATTGGACATTCCCTGTTTGTAAAATGAACTAGTCCAACTCAAATATAAGCTGACGTCACGCGGAGATACGTTCGCTGATTGGACGCTACCATTTCGGTAGCGATTCCAGTCGGAAACAAAGGTTAACATAAGAAATCCAAACCAGATTGATAAAGGCCACTTGTCTGGGCAATTCGCACTGACGTCACTCAGGTTTTCGCGATTAGTCTCTTTTTAGTCGCTCGGCGTTTATCAGACATGTGGCCTTGTTTAAAGGCTACCTCACTGGCGGCCCTCTCTGCCCCCCGGCAGAGGGCCGCAGTGGACGGCCCAGTGGCACCGTTGGGATACGCTGCCCAGCCGTCCGTTATCGGTCACGGTTGGGTGGCTCAAGGACAAAGGGACAGCCGTGAGTCCTTTGTGCCTGAGAATACGGTCCAGCCACCAGACCGTGACATGGCGCTGCCTGCCCCGCCAGGGGCCGGCCAGCTCGCCGTCTCAGGGGTCAACTCGGCCCACGCCTTCGGGGGGCTCGGCCTCAGAGGATGAGGTCGTCCAGATGCAGCGCCTTTCCATCGCGGAAACGGAGCTGCGTCTGGTCCAGCGTGACATGTGTCGCGTGGTTCAACTGCCCCTTGTGGAGCCAGCACCGAAGCCCGACCATAGGTCGTTCAAGCGGCGCACTGGACCGGCGGTGAGCTCGGAGAAACTTTTTCCCGTCCTCCCGCTGGGCTAGGTGTGCGTTGAACATATGGAAAAGATCATGAAAGTAGACAAGTGGTCCGCCGTCACCCGCCGGACCAAGGACTACTACCAGTTCCCGCCGGCGGATTATGACAAATATTTCGCCGTGCCTACTGTCCCCGATGCGGCGAAGGACAAGCTCGCCGCTGATGCGGGTGCTGCAACAGGGAAACGCATCTTCTCAGACAAGGTCCGAGAGAAGTTTGAGGAGACGTTGCGTAAATCTGACACCGCCTCCCGCTTCGGTATGCGCTCCACCTCGTTCCTGCTACTCCTTTCGGAGTATTTGGTCTCGGGGTTGGATGAGGAGGGAGGCATCCTGCAGCTAACATGCTGCAGGCTGCTTTCCACTGCTTGGACCAGGGGTGGACAGGCCTACGGGCCCCCGGGCTTGCTAGCCGACCTCCGCCCTGTGGGGCTGGAGGCGCTGCCGCCCGGGCAGGGGTTTGGGGGTGTGGGCCAGTCTTTCCGGGGGGCCCCCGGACTGCTGGCCGACCCCCACTCTGAAGGGCCGACCACCGCATCGGTTTTCACCCGGTGTTCGGGGGTCGTGGTCCCCCAGGAGTCATCCGATTTTTCGGAATCCTCCCGGCGGGTCCGCTCGAAACATAAGAAGGGGAAGTCTGGCCGGCGTTCCCACCGCTCGCCTTCCTCGTCCAGCTCGAGCAGCTCTTCGGGCCGCCGGGGAAAGCGTCGCCATGGCGACAACGTCTCCCGGACCGAGTTCCTTACGGCGTTCCAAACCATCTCGGCCTCACTGGTAGTCTAGCCCTAGACCCTTGTGTTATTTCGGCGCCCACCACGCGCGCAGATTCGTTAACGCTGTCTCTTTTTCAAATCCCGGCTTCGTGTGCGTTCTGGTCTCACGCATGCGTAGTTTACAAAATGCGGCTGGATCCATGTTCGCACTGGAGCCGACGTTTGACAAACGTACATGATTTTGGATTCCCAGAAGGGTCTAGCACTAGTTGGCTAGCAATTGTTAACTTTAACCTTAGTTTTCGACGAATCTCCCTCGCTTTTCCGAGGGATCCAATCAGCGACCGAGTTTGAGCCTCATCATGAATTATTCATTATACACAAATATAAGATACTGTGTGTGTGTACACAAGACAGTGTACATGTACAATGTACATGTATGTGATGGTGACTGTATGCACGTGCATTGCGCGAAATGTGCAGACTTTTAATAGCATTGTACATGTACGTGTGTCCGATCTTCCGGGGCATGGCAGTGCAAGCTAGCTACAGCCGGCCACCGGTACCGTACCGCGGGTCTGCCCGCTGCAGCATCGCTATGTTATGGTGCTTCAGCGCGGTGCGTTTTTTTGTATTCCAGTGTATCGAACGTACAGTACGTCAGTATTAGCCTCAAATCTAGTGAGGTCGTGCTTCATTTTGGCAAACAGTTAATTACCTGCAAAAACTACCTTTCCCTGAAATAAAAGGGGAAATTTATGGTGGCTCTGCATGGAGGGACATAAAAGTCGTGAATTTGTTTGCGAGTAGTTGTGAAACTATTCGCGACTTGTCGTGAATTTATTCGCGACTGGTTGTTAATATTTTTGCGACTGTTCGTGAATATTTTTGCGACTAGTCGTATAATTCGTGATTATTAGTGAATATTTTCGCTACTAGTCGCGAATTTTTTTCGCGACTATTGAAAATATTGACGACTATTCGCGAAAAAATATTTACGATTAGTAGCAAAAAATATGTCGTAAAAAATTCAGGACTCAAATTTGCGACTTGTCGTTAATTTATTTGCGACTGGTCGTAAATATTTTTGCAACTAGTCGCAAATAATTTCACAACTAGTCGTGACAAAATTCGCGACTAGTCGCAAATTTTGTCACGACTAGTTGTGAAATTATTTGCGACTAGTTGCAAAAATATTTACGACTAGTCGCAAATAAATTAACGACAAGTCGCAAATTTGTCGCGAAAATGTTCACGACTTTTGATATCCCTCAGGGCCACCATATAAATTAGTAGCCCCAGTCCCACTGAAGCCGGATATGCTACGGATCGCCCCGGATCGCCCCGGATGACCCCGGATGAAACTACGTTTGATCCGGGGTGGTCCGGGAAGGCAATCAAAAACAAAGTGACATGTTCCCCGATCCTACTACGGTTCTACTACGGTTTGACTACGGTTCTGCCACGAATGGGCCCGGATCACCCCGGTTCAAGCCTGTTTTTCCCCCATGACCCCGGATGGTCACGGATTCACTACGGTTCCGCCACGGTTTCACTACGGATGCGCCACGGTTCATCCCGGATGTGCCACGGTTCACCCCGGATGACCCCGGATACACTACGGTTCATCCCGGTTCATCCGGGAAATACCGTGGTGACACCGTAGTGAATCCGTGGTGATCCGTAGTGGAACCGTAGTGGAACCAACTCCCGTTTCATCCCGGATAAACACGGTTACACTACGGTTACGCTACGGTTTATCCCGGATACACTAGGGATCATCACGATCGCACTACGGTTTCACTACGGTTCTTCGCCGCCCCCCTCTCCCTTCCCGGATGGCCCCGGATCACTCCGGATGCTAGATGCTGATCCAGGGTGACGCTCGACTTCCCGGACTCACTACGGATGTCCCCGGATGGTCCCGGATGCATGGCCCCGGATAGTCCCGGATGCATGGCCCCGGATAGTCCCGGATAGTCCCGGATTATCACGGTTTGACTAAGGTTCCACTCCGGATGACCCCGGATATGAATCCGGGTTGATCCGTAGCGTATCCGGCTTTCGGTGGGACTGGGGCTTTGGAGGTTTTCACCATAGAGCAAAGTTGTTTCAATTCACCCGCAGTCACAAATAAATGCCGGGGCAGCTATGATTTGCTGTGTCAATGTACATGTAAAGTACATGTACATGTACATGTACTGTATGGTGCGAAATACGGTACCTCTGGAGACGTGAACACAATGGGGACAATGGGAGTAAAAAGGTCTCCAAAGGGTGATTTATATTTAGGTCTCCATTAGGAATTTCACGAATTAGATTTTTGGATTGTACTTAAATTACTCAAAAGCTAGGGTTAGGATGTGGGTTAGTGTTTGGGTTAGGGTATAATATAGGGTATTATTGGTTGGAAATTTCAACCCAGGAAAATAATTGTGGTTAAAATGAGAGCATTTTGAAAAAAGTGCTCGACTTTCTAACCATTTTGTACACGAGAACATGTCATGTTCGGTAAGGGAAGCCATGTCTCCGTCCACAGTGATACAAAAATGCGAATACATGTACAGTATAGTACATGCACATCACGCCGGCCGGGTCGATCAATCGCGGCGTGTAACGTTTTGCGTAACCCTCGCACGAATTTGCCTATAACCGTCCATCATTATCACGTGATATGAATAATGCATATATTACAATAGTCTGACCACGCCCCCTGTGTGCCAACTTGTCCAAGACCTTCGAGTGAGTCCACTGAGTTCGCGGGTGCGATTCGTCTGTAGAGGGCGCCCTCTATAACATCGGTGGTTTGTGTCAGTGATCGCGGAATAAACAACACGAAGGTCTTGGAACCAAGACTACCTCACTGGCGGCCCTTTCTGCCCCTCGGCAGAGGGCCGCGGTGGACGGCCCAGTGGCACCGTTGGGATACGCTGCCCAGCCGTCCGTTATCGGTCACGGTTGGGTGGCTCAAGGACAAAGGGACAGCCGTCCCCCGACGCGCTGGCCAGCAGAGACAAGCCGGTCGAGGTTTTCCGTGCGCCTGCCCCCCGCTATCCCGGGGGTTGGCGCAAGTGACTCTGTAGACTGATGGCGGCCTCCCACCCTTAGACTTCATTGGGTCCTGGACTCGCGTCACGTCCGACCGGTGGGTGCTCGAGACTATAGATCGCGGCTACGCGCTCGAGCTCACGAGCACCCCCCGTCGGACATGGTGGTTCGGCCTATCTCGGCCGACCCGGCTCAACGCGCGTCCCTCGAGGGGGAGATCTCCTCCCTCCTAGAAAAGGGCGCAGTGCGGGTCCTTCCCGCCCAGCGGGCGCAGTCGGGGTTTATGTCGACGTTCTTCTTGGTCCCCAAGAAGGACGCCGGCATATGGCGTCCAATTCTCAACCTCAAGCAGCTGAACAAATTCATCCGCCCCAAGCGCTTCCGGATGGAGACACTCGGAACCATCCTCGAGTCCCTCCAACCGGGAGCATGGGCGGCCAGCCTCAATCTGAAGGACGCATACTTGCATGTCCCTGTCAGACGGGAACACTGGGAATTCCTGCGGTTCCAATACGACGGGACACGTTACGAATTCACAGTGCTCCCCTTCGGCCTCTCGACCTCCCCTCGGGTATTCACCCGGGTGGTTCGGGCGGTCGGGGCGGCGCTGCGGAAACAAGGGGTCTCGGTCTTTATGTACCTCGACGACTGGCTCGTGGTGGGCCAGTCGCGGCACTCAGCAGCGGTGGCGCTTCAGCACACCTGGCGCCTGGCAGCCGACCTCGGTTTTTTGATAAATCCCGAGAAGTCGCACCCGCTGCCGACCCAGTCCCCCACCTTCTTAGGCGCGGCCCGCGATCTCCGATCGAGGCTGGCACGCCCTTCAGAGGAACGCCTGCTGAATGTTCAGCAGTGCGTCTCTCTTTTTCTACCGGCCGAGACGGCCCCGGCACGGGCCTGGCTCAGGCTGCTGGGCCTGATGGCCAGCCTGGTGGATTTGGTCAGCTGTTGCAGGCTGCGAATGCGGCCAATCCAGCTGCACCTACTCATGTTTTACCGGCCCAGCCGACACGACATCAGTCATCCCGTGCCAGTCACGGCCTGGCTGGTCCCTCACCTGCGGTGGTGGCTGGTCCGGGCCAACCTGATGGGGGGCAAGGCCTTTTCGCAGGCCCCGCCCATCCCTGACGGTCACGACCGATGCATCCCTTTCCGGTTGGGGGGCCACGTACCCTCCACCCCCGCCAGGCGGCGGGCTGTTGGGGCCCCGAGCATCGCTCGTCCCATATAAACGTCCTCGAGCTGTTGGCCATGGCCAATGCCTTGGAACAGTTTTCAGTCCCTGGTATCGGGACGGGCGGTGCAGATCCGGTGCGACAACACCACGGTGGTCTCGTACATCAACCGCCAGGGGGGCACCCACTCCCCCCGGCTTTGCGCGCACACGTGGGAGCTTTTCCACTGGTGCATGCAAAACGAGGTCGACCTCTCGGCGGTGTACCTTCCCGGCGACGAGAACGTGGAGGCGGACGCCCTATCCAGGGGGTGGATCCGCCCCACGGAGTAGACCATCCGGCCGCAGATCGTTCAGTCGCTGTTCCGACTGATCGACCGGCCACATGTGGACCTGTTCGCCTCACGATTCAACCACCAGCTCCCCACCTATTGCACAAGGGCTCACGACCCGAACGCATGGCGGACGGATGCCCTGTCGTTCCGGTGGGACGGGTTACTAGCGTACGTTTTTCCCCCGTTCTCGCTGGTCCCTCGGGTTCTCGCAAAGCTGGAGGAGGAGGACTGCAAAGTCCTCCTCATCGCCCCATTTTGGCCTCGTCAGCCGTGGTTCACGCGGCTGATCAAGCTGCTGGTCCACCGCCCGGTGGTCTTGCCCCGACAGGCGGATGTCCTCCTCCAGCCGGGATCGGGTTTTCTTTACCCAGCTCCTCAGGATCTACACCTGACGTGCTGGGTGTTGTCACACAATCCCTCTGCGCGGCAGGCCTTTCTGAGCGAGCTGCGTCAATCGCAGCCCGCAGTCGAAGGGCCTCCACGCGGCGGGTGTACGACAGCCGACTACGCCACTTTTTTAGATGGTGCAGACGGCGGCCTGTTCGTCCCACCGATTCATCTCTAGGGGATGTGGCCGACTTCCTGGTCTATCTATTCGAGAGCGAGCTCTCAATCGGCACGGTAAGGAATTACCGGTCGGCAATTGGAGCGGTCCACAAGGTTTTCCCTGATGGTACCTCCGTGTCGGACAACCCGGCCCTCAGCCAACTCCTGAAGGGCATGTTTGTCGCTCGACCCCCCACGCGTCGGCTGGTACCGGCTTGGGACCTCCCTAGCGTACTATCTACGCTAGCGGGGCCTCCTTTTGAGCCGATGGGCAGCTCGACCTTGCTCCACCTGTCCATCAAGGTGGCATTCTTGCTGGCGGTCGCCACGTCGCGCCGACGTAGCGAGCTCCATGCAATGTCAACCGAGGCGGGCCACATCAGGTGGGAACCTGACGGGGTCCGCCTCATTCCCCGGGCCGGGTTCCTAGTAAAGAACCAGTCCGAGTCATTTGTTCCTCCGGACATCTTTGTCCCAGACATTAAAACGCGATCATCTGTCGCGGAGGATCGTTTTTGGTGCCCGGTCCGGGCCCTTAAATGGTATATTAGTCGCACGGAGGCACTCCGTACGGCTCGTACCCACCTATTCGTGACCTCGACCCCGCCTCAGGGGCCGGCGTCGCGGGATACGATTAGCCGTTGGCTACTTACAGCGATCCGCTCGGACGCTCGCGTCTCGCCGGCGGCGCCTATTCGTGCTCACGAGATCCGGGCCGTGGCGACATCGTTCGCGTTTTTCCGCGGCATATCCCTAGGTGACATCACCCAGGCTGCCTGTTGGAAGACGCCAAACATGTTTACTGACTGCTACCTTCGGGATGTACTTCAGTCAGAGGGCATGTGTATTCATTGTTATGATATACTAATTAACATTGACATGTTCTTTTCCCCCCCCCGTTCGCTCCGGCGCTCCGGCGGGTTTTTCGGTCGATGTTATCTCAGTCCGGTGCACGCGCACCCTTGACGGGGTCCGCGTCCCGCTTGTTTAGGGCCGTGACGGCGCCCGCGGGCGCTGCTCCAGGCCCTGGGGTTTACCGTTGGCGTGCCCCTCTGCTAATTGCTGCATCTCGTAGACCCTCCACCATAATCCGGTGCGATTCTATGCAAATGTAGTAATTCGCTCTACAGGTAACGTATGAGCGCAGTAGACTCCCCCCCCCCCCCCCCCCCCCCACAGTAGTGTGGGTGGGGTCTACTAGCTCATACTTACCTGTAGAGCGTCCCGCCCTCCTTCCCCACTATCCTCGATGACTCTGGGTGTCCGTATCCTTATGTGGCGCTCGAGAAAAGAGGACGTTCACGGGGCACGCATGTGCGGGCTCTATGGGGTGGCCTCTGGAGGGCGCTGTTGGCAAACTCTTAGCGATTACACCTGCCGGTCTAGGGGATATGCAAATGTAGTAATTCGCTCTACAGGTAAGTATGAGCTAGTAGACCCCACCCACACTACTGTGGGGGGGGGGGGGGATTTACACGTAGGTCCAGAGATACAACATACAAAACTGGTTCTGTCGACCTCTCACTGTCTCACACAGAAGTTATGATACCTGCTACTTTGTGCTAGAAAAAAAAAGAACGCGGCCGGCCTGGCATTGATCTACGGATAGATAGGACGCACTTTTTTAACTCATTAATTTATGTACGTCTGTGGGTACCAGCTGTTCGCGTTTGTATACGGAAGGCGGAATGGATACTATATATACCAAATAGAGGATCGTTTCAACTTACTGTCGGGTTGGTGTAGCGGTTAATTCTTTCCTTGCCTTCCATGCCACAGCTGTAACCCGAGTTCCAGTCTAGCCGGATTCCGTGGGTGTTTTTCTGGTGTTTTCCCCCTCCCGCTCTAAAACTGTACCTTTTTCATTTTAGCGCAGGTTTACTGCGCAGGTTTACTGCGCAGGTTTACTGCGCAGGTCTACTGCGCAGGTCTACTGCGCAGGTCTACTGCGCAGGTCTACTGCGCAGGTCTACTGCGCAGGTCTACTGCGCAGGTCTACTGCGCAGGTCTACTGCGCAGGTCTACTGCGCAGGTCTACTGCGCAGGTCTACTGCGCAGGTCTACTGCGCAGGTCTACTGCGCAGGTCTACTGCGCAGGTCTACTGCGCAGGTCTACTGCGCAGGTCTACTGCGCAGGTCTACTGCGCAGGTCTACTGCGCAGGTCTACTGCGCAGGTCTACTGCGCAGGTCTACTGCGCAGGTCTACTGCGCAGGTCTACTGCGCAGGTCTACTGCGCAGCTCTACTGCGCAGCTCTACTGCGCAGGTCTACTGCGCAGGTCTACTGCGCAGGTCTACTGCGCAGGTCTACTGCGCAGGTCTACTGCGCAGGTCTACTGCTGGTTTGTCGCGATAGCGCCCTCTCGTGACTGCGGATTAATGCAACGTCTCGCCCAAAGACTAGTCATGGCCCTGGGGTGCGTTCCACTCCAGCGAACGTTGCCAACGTTGGCCAACGTTAGCGTTGTTCGCGTGAGTGGAACGCAATGTGCGCCAATTATGTTGGCCAACGTTAGCGAAAACGGCGAACGACATTCCGAGTTCGCTGTTAATGTTGGCCAGTGACGTATTTTAATGATGGCGAAGCGGTTAGAAGACGGCAGGGTTCGTTTCACGGTTTTTATTTACGTTTTATACTTTTCGTTATAAACGGTGGATTGTTTTGAGCATTCACAGGGATCTTTTAAAGAAAAATAACGAGTTGGACAAAAAGCAGCGAACCAAACGATGTCACTTTCACTGGGCGCCGCCATTTTGAAAACGTAGTTTTTAAAATATCGTTCCATTTCAACTATTAAACCCCAACTCAAAACGTTGGCGAACGTTCGCGCAAACAGTTCGCGTAAGTGGAACGCACCCCTGATGATGCGAGTTGCTCGCGGTCGGACATCCGGGAATCTTGTTTATCTTCCCATTGTTTATATTCAATTTGTAGCGCCCCTTCGTGACGTAATGCCGACCGCGAGATGAGAACGGACGGCCGCTTTTTACTTGCAAAATAAGATCAAAGAAATCGTATAAATATTATCTGATGTACAGCGCAGTACGCAATGGAGGAACCCGGCAAAGAAATCGTGGCCTCTTCGACCAAAGATTGTAAAACTAGTAAAGGTAAGCCTGTAGGCTGTATTATAATTGTTGCCAATTATTTTGAGTGATTGGGGGCATGGAGGAGTTTATTCCTCCATGTTGGGGGGAACTTTTGAGATGAATGATGTGCCGAACCCAATGCGCCTTATTTCTGGTCGCATGAGGGCGCTGTAAGTTGCCATTTTCTGGGTACCCAACACAGGTAAAATCGCGTTTAATGAAGTGGTTTAGTAACTTTACCTTTATCTAAAAATTGTATAAAATGTATTGTTAGAGCTGTAAGAATATGTAAATTGACTTGAATTATCTGCTAATATCTTTTAATTATACCCCCAATACCGTTAGCACAGCGCCCTCAACGTTCCGAAATACGGCCTATTGCTTTCGTTGTTTGTGTTGTTCTTTCTCGAACCAGTATCGCCAGATCGTCTAAATGTAAAAAAAGCGATAACTTTTAAGTTTTAAGATAATGATACAGTTAAGTTTTAATTGTTTTGTATGTACATATTTCAGTGTGCATCATAACCGGAGCAAATCGAGGTGTTGGCCTGAAGGCTGCCGAGAAATATGCGGCAGCTGGCTACGACGTCATCATGGCGTGTAGAGATGAGACTAGAGCACAGGACGCAATCGGGCTCATCAAGCGAACTAACCCCGACGCCAAGTTGACGTTCTTTAAGGTATGCATTAAGTTTTGTGTTAAAGTGCCTTTGCTATAACAACATTTATTGGTCTGGCTCGGACACTAAGTGAACCAGTAGTACTTTTCTTTGGACTAATCCAGTGTCTTACATAAAACTCTGCAGTTGGACCTTGCTTCCCTCAAATCGGTGCGCCAGTTTGTGGAGGACTTTCACGTCGCGGCCAAGCCCCTGCACGTCCTGTGCAACAATGCTGGCATGTCATCGGGCTTCAAGAAAGTTATTGAGCCATGCAAGACAGAGGACGGCTTTGAGGTCACGTTCGGCATCAACCATTTAGGTAATCTGTGAATTTTCCAATCCTTGGCTTGAGCTTAAGATGTCTGAATCGTGATTTTAGACCTCTAAGCTGTAACCTTTCATCTCGGCAGATCTTCAATTTATACTGCAGAGACATCAAGTTTGAAGTATTTTTAAAACTACTTTTAAGAACTAACGACTTTGTTTACATACGCGTTTTCCAATGAGGTAATGGAAGACGCGATATCGCGACGCAAACAAAGCACCTGCTGAATGGACAGAATTTGGCTGCCATGTTTTTGTAACATGGCAACAAGTAACAAAAGACGCGATATTGCGATGGAGAGCGTCTGCTAAAGGGACAGAATCTTGAGGTCAAGATCGATGCAGTCTTGTTTTGCCTAATTAATCACCAAATCTGCTCGCATCATAGACGCTCATCCATCGAGTAGATATTCCAAAGGGGCACTTTGATAACTTTTAACCTTGTACACACAGGTCATTTCCTGTTGACCTTACTCCTGTTGGATGACTTGAGGAAGACCGCATCTGAAGCTGGTGAGGCTCGCGTTGTCGTGACAGCATCCTCTCTCCACGATCCAAACAGCAAAGGTGCTGGAGGTACGTATCTTCTCTTCACCCAGTTATCGCCGGGGTTATTTTAATATCACCGAGCCGAGGCACGGGATTATTTTTAACGAAACTTGATCCGCGGCGGGTTTAGGCCGAAGGTACCGGGAAGCACACCCTTGCATTTCCAGCCTTGCTCGCTGCTGACAGACATTTGCCGGCCTTGCTCGTGGCGTGTTTATGCGTCATCCATTTTAAATCTGTGGAAAACCTTGCGTGTATATACGTCCTCCGGCGCGAACTGGTTAAAGCCATATAGGATTATCTGCCCTGATGCTGAAAGTATAAACCTAACAAATTATCAAAAGTTTACTTGGATTAAAGATCATACTGGTACTAAACACCTTGGTGAAATGATTACATCTGCTTGCTTATTTTAGGACAAGGTGCCCATCTAGACTTTGACAATCTCCAACTCCTTGAGGGTCCATTTGACGGCATGCTGGCCTACAAAAACTCTAAGCTGGCCAACGTCTCCTTCGCCAAGGAGCTTGCAAGGAGACTGGAAGGGTCGGGGGTCACGGTCAATGCTGTCTGCCCAGGTAGGGCCATATGCCCAGAATGTTCTGCTACGTTTTTTTTTCTTTTGGCAGCTTATCCATGACTTACAAAGCTGAAAGTAAAAATATTCTCAGTCTTTTGTTAAAAAAAAAAAAACCATCGTATGTCGGTATGAATTTGCACGTCAATGTCGTGCGGTAAACATTGAGTGACGTCATCAATACTTCGGGCAAAAGGGTGGACAGATTCTGAATCTGTACGTTATTCTGAATTGCTCTGTTTTTTCTAGGCCTTCACAGGTCACCAACAAAATGCACGTTGAGTGCCATTGTCTATTTAGACGAAATTCAAGATGTACTTATTTCTGCGTCTTTAATAGGGTTTATCCCCTCCACTGGGTTGAGCCGAAATGAGAGCGGCATGACGAGATTTATGCTGGGTACGATTCTGAGTCCTATTTTCAAATGGAAGGGAATAACAAGGACCGAGGACCAAGGTGGGGAGACGGTTTACCATGCTGGAACCGACCCAAGCATGAAAGGTAATAGAGGAAGTCCGGGATTCAGACCAGTGAGATTAGACTGGCCACCAGTCAGCTGATATTAAGACTTGAAAGGTGTAGAGTAAGTTTGTTTCTAAAACGGGCTTCCAGAGCTAAGGCTACGTCCACTGTCAGCCTGCTGCACAGTTGTTATGGGAAACACCCAGGCAATAGCCATAGAAAAAAGATTAGGACACGGCCAAAGGCTGCATTTAAATCACTTGGCTACTGCTAAAAACAACACACTGGTCTATGGGAATAGGCTACAGCCACTCTCATAGGAATTTAAAGCCATAGCCGTGTAATTCAGACACGGCCCAAGTCATCAAGGATTCTGATCAGTAAAAATAAACTGGCCACCAGTCAGCTATTATTAACCAGTTCGCGCCGGGATTATTTTAACATCGCCGAGCCGACGGGCGGGATTATTTTTAACGAAACTCGATCCGAAGCGTGTTCAGGCCGATAGTGCTGGGTAGCACACCCACGCATTTCCGGCCTTGCGCGCTGCTGACATACATTTCCGAACTTGAACTTGGCGTGTTTATTCGTCATCCGTTTTGAATTTGGGGAAATATTTGCGTTTATATACGTCATCCGGCGCGAACTGGTTAAAGTAGTTTTTGGAGTACAGAAGAGAATTTTGTGAACTTTTATTTTCTAGTGAAATTCAACCCATAAATATATCTGTGTTGAGGGTATTCTGTGCATGGTATCCTTTTTTACTATAAAAGTCGCCTATGGTAATTATAAGCATGGGTGGTTTAGGTTGACAAAAGACGCCCATTGTCAGAAAAGGGTTGAACAAACGGGTTGTTTTCTTCAACTGTGAATTAACCCTTGCTCTATGAGAGTTGTTTATTGCATGGCAGTGGTACATTCCAATGCACTCCAGTTGCGTGTATTGGAAAATTATACACCAGCATTTTTTTGTTGGGGGGATATTGAAGTGCATTGGAGTCTAAACAGCAAGGGTTAATGAGGTATTTTCAAACCTAGAATATTTAATTTGGTGAATTTGTTTAACCCATCGTCAGGAAAAACCGGGGGCTACTACCGTGACTGCAAGGAGACGGAGAGCTCGGTAGAGTCGAACGATGTCGAAGTAGCCAAGAAGTTGTGGGACGTCAGTGCTAAGATGGTTGAGTTGGAGGAGACAAAGAATATCATTATGAAATAAAGAGGGAAAAAAAAAAAAAAAAAACTAACTGCCAAAGTGTGTTGGTGATTGTGTTCTCGGAATCTCAGAAATTCTTTTCAGTTATCAAGGGGGATGTGTTAGGTAATAAATTAAGGACAAAATGGGGGTTTGCTTTATCTTAAATCATGCTGGGTTCAGAAAATATTGGAGATGGATTCTGTGCAGGGGAAAGACTAAAAGAAAAAGACTAAACAAAATACTCGGGGTGTAAAAAGGCTGAATAGAAAAATTACAAATGAAATATTAAAAGAATTCTTGTATTATAATTTATTGTTTTACAATTCTGGTGCATATTAACACCTAGTCTTTGCCAAAGACGACTGTATTCGATATTTGATTGTACACGTACTGTATTCTGTTCACGCAGTGCACGCACCCGCCGCTAACGACATAATTATAGACCAGCTTCCTAACTCGGCTGAGTCATCTTTGCAAACTGCATCCAGCAGTTTCATCTTTTTCATTATTTCTTCGCAGGCTTCCCTAGGGAGCCAATCAACGATCGCAGAACTGCGATTATCAACACGTACTATGAGCACGCACGAAATCTCTTTTTGAAACGGTGCTAATTTGATATGCAACGCAGGCCAGCGCGACCGCTGAATGGGTAGTTGACTGCGTGAAGACGCTATATGCCTATTCGAATGGTAGATTTGCATAAAGTCCCCAAAAGTCCCCCCAAAATTGTTGCCACAAGATTTGATATTGTTGTTTATGTAAAGAATTATTGTCATTGGTTATTAAATTGGATCAATATAAATTTATTGATGTGATTTGTGTGTGGATAATTCATTTTGTTAATACAATAGTTACCGAATAAAAGCTAGTACGTGTACTATTCACCATACAAAAAAAGTGAAGCTGTTTCTGAAATTTTGCTTGTAGACGCCAACTATACGTTTAAAAAAAGGGTACTTGATAAACGAAACGTGTACTGTCTGACAAAAATAAAACCGGACTACCCGCGTCCAATATTTTGTTCGAGGGCGCCCTCATTCGCCTATTATTTGCTACCGGGTTTATAATGTTCACCTGTTTCCAATATACATGCATAACCACCTTTAATTGATTTCATCAGGCGCATAAATATGAAACTATAATTACTTTACCACCCGCGGATGGCCAGGCTAGGAACTTGTTAATTGTAACAATATGGGTGTTATCTGGTACAGCTAGGTATTATGGAACACGCTAAGTAACGTGTTTTGTGTTGTTTTTGTAACTTTTTTTTCATGACTCTCTTTTTCAACTTGCCGAAACAAACTTTGAAGAATTTTCGTCTTTGTACATTGCAGTAGCTGGCACGTCAGCATCATTTGTTTTTAATGTATGCTAATACATTTCAGCATTTACTGATATTCGAGCATGTACATGTATGAGCTGATATTTGACTCATTCGACTCGTTTAATATTCTGGGGGAAATCCACGGAATCGGGCAGGGACCGAAACCCAATCCACATATTGGCCCAGGCGGGATTCGAACTACTGCGCCCCAAAGCTGTTCACAGCCGCCACCCTCGCTCAACTTCACCCTCGATCGAGTCCATGGCGCATATAATGATCATGCTAAATAACCCCCCGAAAATGAGGGCATGTGGACAATTTCGGGCATATTTATTGGCAGCCAATCTCAGTAGTGCTGTTTGTGCTACACGTACCGGTGGGGGGCCTTTATGGCATTGTCTTTTGGGACAGAATAATCTAGTTTTGTGCAAGGACAACTAGTGTAAATGTCTGACATGGTGACCCACGCGGCGGAAACTTTTTATTCTATACTCCTCCGCCTTGCCTTGCCAAACTATATTTGGACACGGTCGCACTTGACTACAATGTATATTAGTGGTAAACTAAACCGTTACATGATACTTAAAACGACGCCTTTCATTATTGGCAATTTTAGAACAGAAATTTATACCCTCCAAAGTCCCCGCAGAGGGAGAACGTACCTTGCCACCATTCGACCTACATGAGCTAATTTTACGCCGCGATGCCAGGGACCATGGAAATGTCGACCTAAAAATTATCGTACTTTTCATACCTTACCACATTTTTGGTGTTACAATAGGCCTACTTACAGAAAAACCCAGTGAGTATCACGTTTAGCGGTTCATTCAATTACTCACAATAATTACGGGCATTTCTGTCACTGTGAATTTCAAGAAAGCCGAATTACTTTCGGGGACTTGACACGACCGCAATGCTATACAGGCCACCGGCGGGTTCTCGGTCACACCGTTTAAAAGCCAGCAAATATCGCGAAGATCACGTAAAATCGGTCGCGACTCCACATGGTACGACGGAGCAACGAACACTGTACCAAATTCCAGGTCTACACTGTATATCGTTTCTTTGATAATTCAAGGACTTATATTAATAGTACTGAATCAGAGAGGGGTTTTGTAACGCCACATAAGTTAGCGGCTGAAAACAAAACTAGTTGGAAAGTTCCACCAGAGACTGAGCTGGCACTCAGTTCAACGCGTTTATTTCAATTCAAACGTCCAACTTTTAGATAACAAAATCTGAGTAGTGGCCGATTACCAAAATGTTGTACAAAACAAGTACATTACATTATGTTTTAAAAGATAGTCGACACCAACACGATAGCGAATACAGCGCACAAAAGTATCGGTACTGCGCCGGTACCGAAGATTAACGTATGACAAACAATGTTTGGAAAAACCTCGCAACTGATCCTGCCCTCTTGTTTGCCCCTCCCCCCCCCCCCCCCCCAAACAAAAAAATGTTTTCCCGCTTAAAACGATTGACGCCATGAGTCGAGCAATGCCGACAGGAACTTTCAACAATTCCAAGGGCGCGCTGCCAGCAAGCTTTTTGTTGCTTGGACCAGACCGAGTTCAACATTTCCCGAGAGACGTTTGACATACCCTCGTGCCATGTAAATACTGTTGTGCAAACATTTTCCAGGCTCTACCTTTGCACAGCGCCGACTGTTAAAAGACGATTTGTAGGTGGTCGAGCTTGCCTTTTTTAAACATCGTGTAGGGGGAAACAATATATATGCCCATTGGTATAAAATGTAGGGCTGCTAATTGATAAGACATAATTGGGTAAAATGGTAGTAAAGCTTACCAACTTTTTGCCTGGCAGTAGTTTGAAGCAAGAAGTGTAAACATTACAACCAATTAATTAAATGCATGAATTTAGTGGATTTAGGCCTATGTGGTTTGGTTGAATGAATCGCTAAATTACTAAATTTCAGTAGTTTCGTTACACTGAAATTAGCCTACGCACAATAGTATATGAACGTACAATTTATTTGTTATAATTTATACTGCTCGTGCATTTTAATAACTATTTTCTATTTTTATGCACACAAATTTATAAGAAAAGTTTCGGAGAGGCCCGCCATATTTTGTTCTTGTCGTTCTTTATCTGCTCCCCACCGAGCGGGGAGTGAAAATCCTGTTCGTGAACACCGTTAGCGTGTTGGTTTTTGCATAGGTTTTTGTCATTCGGAACCTTTTTTCGCGCGTTAATTTAACACGAGAACTGGGTTTCGAATACGCCCAAGTTGTCGCAAGCGTGTTGATGGATTACATGCTGTGCTGACACATTCTAATGTATGGTTATAAATGCCAACAGTGTAATAAGTCGACGATATTAAACGTTTCCGCTCAGCTGCCTGCAAATGGAGGAAGTCACTATAAACTATCTCGTGCGGCGGTTCTCGTATTTTTCAAGTCACTTTTAGTTTTACCCTAACCTGGTTTTCTCTCAGCCTTTTTCTATGGGTAACATGGCGATGAACAGATAAACGTTAACAATAACCGGATTGGAACCACATACCTTTCGATCTATAGCTCATCACAACTTGACTTGAACTAGGCTATTGTCGAGTCGTTTGAGGACAGCCGTTCTATGTAGCTGAGTTGCCATATTGCTCCTTCTCATGAACTAGTAGGCTACATTCACGCACAATTAGCCCAGCTGCTCAGGAAGAAAAAAATCGTGAACCTCTACACTGATTAGAATAATATTAGGTGTCTTCCGCAAAGGGAAGTGATAATGACGCAAGCGTCCGCCGTCGCTTCCGATTGGTTCAACTGTGCGCCTTCCGCATGCGCATTGTGTGACTTTTCGCTATAGCTCCGGATGCCCTTTGACACCCAAACGTCGCGACTGCTGACGTGACGCTGATACGGTGACGGGACGCTCCACAGAGCTAGAGAGAGAGAAGAAAAAAAGTCGCAGAAGAAAAGAATAGAAAACACCGGCTGTGTGTGCCATGTGCTCGCAACGTGTGCTCTGCTCTCTCATCAGTGACCGGGCAAAGGGAATGCTGCTTCTTAGGAGTCCATCTGGAGGGATACACAACACATGATATCAGTTAGGTCCAACTTAATTTCACTCTATGTTTTTACCTGTATCCAGGAAACAGCAGTACCCTATGAAGTTTGACAGCCTTTATCCAGCTCTTGTTTTGTGGCAGTGAGACTCGGTGCATTTAACCTCCATGATTTAAGCATAGAGCTTGCTCTATGATTTAAGAGATGCATGGGCAGCGAAATCCGCACCGCGTGCACAGCCATAGATGAAGAAAGATAGAGTAAAGGTACAAGTACAAGTACACCCAAGCAAGTGGGTTCTCAACTGTTAGTGTTTATCCTCATCTCCAAACTGGCAACAGGTTTCTACCTCTTCACCGCGCTGTCAAACCATCCAGTGCCGACGCATGGTCACCGGGTACTGCAGTGCGCCTTGGATACACGGAGTATTACCCCCAACCAGCAAGCAAGCAAAAAGTGGCTCAATCCAACATAGGTGACTGCACTTGTGTTTTCTACTCTAGTCTACTTCAATTCAAGCACTTGACAACCCGTGCAGTTTGTGACCTGCCGCTATCCTGGTACATGGAAGTAACACAAACTATTGCTCCATGTACAAACCGACGAATTGCATAACGAGGGAATTATACGACGCACGATGCGCCCCGCGTGTGGTGGATGGACCGCGAGGTCTAGTCTGGTACCTTGGCCGTAGATAGTGACAAGACACCAAAGGCATAGCCCAATTATTGAGGATACAAACCGGATTTATAATCTGTTTTTAAAAAGGATTTCCCCCAAAAGTCGAGAAGTGGCTTCTAATTCTATCACCTGAAGTGAAGTGGAATAGTATGCGGCCCTACTTTGGACAGGATGTGCGTTTTGAAGAAAGGAAGGAGATGGTAATGTATAGAGTCTATCTTATATAACGATTATTTGGTATGCTAAATAATAAGTAATATAATAACTATATAATAACTATATCTATAGGTTATAGTTAAAATAGTATTAAAACAATCTTCATAATTTCACACCTGGTGTTATTGTTAAGTCGTACATATTAAAAGAGTTTAATTTGTAAAATGTTAAGTTGATTTCGAGCGTTGGGTTGTTAAGTTGATTTCAACCAACTTGGCAACCAACAAAGCTTAGCAAAGTTTTTATGAATATCACTTAGCTTCCAACTAGGCTCAGCTGTCAACTAGGGGCCATTTTTAGCAGCCAACTAGGCTAAGAATATCGGTCCAGATTCCCAAGTCGCCCGCCCGCGTGGCTTCCGCTCATTAAAATCGGGCGTAATAATTCGTCGTACCGTATTAAGCATGATATTGATAACCAACCTTGGTTCTGAAAAGATTTAATTTCATATTTCCCAGCCTGGTTTTACTTAGCCTGTAGTACTACATGAACCAACGTGGACGGTCGATGCTTATGATTAATTTATATCACCCAGATCCGCTGTTATTATCATCTACAAGTTTAATTGTTTTCACTCATTGTTGTCATAATGCATGTAGAAAGTTGATGTTATAATTAGCCTCTTCCTTTATTTCCTTGTGCATCGGAGTCACACGTGTTTGACACGTATTGTAACTTACACGTCCCACTTCAATTCAGTCACCGTGTGTAATACTATAGACTAGTGTGTAGTGTTACAATTTGGCGCTGATTTTGTTGCAGTCGACGGGCATGCCGCCCGATCCACAGGAAATTTTAGGCTCACATCAGCAATTTCTTCAAACAAAGCCCCTGGGATATCAGCGACTCGGGCCCACAAGGGGTGAGAAAGACACAGCAGCGGTATGGTGTATGATAACATCACGTTCCCCACTTAATTTATGACGTTTTCCTTACATACTGTGTGTTTATTTACGGTCTTTGGGCTCTCCGGCCTGGCTTTATGACTAAGCTAGGTTTTTCCTGGGTGCGATTTATTGCGGGGCATTTGTGTGTTCGTGTCGTTGGCATTCGTTTGTAATTGTCTGTAGTCTACACACACAAAATGACAGTATTTACAGTTTTTGAACTTCGCGAGCCTGCTTTGTAGGAATACAACTTTTACTAGTGCTTGTTGGAGTCGCCAATGTAAACTGTCGTCATTGGTATCACCATGGTAACACTACTAGTATAAGATAAAGAGTCTAATTAAAAAAATTCTTAAACTATACTTTGATAACCTTTGATATAGTCTCGTTATATTCCACAAAATAGACCGTTAGTTCTTTCAATATTTTGAGTCGTTATACTAGCATATAAACGGGTTTGGACATGAAACACTTAGACCGGTATCTTATGGCATGAAATCGATCGTAAGTAATAACCAGCCTATGTTTTGTTTTTCTTTTTTTCCGTCCTGCTAAGTATAAGGTCATCGTAACAGCTGGTAGTCTGGGGTGACTGTTCTGCCCTGTGGGACCGTGTTACAAACACAGGTGTTCGGTCAGGAGTTTATGTTGGGCTTTGTAATGAGGCATTTCATTATTGCCGTAAGAAACATCTGAGCTGACCGTATAACCAGCTACTCCGAGTTCTAGGCTGGTCTACGTGCACTGTAGTATAGAGCTGGTTCAGAGGATTGTGAATGGCTTAATTTGTAGAATAAGCTGTAGGCCCTAATAGTATTACGTCGTGGAAACGAAAATTACATTGTTGACGTTCGCTTGGAGACTTTGACCAGACTTTGGCTTATATTGCCGGCAAATATATATCATGATAGTGGAACAAGCAGTGCCAGACTAATATGCCGGGTACATGAATAAACAAGAATGTGATATGACTGTCAGTCAGCGAGATATGTATAACTATAACTCGTCTAGATTCGCAAGTGACAGTTTTGTTCGGGTGGTCTTGACTCGCGTCTGCAATGCCGTATGGTAAAACCACTTAAAACAAATCTTTATACACATGGGGCCTTTGAAAAAAAATATACCAAGAAACAACATCGAGTTGACACAACACGGGAAAGAGGTGTTGAAAGCATCGTTAGAAGGTTACGACAAGCCATTTATAATAGAAAAGAACAAATAAAATAATACCAGAGCCATGTATCAGCAAGATAATTTGTTCCCCTCCGCCCCTCCGGCTCCAGGTCATTCTGTGTATCATTTCTACCCCCGTCATAATTATGTAAACGACCAAGGTCGGGGTGGACCGTCAACTTTCACTCGTAGCTGGCACGAAGACCACATGCCGGCTGGAAGAGGAACAAAATGTGACTCAAAATCCTATAGCCTGGAGCGTTATAGCCTTTTTTAGGATTGATGTTCGAGGTGACACAAACGAGTGCGGTTTGTAAATATACGCACAAGATCAAGACAGTACGTGCACATTTTAAAGGACTTTTCTGGCAAACTATTAGCAAAATAACGGAAAAGCTTCCGGATTAGTAAAATTTGTTCTTTTAGCACGGGCACGAAAAATATACTATACTACTAAAGAATATAAATGATATAATACTTCTCAATACCGCTTTGAATTTGCAAAATGTTTTGTATGTTACGATATTGTCTGATTTGGGATACGGTGATTGGTATGCCCTTCAATTAAAGTAGATCTACATGATTTTACTTTTAAAATATGTTTACTCAAATACAAGACCTATATGGACAGCATTCAGTTGCAAATGATCAAAATACCAAAGCGTTTTCTCACGGTGTACATCATCTTTCCTTGAATTTCCTGCAAACTGTTTACATGTGCGCTTTCCTATGAGCGAGTCTGTCTATACTTCCTCTGGCGTCCCGACTTCGCTCCCATAGGAAAGTGCATATTGTAAACAAAGCCGTGACGTCATTAGGTCTACTCTTAGGTCGATTCACTAGTAAAATGAATGCCGACACTTGAATGATATTTACTATAAAATACAACCCCCATATCTACTCATTCATGATAATTCAAGCAATTACCAATGGTGTATCCTACCTTTAAGGTTCACTCGAATTATTACTGCAGCAAAACAAAGGCAATGGCTACTGAACAGAATGTCTATGTTTTTTGTTTTACTAAAATGGACAAAAAATTGCCGAAATGCGATTCCTTTCTGATGTACACTTTTTCGGTTTTCTGTAACACATTTTCCTCGGACTCCCCCCCGCCGGACAATCTAGCTCGGGTCCCCACGAGACGAAACGAGAGACGATGAACACGCCGTTGAACAATGACACCCGAGGCCGACTGCTCGTTGTAAAGCCTGCACTGCACTGACCCCGGGTTGACTCGGACGATCACAGGGGGGTTCGACCCAAGGGGGGTGAGTGGGGCCAAGACGCAATGGGGGTGTTCACTAGCTTTGTGTGGCTGGTTAGGAGGCAATGGGAATTCCAGCCCAGTGACATTAAGATGTTATTAAGTCTGAATGCTAATCTAATTTGCTCTGAAAAGCCAACTTTTCATAATCGGTTAAGCAGTATGATCGCAGGGCTCAAAGGACAGAACCCCAAGGGATAGCAGCTAATGTGTTTAACAGTTTATACGATGATTTATTTTTATTGTATTGTATTCTATTGGATTTTGTTGTATTGAAAAAAAAGTAATGATCGATGGTATGATTAGGCCTATATGTATAATGTGTTTTGAAAAAGTATTGAAAACACATTTTTCCAAACAATGTTCGTTTGTTAAAGCGTTGGTAAGATGTTCTGGGGGTCGCAGGTTCAAACCTGCTGGTTCAAATCCCACCGGGATCATTTTTTTACATTTCAAGTTATTGTTGATGTTTTAGTTCAACCATGGAGAAATAAAAACACATTCTCCATGGTTCAAGTACCGTGCATGCAGGTGTTTGTAATCTGGCTTGAGACTTATCGGCTTTCGTTAAAACCCCTTCACCAGAGACCTACCGTCACGACCGGAAGACTGGTCAGATGACCGCTGGTCAAAACATTGTATAAAATAGATTGGGGGCAGTCGCAGTGGGTATAAGTTTCCCTGTCAAAATGCTATACCAGCAATGTCGGTGACAGTACTACAGCGTTTGTTTTCAAGGCGATTACGTATTTGTGTGATATCAAAATTAACGGTGGCAATTCGTGTCAGAACATCTATGCCACCAAACGAGTATCTCAATACAATAACAAATATAGTAGCAACTGAACAAGACAAACAGTGGCAACTAAACGAGGACATCGATACAAACAGTAGCCAAACGATCGAAGTCCTCGGTACAAACAGTAGCCACAAAACAAGGACCGCAATACAAATAGTAGCCAATAAACGATGACCTCAATACAAATAGCAATCATAACAAGGACCTCGATACAAATATTAGCCACTAAACAAAGACTTCAATACAAACAGTAACCACTAAACGAGAACATAAATACAAAAAGTAGCATTAAACGGTGACCTCAATAGAAACAATGGCCACTAAACGAGGACCTCTGTACAAACAGTGGCCAAGCGATCGAGGATCTAAATACCAACACTAGTCACTAAACGACGACCTCGATACCAACATTAGCCACTAAACGAGGACCTCGATACCAACAGTAGCCACGATGACCTCAATACAACAGTAGTCTATAAGCGAGGACCTCGATACAAACAATAGCCACTAAACGACGACCCCGATACAAACAGTAGTCTCTAAACGAGGACCTCGGTAAAAACAGTCGGTTGTCTGGTGGTTTATAATCCATGGAGTCAGGCTACAGCCACAAATTGTTACTATGTTCTCTTAAAGGAAAACGCTAGTTTTTGTTTAATTTTAATATCTGTGGTAAAAGTCGGCTGAAACATCACCCTTTAATAAAACAAAATCCATTAAATAAAAGACTAATCCCTTTAAGGTACTAAAGGTCAAATACGCCTTATTGCTTGACTGTTGATGTGGCAAGACGCAAACTCGTAACTCTTCCCCGTTTACCGCAGACTATACCTCCATAAAGTAGTTTTGTTTATATATTTTGCAAGGAATACACGTAGTATAGACCTGCAATGTACGTTGCGTGTTTAAAAGGAAAACAATCTTGGAAAAAATGTATGTAAATCTAAAATAATTTAGGGCGAAAGTTTAAATCGTTTTATTCTTGACTTCCAGCTTTCTGCAGACAATCAAGGCGATTGGGGAATCGTTAATCTCCAAAATGACGGACCTCCTCGGAGATACTTATAAAGTTATATATGGACAGTATAAGTTCATAGTTGGTGCACTTCCCAAAAAACTAGCGGCCGTCTTGCTGCGCGCTGCACCAAGGACTGATGACGTGGCAAATGGGCAAATGAACAATCTGAACTCTGCCACCGACGTACGAGTTTACTTTGTGCAACTTTAAGAACATGAATTATTATGTTGCCAGGCAACTAATTCTTTAAAAAAAGAAAAACTGCACTGTAGCGCTTTTTTCTGTCCCGTTACAACACTTGTGAAATTTAGTGCCAAGGTATTCCTATTAGATGTCGTAATTAGGCCACACAATGAGGGACAAATTCTTAAATATTGATGCGCGATAAAACAAAGTTGGCGCTAACATTAATCTAATCTAATGGCAGATGTCACGGATGGAAGTCTGTCCAACATTTGCAAGGGTAGCAAAAACGAGTAATTATATTCCCAAAATTTTTCGTACAAGCGTCGCTTCACTCTCAAGACGCCTGCTCGGCACGCAGCCCTTCCCGCCAAAATGAAATTGTTTCGTCTGCTTTATGCGCTGCAAGTACTGCGAGGGAGGGGGCTAATTGTGTCATAAAAAAATTCGGCCGTGGCAGTATCCGAGTGCTGCACGACACCAAGCAACACCGACTTCCCTGCTGTCACCTACTTCGAATTGTAATCAAATTGTCTCTAAAGCAGTTACCATAACGGGTCTCGTACCATTTCGTTCGCCCATTCCCGCAATATAATATCCACGTTGCTGTGTTAGTTAGTTGACGAATACTTTTCACATCTTAAAAATATATAGAAACTGCCTTGTCCTTGAAATGGTACCATTGGTGATTATAGCGATTATAGTGAGGAATGCGCTACGGTTAATATATCCTGTACCAAATACGCGGTACACGTACTCGACCTTGTTGATTGGTAATCTATTAACATATGCCACGAGATCTTACCAACAATAATGTGTAGACTAGACAGACATGAAATAAGAAATTTTGAACTGTAGGCTAAACTTTAGGGCGGAGCGGCATTTCGTCAGCCCATTTGTTTCTTTATTCATTTAACACGTGTGCTTTTACTGGTTTGTTTTGGTCCTATATTCCTGCAGTGCTGCTGCGGAGGAATACACTTAAAGATGTGCTGGGTTTTTTTGCAAGTATGATTTCCTGACTGCAGGGTGTTTTTATCGAGTCCATCTTCAAAGCCATTTTAAGGGAACCAGTCTGCTCGGCCCTGTCACTCGAAGCGCCTTCTTCGCTTCGCGCACCGTCGCGTTCGTACGCGCGCGCACACAGCTCAGCTAGCTCATATACACCATTTCGTAACTAAACAATTTGCAGTAACTTCGAGTTAGTCTCTTTGGTAGATTTAATATTTGTTAGCCCCCCCTGCAGCGTTGCAATTTGAGGAATTACTGGCACTTTTTCACTTCAAACTTCAAAGGTACATAATAATATCAGATTAGGCTTGTCTTTTGACAGTTTCTGCCTTTATTATACACGTCAAGCAACACAAACGTTTTTCGTTGTACACAATTACACTGTTGTATTTGCACTTTTGTGTATTTTTCCGAAACAAAAAATGGATCAGTTACACAGAAAAAAATACAGTACCATTATTAACTTATGGATGATGTTAGACCTGTGATGTGGCCAATTTTAAAAAGCATGTAAGCAAAAATATTGCAAAAAGCAAATATAAGCAAAAAACATGCTTTAATAGCACAAAATAGTCTTGCTCAGTAAAAACAGGGGCCAATTTCATAGAGCTGCTAAGCACAACAATTTGCTTAGCATGACAATTTGTCCTTGGCAAAAACAAGGTTACATACCAAATTTTCATGTTATTTCAAATTTTCATTGTTTTTTATTGATAATCAGCTGGTTTTTTGCTTAGCATGAAAAACATGTAGAATTTTGGTTGGTAACCTGTTTTTATTGAGCAAGACCTTGTTGCGCTAAGAACATTGTTGTGCTTAGCAGCTCTATGAAATTGGCCCCACTCGGTTGCCAACCAAAGCTCCATGTGCTTTTCATGCTGAGCACAAACCAGCTGAATACCAGTCACAAACAATAAACATCACTTTAAAATTTGGTTTGTAATCCTGTCAAGGAAGCATCTTCATGCTAAGCAACTTGTTTGTGCTTAGTACAAGTTATATGAAATTGGCCCCTGGACGTTCCACTTGTGGTGGCATTCTTGATAGGGCCACCCAGGCTTGGTATTAAAAGGAAATGTTACTGTTAGTGTTTTTTCGAGTTATTTTCTTCCATTTGCCAATACTATAGGTTTATTATATTATTCCAAATAAAGAAATAGCCAAATTCTTTTCTCATTTTTTCCCAGGCATACATGGCTTGTTGGATTCATTATTCTACCTTACATATGTCTACTCTGCGCTGCAATAAGAACAACAGTAGCTCCTCACAATTCCTCTTCCTCTTCAGGTAAGAATTTTAGAAAAATTGTGTCTTTTTTGCATAACAAATGTTCATTAGGCCACGAGAATGAAAGTTATAGATTTGTGTCCGGACTTTTTTGAAAACACATGAGGCTTTTTTTCATTATTCATTATTCATTTTTTTTTTTTTGGACTGTTGTTTTACATATACAAGCAGTGGCTTAGCCAGAGTTTATACATGAACGATATATTATAATGTATATTGATCAGTGAATCGTAAAATTTGACTTTTTGATCATGTTATCGATCAATAATCAGTATATCATATGCAATGTATATAAACTTCTTTATTGTTTAGCCCTAGTCTAGCCTAGTGTAACATTTCAACATTCGAGTCTTGCATGTTGAAATGTTGAGACTTAATTAATAGTACGATTCGCTCCACGTGAACAATGCAAAGAATCAGGAAGGAATGCGCGCATTGTGAAGATTAGGACAGCAGTTTTATGGGCAATTTGGAACAGAATTTCTTTGATCAAGTGATTTTTTTATTTTTTTAATAATGAAAAAAAAATTAATAATGAAAATGTTCGTGCGGCAGCTTTACAGGCATGCGGGCGGTGGACGCAAATCTATAACTTTCATTTTCGTGGCCTTAAGTTAAAACTTGGTCATAATGGGAGACTGCCAACATAGGGCAAGATAGCTCAGTAGGTATAATGCGCCAGTCCGGAATTCTGAAGGTTGCTGGTTCGAGTCTCGCCTTGCCCATTTCTTTGTTCACTTTTGAAAAATAACATATATTTTTGATTGACTTCTGTTTTACAGATTTGGTTACGGGTAAACCACAACTTCTTATAGATAGAAATAGTAGCTCATTGAAACCAAATGCTTCGATCCACTCCAAGTCTACAGTTCCAAAACAGTCCAGTATTTCCAGCACTTTATCAAACAGTCCAGAAAAGCCCTCTTTACCAGACAGAACTTCCCAAGTAAAAAGATTTGTTGAGAATGATGGAGGCTTTATTGAGGAACCAACGGCATCGCTATGGAACCCAGAAAGAAACGCTCAAACAAGAACCCCAAATTTTAGTACACCAGTGCCAAAGATTGCTAAGGAGCATGCAGATGGTTGGAAAACTTTGGATTCATCGTTGTTCAGTGAAGAAGCCGAGTCCTTTCTCTCCGTGCCCATGGGGGCATCGGGCAAAAATGAGACGCAAGAACCAGCTCCAGAGAGAAAACCAATTATCCAAACCGCGACAGCCATGCCAATCCATTTACCTGTCCAAGCACCGAAATTAAAAAACGCAGACCGCTCATCATTGTCAAACAGTTCTACAGCAACTGAATCTCAGGATGTACTTGTAAATAATACCTTAAAATATATAAAAGTCATGGGCACACTTGCCTCCAGTGGAGACGATGCTGACTTTGTACCGTGGAGGGAGGAATTTAGGGAGACATTGTCCCATCGTTCGCCGCCCCCTCTCACGACGAGTTTCACGCAGTTGACTGTGACTGAGGAGTTTACTGAGCTGCTGGCGATCGCCCAACAGGCATGGGCCCAACTACCTGCAGAAGTCATGGATACCGATTTGGGCGAATTTTTAAAAATGTACAGTACCTTTCCTTTTATAGAACTGGAATCTGGACCAGTTAGGATATGGGTGAGTATCTCTACAGCTCATCTTTTTCTTACTTTTATACTGATACAAATTTAGGTGCATCTCGATATCAGCTATGAAAAGCTAGTGGGGGGATTTGTTTTTTATTTATGTTAGAATGTACAGTTATTGTATTTCTAACTGCTGGGAGAGTTGTATACTGTGATTATAACTCTATGTTCATGCATCTGAATACATTTTGCTACCATAAATCAACTTGTCTACTCCAGGCAGACCTTTCATTGCAAACCATTATCATTCCAGCACATACAGGCACATATACTGCAGCTAGTCTTTCCCATTGGGCAAAGGTGCAGTAGCACCTGTTGGGCAATTACTGTCGTAAACCCATGTGGACACATCTCATATTGGAGTCTTTTAAACACTACTTTTGCATACACCCGTTCTTTTCTGGATAGGACCAGGAGCAACCAGTTTTAATACACAGAAAAGAATCTGCAGGTCCTCTAAAATTTAAATTGTCATCAATGTGGATTGGGCTTTCAGTCCCTGCCTGACTCCGTGGGTTTTCCCCTAGGATAGTCTTCTGGGATTTTCCTCCCACCTCTAAAACTGTAACTTCTTCACATTATCTTCTCTCATCCTGTAATTAGCGCTATAGCGCTGTTGGGTGTTGAATACAAATTTTAAAAATAAATAAATAAATAAATTTAAAAAAAATTAAGGCCAGTCTTTTTAAAGAAAATGGCAACAATTGCAACAGCTGATGCACAATACGTATGATGGTTTGTTAGTGTATTTGATAGAATTTGCACATCAGAGCCAATTCTGTTGACAATTTACATCACTGCCAGTCACAGTTCATGAACCCTCTTTCCCCGGCCCTCTTTACCCCTAGGAAGTCCCGATGTCAGATTTACTGTTCTTGCCAAAATCCAAACTAATTCCTAGCTATGTACCCACAAGCAAATTGGCCTACAGGTATCCTAACTGATTTTAAAACAAATATTAGCAGAATCCGGGTGCTATCATTCATCCGCTCATGTCACTTGTGTAAGCCTTGGGCAAGTAGTCTCTACATGAACTTTGGCAACCTGTCACTCTGATTGAAGCTGTTTTCTTAACAGTACAAGTGGTAACATATGTTTCAAAGTTAAGCAATCTTCGCTGGGTTGACTTTAATATCAGGCCTTCCTTTTTTTAAACTGCAGCTAGGTACAATCTGTATGAGGTTGTTGAACATCAATTTCATTTTATTCTCCAGTGGTGACAGTCTGGTTATAACAAACCAATTCTTTTCTCCCAATTAACTTTTTTCAGAACTAAAATCAACTGAAATTGCCTGTCACTTTAAAAAATTTGCATTCACAGAGTGAAAACAATAGTTGTCCCCATGTCCCCTGTTATGTTCTAGGATCAGCCGAAAATAAGTGGCTTTCTTGAAATAAGAACTGTAGCCTTAATTGTTTCAGAAATTGACACTAGTTGAGAGTTGGCACTATAATTGACATATTCCATAAATAGTCTGGCACTTTTCACAATCTGCAGTTGGGTCAATTGGTGGCAAGAACTGTGACATTCATCACTGATCCAGACCATGACTGTAGACAGGACCCGCCACAACAGTCTAGCAAAGAAAATGACCGTTTAATAGCACGACCCCATTCCTTGTCCCTATCACAGAAACAATTAGGCAGTGTATACAGCTGATATAGAGCTCTGACCTTATATCCAAAGGAGCACTCCATTACAAAGCTTGTAAATTGGCAATTAGAGAAGTTTACACAGCTCTTGGGGCCTCAAGTGTAGACATGTGTAACCATCAATCCTAAGTGAACTTTTGACCCATACCAAATTGACTTATGTAGCCTTAACTTAGACCATGGAGGAATATTAGAATGTTCCTAGTCCTCCATGCTTATCAAACACTTGAATCTTGTACAAGAGTACAAGATATCCTACCTTCTGGGTAGGTGTAAAAGGCCAAATCTTGTGTAACTGACCCTCCTTTGCACCCAATTAATACTGCTTATCTACAACTGGTCTTCCAGGGTCCAATTTTATGAAGAAAAAAAAACAGCCACTATTTTTCTTTAAAAAAAGTGAAGCTCTATTTTAGGTATTTTCATTGCTTAGAAAATTTCTGAACTCAGATCAGCTGAGAAACATTGACCCCAACTTCCCCAAGTTTTAACAGTCTTCCAAATTGCTCTTGTTTCCACAGCGTCTGAAAGGGCCCCCAGGCCCACCTGGTCCCCCAGGCAGCCCCGGTTTAAGGGTGAGTGGCAGGTGACTGACCCCGAGGTCACAACCTCTGACCCCTTTGCATTTTATACCCCAGTCTCAGATAGGGGGTAAGAGATTTATGGCTGTGGTTGTTGCTGTTGGCCTCCAGGGCCGTTTCGTGGCTGGTTTTCTAACTTGCAATATTGGTTTGGAAACTCTTATAAAGTAATGTTCATCTAGGTGACAATCAGTCTTTCGTTTGAAAGATTAAAGTTTGCTCAACTATGCTTTAATAATAATAATAATAATAATAAGTGTGCAGTGCTTATATAGCGCTTTATCACGAATACATCAAAGCGCTTTCAAATTATTACCCCAGTCATTGGGCCCATAACATATTCCAAATACCATCTCAGCTCTCTGGAGAGTATACAGCTTGATGCTGGGCAGAGCAGCTAAATCGACCACAATAACCATCTCTGCCCTTACAGGACTAGGAACCCATTTTCTCCTAGTTGGAGATAAGAAATTAGTAACAAAGTGCCCTATATACCCAAGGGCACACGCACCATAGTCCACGGCTGGACTCGAACCCACAAAAATGCTAAAAGAGAAGAAGCTATGTAAATAATTAGATGCAAGATGCTTTTTGTAGAAATTCTTAAAATATCCAACAGAAATATCCCTGTTTTTTAATGAAAATACAGGTCTAAGTCTCATATTCAAGTTTTTTATGATCACCGTTGTTTCACCTCAGGGTCCACCAGGACAGAGGGGTCCAAGAGGACCATCTGGAGAAAGAGGAGAACAGGTCAGAGGTCGACGTAGGGCCATTTTCCAAACCCCAGCTTAGGCTCCATTTGTCCTGCTCTATCATCATTGGCAAACTAGCCAAAGACGGAGACGAAGCTGGGGTTTGGAAAACGGCCTAGCTCTTTCTCTCTTCATACCATATTGCAAAACAGTACCATGGCATTAATACAGTGAACATGGTTAAGAGTAAGACTTGGATGTCAATCAGCTAGCCTTGTTATTGTATTAATTTAATAATGTAGCTTCTTTATTCCATTGAGTGCAGATGTGTCAATTGCCATAATGTTAACTTTTTCTCAAATGTGTATGCGCGTGATTTCCATCAACTGTTAAAAGGTAGGATACACTATTGGTAATTGCTTGAATTATCAAAAAGGGGTGGATTTGGGGGGTTGTATTTTATAGTAAATATCGTTTAACTGGCCTTTCCGAAGTTTTACAATCATGGAAACTGAGAAAAGCAAGAAAAACGGCATTCGTTTTTCAGCCGGCGTCAGGCAGTGGTTCTTATGTTGTTCTTGTGCTTTTTTTGCAATCGCCATCAGGCGATCGTAAATTTGTTTTTTTATAAAATTCAATTTTTCGGAACAATTACAGGATATCTAGCGCAATCCTTTTGCTGGATGCCTACAATCATTATCTACTTTCAAATAAGTAAAATATTTTCTAATAATTCGGTAGTAAAATTGTTCGATATCTGCAAATGGTGTATCCTACCTTTAAGACATAAAAAGGTGCACTTCATAGTAAAATTGACCCTTCCACCATGCTGGCTATGGCCCTGTTTCTGGTAAAGTGAACAGCATCACTTTGCTCCAGTTTCTCCCTGTTATCTCTTTGAAGTCATATTTTCCCATTAATACATTTTTACTAATTTTTGTTGCAGGGCGTACCAGGCTCACAGGGTAGCACGGCACAAAGGGGGCCAAGAGGTTTACAGGTAAGGATTAGGGTTCACAGGTAAGGATTAGGGTTTACAGGTAAGGATTAGGGTTTACAGGTAAGGATTAGGGTTTACAGGTAAGGATTAGGGTTTACAGGTAAGGATTAGGGTTTACAGGTAAGGATTAGGGTTTACAGGTAAGGATTAGGGTTTACAGGTAAGGATTAGGGTTTACAGGTAAGGATTAGGGTTTACAGGTAAGGATTAGGGTTTACAGGTAAGGATTAGGGTTCACAGGTAAGGATTAGGGTTTACAGGTAAGGATTAGGGTTTACAGGTAAGGATTAGGGTTTACAGGTAAGGATTAGGGTTTACAGGTAAGGATTAGGGTTTACAGGTAAGGATTAGGGTTTACAGGTAAGGATTAGGGTTTACAGGTAAGGATTAGGGTTTACAGGTAAGGATTAGGGTTTACAGGTAAGGATTAGGGTTTACAGGTAAGGATTAGGGTTTACAGGTAAGGAATGATTAGGAACATGTAAGGGAACACAGCTGTACATATGTATACTTGTTGGGAAGACCTTTGTTTGTTTCTGTGCCAATTAGACTAGAGTCTTCAAAAAGAAATGTTGCTTGCCTAAATGATCCGAGCCCAGATTTGTGGGACTGCTTAGAAAATGGGCTAGAAAGACAAATACGAGAAGAGTAAGAAGTACTAAACACATTCAAAGTTAACTTTAAACCTTAGTGGTTTTTAGGTTTCTGTGCAATATATCGAAATTGGCGATCAGGATATGGAGGAATCATTGTGGTTCTGTCCCTTGCCCTTGGTAGCAGAGTTGCATTTGAGTCCCTGAAAGACCTTTCACAAGTCCAGTCACAAGTCCAGTCACAAGTCCAGTCGCAAGTCCAGTCGCAAGTCCAGTCGCAAGTCCAGTCGCAAGTCCAGTCGCAAGTTCCAGTCACAAGTTCCAGTCACAAGTTCCAGTCACAAGTTCCAGTCACAAGTTCCAGTCACAAGTTCCAGTCACAAGTTCCAGTCACAAGTTCCAGTCACAAGTTCCAGTCACAAGTAACTGGTTAAACAATGGCAACAGAATGCCTAATAGTTCATTTGAATAGCTAGTGACTTGACTTGAGACTGAGTGAAGGACTTGTGATGGACTTCCAGAGACTTCCAGGGACTGGAATACATTTACCCTCAAACAGCCAATCCAAAGTCCTATCACCTGTGGTCAGTGTGTCTTGCTGGGTATGTGTGATCATTGGGTATTCACCTCAGCTGTGTTTATTTTCTTGTATGTTTAAGCTTGATATACAAGCAAGGCCACTGAAATAGCTTGGGGTTGCAAGTCTAGTCTTCTATCAACTTTATTTCCTTGTTTTGATAACTTGTGATGAGATGTTAACTGGTGAGTGACGAGTGACCTTGGTTGAGGGATGTCCATGGTTATCTCTAGGAATGTTTAGTTTTTCGAGAAAAAAACCTAGTGTCTAATGGGCAATATTCTAGCTCAGAAAGTCTAATCATGAAGAATTTGTTTTCCTTCAAGAAATTGATTCTTTGAAAGGTAAGAAAAGGAAGATAACTTGTAATTTTTTTTTATAATTCAGGGGGAAACTGGGAAAAATGGAAATGCAGGATTTACAGGACTAGTTGGAGAAAAGGTACGTTTGAATTAATTCACGTAATGATGCAATGTGGCAAAGACTTGTTATGTACTCGGGTAGAAAATAAAAATTTTGTTATTAAGGTAGGATACACCATTGATAATTGCTTGATTTAGAAATGGGTGGATTGTATTTTATAGTAAATATTTGTTAACTGACCTGTCCCAAGTTTTTTAATCATGGATGCCAAGAAAAAAGCAAACTGGCAAAAAAACGAAGAAAAAGGTTTTAAAAAAGCAAAAAAAAAACATGTTGAACAATTAATTTTTTTATAAAATTTAATTTTTCGGAACAATTACAAGATATCTAGCACAATCATTTTGCTGGATGCCTAGAATCATTATTTACTTTCAAATAAGTAAGACATTTCTTAATATTTTGGTAGTAAATAATTTTGATATCTGCAAATGGTATATCCTACCTTTAACACCAGGGCCACATGTTTATCTTTTATACAGAAATCAGAAAGCTAACATAAGTTGATCATCAATCACTTATTTCGGAAATATTTCTTGCAGTTGTTGCAAACTTGCACTTTTTCATTCCATAGCCACTCAGAACAAAATATATGACCTATATGTACACAATAAAATTAACATCAGGAGCTGTTTGTAGCCAGTCCATAAATAAAGGGTCCAAAAGTGTGACATTTGTTACACCTGACCTAGTAATTTCCCAAGCAAGTGTCACCGAAATTGACTTTAAACTTGTTTTATTTGTCTTAAAGGTTTTTTCTTTATGTAATCTGTAATCATTCTTTGAGGTAGAAGGTATCAAAGAATACATGTGCTGAATTAAAGGTAGTATACACCATTGGTAATTGCTTGAATTACCATGAATAAGTAGATTTGGGAGGTTGTATTTTATAGTAAATATCGTTTAACTGAGCTGTCCGAAGTTTTACAATCATGGATGCCGAGAAAAACACGAAAAACAGCGTTTGTTTTTAACCGGCGTCGAGCAGTTATTCTTATGTTATCTTTGTTTTTAAAATTCGACTTTTTGGAATAATTACAGGATATCTAGCGCAATCATTTTGCTGGATGCCTAGAATCATTATTTACTTTCAAATGAGTAAGATATTTCTTGATAATTCGGTAGTAAATATTTTCGATATCTGCAAATGGTGTATACTACCTTTAAACAAATATGTCGGATGTAACAGGGACAAATGAAAATTGGACAACTCATTATGGCAGACCATAATACATCAAAAGAACAACTCCAGAATCTGGTCAATGGAAAATTAATATTAAATCTGTTTGAATTGAACAATTTTGATATTTAGGCCCAATTGCTTAATTGTGCTGATAATGATATTTTTGTTTTTGTTGGCCGATTAGGGAATGAGAGGTCACTCTGGGAAACATGGCTTCCACCCTGAACAAGGGCTAAAGGTAAACAAAACATAGAACCATTCAAAACCCAATCCCTGTATTGTCATTTGTGTCGACCCAACATTTCGTACCCGACAGAACTGTACCATATCTTCATCACAGATTGAAGGCTGCTTGCGACAACCTTTATAATGCTCCAATTGCCCCAGTCAATGTGCATGACCTAATTTCATTGATCCATTAAACAAAACTGTCAAGTTAGAACTAGTTCAGCTAACCAATGACATTTTGGTTAGCATCTGTTTCAGATAATTCAATGGCTTTCGGTACTTTTGCCAAGATGTCATTGTGTATGTACAGGTTGAGTCCAAATCATGAACTCGAGTTTCAACAGTTCCTGATTTTAAAAGGCCTGTTTGTTTCATACACATTATGTGATTCAGTGCCATGCGAAAACAAATGGAACCACTCTCGTGCGTGAAAATCCAAACGCACGAAACGAATGGGCTATTTTTTTAGATAAGCTTTCTGAAATGTCCATGAAAAGTAAACCATTTGTACAATTTTTAATCATGAAAATACATTTTAAAAGAATTCAATGAACTATTGTCACAAAGGCTAATTTTATGCTTCAAAACTTCAGAAATAATTTGAAATGTTTCCGGCCCGTCGTGCACGTTGCCATTTTGAATTTTGCGAGCTTTTCATGCTGCGTATCACCAAATCTGACTGAAGCAACAGGCACTAAGACTCTCAAAATGAAGTTACAGTAAACCCATCCAAGGATTGTCATGGCAGCAAACAATTACTGATCCGACGTGCGCCCTAGATCTTTCCGACATCTTTTTAATGGAACCTCAACTCGCATCACAGCAAGTCAAGCCAATTTAATAATCCTTGACCATGAATACATTAATATTTCAGTTTTTGTTTTAGAGTTTCTTTTCATTGGATTACAAGTAAGTAACAAGCAAACAGAGATGCACTCCGGGACTTGTTACTTCACTTACAAGGTCCCGGATCGTTTTCTTTGGCCCATGACCCCTGCCAAGTGGGTCACAGATGTGTAGAAAACTGTTCTGTCCCCAGCTACTGCTATAAAAAAAAAATGAAAAGCAACAGACAAATTTGTTGAGGGCTCCCATGAAGCTATTTTGCTTCCATTTTCAGGTTTTGGGGTTTTGTGAGGTTTGCAAATATTAGGTCAAAGGAAATGCTTTTAAACTGTTCAATTTTCCTTAACCGCCTTGTGTAAAGGAAGATCGTATGTATACATTGGCACAAAATAGTAACTGTCAAAATACGTAAAAAGCGTAAAAAGAAAACTGATTTTGCACTTTTAAAATTCTAGTTTGTATTTTTATTTAATTTCATGGTCAAAGGGTTGAAAAGTTCTAGAGTATAAACTACAGCTGTAGTTTTTCTACAAGCTTATTGTTCCCTTGAGTAGGAAAAAAAGAGTAGTTAGTACATTAGTGTTTTGGGGAGTAATTGTAAATGCCTGAAACGACAGCTTAATGCATCTTTGTGATCACGATGGAACAAATGAGAACATACCAATCACTACCGATCATTGATTTAAACAAAGGATTGGTTAATCTCGTTAAATGCTGACTCATCCAGAGTTGGATTCCAAGCAAAGATTAATCAGAGATCCAAAATAAAAACATTCTGGGTCAATCCCAAACGGTGTAAAAGTTCAATAAACCTGGCCAAAGAAACAATGACTTTTGACTTACATTGCCTCCTGTGGAGATACCCACCACAGGACCCCATCCCACACCCTGTAGGTGGGAAATGAGGTATTAGGCGACTGGGCATAATTGCTTGCGTTACTCTGTTTATACCTTTTGCCTTGATCACGGAGGGAAACTAACATTACATCTGGTTTGTTTCCTCTGTCTTGAAGGGGGATTCCGGTTTGCCTGGGGATAGAGGAGAGGCTGGCCCACCGGGGGAGAAGGTAAAACAAGTTTTCACTTTTCGTCTCTGTTTTATTCAGTCACTGATTTGGTTTGAATGTTTGTTTATGTGGCTGAGTTAAGTTTGGGTGGTCAAATGTTACCCAACCCAACAACAACATTACTTTGCCAGATCTTCTTTTAAAGATGCCTTTGAAAACTCATCTTAAAGGAACAGTCTACATTCTCACCCCATATGCATATCAAGATGTCAAACAGAGTGATATTTCCAAGGAAAGAGAGAAATATGCTCTTTATTTATGTAAACTGCAAGAGAACAACCACAATCACTTTGAAAACAATGTCCTTAAAGATACGTAGTTCCATTGTAAGTGAATAACAGTTTCGAGCATCACGTAAAATCTCATCACCTTCACGATGCTGCTTAACAGTTAGCTGCTTATCTTAAGCGCTATTTCACGGTATTTTTGTGCCATGGAGATTATATTGTTACCTCACTGATTTAAGCTAATTTTCCAGCTAGGTCAAAGCGAGCCTTTTGCCTTACTTACTGCTTATGGTTGCTGTAGAATAGACTGAGGCTATGTAAGCAGAAATTTTTTATCAATTTCCAACAATTGCCAGCTGACGTCTAAAAATTGCTCTGTTTGGACTAGGAAGTCGAAGAATCAGACCACAAAAACATAATTGTGTGATTATTTTTAGCATCTATGAACACAAAACTGTAAAACAGGTCGGAGTCACAATAAAATATGAACCCCCTAACCCATCCGTTTTAGAAAATTACAACAACAGCAAATGGATATAAGTGTACAACATGAACCTTCAAGACACAATTTGAGATCCAGTCACAAGTTTTGTTCAATTTACTTCTTCTTTATTGTTCGTAATTTTCTTTATTCAAAAGTTTCCAACTCTGCATTTTTGCCTCTTCTTGTGTCAGCATTATTTCTCCATGGTCTCAATTAGCCTTGCCACATTTGTAATATCTCTTGACAGGGGGACACAGGTGTCTTAGGCCTCCCTGGACCTCAAGGAAATATTGTGAGTTCCTTTGTTTTCCCCTAGAGAGAATGTACGTGACTTAGTACCCTACTTAGTAGTGAAACAAAAACAAAAAAATGTTTAGAGCACCTACTCTTTTGGGGTTTGATCTCTGTTGCATTTTCTACATTTCTGATAAATGATCTTCTTGTATTTGTACACGCACCTACTGAATTAATAAGAATATCCTTGCTTCCAGAAAATATTGTAAACCTCAAATTTAGATTCTAGACCTCTCGGGTGTTTCCTCTGAAGCTCTTTTTTAGAAAAGGAAAAAAAGTGGATGTGTCTTTTGTCTCTTTTGTCCACAGTGCATATGAAGTGTTTTGTACACAAGTAAAGACAGATGAACACATAGAAATGAGTATCTTTGCTGTAGTTTATTTGAATCGATTGTGACTTAGCTTGAGATCAGATGACTTGAGATTCACTGTTTCAACTACAACATATCGTCACTGTCACCACAGAATATCACTTGCGCACACCTCGGTGTCAGTTCGTGAAACGGCACAATGATTAAATTTTGGTTTCATGAACTGACACCCAAGTGGTCGCGCGTACATCTGGCACTGGTTCGCAAGAGAAGATGTTTCGTTTTCAAGAACTGACACCCGGGCATGTTGCGGATATATGATACAGAGAAAAGTGTTGAAAAGAATCTACACCATCCGTATACTGGTGGGATTACAAAAGAAATTAACTGAAAACATAAACTTAATTGTGAAACGGGTTTCAGTTCGGGAAAACAAAAATCTGCAGACCTCGCACTGCAGTGTTTGGGTGTCAGTTTGTAAAAAAAGAAAATTACTCGGTTCTGTAAAAAAAAAAAAAAAACATGTGCGAGTGTCAGTTTGTGGTGATGGTGTTGATATGTATCAAGGAGGCAATTGTGCAATGGCAATCGATCAATTTGTTATTCAGGGAGAGATTGGACGAGAGGGCTTACAGGGAATAAGAGGATTTGAGGGACCAAGAGTGAGTAGCATCTTCTTTTTTTTGCATTTTGAACCAATTTAACCAGTTCGCGCCGGGATTATTTTAACATCACCGAGCTGACGCGCGGGATTATTTTTAACGAAACTCGATCAGAGGCGGGTTCAAGTCGATGGTACCGGGAAGCACACCCACGCATTTCCGGCCTTGCTCGCTGCTGACAGACATTTCCGGCCTTGCTCGTAGCGTGTTTAAGCGTCATCCGTTTTGAATCTTGGGAAAACTTTGCATTTATATACATCATCCGGCACGAACTGGTTAAGGGCCACTGGAAATATCAGATATTGTTCCACTGACTAGTTCAATGTTTTGTGTCCACACTGATTCATATTAATTTGTTATGCAGGTGCTTGATTTTGTCAAAAATGTGGTCGGTCAATCCACAGGGCTCAGGCGTAGCAGTCCAACATGCATGCACAAGAGACATGGCATGGTTCCTGCTCAGAGCATTGACTGTTTCATCATTTCTGACTTGACTTAACTAGACACATTTTTTGTGTTAATATTTGTAGTTTTAATAGTTTTGTAGATTTTAAGCTGTGACTGTGACCATTAGATGTGAGCTTTTTGCAGTGCAGATGATGAGTTAATGCTGTATGATATACATTTATTCTCTGCTTGTTTGTTTTTCTTGTGACGGCAGGGGCCTCCTGGTAAACCTGGGCCTTCTGGACCCCTCGGACCTCAGGTAACCCTTATTCGTTTTTTGCATTTTTTAGCCGTTTATCAAACCCCAGTTTTGTCTCCGTTTTTGGTTTTGTTCATGCAGCTTGGAATGGTGATAGAGTCGGAGACGGAGCTCAAGCTAGGGTTTGGAAAACAACCCTGGTTGTAAAAAAAAAATGTTTGATTGCAGGCTTTTAAGTATTGTCTACTTTTTTCCTACTTTTTGGTCCCACAAAGTTCTTCGAAAAATAAAATCTCATTGAATATTTTTCATAGCGATGTTAGTACTGCAACTCTACTTCCTAGAGCTTGGTCGAAGATGGAGCACATGCCAATTGAGGCTTGTAATCCTACTGTGGACATGGGGGAGGTATCACTAAAAAACTAATCCTGGAAGCCTACTTTGATCCTGATTTTGTCCTCCAAAGTCCTACTTTTGTCCTGCTTTTTTTGAACATTTTGTTACTACTTTTCTCCTACTTTTTTCATCTGGGTTTGCTTGAAACCTGCGTTTGGGTGGAATACCACGGTCTAATGGTTACGGTGTCTGACTTGTGTGAAGGTGCGCGGGTTTGAACCCTGGTGGAGAACATGCTGCTTGCGTTCTTGGGCAAGACACTTTACTACAATTGCCTCTTTCTATCCAGGAGATGGGAAGATCACTGTGTCCCTGATGGCTTTTTGGCTCAGGGAAAAACCTAATAATTTTATTTATTTTTTAAATTACAACCTTTGTGTTCTTTGCTTATTGCTAAAAAAACCTGTTTGGTTTCCATGTTTAGGGTGACAAAGGTTTACCAGGCTCGCTAGGATTACAAGGGGAAGAGGGGTCAAAGGTGAGAATTCTTTTGGATTTAAAAAGAGAATCACAATATACCTAAATTGTTTGAACCATGAAATTATTCTAACACCAATAATTGATACTAACATTTATTTCAGGAATACATTTTATATTTTAACTAAATATTGTAGACACGCTCAACATCTTTGTATCGTAACAACTGTCTAGTTTTAAAAAAAATATTCTGTTCACTTTCTTCTTATATTTCTCTAGGGTCCTGATGGTGAACCTGGTCGTCAAGGCAGGCGTGGTTTTCCGGTAAGACTTGAAATTGTTTTTTCTCGTGCAGGACTTGACAAAAATGAAAGAAATTGTGCAAACCCCGGGTTGAGATATTAAAATGTTGGATCACAGGTTCTCATATAGTCCATATTTAATTTACAAGAAATAATTTTTTTATCAATATTGTTTTTTTCTTTTCTGCAGGGCTTCCAAGGAACTCGTGGCAATCCAGGCCAGCCTGGAACTGACGGGGCACCGGTAGGTTGCGTAATAATCAGTTTTTAAAAACTTGCGATGTTTAAAGATGATTTAAGACTCGGAGAATAAGAAATAAAGATTACAAATTGATGTCAATTTTGTTGTGGCCGAATAGTTTATAGAAGCTGGGGGCAAGTTGAAAGCAAATTACTTTTATGACATCAACAGTTGAGGTTTCATTGTGAAGTTTGCCATTACTCAATGAATTTGCTACGCACTGAAATTTGTACGGATCGGCCGTTACTTGGGTTTACCACCTGAGAGAAATTAACATCGTGAACACACAATGGTGCTTGTATGTGTAGAGAAATCAGCTCTATGTCGAGTACGGCCAAGAGGCGCGAGAGTACTTCGTGCGAAGTATGGAGGGAAACGTCACGAAGACTAGAATGAAACACTGTTCAGACAAATTCTCTTTGCAAAATCTGAGTCTAACGCAATGGTCTAACGTTAAACTTTATTCATCTGCTCCCTACACATACATCTTTCCTCCTCCACCGCCAAAAAACAACTCCTTTTCTCTTCATTCGAACAAAAAGGTAGACCTGAAGCATCATTCAAATTCTTTTCCATAATATTATTTTCAAATGGCTAACGTATGCACGCAAGTGCGCACCCATGTACGCACTTACGCGCGGACGCAACTGTTCATGGCACATTTATAATCATAGTTAACTTTCACATCACCACATATGCATTGCAGGGAATCAGTGGCAGGTCTGGTAGACCGGGGACACCTGGTGAAATGGTAAGACAGCATTTGTTCAACCTTTTTTAAAGTCCACTTACCATGGTCAGTGGGCATCTACAGACAGAGTTATATTCGAGTCCCTGCAAGTCCTTTCACAAGTCCAGTCACAAGTCCTTTCATAAAGCCAGTGGAACTAGTGGAACAATGACAAATGAGTGCTTTTGTTAACAGTTCATATGAACAGCTAGTGACTTAACTTGAGACTGAAGGACTTGTTATGGACTTGCAGGGACTTGTGGGGACTTGCAGGGACTTTTGGGGGGACTTGCAGGGACTTTTGGGGGGACTTGTGGGGACTCGAATACGACTCGGTTAACAGAAGCCGCGCTCACACTCTACAGCAGGCTCTCTTTGCATTTCCAAGACTCGCCCTTGATAAACCTTATTCAAAACTCGGTAAAAACATTCTTATTCACAGTGGAGAGCACTTTCAAATGCCCATAGAAATTGCTGTGTATTTTATTATTTGTATTATTGCCTAGCTTCACCAACCAAAAAAAAGGTACAAATTGTGTACTGTTTAGGATGTTTTTTCTGCAAGCATTACTTCTGCGTAGCCTTTGTTCTCATTATCCCAATGATTTTGTATGTATCTGTTTATGTAGGGATCAGCCGGGCCCCTCGGTCCCAAAGGCGAATCGGGCACAGAAGGACTCATAGTAAGTAGGGTTCACAGTAGTAAGCCTTATAGTGTTTGTGCTTCTTGAAAATAAATCAACATTATTTTAAATAAAATACACCATTGTTAAGAATGTACAAGCTTTCATAGTGAAGAAATATTTAAAAAATAAATATTAGAATCACCTTATGAGTTTTTATAAGAAATTGGAACTAGTCATTCCAATATTTGGTTAAACAGAAATTATTGATGTGCAAATAAAATATCCTGTAGTCCAGTGGTTACGGTGTTTGACTCCGGTACGATGGTACCTGGGTTCGAACCCTTGCAGTGAACAAGGTGCTTGTGTTCTTGGGCTAGACACTTTGCTACAATTGCCTCTCTCCACCCAGGAGTAATGGGTACCTGTGAAGGTAGACCCAACATGTGCTGATCTTGAGCTGCTGCAGAAATAGTCTCGTTCCTGTTGAACAGGGATAATAATTGTAAAGCGCTTTGAAACACTACATTGTGGGGGTATAAAGTGCTTCATACAAAAGCACCAACATTATAATTTTTTTAAGGCTTGTACTAATGTTCTGCCAAGAAGTCTGCTTCGAGTTTTTGAGTGACCATTTTTGACTTGATCAAGACTGCTGCAAACTGCTGCCTGGCTGGAATTACCTGAAATATACAAATCAAATAAGTTAAGAGGGCCTAATATTTTAAAGAGGGCCTAATATTTCAGATCGAAATATTACGCCCTCTTAATTTATTTGAATAGAATTAGGCAGACATTATACTTGTGTACACGATACTTAGAATCAGTTTAATATAGGTCCATACAAACAGGTCCATCTCCCTTAACTTTTTCTTGACAATAATTAGGAAGAAACTTCATCAGTTGTTTTTCGTCTTTCTCTCTCCATTTGGAATTTATTTTCAGGGCTTGTCAGGAGACCCTGGACCCCCGGGGCCAAAAGGTGAAAAGGTGACACATACTTTCATCAATTATCCTTTTTTTTATTGATTTGTTTTATGTATAATTCCCAGATACGTGCACAATACTGTGTATTATATAGAAATTGTGCAGTGTTCATATTTTTTTGGATGTTCATACACTTTGCAAGTTTGAATTTCGGGGAGGATATTTTTTTCATGGAATTTTATAACTTAATCAGAAATTTAGTCCTAGATTCGTTTTTGCTGGACTGTTTCATGTTGCGACTTTTTGCTTACTTCAAGAATGAAATTTATAAAAATTACTGACTGATTGTGAGATTGTACAATTGTCTCATACTTTTCACATTTATCTTGCACCACCTTATACAGGGTGGTCCCCCAAAAAAACCTTGGATAAGTATACCGCAACAGACAAACATACTTTCACTATCATGAGGCCAAGACTACCAATATCAATGGATGGAGAAGCTTTCTAGAAGAAGAATGATACCAAGATATTTGGGCCAGTATTTTGAGCTCCGGACCTTATTTTGTGAAGCACAGTTAGAGGTCCTTTCGCACAGAGAAATAACTAAACCCTATTTAGTTAGTGCAAGATAGGGCAAGATTCTCCACTCGTTGGTATAGGTAGTTTTGGCCTCGGGATAGTGAAAGTTTGCTTGTCTTTTCTTTGTTGGCCACCCTGTAATATTTATTGAGAATGATCAGGCAGCCTTTGTCGCGATTGTATTATAAAAGTCTTTTGTATTCTGATCACAACTGTCAGGGTAGTCGTGGCAACAGAGGCATGCAGGGTTACCAGGGCGATCCAGGACCAAAGGTATACTTTCTTTTCGCATCAATATCATTCTTAGTCAATCAATGCATTATTAACTTTAGCGATCTCCATCCTGCCAAACTTCAACACAAGGGTTTGGTGGAGTCCAGCTGTTTAGCGCACAGTTTAATACTACAGGGTGTTGGGTGTTAACCAGTTCGCGCCGGATGACGTATATAAACGCAAAAATTCCCCCAAATTCAAAACGGATGACGCATAAACACGCCAAGTTCAAGTTCGGAAATGTATGTCAGCAGCGCGCAACACTGTCAACACCAGTGTATAAACGACCACAGTATAAGACTATAAGAACTAATTCCCATTGAACAATGCCAGAGATGGATTCTGCTGCATTGGGTGACCACAGACTCTGAAGCAGTTTGACCTTGAGATTTCTGACCTGATGGATCTCTCTGCATCCAAGTCAAAATACCCTGGAGGGTTAGGGTTAAGGAAAACAAAGGTAAACCAATCTGTAGCCAATAATGAAGAGCAAGGTAGCATTGCTGCAGTCAGGCAAGGAATTTAAGTTAACATCTTTTTTTATCATCTGACAGGGAGATCCCGGGGAGCCTGGCCTGAGGGGAGATTCTGGCGACAGTGGACCAAAGGTATAAGTTGGAAGTTTGTTTAGTGCACAAGTACCGAAATAACGGTTACAGATGGAGAGTTTGGAGGGGGAGGGGGAAGGGCCTGGGCGGTGCGAGAGAAGAAGAACTTGCTCCCACCACGGAAAACAAAAAAGGGCCTGGCATTTATTTGTAGAAGCTAACGATTTGTGCTCGTTCAAAATATAATTAATCACAGTAGATATCTTGGAGACTTAAAGCCGTCATTCATCTTCGAGGGATTATTTTATGAATCTGTTAATTGTTCAATTTATATTTCCTTTGTTTTTAAATCAGGGTTTAATTGGTGATACAGGGCCTTCTGGAGTTTTAGGAGATATTGGACCAAGGGTAAATATCATTTTCTTCTTTTCCATCTTAAGATTCTACCAGTTTAAGCTCTAACACAGGAACTAACAAGCTAAGACCTTCAAACTAGCTACAACTAGCAGTCAAGTGCACTGTTTTAAACACTCGATTTTAACTGCTTTCCTTATTATCATTTTTTAACCAGTCAGTTCAAATAATTCTGCAAAGTTCACCATGTCCTTTCTCTTGTAGGGTGCGTTTGGTGAACAGGGTATTCCTGGTCGTGCAGGCACTAATGGATTGAAGGTAAACTGCCTTAACATAGTTATTATTTTACTTCTGGAGAACAAAAGATGCCCGCAATAATAAAATTCTCCATACTTATTTGTCTAACATTCTGAACGGTTGCTGTTTAAGTTTTAGTTTAATCCCCTTCTTTGATATTTACTATTATTTTTTTTTCTGGTAATAAAACCAAGGATTTCTCAAAAGTGCCCTAGAGAATACAATGAGAAGAAGTTACAGTTTTAGATGTGGGAGGAAAACCCCAGAAGAATATTCTGTTTTTGCCAAAGGACAATTTTTAGTATTATTTTTGGTTTTCGGTTGGGCTTAGCAGCGCCATAAAATTGGCCTCAGACCACACTGATCTTTAGCTGTGGTCAATAATCCTAAAGCATTCTAGACTTAAAGGAAACATGTAATAAGGGTTTTTTTTGCTTAAATCAATAAAGTATCACATTGACAACAACATTATGTGTGAGGTTGTGTTTATTTTCTGTGATAAATGGGAGAAAATAATTTTTGAAATTGTTTAGTCATACCACTCCGCCCCTCAAAGGGAAGCCTCATTAACATAAAACTTCGCGTGGGGTATGACAAAAATCGAGGCAGAGAATTGCCTCGCTGCGGGGGGGGCGCTACCCGGGCCTGGCTTGCATTATGCGCGCATTGCATGCAACAAGTCTTTGTCTACGAGTTTACCATGCCGGTTTTTTATTCTAAATCAGGGTAAAAATACAACTGTTTTCAGTCATGCCGACTAGATGTGTAGCTGCTGGGTGTAGCAAAACTACCAAGGATGGAGTAAGCCTTCATTTGTTTCCGGCTGATCCTAAATATCGGAGGATTTGGACAGCCAAAGTAAATCTTACCAGAGCGAAGTGGTCCCGCCGGGCCTAGTGATTTTTCGGCCCGATCTGCAGCGACCATTTTGAGCGGTCGTGCTTCGACACTGGTCTGTACAGCAACTTTGGCATGCCCTTAAAAAACATGCTGAAGTCAGATGCTGTCCCAACGATATTCCAATCAGACGAATCTGTACTGTTTTCGTCAGATTCACTAAAAACCGACGAAGAACTTTCACGATCGTCCATGTTTAGTCCGCGCCGATTACTGTACATGTACATGTACATGTACTTTGTACGGTATCCTTTGCTTTGGACAGCGTGCGTGTGGGTGATCGCGTTTACATGTACATGTACGTACGTGTGCACAAGGCGTACAGGATTCGTTCACTCTCGTACACACAACAATGTGTGCGTACGTGGCCACGCGAACCCGTCTCGTACCTAGACGTCGCGTACCGACTATCGCTAATTTGTCCGGGTTCTGACTCGATTTACGTCACTCATTTTGAGTGGCCGCGAAATTTAAAAAGGGGGGGTCAATTTCTGGACGGCAAATTACCTCACCAAACGTACACTAGAACCAGTTTTGCTTTTTATTCACATTTTATACACATAAATCTATTGATTTAAAACAAAAAATGCGTAATGAAGATGTTAGACTACATGTTTCCTTTAATAGTACAAAGATCTACATAAACAACACATTTCTTAATAATAATATTATTTGTTTCCATCATCAGGGACCATCTGGGCAAGTTGGCGCGTCTGGCGAGCTAGGTCCCAAAGGTGCAATGGTAAGTGAAATAGCAGGTTTAAAGTTGTTATCGAACAGTGGCAAAAATAATTAAGAAATCTGCTAAAAAAGGAGGATTACAACCATTAAAAGGTAGGATACACCATTTGCAGATATCGAAGCTCAATTTATATATTTATTATGGAACTAATAAGAAATATCTTACTAATTTGAAAGTAAATAATGATTGTAGGCATCCAGCAAAACGATTGCGCTAGATATCCTGTAATTATTCTGAAAATTTTATTTTATAAAGAAACGCCGGGCGGCAATCACAAAAAAAAGAAAAGATAACATAAGAATAACTGCTCAACGTCGGTTGAAAACAAATGCTGGTTTTTTGTGCTTTTCTCGGCATCCATGATTGTAAAACCTCGGACAGGTCAGTTAAACGATATTTACTATAAAATACAAACTAAAAAATCCACATATTCATGATAATTCAAGCAATTACCAATGGTGTATCCTACCTTTAAAACACAAACCAAGCAATTCACAGCATTATTATGTATACTTGAACTGCTTGTTTTTGTTGTTGAAAATGATGGATAAAGAAAGTATGGTGGTCAAATGTATATGCAGTACATTGGGTGTAATTTATTGTAAGTCTTGTACTTTCTCTCTGTATAGGGTGATCAGGGTCCACCTGGGCTGCCTGGACGAATGGGGAAATCTGTAAGTTTGGAGTACCTGTTAGCAGTAGTCCAATCAATTAAAGGTCTAATAACATTCGCAAACATTACAACAACAAAATTAAAATACTGAATTATTATGAAATACTTTACTTGACTTTAAGTGAATAACGGTCTCAAGCATTCTGTGATATCACAGAATTTTAGTGTGCTGCGGTTTTCAAGAAAAGTTGAATTTTTGATCAATATTTCCATCGATTACCCGCCGGGTTATTTGAAATTATAAGCTAAATGAGTTATTGTGAGAATAAGAATTGAAAAGACTTTAAATCGTAATGCTTGTTCACAATTTTGTTTTTGCAGGGAAGACCGGGGAAATCTGGTAGAGAAGGCCGAAATGGGAAAACTGGCTCACAGGTAATTAACTCCTATCAAATTTAAAATATTAAACAATTGTGTTGTTTTTTAAAGATATACTGGCCTGGTTTTAGTTGTTTACTTTCCTCCCATATTCTTATAGTTCATAGATTTCTATCTAATCTCAAAGTGCAGGCACCTTTAATTTCTACTTTCACTAATACACAGAAACGAAATAAATACAGCATTGAATTGAATTGTCTCATAACAGTCAGTGTATGCTGTCCAAAATGTAAGTATCCCACAGATCACTAACGTGTTTTTTTCTTTTATTTCTTTTTTTTGAGCAATAATTTATTTATTTTCTTTCCACAGGGTCATGTGGGTGGCATGGGATTACCTGGCCTCCCAGGTGAGAGGGTATGTTGACTTTTAGATTTTGTTCTTCTTTTTAGTAAATATTTGCCACTCTCCCAAAAGAATGTCCCCATTTTTTTGTTGTCGCCTAAATGAAGTTTTGGGGGCACTAACCAATCCTAAAATCTTTATGACCGTATCTCCGTAGATTCTTTTGTTAAGATTTTTAATGAAACTTCTACATGCTTTTATGGATTTTGATGAAACTTGGATGCAGTGAGCCTTGGGTGGGAAGACACAATTCTTTATCGGCTTGCTGAGGTCAAAGGTCATGTAGGTGTCATTTGAGGTCGTCGTTTACACATGCACAAAACATACATGGATCGACCACTGGAAAAACGACACTCGCGATCCGAGGATCACTTGTTTTTGTAACTTAGGTTTCTCCCAGATTGGAGCCCTATCAAAGAACTTTGCTCATACCACACTAGCCTTCAATAGTTTAGATAGTTATAATAAGCTAAGGTTTCAGGACATACACATATTCATACTAAATGTACTTCAATTTAACAGGGTATTACTGGTCCGCCTGGTTTGAAGGGGCCATTGGGACCACAGGGAACCCAGGTAAGACATCAACCAGTTTTTGTTTTCATTTGTTTCGGCACTTTGCCTAAAGTGTGTGGCTTTATAGATAAAATGGTTGAGATAGCAATTATTATTAATCCCATTGAGATTTTGATTATTTCCTAAAACTTCTGTTTACAGGGGGAGTGTTCTATCTTTTATTTGGAGGAAACACAAATTTCTTAAATCAAAGCTTGCAAATTGTATAAACATTGTTGTTTTATTTAAAAAATATTATCTTTGCTTTGTCTTTGCCTTCTCTCAATTTCAACTAGGGGGGCTAGGGGGGCTAGGGGGGCTTTAGCCCTCCAAACTTTTGTCTATCCCCCTCCCCCACCCCCAACAAAAATGAAATAAAAAGTACATTCTTGAAAATACGTATACTTGATTTGTGAAAGTTAGAAGTTGACGTCACGTGCGATGGGTCTAGCCCCCCTAAAATATTGCCTCTAGAACCGCACCTGCCCCTGACACTCTGATCACTAGTCCTGATGAACCTGAACTGCTAGACCACTCTCCCCATTTAGAGGAAAGTTAACTGCAGAATGAAGACTGTCCTGTTTCTATCTTTATGTACAGGGAGATGGAGGCGAGGCGGGCAACCCAGGTATCTCAGGAGTCAAAGGAGCTGCAGTAAGTCTTGTCAGCTCTGCCTAGGAACACTTCTGAGGGAAACTTGAGAAATCTAAATTATCATTATATCCCTGTGGAGGCATGGTATTTTTATTTCCTTTCTTCCGGTTCTCAAGCACTCCTCCGAAGACTCTGTGCACAACATTCCTTGTGGAGACATTAGAATGTCCTTGTGGAGACCTTTTAATGTCCTTCGTCCTATATTATGTATCGGTTTCCACAAGGCATTGTTGTAGTCGAGTCCTTTCGTGAAGCCAGTCACAAGTCCCTTAACCAGTTCGCGCCGGATGACGTATATAAACGCAAAAATTTGGCCAAATTCAAAACGGATGACGCATAAACACTTCAAGTTCGGAAATGTATGTCAGCAGCGAGCAAGGCCGGAAATGCGTGCGTGTGCTTTCGGCACTATCAGCCTGAACACGCTTCGGATCGAGTTTCGTTAAAAATAATCCCGCCCCTCGGCTCGGCGATGTTAAAATAATCCCGGCGCGAACTGGTTAAAGGCAGTCACAAGTAACTGGATGAACAATGACAAAGGAATGCTTTTGTCAAAGCTGATTTGAATAGCTTGTGATTTGAATTGGAACTGAAGGACTTGTGATGGACTTGCAGGGACTTGTGATGGACTCGACTACATCCCTGCCACAAGGTAGTAATTTAAAAACCTTAGTTGGACGGACACCATGCACGTATGCTGGTTAATGCGTGTATGACTCAAAGTACTTCCTTTCATGAACATGCGCACATCCTTGTCAGCAGTGCCTTTGCAAATGTCCTGCTAGGTTGTTTTTTCCCAAACTCTCTCCTTCATAATCTTTGAGAGGATACTTGTGCATGCACTGGCTATTCTGCTGTTTTGCCTAAAACCTAATTCTTGCCATTTGTACAATTTGTCGACTGAAATATATTCACCAGTTTTAATATTTCTGTCCATTTTCATTATTGCTTGACAGGGTTTTGCTGGTTTACAAGGTCCACCCGGACCGTCTGGACCATCAGGTTTACTGGTAAAGTACCGACTCAAAGAAATTCTGTTTTATGATGAAAAAACCCCGAAAAATCTACCTTTCTCTACTAAAAACAATCATATTAAACAGCAATTAAAATGAATGTTTATGGATTTTATCAACCGTAACTATATTTCTGCGACCACTGTAGTTTTCCCGTAACCACTTTAAACCCCCCCCCAAAAAAAAACCCCAATCAAAAATCTCCTATTAGCACAATTTTGACCATTTAAAATTGTGTCTTTTATTTCTTTTTGCTATGTTTTGGCAGGGGCCTGTAGGTTCATCTGGCAGGCAAGGCGAACCTGGTCCCCTGGGCCCTCGGGTACGTTCATGGTTGAAGATAAAATCAGAAATTATGCTGTTGGTTGCGAAACAAAATTGACCAAGTTGCTGAAAAATCCCAAGTTTTTCTATAAGCAACTTTAAGTGTTAAGCATCAATAGTGCAAACTACACTAAACAAAAATATAAACGCCCACAAAAATATAAATGCCCCCAAAATGGTTATTTGTCTTGATTTGTAAACAACATTTGTGTGCATCTCTGCCAGTGAGGAATTGCCACATCTGTGTTGTGAGTGGAATCACTGCATCATTGAGCAATTCCTCACTGGCAGAGATGGACACAAATGTTGTTTACAAATCAAGACAAACAACCATTTTCGGGGCGTTTATATTTTTGTGGGCATTTATATTTTTGTTCAGTGTAAGATATATTTCTCAATAATTCGGTAGTAATTTTTGTTTGATATCTGCAAATGGTGACCTACCCTTAAAAAGCACAAGCTTGTTTATCCTGACCCCAAAAGTTATTAAAAAGTAGCTGTCCTTGAAGCATTTACAAGTGGAACCTTTTTTGCGTAGGTATGTCACATTTGAAATACACCCGCCCCTCTTAAATGTGATATTTAATTCCTGAATATAACTATATCTTCTCTGGGGTTTCCTTGAATGTTCTCTGACAGGGTCATCCAGGAGTCCAGGGAACGATTGGTCCTCCCGGATCTCTGGGTCCAAATGTGAGTGAAATTTTCTACTGTAGACACTTCTTTGATGGCATAAGTTCATCAGAAGTCTTTCTCAGAAGTCTTTCTCACAAGTCCTTTTTACAAGTCCAGGTACATGTAAGAGGTGAACAATGACAAAGGAATTGCAGACTATTGCAGACTATTGCAGACTATTGCAGACTAATTCAGACTATTGCAGACTATTGCAGACTATTGCAGACTAACGCAGACTAACGCAGACTTTCAAGTATTCCCACTTTTCCTAATTTGTCCTAGTTCTTCTTTACTTGCTCCTACTTTTCCTACTTTCTTGAATTTCCTACCATTTCCTACAGTTCCTACCATTTCCTACTTTGAAACAACATTTTGGTTTAAACCTACATGAGTCTATTTGGTGATATTGATGGATTTACATGTTTCTCTTTTATCCAGGGACGTCCTGGCGTGCCAGGGAAGGCAGGGGAACAAGGTCCTCCAGTAGGTACCCAGTAAAACCTACTATTTAATTGAAACAAAAATTCATATTTTTTTTCAAATATATTTGATTAAGTCCTTAGAATTATTTGAAAATGCACAGCCTTCAATGAAATATTTTGTTGTAATGATTAAATGGTGAGACCTTTTAACTATCTCACTTCTCTTGGAAGTGAATTTTGTGACGAACCATTGTGTATTTTCTGCAGTAAAAACTAGGTAACATTGCATACATTTATGTGGCATTCTTGTTGTATATTTCACTGTCAAAGTTATATCCAAACATTGTCAGCTAAAAAATTATTGAATTTTCTTGAATTGCTTTACCGGTCGAATCTTTCAGGGTCAGGATGGAGAAAATGGCAACCCAGGGCCTCGAGGTCAACAAGTAAGTCCAGTTTCTCTCATAAAAATACATCGGAAATAATTTTCTCTTGAGGAAACTTCGTTTTCTTTTGCTTTTTCGAGAAAATCTAGAAAATCAGATGGTATTGGAAAGATTTGCGGTAACACCATGTGAAAGGATCTCTTTTGAGAGGAGGTAGGGTGGTTCTGATAAGAACCGGTGGTTTAACACGACGTTTCGACCAGTATGCTCTGGTCATCCTCGGGTGGGGAAGTGCCGGACTGCGATGGAGCGCTGGTTTATAAGGATGGGCGGGTTAGGTAATGCGTGGAAGAGGATGCTAGCGGGGGATTGGCTGGATCTCTGGGTCCAGTTAGATGGTATTTGAATTCAAGTTGTTGTTTTGTGTGTGTGTGTTGCAGGGCCCAAAGGGAATCCAAGGATTGTTTGGAGATGACGGGCACCCTGGGCCTCAGGTCAGTAATAACCTGCCTTTCCTTACACTGTGAGGAACCGTTTGTTGCAACGAAAAACTCAAAAAGTTAACAATAGGTCTCTTTTTTCCCGTATAAAAAAAACCGTGATAATACGTGAAAAGAGGGCCTATTGTTTAGTTTTTTCATTCCAATAAATGTTTTTTTCATGTCTTTAGGCCTCGCAGTTTTATAACCAAATTATTATGAACAATGGAGCTTTTGTACGGAAACAAGTAGATTTAAAAGCCTATACGGGTGTAAGGATAGTTACACAACAAAATCAGCGGAATTGGCCGATTTTTTTTTAGTAATACACAAAAGTATCAAACCTTGCCTCACGAGTGAGCCCCTTGGTTTGACTGAGGGGTATATACTTATTAAAATTAATTAACCCTACATTTGGGTAAACTATATTTTCTGCAGAAATTTTTACTAATATTAGTTTTCCTATTTTGGGGGTAATTATATACAGGGACCTAAAGGAACCATTGGTCTGAAAGGAATAGATGGCATCAGAGGAATAATAGTGAGTATTATTTTCCATCCCCCCCCCCCCCCCCTGAAATTTAGCACTATGTATTTGACACATAGCAGTGATCACCAGAAGTCCTTATCACAAGAGAAGTCCTTATCACAAGTCCTTTCACGAGTCCAGTCACAAGTCCTTTCATAAGTCCTTTCATAAAGCCAGTCACAAGTTACTGATTGAACAATGACAAAGGAATGCTTTTGTCAAAGTTCATTTAAATAGCTTGTGATTTGAATTGGGACTTGAGGACTTGTGATGAACTTGTGATGAACTTGTGATGAACTTGTGATGAACTTGTGATGAACTTGTGATGAACTTGTGATGAACTTGTGATGAACTTGTGATGAACTTGTGATGAACTTGTGATGGACTTGTGATGGACTTGCGATGGACTTGCGACGGACTTGCGACGGACTTGCGACGGACTTGTGACGGACTTGTGACGGACTTGTGACGGACTTGTGACGGACTTGTGACGGACTTGTGACGGACTTGTGACGGACTTGTGACGGACTTGTGACGGACTTGTGACGGACTTGTGACGGACTTGTGACGGACTTGTGACGGACTTGTGACGGACTTGTGACGGACTTGTGACGGACTTGTGACGGACTTGTGACGGACTTGTGACGGACTTGTGACGGACTTGTGACGGACTTGTGACGGACTTGTGACGGACTTGTGACGGACTTGTGACGGACTTGTGACGGACTCGACTACATCCCTCCCGTCTGATTACCACCTGGCCACACTTCTCAACATTTGACATGAACATTGATTATTTTTTAAATTTCACAGGGTCCTTCAGGCCTTCTAGGACTTGTCGGAGTTTTGGGAGCAAAGGGTGCCAAGGTAATGCAGAGATTGTATTAACTTATCTAAAAGTATAAATTATAGTCTTGAATTTTGTTAACACGGACCAGGAAAAACACACAGTTGGGATTCTTTATCGAGTGTGTAAACTTATAGTTTGTTGATTTGTGGAATAAATTGAAAATTATGTCAACAGACTAAGGTTGCTTTATTAATTATTTGGAGAACTGATGATTTAATGGTTTATTCAATAAGGTGAGAACTTTTTTAAACACTGGCTTTTAATTTGTAACAATTCTAACCCAATTCAGGGAGATATGGGCTTAGTTGGTGAAGAGGGAGATACCGGCAGAACTGGAAACGAGGTTTGTTTGTTGTTGTTTTGAAGAAGTACATGTTTGTATTATAACGACTTTTGTACCTTTAGGGGGACACTTTAGCAGTACTTTTATTTCATTTGGGATTTCAAGTGAAATTAGAGGAAACGTTTTAATGTCTCCCTAATCAGCACCTAGAAGAAGCCAAAATGTAAATATACCAAATTTCCCGAGTCGTCTTTTTGTATTCTCCCTTGTCTCTGCAGGGTCCAACTGGCCCCAGGGGTCACGAAGGAGAAAGTGGTTACAAAGGAGCTAAGGTGAGAAGTTGTGCCAAGCTGAACATTTAGGCATCTGCCTTATTGTAAATCAAAATTGTGATGTCACGTAGAGTTTTCGTGCTGCGAAATTTCACAAAGAATGCTTTGTGATGTTAAATTCATGTCGTTTCGCTTTTGCGTGAAGTATGAACCGGCCTTAAGAGTTGAGGCTCAATCTGCAATCTTCTTGACAGCTATTTCAAAATCGCCTCACCAACTGTTGTCGTTTTTATTTTTTTAAAGGGCGAGCCCGGACAATCTGGTCCATCAGGGGAGAGAGGGGATGTTGGCTTGCAGGTGAGTTGATATCGGGGAGTCGGGGTGGTGTAGTGGTTACTTTCCTCGCCCTTTCACCGCTGTGGCCCGGGTTCGATTCCCAGCCTGGGTCACATGTGGATTGGGTTTTCCGTCCCTACCTGATCCTGTGGGTTTAACCAGAATATTCTTCTTGGGTATTCCTCCCATCTCTCAAACTGTAATTTCTTCTCATTGCCTTCTCTACGGGTTTTTAAATGTTCTCCTTTCAGGGTGTCCAAGGTCCGTCTGGTCAGCGAGGACCCAAAGGTGCACCCGGTAGCCCAGGCAACCCAGGCAAGCGGGGCTCACAGGGGATCAAGGGAGCTAATGGACTAAAGGTTAGGATTCATGTAGACCAAAAACAAAATGAGTTTTCAAAATGGGATAGACGGATAGACAGAATATATCTAGTTTCCTAGATTCAATATGCAAAAGATTTTTTTTTTTAAGTGCTATCCTATCTCAGAAGACAACTTTAATTCCCTGACGTCATATCTAGAAAAAATGCGTTGGTCGGACACTTTCCAAAATCTCCCTGTTTGTGTCAGGTACAACAACGCATATATTTCAGATGGTGTTAAACTGAGCCTTGTAGCAGTCCACTTTAATTTGTGTGCATTGTTTTGTGCATTGTGTTACCAATCAGGGTGATGCCGGTGTGCGAGGTTTGAATGGAGCCAATGGAGACAAAGGCCCTAGTGGCATACAGGGTGTCTCAGGAGCACCAGGGGACAGAGGTGACAAGGGCACACAGGTACATTGGTTTCATTGGTAACAAATCTCCCCCCCAAAAAAAACCCCCAAATATATATATATTTATATATTCATTTTTAATGATATGAATTAAAAATATACAACAAAAATATATATATATAAAATAAAAAAATATAACAAAAAGAAAATGAATAAAAAATGAAAAAAATGTACAATTTAAAATTAACAAAAATCAGGCTTTGTAAATAACACATTGGCACCGTACACATATAGGTTTATACTTTTTAATTTTGTTTTTTCTTTAAAGATTTTAGACGAAAATGTCAACAGTCCACTTACATTCCCGAAAACAGTATAATTTGTTTTGTGTGTTCTTTTTTTCAGGGATCAGCTGGTGTGACAGGTCTTGACGGACAGGTTGGCCCAGTGGGACCGACGGTAAGATTCCGTACCCAAAAATGTAAACAATTTTACACTGCATTATTTTTTGAAGAGTTTGTTTCTACAAACATGATAAATGGCATTTTGTTATCAGTGTGCTACCCACAGATGCCGGCCTGAACCCGTCTCGGATCGAGGTTCGTCAAAAAAACAATCCTGCACCTTGACTCGGTTCAATGTCAAAATAATCCCGGCGCGAACTGGTTAAAATACATCGCTGAATTGTTGGAATTATCTTAACCAGTTTGCGCCGGATGACAAATATAAACGCAAAGTTTTCCCCAGATTCCAAACGGATGACGCATAAACACGTCACGAGCAAGGCCGGAAATGTCTGTCGGCAGCGAGCAAGGCCGGAAATGCGTGGGTGTGCTTCCCGGCACTATTGGCCTGAACACGCCTCGGATCGAGTTTCGTTAAAAATAATCCCGCCCGTCGGCTCTGAACTGGTTAAAGAAGGATGTTGTTTAATGAGATTTGTTTACCCCTGATCCTTGTAGGGCGTCCAAGGACCGATGGGGATCCAGGGACCAAAAGGACATCCCGGCAAACAGGTAAACATTTCATCCAAAGCTTGCTCTACCCGTCCTCTTCAATATTTGCAATTTTTTTTTTTCCGAAAAGTAACCGACCAAATTATTGTTCAAAAGCTCACTATAGCTGTAAAGATATTAATGACTCTAAGCTCCCTGGAAAGGAAATTCCATTAGTATTCAAAATCTTAGAATATTATTTTTACGGAATACACACTTTTCACACTAAAACTTCATCAGGTTATAGTTGTCAAGCACCTTTCATTAGATTTTGAGCACTTTTGCTGTTTAAAAAAACCGCACAACTGACAAATGGCTTACTGCAGCTTTTATGGTGTATGACAAGCTGGCTTTATTTTCTGCAGGGTTTTGCAGGAGAAAAAGGCAACGCAGGTCGTGATGGCGATCAAGGAACTCTAGTAAGTAGACAATGTCAATTACCTCAACTGAAACACCTTATAAATCTTCCTGAAAAGACCATCACAAGACCAGACACAAGACTAAATGACCTATCTCTCGCTGGCAACGCAGCCTTGCCCCTTAGTCAACCCTATGGACATTTGTGCGTTCATTTGTGTTTGTCTCCCATTTTGCGCGATCTGCGTCGATTTGTAATTGATGTGATTGGACAATATCTCTACCGCGATAGGTCAATTGTAGGGCAAGCACAAGACTGTTCACAAGACCAGCCACAAGACTTGCCTTTTGTTGTTAACCTCTTATTTCATTATCTTTGCAGGGACCTCAGGGACCCCCTGGTGACAAGGGGGAGGAGGGCGAGACCGGCCAAGAGGTAGTCATCAATTGTTGCCTCTTCAGAAAAGATTAGCATGCGCAACTCGCTGAAGCCGAAAACCTACTAAATTTCTGTTTGATTTACTGCAATGATGAAAAAAAGTAATTAAATTGGTGTCGAGTTGTTAACCTTATTTTGTTTGTTTATTCCAGGGAGATATTGGAACCTCGGGTATAATGGGTCCTTACGGAAAACAGGGTGATCTGGTGAGTCAAAACAAAATGTCAAAACAAAACAAAAGTGTCGAGTGTCCTTGGCTCGAGTATCAAGTGCACTCTGGTCGAGTATTAAATGTATGGAGGTAAGGTGCTAAGAGCGCTGGTTTTCAACACACGTACACGGATCTCTCATTTATTTTAAGTGCTATACTGTCAGAAATCCTGACCTATCATTAAAACTGGACTGACAATTTCAGTGGTTGATATTTTGTTTTTGAGGACTGTGACAATATGTTCCTAGTAAGATTCCTGAATGACTGATCTTTATTTTGTCTGTTTCGTCTAGGGTCACGCCGGATCACAAGGTATGCCAGGCAGCCAGGGGTCACCGGGCACTCCTGGGTCAGATGGTCTACCGGGATCAGATGGACAATCGGGACTGGACGGTGAATCGGTAAGAAGTCTGTCTCAATCTGTGGCATCACAACCCTGCTTCTGTCAATAATTGGTTCAATGTAAAGAAGACGTTAAACTCGATCCCACAGAAATCCCCGTTTTCCATGCCAATCATACTCTGTAATTTACTTGGAATATTCTAGAAATCAATGTTTCTGTTTTTTGTTTGTTTGTGTTTTCAGGGTTTAACAGGACCGATAGGGACTTCGGGAAAGGAAGGAAGAGATGGCCAGGAGGTAAAATCTTACCAGAAAACAAATCAGCTTAACTAAACAAATGGGTTACCAGCCAAGATGTCATGGGATGTATATTACTTTTCAGTTGGTTCTCGGCTAATTCCTGCTCAATTTGCTAAGCACAACATGTTGTGCTTACCAGATTTTGGTAGAGCTCAAACATTTGTGTCTGTTCATCATCTGAGCATAATTTCACGTCTTAGCTTACCGCTAGTGACAAATTCCTGCTTACAGTATCACAACAAATCTTTGCTTACGGTAAATGTATTTTAGGAGTTGGCAAGTAATTTTGACTTCTGTGGATGCGTAAATCCTGTAACTAATAATTATATGTGCTTACAGAATCTGTCTGCTAGCGCTGTGTGATTGTAAGCATGGAATTCTGATAGCTTTAACTGCGATAGACCCTTCTTAATTTCATGTAGTTGTGCAACTTTTTGAAACAATGGCTGAAACTTAGTTCACAGGTTTTGCTATGAGTTGCATATTCAAATTGTTTCAAATTGCACGTTATTACAGTAGGTGTTAAACCCATTTGGAAATATTTATTGAACAAATTTGAGCAAAACATTTTTTTCTCCAACGATATAATTAATTTCTTCTGTAAATTTTTCTTTGTTGCAGGGGCTAATTGGCACAACAGGGCTAATGGGAACTCCAGGATTACTAGGCGATAAGGTATTTAAACAACTTTCTAATTGAATGGTTGTTGGTTTGTGTTTTTTGCCAACATAAATTAATACATTGTGGACGCCAATCGTCCTCTTAGCATAAACTGAGTTTCAAAGGCCGAACCAAAGTCTCGTAGGCAGCGTGATTACAGCAAATGTCTTACAATGGAGTACAGTCCGGTTGAAAAAAACAAAACCTTGTGCCACACAAGAAATTCAATGAACAATTCTACTCGCATATGAGCCGAGCCGGAAATTGAGTGCTGTCTGACAAAACGACTGTTAAACCAGTTCGCGTCGGATTTCCGGGATTCAAAACGAATGACGGATAAACACGTCATGAGCAAGGCCAGAAATATCTGTCAGCGACCGGCGTGCTTTCCGCAGATGCCGGCCTGAACCTGCCTCGGATCGAAGTTCGTGAAAAAGAATCCCGCGCCTGGGCTCGGTCAAGGTACAGGGAATCCCAGCGCGAACTGTTAACAGTCTTTTACCTAGGCACCAATCATCTCATCATGTGACTACGAGGCTTTTGCCCTTCACAAATATTCAAATAAGATTCCCTTTCTAATGGTAATCTATGTAATCTTCTTTGTGATTTTAGGGCAATGAAGGCGATTCTGGACAGCCAGGTGAACGAGGACCTAAGGGGATTCAGGTATTAAAATAAACTCTCTCAGGCACTTGAATTACAGATGCTGTATCGAAAACATTCAACACTCAATCCAGACCTTTCTATAATGGGAAATTTGTGGTGTTTCATCCATTGTGCGCTTAGCTTTCAGAATATTCAGTTCATATTTGGTGTGAAAGCAAACGCGAATGTGAATTTGTGACGTCACAGCAAGTTTTCGTGCTGCGAATTTGCAAAAGTTGAACACATTTCCGGCCTTATTAAAAGGCAAAAGGAAAATCTCTGTAATTGCATCAAGATATTATCTTAAGGTATTGAGACGAGACACGGGTTGATTCATTCGCTAAACAGTTTATCTCTTGTACCATGTATGTCCATTTAAACAAAAGATTGAACAAAAAGTTGTTTTAATATAGAATACTTTGAATTGAAGAATGAAAATAACTACTTTCGTGTTTTTATGCCAGGGTCCAGTTGGCCCACCAGGTTTGCAAGGAAACAGAGGAGCCCCTGGGGACAAGGTAAGAAATCTTTGTGAATGGCTTGTATTCCCACTGGGTGGGGGGGGGGGGGGGGGGGGGGGGGGGGGTTGACGGAGGGTTGGCGGAGGGTTGGCATGGGGTTGACATTTTTCAAGTGTGAAATGCTGCATGTTTTTAACCCTGCATCTACCCCAAGATTTGTCTAGTGTTAAAAAGGTTTTAGATAAAAACTCCAAATTATTGTCCCGACTATAATAAAGGCTCTGTAAGTAAATATCTGTATGTATAAAATAACTTGTTTGGAAAACAGCTTTCCCACTTCTATACTCTTAAATGTTAACTGCATTCCAGTGAGTGATTTTTGAGTACACATTAGTACATTCCCCAGTAAATTCTTTTGATTATAAAGCCTCAAAGATTGTTTGCCAATATTTGTTCCCATTTTTGTTTAATGTCTTGCTGATAGGGTCCACGTGGCATTGTTGGTCAAGGTGGTCTGTCAGGACCATCAGGGAAGCTGGGAATGGTAGGGCCCAGGGGCCCTGTTGCATCATCAGGCTTTCCAGGCAGTAAGGTAGGAATACTTCTCCTAGACAGACAGGTGTAATCAAGACAAACAGGTGTAAGAGCATTAGAACCCATCAAAACAATAATTTGTGACGGGCTCTGCAAAAATGAGTCGCATGGGGGTGAAATCTTGATTGGTTGGAAAGATCATGCAACAAGCTTTAATTTGATATATGTTAGAGACCTGTGCGATGTTTGCTTCAAAAGTTATCACTTAAAAATCGCTCGGTATAAAATAACCAAGCAACATTTCATGGCTACAACAAATAATTCTTAATGTTTTCATAGTTGCACTATGTTCCTAAAAATTTTTTTTATTATATTGTAATCAAGCTTCTATTTTATCATTTAATAGCGTTTTTTTAAACTGGATATAGGTTGAAATAGTTATTCTGTAATTTTTAAAATTAATCAGGGAAAACTCAAGGAATTTTGTTTTCATGAAATGGTAGGAACCCTGAAACAAATCGCTCCTGTTTTTTTGTCAATTACCAATCTATTACAGTCATACCTTTAATTTCTTCCCTGCGTTGCAATCTTTAGGGAATTCAAGGTGTCAGAGGACTGCAAGGTCTGTCTGGTTACAAAGGAAGCAAAGTAAGTATTGATTAAATTTTATTGCAATTAAATTTGTTTGTCCCCTTATTAAAAACACTGCTTAGTTATTTAATAGAAAATGAACGAATTGGTTTCACAGCAACACTTTGGTTGAATAATTTATGTGAAAAAGTTACATTTGCTTGTATTTATGTTTACAAGAATGTATTCAATTTGGGAGTTCACGCATATTTCCACCCAGAGATCCTTGATGGTCAGATAATTCCAGGTTTATAGATTTTTAATTTTAGTGCCCAGTTCTGGAGATAATCAAAATACAGACAGACACACAGCCGGACAGCCCGACACACACACAGTCGGACAGACGGACACACACACACAGCAAGTCCTGGAAGTATAGATATATTGAACAATGACAACAGTTCTTATCAGAAGAGCTGACTTTGAAGCTCGATGAGCCGTTTGATTATTTGGACGTTCTTTCTGCGTGTCTTTACAGGGTATCCGTGGTTATCTAGGAAGCGTAGGTCTCATTGGACCCACTGCATTTCAAGGAGAGGAGGTAATGTAATCAGTCATCTTAACTTTATCTTAAAAGGCTTGTACCGGTAGGAGCACTGGTGGTTTGAAGGAAACAGACCTGTACCGATTATTTTGACATTGACTGGGCCCAGGCACTGGGTGTTTTTTTACGGCTTCAGTCTGGCATCTGTGGGTAGACCACCCTGATATATTTTCGCCCGCGCTCGCTTGCCGACAAATTTTGGGCCTTGCTCGTGACGTGTTTATCCGTCATCGGTTTTGAATTCCGGAAAAACTTTGCGTGTGTACACATCCTCCAAACCGCGAACTGGTTAAGAAGTATTTTTGTGGTCTTTTTCAGGGTATCCCAGGCATCAGAGGTCCTGAGGGTTTCCCAGGAATGGCTGGCTTGTTGGGAGACTTCGGAGACAGGGTAGAGTTGCATTGAATTATTACAAAGTACAAAGTAAATATTAGCATAACTATTACAAATAAAATTAAAGATTGGCCTCTAAATGTTTATTATTTTTATTCTTTATTTTTTGTCCGTCTGTTTCCAGGGAATCAAAGGTGATTCAGGACCAAAAGGACCACAGGTGAGGGAGAATTTGTTTAACAGAATTATGATATTATACCCAGAGATCACAATAGATGCTTCCATAAAATACACATTTTCTGCTAGAATTTAGAAATCTACATCAAATTAATGAAATGTAGCAATTATGGTACATACAGTGTTCCTTCAAGACTTCAATGTTGTGCAGTTCTAATGAACAATTTTTGCCTGTACCATGAAGCTGTTTAATTTTGTTGCATAAGGTCAGATACACCATTTGCAGATATCAAAAATTAGTATTACCAATTTATTTTAAAAAAATATCTTACTAATTTGAAAGTAAATAATGATTGTAGGCATCCAGCAAAATGGTTGCGCTAGATATCCTACAAGTATAATTGTTCCGAAAAAATGAATTTTATTTAAAAAAAATGAAGAACCTTTAATTATAATGTCATAATTAATGTTATAGCAATAATACTAATAAAATGTAATATCAGGTGTTAATAAAAGCTTGTTTATTTTTTGCCTTTTGCAGGGGGAATCTGGTCCACCGGTAAGTTGGCAACATTTTTAGTTTATTACTATTATTACAATACTATCTTTAAAAGCTCCCTCACAGGCATTACATAATGCTGGGACTGTGCCGTTATAAACTATCGCTACTGGAAGTTAAAATCAAATTCATAAAGGGTCATTTTATGTCTTATACAAATATTCCATAACAAGATTTCCTTGAGTACTTTTTTCACTACATTTGTGTCTTTTTTTTCTTTTCCTTTTTTTTTCAGGGTTCACCAGGTTTACCGGTAAGTTTTCATTATCAGTATATTGTTTCAAAGGGAACAAAGAAATTGGCAAGGCGGGACTCGAACTTGCAACCTGCTAAATACTGGACCAGCGCTCTACCAACTGAGCTATCTTGCCCTATGTTGGCGATCTTCTAAATTGTTAGTATCATTGTTCAAGGTCACTAGTCAGAAGTCATAAACACCAGAATGTCGTGTGGCCAGGGATCACGCCTAATTTTACGATACAACCAGGGAAGCGACATTGTGGGGATCACTCAATGAGGATACGACATTTACCACAAGCGATTTGTGAATTATATATGATAAAAAGTCGTATCCTTATTGAGTGATCCCCACAATGTCGCTTCCTAGGTTGTATCGTAAAATCAGGCATGATCCCTGGCCACACAGCATTCTGGTGTTTGTGACTTCTGACTAGCGCCCTCGAACAAAGATACTGACAATTTGGGAGACCGCCAACATACAGGCAAGATAGCTCACGCTCGGTTCAGACAGGCGTTCCACAGTCGTGCCGAATCAAATGAGTGAATTTAGTCCAAAGTCTGAAACGAATAAGGGCGACAAGGCGCGCCAGATGGCGAACGATCGACTGCTAGAGTTGTTAGAGCGACTCAGAAGCGACTTGATTTAATTTGGTTCGGCGCGACTGTGGAACGCCTGTCTGAACTGAGCGTAAGTTGGTAGAGTGCCGATCTGTTATTCCGGAGTCCGCAGGTTCGAGTCCCGCCGTGTCGATTTCTTGAGAAGTGTGAGAAGTATCACCAGTGTGTATAATTTTTGTATTTCATTTTACAATGTTTATTTTGGTTTGAAAAGTTTCAATGGAAATTTGGGTTTTCTGCATTAAGCTGTATAATCTGACGTTTGATATTGAACTCCTGTCTTATTCTAGAAAATGTTTCCAGTAAACGATGCCGAGAGCATCCACACTCTTATACATCACTTCTTTAGCATTCCGAGGAAAAAAGAAGTAGGGGTAAGTTTGAATGAACATTCCAAAAAGGGTCACTTCAACGTAAAATTTGCTCGCGCATTTTTTTGGAAAAGGGGAGTATGTGAGGGTGCCATCCCCCATTAATAACTAAAAAACTATGCCAATATTTTGTTTTTATTTGAGCAATATCCAAATTGAACCTCATACCAAAACTCCTGAAAGGTTTTTGTCGGCTCTTGATGATTGCAACTTATGACATTTAGATCGTGTAGCTGGTGAGCCAATAATTTGTGTTGAATGTATGCTTGCAGAATCTAGACGTCTTCTACATGATGAAATACTTAGTCAAGTACATTGATGACATCAAGCATCCCCTGGGTACTAAAGACATGCCATGCAGGACATGCAGAGACCTGATAGGGTGCCATGAAGACATCAACGAAGGTAGGAAATGTCATCAAGAGGTATCTGTCAAGACTGGTTGTAGTGGGCTGGTGTGGTTAAGGCGTGTGACTCGCGTGCGTTTACAGATTGGCACTATTGGGGTACCGCGAAAAAAAGGCAACAATAAGACAATGGCACCCCGCAATCCTGTCTTTAGAAATGGAAGTACCCCGCAGGTTAACGCTATCTATTTTGAGATTTCTAAGGAGACAAAGGAAAACAAAAGAAGGGAATAGTCGAACAACTTATGGGTGCCAAGTGTGTAAGCTCTTACATGGTATTACGACCGAGGATCGAAACACAAAAGAGAACAAATTAGGTCTCCTTAAAATCCTCGACAACGGTTTCTTGTTAAAATTTGTCCTCCATTGGTCGGGTAAGCGTTAGGTTAATGGGGTTAGGTTATAGTACAGGAACAAAGGGAAACACAATAGTGGATCCTCAATCGTTATGTGGTTCACAACTGTGCGTGCTGGTATGTGAGTCCGAACCGTGACAAGAACATGGGGCTTGGTCCTCTGTACCCTTTAAGTGATTGTAGACTCCCGTCTATTTGTCTTATTAACAGGTCTGTTCTGGATAGATCCAGACATGGGTTGCTCCTCTGATGCCTTTGAGGTGCACTGTGAGTACACGGACCTGGGAGCTAAGTCCTGCCTCATCCCTCCAGATTCATCAATAGTAAGTCACAGCTCAGTTTGTATGTGATTTAGCCTGTTCTCTCGCTAGCAAAGGACTCAATATGACCGTGGAAGCTTGACCATGACGCACTCAAACCATCTGTGACCCAGCACGAGTAAATGAGACACTTTGAGGCAAAAATGAAAATTGAGATTTTGATTTCATCATTTAAAGCTAAACAAGCTTTAAATGATGAAATCAATTTTTTTTTTTTTTTTTTTGCCTCAAAGTGTCTCATTTACTCGTGCTGGGTCACATTTGTTATTTTAAATGTTACATATCCCCCACAATACTTATCCCCTTTCCATCTATGGATTTTTGAAATATAATAAAAAGAGATTAATAAAAAGGGGGAAAAGAGTGTCCCTTACCATCAAACAAGGTTTCACCCCCTATATATATATATATATATACATGTGGTTTTTTCACACAGCTGGAGTACGGCCTAACCCTACCCCAGCTGAAATTCCTGCACCTGCTGAGCTCGGAGGCCAGCCAGGAGATCACCATCCACTGCTTCAATGTCTCTGTTTGGGATTCCCCGGATCATGACCAAGCCAACAGTATCAGCTTTGTGGGTTGGAACGGTGTGGTCTTCCAGCGCGGTGGAGAGCATGAGCCTATCGTCATCAAAGATGGATGCAAGGTAAGGTTTCTGGCAGTCTTATAGTCGAGGACATTTTCACGAGTTTAAGTCCGATTGCCTCGCCATGAGTAACAGTACAACTATGAGGCATTTTTGTTCCGGGAGTACGAATACGAGTAAGAGTATTTGTATATTCCTGCGATTACAAGTATTTTTTTAATGAGTTCTAGCACGTTTGCTAAGAGACAAGGTGTTAAACATTTCAAAAGCCTCTCAAATGGTATGAAATGGTTTCTTTCCTGTATATACCCGTACAAAAAGCAACATTCTAGGACGAGAACAGTTTCAAGAGTACGAGTACTTTGCCGCAAGTACAAGTAATAAAAGTATCATAAGTCACCTTTTGACGATTTGTGCCAATCACAAGACTAAATACCACTCGAGGTGTGGGCTACTAGAGGAAAGTGTGGAATAACCAGCCCCTCTCACTGAAACAAGACAAGATAATCTGATCTCTTTACAGTATGAATAGGGTTGGGATGGGTAACTAGTCCACAGCAAGGCATTAATATTGCCTCTCCCCATATTAGGTGTAGAAGTACCATAGCCAAGACTAGGCTCAAACCAACAACCTGCAGAAATATCCGCAGACCACAAATTCAATGCTCCAGTCCACTAGGCTACAACACTTTTCACAAAATGGTGTCAACTCTTAAGTGCTATTAAATTTGTATTACTTTGACCACAGAATCCAGAGATGAGGTGGAAACGATCGATCTTTGGATTCAAGACCCAAAACATGCAACTGCTGCCGATTGTGGAGATTATTGCCAATCCACAAGTCCATAGAACGGAGATTGGCGTGACGGACTACAAAATAGACGCTGGTAATCTCTGTTTCGACTAATAAATTCAGTTAATTGTTTATCATTTTTTTTTTTTTTTTGTAAAAATTCTTTTCTGTTTTTAGTTTTGAGTGATTAAGGTACTTTTTTGTAAAGTCTAATAAAACTCAGTAGCTTAAAACTGCTGTGATGTCGAGTTTGGGCACGGATGCATACATCTACACAAGTGTGCTGATTACCAATTTAATAAGATCGATTTTAAACTTGGCACGAGATGCGAAGGCAAAACATGATGTTGCCATTTGTGTGTAGTTTGCTAAACTTGAAGACATCTCAACTCCAAGGAGGGTTGTCTCTTGTGGTTCGTGACGTCAACTTTACTTCTTTTACTTTACTTAGCTTTACTTAACCAGTTCGCACCGGATGACGAATATAAACGCAGTTTCCCCCAAATTCAAAACGGATGACGCATAAACACGCCACGAGCAAGGCCGGAAATGTCTGTCAGCAGCGAGCAAGGCCGGAAATGCGTGGGTGTGCTTCCCGGTACTGGGGGCCTGAATCTGCTTCGGATCGAGTTTCGTTAAAAATAATCACGCGCGTCGGCTCAGTGATGTTAAAGTAATCCCGGCGCGAACTGGTTAAACAATCTCTTTCAATTTTCAAAAGGTTTTGGTAAGCTTTGCCATTTTATCTGATTCTTGTGCAACATTTTAAACCACTAGAGTAGTGCCTCCAGAAACAAAATGATTCCATTAATACATTAATATTTAAATGAGGTGCTATTTTTGATTTGTTTTTGATATGACAATTGAACTGTTCTCATTAATGTTCAATGCTACATTCTTGCTCAACCTCGAGAGGCAAATATATATTTAAATGAAGTGTGCTAAAACAAACAATCATAATAATTTTTCTGATACCTCCAAATAGGCACTTGGTGAGACAATCCCATAGAGATGTACACAAACTTAAAACAGTCCTAACTTGTTTACCCTAACCCTTTTCTCAATGATCTTCGAGATTTATGCTATTTAGACCAAAATCGGTCGTTCTAGGACAAAAATAACCCCCAAATATCATGTTTTAGGGTAGCTAGACACTTAGGGAGACACTGAAATGTCTCCCTAAGTGCCACTGTCTCCTTATTACCTAAAAACTTATGCTAAATTGTCTCCCCAAGTGCCTATTTGGAAGAATTATACGAAACTCTAATATGGCATGTAAATTTAAGGAGAAAAATTACCGTTCATAATGTATGGATGTCACAATGCCATATCACATAAATGTCTTAAATCAAAATCATACAATATATTTTATAATTTTAAAACAGATTGAAAACATTACCCATAAAGAAGACAAATTGACGATTGTTAATTAGGTAGCAGGTGTGTCGCGCCCTTGGATGTTATGTGAGTTGAATTTAGATACTTCTACCTCATGCGATGATAACATGCTGCATTATAGAGACTCGGTGAGCATTGAATCGTTATGTAGAATGACGAATTAGATAACAAGTACAGGTAGGGTGAAAGGTCAAGACTAATGCAGATGTAGAAGTAGTAATTATGTTTTTTGTTCTAATTTCTCTTACAAAATAAAACAAACTGATCATAATTTATTTAATGGAAAAGAGGAAAAGAAGTATTGTCTATTGAAAAATACTTGCAATCTCTTTTCAGTTCCAAATCCCCCCCCCAAAAAAAACCCACAAGGCAAACAAAGTTTTGGACAAAACCAAGACTGTTTTTTTTTTAACTAACCGATGTATCAGTGTACCGTGTCTTGCCTTTGCATGTATTGTGCCATATAATGCACAGTTGTTTTTTAAAGTACAATGGATTGCCGCTATACCGAACACCGCTATACCGCTATACCGAACACCGCTATACCAAACATTCAGCTATACCGAACATCATCCTTGCCTCCCGATATTTGTGTACAAAAAAAATGAAAATTGTTGTTGAAAAAAAGTCAACGGATTTAACAAAATGCGCCGTCCTTTGCTCCCGATTTTTGTGTCCAAACATACAAAACGTTGTTGAAAATATGTCAATATATTTTTTCGTAATCCACTGGGTATATGGAACGCTATTTAGGCCATTTTGTTTATTCCCGAACGTCAAACTATCGGGCGCTTTATGTTAATGAGGACACTATTTAAAAGGACAGACGCCATCTTGAAAAATAGACTGGTGGCTAAAACTCGCTATAACGAACGATCGATATAGATTCAGTGATGTTCGTTATAACATTAATATGAAATTTGAATATGAAATGTGGAAAACATGACGGAATCCTTTTCTAACAAAGAATGTTTAAACTTCCAAACAATGATCAATTCTAATCAGTTAAGGAAAATCTAAGGTTTTAAAAAATAAGGTTTTTATCTTGAACACAATTGCCATTTATCAATAAATAAGCTTATTTTCAGACTTTAATTTTTTTTTAATTTGTTAATTTTTTTTTAAATTTTATGTCCTTTTAGTTTACTCTATCAGGATCAATTTTATAAACTGCTCAATGGTGCTATTATATTTTACTGATTTTAGATTTTTATAAAAAAAACAACAAATTTTATGTGTATTTAGAATTACCTTGTTATTGCTAAGAACAGAACTATGTATTCTGCCTTATAATTATCATCAAGTTTTAGTCATTTTTGGTTAATTTGTAGAACCATTATTATTTTGTCATTTCTAGAATAATAAAGCTTCCATTCGCATTTCTTGCCAACTACTTGAAATCTCTGTAAAATAGAAACTTACTTTTTATGTGACTCTACTTAAAGACTTCAGGCGCATAAATCCGCTAAACGCCACTTCCAAGTAAACGCCACTTCAAAGTGAAAGCCTTCAGTGCCTGGTAAACGATAAGCAAATACTTGTTAATGTCATTTAGCGTCTTTTGCGACTGAAGTTTTTGGCGTACAATGATTTGTCGATTGTTTAAGACTTGTTTGATAGAATGATAGCATCTAAGGGGTATAGTGCCCCCCGCAGCTGAATAATGTAGTTAGCATTTGTTAAGCCTTGCTACTTCCTGCTATTTAGTGTTGTGCTTTAGTGTTTATATTAGAAGAATAGATTCTGCATAGATTATTAATTTTCAAAGTGAACAAAGAAATTGGCACACCGGAACAGCGCTCTACCAACTAAACTATCTTGCCTTATGTCGGTGGTCTCCCAAATTGTCGGTTTCTTTGTTCAAGGGTGCTAGTCAGAAGTCATTAACACCAGAATGCCGTGTGACCAGGGATTATTAATTAGATAGATTAGTAATTAGTTAATTAATTAGCCTTTTTATCTTAACGTTGACTCCTACTGGTAATAATGAAAACCATATATCTCGTACAGTCGGCATGGGAACAGTGTATTTAAAATGGTTCGTCAGGTAAAATCGGTGTTTGGATGTCTAAATTACAAAAGATGACTTCTACTTGGGTAAAACATTTGTTTCTGTATACTTCTGCCAATTCTATGTTCTTCTATTCCTTTTAATTTTTTTACCACTTGAAAGCTTTGGTAACATTTCTTTGCTTTTTTAGGGTTAGAGTTACAAAGTATTTACCCTATAGCTGTACAAATTAGCATTATTATGTTTGTTCTCTTATTTACAATTTAGAATAATTTTACAAAATATTGTCCTTGGTCTGTTTACAGAGTAAAGGGAAAAAACCACTTGTTTTAACACATTTTTTAAAAGGTTTTTAATTCTACTGTTACATTCGCTTGTCCAACGTAAATGTAGACAGAATTTGTCAGAACTATAATATAAAACATAAATGCTATAGTACAGTTTCAATCTGTTGGTTGTTCCCGTAAAATACTGTGTCATTATTTGTCCGTATGAGTATTGTCAGTTTCCCTTTATTATAATTTTAATAGCAGATGGCTATATACTGGAATGACAATTTTTATTTGTTCCAAAAAGTCACATTTTGGCCAGATTTCAAAAACACAAACAAGGCTAACCCCTTAAAATGTTTAGTATTTCCAAAAAGTCACATTTTTGCCAATTTTCATAAAAAGGCAAGGCTAACCCCACAATTTGTAATTGTTCCCAAAAGTCACATTTTTGCAAATTTTCATCAAAAAGGCAAGGCTAACCCCTTACAATTTATAATTGTTCCCAAAAGGTCACCTTTTGGCACATTTTCATAAAAAAAGCAAGGCTAACACCTTACAATTTTTAATTTTTCCCAAAGGTCACATTTTGACCAGATTTCATAAAAAAGCAAGGCTAACCCCTTACAGTTTTTTTAATTTTGCAAAAAGTCACATTTTTGCAAATGTTCATAAAAAAGCAAGGCTAACCCCTTACAATTTGTAATTTTTCCAAAAAGTTGAATTTTTGCAAATGTTCATAAAAAAGCAAGGCTAACCCCTTACAATTTTTAATTGTTTCAAAAGTCACATTTTTGCAAATTATCAAAAAGGCAAGGCTAACCCCTTACAATTTCTAATTGTTCCCAAAAGGTCACATTTTGGCACATTTTCATAAAAAAAGCAAGGCTAACCCCTTACAATTTTTAATTTTTCCAAAAAGTTGCATTTTTGCAAATTTTCATAAAAAAGCAAGGCTAACCCCACAATTTGTAATTGTTTCAAAAGTCACATTTTTGCAAATTATCATCAAAAAGGCAAGGCTAACCCCTTACAATTTCTAATTGTTCCCAAAAGGTCACATTTTGGCACATTTTCATAAAAAAGCAAGGCTAACACCTTACAATTTTTAATTTTTCCAAAAAGTCACATTTTGGCAAATTTTCATCAGAAAAGCAAGGCTAACCCCTTACAATTTCTAATTGTTCCCAAAAGTCACATTTTGGACAGATTTCATAAAAAAAGCAAGGCTAACCCCTTACAATTTTTAATTTTGCAAAAAGTCACATTCAGCCAATTTTCATAAAAAAGGCAAGGCTAACTAACCCCTTACAATTTCTAATTGTTCCCAAAAGGTCACATTTTGGCACATTTTCATAAAAAAAGCAAGGCTAACACCTTACAATTTTTAATTTTTCCAAAAAGTTGCATTTTGGCAATTTTCATCAGAAAAGCAAGGCTAACCCCTTACAATTTTTAAGTTTTCCAAAAAGTCTCATTTTGGCCAATTTTCATACAAAGTAAGGCTAACCCCTTACAATTTTTAATTGTTCCCAAAAGTCACATTTTTACAAATTTTCATAAAAAAGCAAGGCTAACCCCTTACTATTTTTTTAGGGTTAGAGTTACAAAGTATTTACCCTATAGCTGTACAAATTAACATTATTATGTTTGTTCTCTTATTTACAATTTAGAATAATTTTACAAAATATTGTCCTTGGTCTGTTTACAGAGTAAAGGGAAAAAACCACTTGTTTTAACACATTTTTTAAAAGGTTTTTAATTCTACTGTTACATTCGCTTGTCCAACGTAAATGTAGACAGAATTTGTCAGAACTATAATATAAAACATAAATGCTATAGTACAGTTTCAATCTGTTGGTTGTTCCCGTAAAATACTGTGTCATTATTTGTCCGTATGAGTATTGTCAGTTTCCCTTTATTATAATTTTAATAGCAGATGGCTATATACTGGAATGACAATTTTTATTTGTTCCAAAAAGTCACATTTTGGCCAGATTTCAAAAACACAAACAAGGCTAACCCCTTAAAATGTTTAGTATTTCCAAAAAGTCACATTTTTGCCAATTTTCATAAAAAGGCAAGGCTAACCCCACAATTTGTAATTGTTCCCAAAAGTCACATTTTTGCAAATTTTCATCAAAAAGGCAAGGCTAACCCCTTACAATTTATAATTGTTCCCAAAAGGTCACCTTTTGGCACATTTTCATAAAAAAGCAAGGCTAACACCTTACAATTTTTAATTTTTCCCAAAGGTCACATTTTGACCAGATTTCATAAAAAAGCAAGGCTAACCCCTTACAGTTATTTTAATTTTGCAAAAAGTCACATTTTTGCAAATGTTCATAAAAAAGCAATGCTAACCCCTTACAATTTGTAATTTTTCCAAAAAGTTGAATTTTTGCAAATGTTCATAAAAAAGCAAGGCTAACCCCTTACAATTTTTAATTGTTTCAAAAGTCACATTTTTGCAAATTATCAAAAAGGCAAGGCTAACCCCTTACAATTTCTAATTGTTCCCAAAAGGTCACATTTTGGCACATTTTCATAAAAAAAGCAAGGCTAACCCCTTACAATTTTTAATTTTTCCAAAAAGTTGCATTTTTGCAAATTTTCATAAAAAAGCAAGGCTAACCCCTTACAATTTGTAATTGTTTCAAAAGTCACATTTTTGCAAATTATCATCAAAAAGGCAAGGCTAACCCCTTACAATTTCTAATTGTTCCCAAAAGGTCACATTTTGGCACATTTTCATAAAAAAGCAAGGCTAACACCTTACAATTTTTAATTTTTCCAAAAAGTCACATTTTGGCAAATTTTCATCAGTAAAGCAAGGCTAACCCCTTACAATTTCTAATTGTTCCCAAAAGTCACATTTTGGACAGATTTCATAAAAAAAGCAAGGCTAACCCCTTACAATTTTTAATTTTGCAAAAAGTCACATTTAGCCAATATTTTCATACAAAGTAAGGCTAACCCCTTACAATTTTTAATTGTTCCCAAAAGTCACATTTTTACAAATTTTCATAAAAAAGCAAGGCTATCCCTTACTATTTTTAATTGTTCCCAAAGGTCACATTTTGACCAGATTTCATAAAAAAGCAAGGCTAACCCCTTACAGTATTTTTAATTTTGCAAAAAGTCACATTTTGGCTAATTTTCATAAAAAAGCAAGGCTAACCCCTTACAATTTGTAATTTTTCCCAAAACTCACAATTTGGCAAATTTCATAAAAAAGGCAAGGCTTACCCCTTACAATTTCTAATTGTTTTAAAAGGTCACATTTTGGCCAATTTTCATAAAAAGCAAGGCTAACCCCTTATAATTTTTAATTGTTCCCAAAAGTCACATTTTGGACAGATTTCATAAAAAAAGCAAAGCTAACCCCTTACAATTTTTAATTTTGCAAAAAGTCACATTTAGCCAATATTTTCATACAAAGTAAGGCTAACCCCTTACAATTTGTAATTGTTCCCAAAAGTCACATTTTTACAAATCTTCATAAAAAAGCAAGGCTAACCCCTTACAATTTCTAATTGTTTTAAAAGGTCACATTTTGGCACATTTTCATAAAAAAGCAAGGCTAACACCTTACAATTTTTAATTGTTCCCAAAAGTCACATTTTGGCAAATTTTCATAAAAAAGGCAAGGCTAACTAACCCCTTACAATTTCTAATTGTTCCCAAAAGGTCACATTTTGGCACATTTTCATAAAAAAAGCAAGGCTAACACCTTACAATTTTTAATTTTTCCAAAAAGTTGCATTTTGGCAATTTTCATCAGAAAAGCAAGGCTAACCCCTTACAATTTTTAAGTTTTCCAAAAAGTCTCATTTTGGCCAATTTTCATACAAAGTAAGGCTAACCCCTTACAATTTTTAATTGTTCCCAAAAGTCACATTTTTACAAATTTTCATAAAAAAGCAAGGCTAACCCCTTACTATTTTTAATTGTTCCCAAAAGTCACATTTTGACCAGATTTCATAAAAAAGGCAAGGCTTACCCCTTACAATTTCTAATTGTTTTAAAAGGTCACAATTTGGCCAATTTTCATAAAAAGCAAGGCTAACCCCTTAGAATTTTTAATTGTTCCCAAAAGTCACATTTTTGCAAATTCTCATCAAAAAAGCAAGGCTAACCCCTTACAATTTCTAATTGTTTCTAAAGGTCATATTTTGGCACATTTTCATAAAAAAGCAAGGCTACTGTAACACCTTACAATTTTTAATTTTTCCAAAAAGTCACATTTTGGCAAATTTTCAACTATTATCCCTAAATACATCCTAATTATACATAATAAAAGAGAAGATGCTACGACTTACCGACAATGCTTTCGTGCTTGGAAAACATAATTGATGGTCGACGGCTCGACGCTCAAATTGGTTCAAAGTTCCAAAATATTTCGTGCGAACCTTCTAAACTAAACTCGTCTAAAATTATTTAAAATGCACGTCAAAAACTCGCCCTATATTAAATGGCCAACAGAGGGCGCTGTTTAAGAAAAACGGTCCAGTACACACATTTTAAGGTACTTTATTTTTAAATTTAGTTTTGGACAAAATTATAACTTGAAGTCTGATCAACAGATTAGATTGATTTAAAAATATTGGCCTTTGAAAAGGGAATTTGGGTATTGAAATTTTACAGCAAAATAGGGAAAAGGGGATGGTGTCCTATCCAGAAAATAAATAAATCAATAATCAAAGTTTGATTGAAATAATTTGTATACAAAAACTGCTCTTTTAATTTTCTAACAAACCTTAAAAGACCACATTTATTTCAGTAACCACATGTACTACACATCTAAAATTGAATACTATATATAGTGTATCTTAAAAGCATTTCTCAAAAGTTGTCATTTTTTTTAATAACAATTAAATTGTTAAGATCATTTATAATGAATAAAACTTTGTAAACATCACCGGAACAAGCAAGTACAATTTTTTTTTAAAGATTGATACAGACATTTTAAACTACAGAAAACAATTTCACAAAATGCGACACTTACAAGTCATGTACAATTTAGAATACGAAACAATCCCTGCAATAAAACAAACAAATTTTACTTAATATTCTGAATTATATTTATAAAGTGGAATTGTTTTAATCGCATATCTTCAACACAAATATTAAATTCCCTCAAATTGACACGTTTGGCAGACAATTTCAGAAACTCTTTCTAAGTATGCACATAAATGCCACTAGCAGGCACCATTCACATAGAAAAAAAAACCACAAAAATACACGCTGGTTAATTTTCAAAATAGATCGCTCCTAAAACACTGGCATTATATTTCTAAACAATTGTTACCAGAGACATTTCAAATTCAATAAAAACAGTTTTAGAATAAACATTAATGTGATAAAATCTGCAACCCCCATCAGGATTCTCCAATAATAATCTTAACCTATTTCCCATAATTACAACTGATTACCGGAATCAAGAAATCAGGTTTCAAAATCTGGTTTTCCTATTTGTTTGTGTTTCACCGAATACCGATTGTTTGATTTCACTGGAAGTTCTCATCCAGCTCACAATCATGGCCAAGTACCGGTGACAACCAGCTCATGATTATTCAGTGGGTCTGGATGACCTTTGACCCAGACATGACCTCAATCCAACTGGACCTCCTCCGTCTTGACAATCTCCTCTTTCTTCACAGCGTTTGCTGGCTGCTGTTCGTGCTTCTTTAAGTCGTTTCCGTCCTCCTTAGCTTTGGCGACGACACACTTTTTGATCTCGCGGGCTATGGCTGCCGACAATGGTGGAGGGACAGCGTTACCGACCTGACAGAAAAAAAGAGAAAAAAAAAACATCAATAAATTATACGAAACCTTTCAGTCAATGCATCACTCCTAAAAATAAATACTGAAAGAATGAGGACAAAATGTGACCAGCTCTACAAAAAGGTGTATTATGCCGCAAAAAATGAAATTGAGTTGTATACATGGTTGAAAAGCCCACAATGTAAGCTTTAAATTGATACACAATATAGCTCCATAGACCCTCATTATGGAGATATGGGGTGCTTACATATTGATTACTTTCTTGGAGTTCAAATTACACAACTAAGAAAACGGGCTTTGAAATAGCAGGCTCTGTTGTACTACCACAGAACGATGCACACAAAATGGTCGTTTTTCCACTTTATTCATCAAAATCAACATTTCCTTCAATGAAACGGGTATTAAAGTTGTCATTCATGACAACAAATATAAATCACATTTTGATGAAATGTTTACCTTCTCAACGTCGAGTGGGCCATTACATGATAATGCTCAACGCGACTTAATACATTTTTTTTGTAGAGCCGGTCACAAATGTAATGACCCTGCTTATTGTTAAAAATCCCTGCTTGATTGTAGCAGAAAAGTTGCTTCTTAAGCTCAGCATATTTTACATTTTTGAAAAAAAAAAAATCAGCTAAAACTGATGACGAAATGGTAATATCGTAAGTGCAGAATTCTTGTTGGCTGAGCCATGAAATCATCAAAAATGGTAAAGTTTGGGCATCTCAAACATTTGAAATCAATTCGGATTTCATCAACTGCGTATTACTTTCTAAGTTTTATGTGCTTGCATAATATTAGAGAAGGACCTGTAATTGTTGTATTTTTTTAAATATATTTAGTTGCAAAGAATACTCACCTGTCGGTGTTTTTCCAGGATGGTTCCAAAGAAGCGATAGGTGTCAGGGAAGCCCTGGGAACGGGCGCACTCCCGAACACTGACCACACGGTGCTGCTCTGGATGAAGAACTCGACCCTAAAACAAGGAACGAAAACAAAGATGGAACTACTTTTATCAAGCAGCACTTTTAGCACCAAAGTTTGGCTCATGTAACTTTAACCAGTTCACGTCAGGTTTATTTTCAAGTTACCGGGACTACAGGCTAGATTATTTTTCCTTAAAAAAAAATGCAAGGAAAGAGGAAAACAAATCTGACCAAAAAAGTGCAGCAAGTTTTGATTATAAATGTCACCCATAACTGTCAGTAACTGTCATTTCGTGCGTGGGCTCAGTATTGCTGCGTTAAAAAGAATACGCGACATGTAACAATCAAATATTGAACACAGTCGTCTTTGGCCAAGATGAGCACACTGAATTTTGGCGGTTAACTGTTTTTACTGAGCAAGACTGTGCTAAGCAGATTTTTAATGCTCAGCAGTTCCATGAAATTGGCCCCATGTCACATTTATGTATATGGCAGTTTGGGTGTATAGCGGCTCGCGAATTCTCTAATTGCTTGTCGCAGACCGAAGATCAACAAAATTATCACATTTCAAACAAAAAAATAAAAAATCGGTACCTGTTTGCCCATTGGCTCGGGGTTGGTGACCGTCGTACTAAAGAACCCGTCCCACTCCAATCGGCCGTACAGCCCCGCCCAGTGGTTGTGCCGGTTACCGGTGTGGGGCAGGCACCAGGGAATCTGCGTGTTGAATTGACGGTAGGCCGTGTCGCACTTCTCGCCCTCTGCACACGAGCAGACGCCCCGCAGCGAGCCATTGTTGGAGTAGCCGTTCTTCTTGTCCTTGTGCGTGTAGCGCCTGGAATATTTAAACGAAACGGACATCAACTTTTCATCAATAGTGATCAATCTACAAAGCGCCCTCTACAATTTAGGCAAAGTAGCTCATCTAGATCGACTCGGGTAAAGGCAGTCGAGTTTATAGCCACAATTGCAGAGCTCAACGATCCATCACGATCATCACGATCCTCACATCGACAAAAACGCTCTTTTTGAACCGAGACTTACCTTCAAATTTAACGCTTTTACGGTAATCGCAAACAAGAAACAACATCTTCTAAAATCGCAATGAGCTCAGTTAAGCTTAGACTTCCAATAAAGTTTTTTTTTTTTTTGCACATTTGAAGTTATCCATAGCCCGGTCGCCATATTTATCCTTTGCTTGGAATAAACAACTCGGATGAGCAAGGGCGACATTTCTAATCAAAACTTGCAGAACTTGCTGAACTTTTTGGTCATATTTTTTCTCTTTCCTCGCATTTTTTTTAATGAAAAATAATCCCGCTACTGGTCCCGGCAACTTGAAAATGAACCCGACGCAAACTGGAAAAACTTACACGAGCCAAAACGTGTCGACTCAGGCAACCTAAACCAACGCATCAATTTTTAGAACTACTTTTTTTGGGAGGCATAGGACTTACAGTTTACGGCAGATGTTGCCATCGGGGAGGGTGATCTGTATGTTAGGCAGATCTCTCCAATCAGATCCCGGGGCCAGTGGAATATGTCGCATACGAGTGGCGACTAATTGACTCATCTCCTTACAGATGTGGTCACGCAGGATTGGCTGGTATTGGTTGCCACGGATCTACGGAAAAATAACACGCAAACAATTCAGATCCATACTCTTGATGCGATGAAGTTGAAAACAGGCATTCGAGCAGACTAAGGTAAAAAAGCAGAAGAAAAGTAGGACGAAAACAACAAAAAAACACCCCAAAACACAACAGTAGGCCTTTGGAAGACAAAATCAGAATAAAACGTGCAGCCGATTACACTTTTGGGGCTATTAGTAGTTTTTGTTGATACTCACACCTGTCTCGCACTCGCACCAAACAAACGAAACAAGATATGGGACGGAGGAACCCCCCTTTCTTTGTGGTGGTCATTGTGCTTGTGGAATGTTGTGGTTTTTCAGGAAATCTGTTTAGGTTTTTAGGAGGGGGGGGGGGGGGGGGGGGGGGGTGCGTTAGGTAACAATAGTCTAGAGAGTGTATAGGTATGGGAGACTAAGGGGGGAGTTCGCCGGTCCCATATCTTGCTGGGTATATGCCCATAGCATTGTAAGTTTCATTTGGCAGATTCCATACTCACAACACTTGTGCTCCATCCTCAACTAAGCTCTCAAAAGTACAGTTTTATTACTCCTGCACCAAACCCCTAATTGTGTGATTTACATACTACACGATATTGGGTACATTCAACGAGATTCCATTTTTTGAAGTTGTTGGACAAACAGGAAAGCCTGTGAAAAGAATTTGAAAGATTTTGTTTTAGACATGAAAGAAAAAAAACCCACCTTTCTCTGGAATGCCGACTGCGGCTCCCCATCGTATGAGATCTCAAGTTTCTGCTGACCGTTGTGTATCTCCGGCAGATCCGACATGGCAGCCCGTACCGTGACCGTCCGATAGGGCGCCGACTCCAGCCACGATATGTTGCTGTTAATCTTACGCTCGTCCACGAGCACGCTGAGCTGGCAAGCCCGGGGAGAGAAGACGTGATCAGGCTCCGGGTAAAAAGGCAGCTTCTGACCTGGGGCAGCGGCGAGGATGATGGCTCTACGACGAGTCTGGGGGACGCCGTAGTGACCGGCTTGCAGCACTCCAAAGGTGCACTGGTGGATAACAAAAAAATGGTCTTAATCGATAAAAGTCTAGTTCAAAGTCTACTTTTTTTTAAAACCTTGCAAGCATGCAACTTGGAAATAACCAAAATCGAGGAAATTCCAATCTCTACTAGATTTAGTTCAGTGTTTTTCTATTTTTAATAGAAGTGTTGATGTGTGAAGGGATCCAGTTAAAGTGGTATGCCTGAACTCGTCTCACAACCTTAGGAAAAAAAGCTAATAATCCATAAACTTCCATTACAATCAATCAATCAATCGATCGAGGTCCAAGACAAAGAGCCCATACAAGGCATACTTGGGAGTTGACCCTAACAATACTGAATCCATCTACTTCAAAAAGAAATTTCACACAAATTAGAGGGTTGTAAAGACCGTCTGGGCCTGCTTAATTAAGCACACAAAATTGCTTAAGCAAAACAAACCTTTCTAAGTAAAACCAGCTTACCAGCCACAACTCCATGTGATGTTAGTGATTGTTATTTAGCCGTTACGCCAGAATTTTTGTACTGAAGCAGCTCTATAAGAGTTAGCCCGAGTTCATAGTTCAAAAATAAAAAAATTTAAAAAAGAATCTGCCGTCTTAAAACATTTGCGGCAAATTTCACCCAAGCTAAATATGTGTAGACACCGCAAATATACAAAAGGATCATCACAAATTTCTGCTTACATAATTTAGGCTTCAGTTTTGCGATTTCACGACATTTTTAATCGACCTCTTTTTCAATCCATAAATTGTGCGTCTTCATCTTACCTGATATCCCATGCGAACCAAGCATCTGAGAGCTAGCTTCAACACCATATTCTTCTTGTAGGACACAAAGTTGCGCACGTTTTCCAGGAGAAAATACTTGGGTCGGTAGTAATCACAGTAGCTGAGGTAGGACGAAATCAGCGAGTTCTGTTGGGAAAGGAAGCATTGAAATACTTTAAAAGTTTTAGTGAGTGAGTGAGTTTTAGGTTTAACGCCGTGCCGGCATCAGTGGTCATATTCATGGCGGGAATGTGTACAAGTATAAGACAATAGGTAGTAATAAAAAACAATCAAGTGAACTGTGGAGAATATAAAAACTTGAAGTCGGAAGGAACAATTATCACACAGAAAAAGAATGAGAATGTTTCAAAAGAATGAAAGAACTATTGTATAGAAGTGTAACGATAGTCTGATTCTGGGCAGTTTTCCAGGAGAATCCCGTGGGAGGCGGGCCACGGAGGATCCCCCAAACACACGGCACCCTGTCTAAATGGGTCCCGCAAGGCCGGCCGTTTCCCTTGCAGTTGAAGAGTTTTTAAGAATTCAAACAAAAAACTACAACGTCCCGATAGCCTTTTGTGCATTTATCTGCGAAGTTAATCCCGAGAGTAAAAGAATCAAATATTGTAGTGCAGTTGGAACACCTAACTGGTTTATTCATACAGCAGTTTAGCACGGACAATCGCGGTTTGTATAGTATTTTGAGATTTGTCTCTATAGGCAAGCTTTATCAAATCTGCTCCCAGACAATTACGAGAAAAAAGTCAATCCACGAGTCGGTGAGGTAGGTACAAAGAAGACCGACTCCAAGACCCCTAAATGTCATCATATCCTAAATGTGACCATCTACGACAAAAGGGCTGTAAAGTCGCTAGAGCTTATTTTGAGAAAAGGACCATTAAAATGTGGAAAAAACAACAAAGAATTTTCATATTCAGTTTTACTTGTAGCTAACAATAAATACCAACTATGTCTTGTTATAAATCATTTTAAAGCCTATTTCTTGTAGATTTCATTTCTCTAAATATCTCAAAACATCAAGATGCCTACTTTAAAGCCATTTCGTCGTGGACAGTCACAAATGCTCGTCTTCAAAGGCCCACTACTTGCCTTAAACTTGGAGTATTCCCTGGAGTTAAAGCGATTCATCCCGCTAAATCCCTGACATGGCGGACCACCACACAGGACATCAACCTCACCACGTTGAGGTAACCTCTGCCCTCGATCGTTGGTCTTCTCACCCTAAACAGAAAAACAAAAAATATTCAAATTGGAAAAGATTTATCTATTGCATGCACTGTTTTTGTTTTCAAGAACTGAAACCTGTCATTATTTCACAAGTTTTACATTTTTTGTTTTCTGTAACTCCACAAGTATACAGATGGAATAAATATGTCAAGCATTTTCCCACGAAATTATATTTCCACCACATGCTTGCGTTTCAGTTCGTGAAAACCGCAATTGTTTTATTACGCATCGATGTACAAAGTGTGCCCCGCGGTTATCACGGAGTGTGCTCACACTGTATTTGTGTTTCAGTTCGTGAAATTTGTTGAAGAAATCAACGAATGTTAGGTCTGCGTAAGTGCTCAGCAGAGCTGTGAAACTTCTTAGAATGACACTGTCAGACATGCAACTTGGAAGTAACCAAAAAACCAAGGAAATTCTAATCTTTACAAGACTCAGTACAGCGGTTTTTCAATTTTTAATGGCATTAATGTGAAGCGAAAAATGAAGAAACCAGCTGATCCAAAGAATGTTTGCATGTCTGTCTGTAAAAGCGAGGAATGGTTTTGGCAATTCTTACTTCCATGACCAGACTGAGAAGCAAGTTACAGTCGTCGGTGAAGACCGTACTGCCAGGGTTGTTGAGCCGGAAGGCCTGGGCAGCTGGCTCGTCAATCTCGACGGCCCAGTTGCTCTCACACAAACCGGCCTGATGGAATCCCTCCGATAAACCTGCAGCCGATGAAACAACAGAAGTACGTAACATACATCCAAACGTTGCAGATTAATACAAAAAAACATTGTGCGGCTGCGTAATTAACTTTCAAGTCATTACCTCCGCATCCAGCAAACACGTCCAGCGACTTGAGTTTCTGGAAAAACGGGTCTTCGTCATCGTCCTCAACCTTGACAGATTCCTCGGACGATTTGCCTTTTCCTTTCGCCTTTCCTTTGCCTTTACCCTGAAAAACGAACCAAGTTACAAACGATAATGAGTAGATTAAACAAGAGTTAAACAAAAGCTGTAACCAAAAAAGTACGAGTTGATTGCTTTAAGTAGCGTTTCTGTAAATCTGCAAAATTCACTTATCAATTGGGACTTGTTTTCTGTGCGTTAGTACGATACCGTCCTACCTTTCCTTTGGTGCTGGTGTTGCGTGCTTCCGACGGCGGGTCTTCAAACTGTTTGGTTTCACTGTTGTATGCCTGAAAAGATTGTCATTAGACAAATTGTTTTCTAAATGTTATTCATTTCAACATCCAACCATTGACTCAATAATAATCGTAACTTGAAAGCCTGCTAACTCAGTTATTGAAGTAGCACTGGAAGAACATTTGCAAAGTCTGGGTTCCAATCCCTCACCAATACTTTGGGGAAAAAAAAAAGGGGAAAAGTGGAACTTTGGAAGATAAAATCAGATAAAAAAAAAGACTTGTGGGTGTTCATGAGTAGTTTCCATTGATACTCACTTTTCATTGATACTGTCCACCGCATTATAAGACTCATTTGGGAAAATTCTGTACGCAACACTTGTGCTCCATCCTCAACTACAGCCTTTGGAAGTACAGTTGCAGTACTCCTGTGCCCAAAGTTCTACAAAGATCTACCTCCAAATGAGAAGACTGTGCCAGTGGCATTTTAGTTTTGCAATGGCCAACTACGTCATCAACTGACCTCAAGGAAGTAGAATCGATACTGTCCGCCCTTACTGAAGTCCTGGATGTTACCAGGGATGTCATAGCCGCACACGACGGTCGGTTTACCCTGAACTCTGCTCAGGTCAACTGTGGCCTCTGAAAAAGTTCGGAGAAAAAGAGGTTGTTGTACACGTTGTCTATAGAGAGTCGACACCAGTATTTCCTAACAAAATTAGAAATGTTTCTTAGTCCCATGTTTCTCATGTCATTTCAACTTTTTTGCACTGATTGACCTTCATTAAGATGATAAATGAAATTATACCCAGCACGATATGTGGCAGAGGGGTACCCCCCTCTTATCCCTATACTTTATACGCACTCAACACTATTGTAACCTAACCCATCCCCCTTGAAACCTAAAAGGAATTCCTGAGATTCCGGGAACACAATGGTCAACACAAAAGAGGGGGGGTTTTCTCTGCCACATATCGTGCTTCATATGAATGAAATAAAAAGAGAAAAAAAGTCAGGTTGCAACTACCCAGGCGGGATTCGAACCACTGACCACCCCAAGCCCAGTGTCTTTACTTCGCCTACCTTCACTACTCCAGTACAGCAGGTTCAGATCTGACTGTTGCCCCGCCGACACACCCTTGTGAGTATTTTCTGGCCGGTAGAACTTCTGGACACGCAGCTTGACATCGTCCGAGCCCTTGCGCGCAAAGATGGCGACGATGCGAGCGACGCGGAACGGCTCGGGACACTCGCGATTGTTGCCCTTGATGTAATCGGAGGTCTTGCGGTAGTATTCGGGGTGAAGCTCCTCATCCTGTTTGGAATTGAAGAAAATTACGTTTGAATTTAAAACTTGAGAATGTTCAGGTATTGCCGTCAGTGCGATATTCTATAGGACGTCCTCGTACTCTATAGGACGTCCTCGTACACCATAGGACGTCCTCGTACACCATAGGACGTCCTCGTACAAATAACTAGTAGTAGAAATCAAAAACAAAAGGGACGTCTTTGTCACTGTTCACTGCCATTTTTCTTCCTACTGGAAAATTGTAATTATATAACCGATTTATTTTAAAGTTCATTTGCGAATACATTTGCTAATTATGTATTGTCAGTATATCTTCTTTTTTCTCGTTTCCAACAAAATTGTTACTAGAAAAGGTTGTGGCTTCTTTGAATACAATTTTGTAATAGCAAAGGAATTAAGAAAATAGAATAATCCTGCTTTCTTGTAAAATCAACCATCGTGGGTACAAATCGTCAACAAGCTCGAGCCTCCACTTAAAAAACGAGAAATGTTTGTACTCGACCTATCCAATACTGAAATTAGGAGAGTCTGACTTTCTTATCTAATCATCTTTCTTACAAAAACAAATGCAACAGAATGTCAGAAACAGCCCCCCCCCCCCCACACCCCCCCCCCCCCCTTCTCTGAAAAAGAAATAAAATGCAAGATTAAGGCTTACCACTTCTTTCTTGGCATACTTCTTGCTGGGTGCACTTTTCGCCTTGATGTTAAATAAGAACGCATCAGGCATCAAGAAAACACTGTCTCCGATACGATAGTCGATGCTTCTCAATGAGCACGAACTACAAAGGAAATAAATAAAATCCTTGATAGTCTAGTGAAAATTTGAGGTTGAGAACAGACTTGGTAGATGGCTTAGGGTATAAAATCGACGAGGGTGTCATCTTCGCCCTGGGTCTCAACACTATTGACGGTTAAACACACTTTACCTGTAGTACACTTTGTTATCACCACTTGCATTCTTCATCTCTTCCCCAATTTGTGGGTTTTCTCTCTGTTAAAAAAGGGAAAAAAAATCAAAGAAAATTAAACAACTTTGCCAAAAGCAGTTGACTATCGAGGATAACTAGTCAGCACTTAAAATGTTGCACTAAAAATGGAACAAACCTTTCCCCCAGAGGGTTTGCAAGTAGATGGAACAACTATCCACTCATGCAAAGAGATATTTATTCCTTCAAGTTTTTCCCTGAAAGCGGATTTAAAATTCACCTTTTGTGCTTCCTCCGTCCTCGCGCAGGAGGCACAGAATCGGTGTTTTGGCACCCCCTTGGGACGCGACACTGCCTTGACGTCCTCAAAGCGCGCCAGCTCCGGATCGTACCACTTCTGATAAAAGAAGGTGCGGTGGTCGTCTTCCTTGATCACGGAATCGTCCTCGGGGTTCTCAATCCCGCCCAAGGAGTACCAGTCAGGAGCCACTTCTTTGTAGATCACCTACAGAGGCAACGGAACAAAACAAATGAGAAAGTTGTATGTAGTAAACGTCTTTCACTGTGTTTCTTTGGGCAACACAAACAGTCATACCTTCCATATGTACTGTGGACATTCCTTTGTGTTCGTGTAGTTGACCAGTTCGCGCCGGATGACGAATATAAACGCAAAATTTTCCCCAGATTCAAAACGGATGACGCATAAACACGTCACGAGCAAGGCCGGAAATGTCTGTCAGCAGCGAGCATCCGTGGGTGTGCATCCCAGTACTATTGGCCAAAGATAATCATTGCCCCATTTTAAACAGGAACCCATTTAACTGTCTTCCTGATATGACACCACTGCAACAGCACCCTCCGTTTGTCCAGAAAAGCATAGAGATTTGTAAGCGTTTAAAAAAAGTCAGTTAGTTTCAGTCAGTCCATTTAATTCTAACAATTTGTTGAAAAGAGAGGTTTCCAAGGACTGACCTTGCACTTGGAGCTGACAGAAGCGAGGTAGGTATCCTGGCACTCGTCCACCTGGAAGAGCTCCAAAGGATCCGAGGTTTCACCCAGCACCGTCTCTGAGCCGTACCTAATGTTTTGGAGGGTGTAAGGGTGAAGGATGTACGCTAAGCAAGAAAACAACTCACAGACAAAAGCAAACTCTTGCTGTTGCAGTTTATTTCATTAAAGTATTCCGTATTCGGTACAACTTTAGAACGCAGGGCCACTCAACTACTCTCGGCCTTATTTACCCTAGGACATAGAATGGAGTGGCCCTGTATTCTATGGGTATTGGGGTACAACTATAGAATACAGGGCCACTCCATTCTATGTCCTAGGGTAAATAAAGCTGAGAGTAGTTACTACTGACTGACAAGGCCTATCAAATCGTACGTCGCTCTACCTGTGACGTAGAACTGGTCAATCCTAAAAACTAGATGCCTCGAAAACAGGTGCGCAGACGATACTCACATGAACCAATGAGCATGGAACATCAAATCGTCCCCTTCGTCTTGGAACATATAGACCACCTTGGCAATGAACAGAGGTCGTTCGGGGTCGTCGGGGTGAACCAGCACAAAGTCGCCGGCATCAACCTTCTCATCACCAACGAGAACCGAGTCGTAGAAGCTCCGAGGTCCCTCCACCTTGATGGGGTCTCCTAGCCAATCCACTGGAGTCTGGAAGTCAAACAACAACAATCCTTCAATAAATAACTAGATGCCAATCAGAAATATCTGCAAGTATGCAAACAAGTAACTTCATATAAAAACATGTCTACTTGTTTAGTTGTACCTACTATTTACATAGATGTAGAAAAAAACCAAAAAACCTGAAAACAAAATCCAATAATATTCTACGTACCAAACCTTCCTCTCTTTGGCAATGTTACCAGAGACATAACATTTATTTGTATTTTTGGTCACATCCAGGCTTTTGATTATCTTGTCAGTTTAAGTTCCCTTAATTTTTTACACGTCCAGAATCAATACCTCCGCCCATCTCCGTGGGTGGAGGTTATATAATCACCCTGTCTGTCTCTCAGTCGGGCGGGCGGATGGGCTGTCTGTCTGTCTGTCTGTCTGCCTGTCATGTCGTTGATTCTGGACAATCTTCTAGAGAGATTTTAACAACATTTGATGGGTAGATAGCTTATGGGTGAACTGAAGGATGAGTCCATTAAATGTTCAGAATGATCGGAATCCAGATGAGTAATCTTAATCACTTTGAATGATTTTTTACACTGGGAGATAAAGCATTTTTACGGTTGGGACGAAGGTCTGTGCTCTACTAAGTGCCCTTACAAAAAAAGATTATATTTAGGTTAAAAAACTTCTTTTTTTCGCTCCACAGCTCTACGTCGTTTTCCAATCCACCTACCCTCTTCTTTCGCTTGGTCTCCAGCGCCGTCTTGTGACCGCGGTGTCGCGTGTCGATGACAGTCTCCTCGTCTTCATATTCAGTATCGTCGTTGTCTTCGGCCTCTTTGATGGCCATGTTGGGGCAGCGTCGGCTCACGCAGGCTTGCTTGGTCCTTCCCGTACCGCCAAACTTGATCATGTCCTGGCAGGCCACGCACTTGCCGCAGTCGGCTGCCTGGCACACCTGTTGGGGGTTAGAATGAAGGGGACGGTGAACAATTTAACATGTGGTACCTGGAGGTTGAGTCCAAGGGGTACTTTGTAAAACCTGGAGGTAAACCTCAAGTTACTGTCTGCTGGATTTCGCATTCTCTCCCAACAAAACCCATTGTTGAAATTTTGTCGAAGGAATGATGGAAAATTAAACAAGCATTCAGGACACAAAAACACGATGATGAAATTACCTCGCATATACCGCATCGTCTCTTGCGGATGATGTTCCCTTGCTCCTTCTGAATCTGGCCCTTGAAGAAGATGTCGAAGATGTTACGGACCAGCGGGGTGACTGTTGCCATGGATCCCATCTGTTTCTTATCAGCCTTGGGCGGCTTTCGGGCCACTTTACGCACTGCTCGTCTGTAGGTGATAATAAGTCATTTAGAAAGAATGTGGCATTCTGATGCCAATTTTGTTCATCATATATCACCTTGAAGGTTAATCAGTTCAAAAATGTTTAAAAGACAATTGGTAATGTTGGGATAGAAAACGTTCTCGACTCTTTATAGAGTCGAGAACTGAAGTGGTGACAGAGTACAAACTTTCTCTCAAAGTATAAAGTTGCAATGATTTTACTGAATGTATTAAAAATGCAATTAAAAAAGTTTGACATCCAAAAAACTCAGATAATTTACAGAATCAGCAGACAGAAATTATCTGTCAGAGACCGGCTCGCATCGAGCAAGGCCAGAATAGGGTGCACTACCCACAGATGCCGGAATGAACCTGTCCCTGGTCGAGGTTTGTCTGGGCGAGGTTTGTACCAGAACCATACAGGACATTCTCTGAACCAAAAAAGCAGGGAGGGGAATATCAACTTGCCTCTTTCCCAGGGTGACGCCAGCCAGTTTGACGAGATCCCTCATGCAGGGCGTGGTGATGAGTAACGTTTCTTCCTCGTCAGCTCCCTCATCGTAACTCTCGACCTAACGCAAGACGAGGCGAGTCTAGTGAGTCATACTCACTCAGAGCAATTATGTGACAGCAGGGCACACGTTTGTGATGCGAATTCGCAAAACTTGAAAACATTTAGACTCCGATGAACTTTCGTAGCGAATGTTTTGCGATGTCAATTTCGCCTCAATTTCGAGTGAATTATGAACCGGCCTTAACGTGGGTCCCAGTGAGAATAATAAAACTGACATTCAATCAATTCAAAATGGCTATTATCACTTAAAGTCTGTTTACATTTGTGAATTGTACACTGAACAAAAATATAAACGCTCCCAAAATTGTTATTTGTCTTGATTTGTAAACAACATTTGTACAAGTCCATCTCTGCCAGTGAGGAATTGCTCAGTGATGCAGTGATTCAACCAACAACACAGATGTAGGTGGAATCACTGCATCACTGAGGCGTTTATATTTTTGTGGGAGTTTATATTTTTGTTCAGTGTATATTGAGCCTTAGTCAAGCAGATTGGTGAAAAGAAAAAGAAATTCAAAATGGTCAAAGCATGGAATTTGGGACACAATGCTAGTACATCATGAAAAAGATATTTGTATATAGAACAATTGCAGATTTTTCCTTTGAAGTAATATAGGTAGTCGCTGTTTCTACTTTATTTTGGAAGATAATCCACCTAAGCTCCGACATCCCTCTAGCTCAACAGAAAAAGTTCTTACAATGTTACAATTTTAGATACAAGTACAAATTCTAAGCTGTTTCAATAAAACATGATTTTGCTAGTTGGTGACCAGAAAGCGGTAAAGAAAGTGCCCTCGCATGTTCGAGAAAACTGTCGGATGAAAGCGTCTGAAAATTGTTTTTGAAAAAATTAACAAAAAGCTTGAAATATTTTTGTTTAACACCCAACCCACAGATTCTGTAATTTGATTGGCCAAAAGAGCAAGTCGCATGGCATTCGTTATATTTGCTATCTTTTCTTTAAACTTTTTCCCCCTTTTAATTTCAATTATGCAGAAAAGCATCACAAACCTGCTCTACGACAAACTGAGCGTGGCGTAGCAGCGAATCCTCGGTGAAACTGCTGCAGTTTTCTGGTGGCACGGTGGTCTGAGTACGAAAAAAATACAAGAAACATTCAGAGTCTACACAACTATGAGATAACAATTTGGTGTTCATGAGGCTTAAAGTGCTTAACAATTACTACCCTTGTTCATTCAGGCCAAGAGACCCTTTTTTTGCAGCAGCTCGAGATCAGTCCAATCTGGTCTCTGCCCTCATAAGGCACCCAGTTGTACTCCTGGCTGGGAAGAAGGCAATTGTAGTAAAGAGTCTTGCCCAAGAACACAAGCACTATGTTCCCCCTGTCAGGGTTAATGTCCAGGAGGCGAAAACTTCATCCATTGTATTGCAGCACAGTGGATTGGTGATGTTGAATGGCAAAAATTAAGTTAAAAAAAAGTCCAGAGGTTTCACCCGACTTTTGTTCGTGCTTTTTTTACCTCGATCTGATTAATGAGATCTTCGTATTCTGCCTCCGGGTTGTTCTGGAGGAACTCTATCAGTATCTTGCTCATGTAGATTTTCTCCTGCATGGCCTTCCAGAATGGGACGTAGGCCTCCGAGGGCACCATCAAGATGTACTCGGCAAAGGCTGCAATAACGGGAAATTTAAAAAACGGGAAATAAAACAAACAAGCATGTGATCAATGGATTGCGTGTGCCACCCTTTCCTGCGGCCGATCCTTATGTTGTGTGTTCGTAAAAAATTGGTATTTTTTGTTACCACCTCAAATGACCCCTAGATGACCTTTGAGCCTACATTTTGGAAAGTTCATTTTTCAAAAGTAGGAATTTCAACAACAAGGTGACAAAAATAGGAAAAGGTAGGAATATGTGAAAGCCTCGACTTGGGGAAAGCGTACTGAGAGATACACTGCCAATGGCAAATGACCTCGTGCAAAGACGCTAATAAGTTTATTGAATGACAATTTGTTTTGGAGGAAATCAAACAGTAAAGTTCCGCTGACCTGTTCCGAACCCAATGAGAGCTTTCTCTCCTCCGTCAAAGCCAGCAGTCCACCATTCATTGATTGGTCCCATGGCTTTAGTAGGAATACCACCTGGTAAAAAAAAAAAAAGAGGTTTTATAAGAATCTCACCACGGAAGATTAAGGGTTCGATTCCCGGCCCAGACCATAAGTGATGCGATTGTTTTGAGATCGGGCCAAAATATGTTCGTTAGGGGTGGAAAATTCCAAATTGACTTTAAAAAAAACACATTTTTCTTTTACATGAAAATACTCTTTTAACCAAATTCAGAAAGGAAGTGATACAAAAACATGATTTTCTCAGTTTCTTTATTTTTAACGTGCTGGTGTTCAAATGGTTGTAATTTTTTAACCAAAGGTCGTTTTCACTGAAATGGAGCCTGAAGTACGCTACAAAAAAATATGTAAAAATCCCAAAAATTACCAAGGCCTACTTCAGACTGATTTTGCTTGATCGCATCACATATGTGAGTAGAGTTGTGTATTGATTCTCTCCTGTGCCACAAGTGGTTTTCTCCGTCCTTCCGGTTTTCCTCCATTTGGACAAATCAAACACTTTCGATCTCAGGCTGTGCTCAGCAGTCAAAATGAGTCGATGTGGACGACTGCCCAAGGCGCCTTTACGTGTCGGCACCCGAGCTGCGAGTGAAGATGATTAGCCTCCCAAATTATTATTATTGTTGATATTACATTAGCCTCGTTTGTTTACCCTCGATACTGGAGTTGTCATCGTAGATCGGTTTGACGTAACCGCTGAAGAAAAGCTCCTTATTCTTCTCAATCAGTCCGGAGTCAAAGGCACAAAGATGCGTATTCTTGTCATAAACGCTAAAAACAAAGGAAAAAAAAGCCGACAGGAATTATATTTTAGTACAGATAGGAAAAGATTAAAAACACTTGGGACAATGAAAATATCATTTTAGGTTTTAACCAGTTCGCGCCAGAGGAGGTGTATAAATGCAAAATTTTCCCAAGTTTTAAAACGAATGACACATAAACACGTCACGAGCAATGCCGGAAATGTCCGTCAGCAGCGAGCAAGGCTGGAAATGCGTGGGTGTGCTTCCCTGTACCATCGGCCTGAACCTGCCTCGAATCAAGTTTTGTTAAAAATAATCCCGCGCCTCGGCTTGGTGATGTTAAAATAATCCCGGCGCAAACTGGTTTAAAAAACATTTCAGGTTTTAAGAAAACTCGGATAATTCTAGGAATCATATCTTGCCATTCCCAATTACAAAATACAGCACATTTTCACATTCTAAATAAAAATTCATGCGAAAAAAAATATAAAAAAAATTCATGCAGCCATAGATATAAGTGCACACTGAAACTCATTTCTGTTAACACTCCAAACTCAAAATGATGATTAACTCACCAGAAATTGGTGATTTTGAACTGTAGCCTTTCGTCGTAGCCCATCGCCTCTTCCTCGTCTCCGCTGAGCAGCGACAGGCTGGGATCCGTCAGAGTCACAAACTCTTCACGCTATACAATTTACACACAAAATAAAAGTAGCACTAAAAAGATGGTTGCAACATGACGCCACGTTTATTTCTCTGCAAAAGTGTTGAAAAGACATGAAATTGGGACTAAGAAACATTTCGTTAAAGAAAAACTATCCAGGGACTTTGTACACAAACGCAGAAGTGGCGTCAGGATACTACATTATTTCAGTAACAATTTATTCACTTTTACAATACCAAACAAATGTTAAAAAAAAAAAAAAATGAGTAAAAATATTCAAAAAAATCCCCCCCCCCCCCCCCCCCCCCAACAATTTAAAAGTTAAGATGACCTAAAGTTCATGCACTGGCAACGTCTTTCTCAAGAACAAAATCAGGGTCATTCGAGCCAGTAGGCAGTTTGCGGCAATTTATTACATTTTGTCGTAAACAAAATAACACTTACAGCATCTTCTGGGTCGCCGGGGAAAATCTTTAGATCGGGATCGTCCAATAGCTGCCGGCAATCTTTACAGCGTGGTGGCGCTTGCTGGAAAAAGAGGGCAAGGTTTCAAGTCAGTTGAGATCGAAGGGGGAGAAACTGCTAACATTTAAATAAACGAAAGAACACAGTATTACCTTCAGTGGTGATTTGGGAATATTCGCGGGGATTGTGCCTTCTGGCCTCGTACGCAGCTGTGGGCTGAAGGAAACAGACGACAAAATGTCATTGGAACGGAAAAAACATATTGCAACTTAACCATTTCGCACAGGGATGATTTTAACATCACCGAGCAGAGGCGCGGGATTATTTTTAACGAAACTTGATCCGAGGCGGGTTCAGGCCGATGGTACCGGGAAGCACACCCACGTATTTCCGGCCTTGCTCGCTGCTGAAAAACATTTCCGGCCTTGCTGGTGACGCAAGTGTTTTCAAGGAAAAACAATTGGCATTTTTCCATATCGCATGTACAAAGCTTGAAACTTCAAAAGGCCTTTTTATCTGTTGATAAATGCGAACTTTAAACAGCCATATTTTATTAACGGAATGTCCAATTGAAGAGCAACAAACAGCACTGTAAGTAGAATTGTGTCCTTTTCTAATACATGACAACCCTTATTTCAGCTTCTGCCCAGTTCCGTCTCATTTTGCCAGAACCCCTTGCATTTCTGTACCAAATCTTTCTACATACCCGTCACTAAGCTCTTCTTTCGTGTCTCCGTTGACATCTCCCGCGTCGTCGGCATCATTTATCTCGTCTGCGAGAGACTCGTCATCCTCCGTCTTTATCCTCTTCTCCTCCTGAGCTTCGACCTCTTGTTTGACCTCTGAACTCTCCTCACTGCTGCTGCTGGTGGTGGTGCTGCTGTTTCCTGGCGTCTCCAAGTCAGCACTGCCCGATGACATTTCCTCACTCTTGCGTTTGGAGGGTCTGAGAACACCAAAAAGGGCAGAACGTTGCATATTACGCTAACTTGTTATTTCAGTATTATAGGCATATAGGATCATTTGAATTTATTTTAAATGTAACCTCTCATATGTGACCTGTAAAGTCGCACGGAGTGATTTTCCAGTACGGCCAGTCAAAGTCAAAATTTGAAGGGGTGGTCGATTTTGAGTTATGAGGTTTTTTTTAAAGACTAAATCCCCAACAATCAATTTCCAATTTTTCAGGACGATCAGATAAAAACAAAATTAGTTGAGACAATTTTGACTATGCCTTTCTATGCCTTTCACACAATTTCTCGCAAGAAATGCCCGTTTTCTCATAATCTCTGTATTAAGACTCCAGACTAAAAAATAAAAATAAAAAATATACCATTGAAAAGCTCCGTTTCCACAGAATTTAGAAATACCAATATCTCAATTTTTGATTTTGCCGACTTTACGCTCATTTTGTGATGACAGGTCACATATTTGGCTATAGAGTCCTCACATATTTGACCTTTGAAAAATAATATAGGTAGAATAACATGCAATGGCAGCCATTTTGAAACTGTTGAAAATTGTTATTCTGCCTATATTTTTGCAAAAGCCAAAGGTCAAATCAAATATTTTTCTCACGACATGATTGTGTGCCAAATTCCATCATTTGATTACAAATTTGTGTTCTTTAATTTGCCTGACTGAATCCCACAAATTCCACACAAAGTTTTGACAACTTTAGGTTAGCTACAGTTTAAGGCGACGCTTCAACGAAACACTTACAACTTTACGAACATGCTGAGAAGGCTCTTCTGCTTGGGGTCAACCTTTGGCGACCTCTTCCGCTTCCCGTTGACCGAGTTTGACAGAGGGGTCGACTTTTCATCTTCCAGGGAGCTCTCGACCGATGATGACGACTTCCCTTCCTCCCCAAGGACCTTCCTCGTCCCATTCTGAGCCTTTTTCTTCACCCGTTTGACTTTTGTGTCTACCGCGGGTGCATCGGTGTCCATCTCGTGCTCCGATTGGCTGGACGTGTCCTCCCTGCTGGCTTCCGATTGGTGGTTGGCGTTGCCATTCTGGACATGGTCATTGTTGCCGTTTGTCACATGAACGTTCTTGGTGGGTGGGGAGGTCGCGCTGCCATTCACGGCTGGTCTGGGCTTGTCGCTGAGGGCGCTGTCAAGAAGAGCTTTAACTTGGGACAAGTATCCTTTCTGTGGAGACAATTACAATTGCACATCGATGTCATCGTTCAAATTTATGTCACAGTCTGTAAGCAGAATAATGAAGTCTGGAGTAATTTTATTTCTTTAAATTATGCAAAAACCAAGTACTGGTGGAAGGAGAGGTTGGCAAGAATCCTGCATTAACCCTAACCCTCCCAAATCCTTGTCGTACGTGGAGCCTTTCGAAGGATTGAGGCCGTATGGCAAACAAATCCATGTGTCAATGGATTTTGAAAAGGTGCATTGTGTCCGAGTCTTAAGCCGAACGTTGTGTTGTTTATGCTCAGCTATGCATAATTTTAGCCTCTATAATACACGAGTTAGTAAAGTTGCAATTTTACATGCAAAGGGAATATTACCTCCGACAGGCTTTCGTCTTTCAACTCTTCGTCTAGCTTCTTCAAACTGGAGAGACAAGCAATTAATATGAAATATTCAAATTAGTTTCAAACAAGGAAACAGGTGTAGCTGAAACCAGGGGCCAATTTCATAAAACATGCATTTGCTTAGCATAAAAATTTGTCCTTTGTGGGAAAACAGGGTTACAAATCAATTTTTAGATGTTTGTTTGTGGTTGGTATTTAGCTAGTTTTTGCTTAGCATAAAAAACACATGGAGTTTTTGCTGGTAACTTGTTTTTACTGAGCACAACTATTTTTGTGCTAAGCAAATTTGTGTGCTTACATGTTTTATGAAACTGGCCCCAGGTATCCATGAATTTTAACTGTTGAGCTGTTTGTACAAATTGATATTTCAATAGATTTACAATGGTTAATTTGATTGATATATCGGTATCTTGTGTCCCAAATGAAATAATCCAAAGTGTATTTTCTTACCTCGTTTGCGTTTCTGCAGTCAAATGCTCAAAGATGAGTTTATTCTTCTTCCTGATGTAACCCTTTTTGAAAAGAAATCCATGGAAATGTTCAAGATAAATTCTCACCGATAATGAATATTTTCTTATATATGCAGTTTTGTTTCCAGTGGCAGTAGTGAAGGGTGATAAAGTAAAGCTGCCTACATCGCCGGAGTAACTATAGAATGCAGGGCCACTCAACTACTCTCGGCTTTATTTACCCTAGAATGACATAGAATGGACTGGCCCTAGTATTCTATGGCCGAGTTCGGGCGGTCTGTTCTCGAAACGCGAACTCTGTTCTCGCGCTCGAACGGCGGGAACGCGACCCGTGAACATTTGCACTCGGAACAAGAACACACACCACCTATCCATCAGGGTTTTGCAAGAACAAGTTACGCGTGTCAAGAACAGACCGCCCGAACTCGGCCTATAGTTGTATCCCAATACCCATAGAATACAGGGCCACTCCATTCTATGTCCTAGGGTAAATAAAGCCGAGAGTAGTTGAGTGGCCCTGCATTCTATAGTTGTACCGGGTAAGGGTGTGCGTTTACGGGTAGTACGGGACCCGGGTACCCTATTCCCATCACGGTCGGGTACCCGGGTACCCGTGACTATTATTAGAATCATAACAAAAGTATACACCGCGTCGGCACGTGTACATGCCGCGCTGGCATGGCGTGCTTACTTCCCCTGCATTCCGCAACTAAACAAATACAAGGGCCTACTTTGCAACTCAGGGTTCGACGCAAACAAATTCTAGTCACTCAAAACAGGGATAGTCAAAACCCTTTTCTAAGAAGTCAGGCGGTCCAGTGAAAAAAAAAGTTAAGTGCGTGGTTTTCAGAGCCAGATTGTCAACAGCGATCTCGTATTGCGTGGAGTTTACTCTCAGCTTAATAAATGTTTGTAAATGAATTGACTTGCCGCTCCCCATAATTGCACGTCTACAGTGTGGCACGTCTTTTTCCAAAATAAATAAGGTTCAATGAACTAAATCCTTTGAGTGAGCCGACACGAAATGTAGCAAAAAAGCCGACCGCAGTTCCTGGCTGGCCGCAGAGTTGATACAATAGAACCAAATACCTCTCCTGCAGTATCAGGTTTCAAAACCACATTCCAGGCACGGGTCCGTGGGATCATGAATTAATTCAGCACATTTTCCAAAAAGTAAACCTCGGAAACTCAAAGGACAACTGTAACAAAACACTAGCAGCTGTCAGAATTGTCGGTAAATAGACTTCAAAGGCATTTTTTTATCACAATGACTTCAAAGAAAGCACAATCATCGGTTAGGCTGCTATCTAGACATCGGAAAATTGTCGGTAAAGACGTTTTACTCAGATGTTTTCTAACAATTTATCGGCACGCAATGAATATAAAAGACGCTTGCCTTTCTGAAATAATGTGTCAACATTTACAAAGGCAGTTTCGGGTAATAAATTCGATAAATTGGAGCCGGGTACCCGCAATCAGCGGTCGGGTTACGGGTACCCGGGTACCCGGCACGGCCTTAGTACCGGGTCAATCCTTCAGTCCCAACTATAGTTGGGTCACTCATCAGTGCCAACTAAAGTTGGATCAGTCCTGTCGGTTTTTCCAAGTTACGCATCCTCACCTTCTCCGTCAGATCACCATCATTGAAGTCTTGCTCCAAATCTTTAAGTCTGAAAGTCAATAAATGGGCTATAATTATATGCAACCAAATTGGCAACTTCTTTTTTTTGACCAAGGTGTTAACAACCAAGGTTAAAGGTCAAAGAGCATTGTTAACAGGATTTTTCTGTGCATTTCATATTCAGGGGATTGACTTTTGGGGGATTTTGCATAACGATGGATAACAATTAAGGATTGTGGGATTAGAAAAGGCACAGATACTGCTCCCTTTTCCTTCCCACAGTGCTTCAATTCTGTTACTCGTGCAGCAGGACCATTTCATTTGTGATAATTTGAACAATGAATTAGGGGCCAAGGCTATAGAGTATAGTGCTAAGTTTTTATTTAGGCCATACTTTATTTGTACAAATATGCATTATTTTTTTATATCCTTCAAGTTCAGCTAAATTCCTTGAAACCCCCTCCCTAACATGCCCATGTAAACAGCAATTAGTCATGCAATTGCAAACACTTGGCAACCACACAGATATCAGGTCAACTCGGACCCAAACCAACTCGGACCATGCTCGGACCCACAACCAACCCAACCAATCCGACCCAAACCATGGGTGCCCAAACCAACTCGGAGCCAAACCAACTCGGACCCAAACTGTTAGTTGTGGGTCCGAGTTGGCATGGGTTTGAGTTGGCAATGGCATGGGTCCGAGTTGATTTGGGTCGGTTCGACTCGAAACCACACACATGCATGCACGAATGAAGCTGACCACCGAATTTGAATATAGCCGCGCTCTCTACAACAATCTTTGCACAATAATATTATTAAATTGTTCTAGTAATAATTAATAAAGTTACTAAATTCTAATTATTTCACCTTCCTCCAACATCCTTAGGGATGACAACCTGTGTGTCCATTCTTGAGGGCATTCTGCTTCAAATATCTAACAAAAAAATGACGTCAAAACAGAAGAAACTTATTGGAAAAACTAAAAAATCGAATCTGTTTTTGCTTCGTCTTTCCTCGTCGAACGTGCGCAGAATTATGAATGTACAAACAACAACCAGCTACATGTGCTGCATGACTTTCGCGCCAAGCACGGACTCTCAACTCCCGGGAAATGTTGGGTGCTTCCATTATTCCGATAGGTGTTGTAATGAGGATGTTTCTATCACAAAATGCATCTTTTAACCTCAACTTTGTACCAAAAAAGGAATAAATTGTACACAAGAATATAATTCTTAATATTTTGTTAAAATAAAAAGCACTAAAGTAGAATTTATAAGGGCTTTGAAAGTTTGTTTAACGAGTTTATAAATTACACCCCCATTGTTTATTTTCGAATTTACCAAAGACCCCCCCCCCTATTCCGGAAAACAATTTGAGAAAAATGGCGGTCTTTATAAACATTGTATTTGCAGGACTGTGTAACGAATGCGTGGATAAAAGCTATGCGGTAATCCTAGGCATGACTGCATTATAAAAGCAAATAAGGTAATAGTTTACAAGATTTAAAATCGTTTAAAAGATTTACTTTTGTGAGCTTTTGTTTATCCAGTTTTCTGTCCAGGTGGTGGCCGTGGTCCGATCCGGTTGGGCGCAACTACTCGACTCAACACCACAGTCCGGCGACTGTTTTATGATGAATGACAATTGGCCCAATTTTTTTAAAAGTGCATGATTTAGCCTATTGTGATAGGAATGAACGTTGCCTCTTCATGAAAACTTGAGGTCATTTTCTTTTCATTTAATAAACATTGTAGGCCTATTTTAATCCTCATCAGTGTTAAAATAAAATAAAAAATTTAAACCTAAAGTTTACTATTTTAATTGACTAATTTGTTTTAACTTTGTTTCCTACCTTCATGGCTTAACAGCTAACACACAGGCAAAATAAAAAATGTTCCCCAGCCTTAGTTGCTGCCGCAACAGTTGTTTTCTTTACATCGACATTTTTCTTTCGATCGTAATTTTTTTCTTTCACAATTAAGTTTTTAGAGTGTGGAGTTCTGATGCGACGCTATATAAGTCCAAAAGTCTCTACAAATACGTCAAGCCAAAAAAAAGAAGTTCAGACGAGAAACTTGTTTTTGTTCTTTACACTTAAGTTGAACTGTTACTGATTATTCCGCCAACCAACAATACTGATTTGAACCTCTCAATAAACTTTTGTTTGGGGCTATTCTTATTTTCAGGTTATAGAAAAAAAATGTCACAAAGTGAGAGCCAGCGTTCCTTCCTAGAGGATGTCAAGACTTGGAACGAAGACACCTGCAGAACAAGACTAGCCCACACGCTACCCAAGCTTGTCATATCCTTTAAAAGTACAGATTTGTGCTTAGAACTTTTTACTAAAAGTCTCAAAGGGCTTCATAATTATTCATCAGGCCATGAGACCAGTTTTCGACATCACCTCGAGATCAGTGCAATTTGGTATGTCGGCAAGCTTCATAAGGGAGGGTACTTTGATGTCTTCTAAGACATATTTCTTTAACCGCACCCATCACGGTCAGTATTGTAATGGAGGTGATGCAGTCATCAAGGCAACCGTCCTCAGAGTCATGGTCGACTCATTCCTTCCCTGCTTGGAGCTGAAGAATCTCGAAGACCAGTTCTTCACAAAGCTTCTCCCTCAGGTTAGCAGTTTTAAAATCATAAATTCAACCAAAAGAAGCTGAAAGTCAAAAAAATGTGACCTGTTCCAACGAAACCCGGACAAAGTCGACTTTTTAGTTTTTCAGATTTTGCTTTTTTTCAAATTCTCTAGGTTCTCAGCTTTAAAATGATGTATCATTTACATTTGTACCCCCACCCTATCTTCCCTATCTATACACAAATGTTTCACAAAATTGACAAAAAAACACACTTCTGGTAGACGGATTTTGTTCAAATTTGAGGAGATTGTAGATTAATAGTGAGTGACTTAGGAAAACCTAAAACCTCAAAATGGTAAAATCCATCCAGAAATGACTTCAGGGGTACATTGTGACAAAACACATTGTGCGACTTTGTCCGGGTTTCGTTGGAACAGGTCACAAATGTAGTCATTCTAGAAATTAGGACATAATTCCAAGTTTCTTTCTTTTTCAAAAGTTATGCCAACGTAATGACAGCTTCTTTTCCTTAAAACCCTTTGGGGTCATTTGCACAAATAAATATTCCTAATTCCAAATCCAGAAAACATGCAGTACACGTATGTAACAGTTTTACTTTTGTTCTGTTTAATTGTTTTCGGTCCAAAGACTCGTCAACTGTTTGACGACATCTTGGAGAGGGTTCCATCAACTCTCAAAGACGTACCAACCCAAGAAGGCAGCGTCATTCTCAAGGAGAAACTACAGACGTTATTGCAGGTACTATCATATCAAGATTTATGACAGACTTTCAACAAATATTCCTAATTTTTCCTAACTTTTTCCTAGTTCTATGACCGTTTTTCTTGTGTCATATTAGGTACCATTAACAATTCATTGCATCCTGAGTTAATTTTAGTTCTTAATTTTAAGATTACTTTGGACGTTCTGGAGTGCCTGTGTTCCTGCGTATTTCATGTCATCAACACATCATGTGGGGGCGCCCTCTCCATTGACACAGTGCGATCTTTGCCTTCCGCTGTGCTACATGTTGTCCGCAGATCGTTCCACCACTGCAAAGTAAGTCTGGGCAGAAAAATTGGCCGTGACAAGGTTTGCTGAAAACTTCAACGTAAAATTGATTTGAATATTCAACTGTACAAAGCTTCCTTTGAAAGAATTTTTTTTTTTTTTCTTTTCTGTTGGTTTAACAGGAGAGCACCTCTATATACAGTGATCATTTTCCTCTGGTGTCTGAGATCTTGTCTTCCCTATTCAAGAAAGCCTACAGTCTGCAGAAGTCGCTGACTAGCTTACTGGAGGCGGTACGTCTGACGGCGGAGGACGGTGACGAATGCGTGGAGGATGTCGCTCAGTGTGAGTTGCCTTTAATGGTTTCCCACTAGCGCTTAAATTTACGCCTTAAAGGTAGTATACACCATTGGTAATTGCTTGAATTATCATGAATAAGTAGATTTGGGGTGTTGTATTTTATAGTAAATATCGTTTAACTGAGCTGTCCGAAGTTTTACAATCATGGATGCCGAGAAAAACACGAAAAACAGCGTTTGTTTTTAACCGGCGTTGAGCAGTTATTCTTATGTTATCTTTGTTTTTTCGCGATCGCCGTCTGGCGATCGCAAATTTTTCATTATAAAATTCGACTTTTCGAAATAATTACAGGATATCTAGCGCAATCATTTTGCTGGATGCCTAGAATCATTATTTACTTTCAAATGAGTAAGATATTTCTTGATAATTCGGTAGTAAATATTTTCGATATCTGCAAATGGTGTATTCTACCTTTAAAGATCTCCACCTAAGATATATGCGAGGCGTTCTGGCACAATGCGGCAGAACTTCACAGCCGAAGGTCAAAATTAGTGTTTGCGGGCATTAAGAAAAAAACACATAATTATTTTGCATTTATCAACAATTTCAAATAGTAAAAAAAAAAAAAAAAAATGCCTTTAAATTTTTGGATTTTTGTGTGTATAGTAGTGAAAATGAAAGGGGTCAGATATTTGTTCTTAAACCCTTTTTCTCATGATTTTGATATTATTTCTTAAAAAAATGTGAATTTATCAAAATTTATCAAAGTGTGCAGTAGACATCAATGTATTACCAATATTAATAAATGTTTTAAGAATGCAGTGTGGAAAATCCCAAGCTTTTGTAGTTGATAAATTTTCCCGTTGTTGATGAAAGTACGTTTCGATTGTTGCCTTTGCAGTGTGTAGTGACTTTCATGTCTTGTGTGTCGTCATCGGTGACATGGATAGCACGCTGCTTGTCAGCACATGGAGGTTCCTGGTCAAGATGGCTTGCAAGCACAAGGAACTCTTGAAGAATGCCCTCCAGGTTGAGTCAAGAATAACGATAATAATACAGTGCTTTATACCAAAGGTCTAATAGCGCTTTATAATTATTACCCCTGTTTTTCAGGCCATTAATTGGACCTGTTTATCAGCAGCAACTACTGATTTGATTGGAGCGAGAGTTAGTTGTAGTAAAGTGTCTTGCCCAAGAACACAAGTACCATGTTCCTCCTCTGGGTTTGAACCCATGTACTGTCACACAAGTCAGACTCCCTAACTGTTGGACAGTTACTTGTTGGACAGTCCACATAATTGGCCTAGGCGGGCTTCGAACCTGGGCCACAGCGGTGGAAGGTGAGGAAAGAACCGCTACCCCAAACTGACTCAACAATTGAAAAAGGAAAACCCCACCTGCATTTGTTGTTATAACTGACAGTTGAGATGTTCTTCATTGTCCTTAATTGATTGATTCCATTTTGTTCTACGTTCCTTAAGATCCATCCCATCATAGCGACACTGTGCTCGGACATCAATGCCAACTATGACCAGTGCCTGCGGCTGGCCCCTCACCCACCCACCAGTGACTCCTCCCAGGGGGGCGACGAAAAGGCCTTTGCCAAGACCTTAAAGATCTGCGGCCTGTGCGCCAAGATGCTGATGCACCTCCTTAAGGAATATGAGGGGTACCTGGGTCCATGCATGGGGGAGTTGTACAAACTAATCTTGACCTTACAAAGGTATGTCTCAATGGGGAGATTTATTTATTTTATTTTTTTGAAGATTTCCCATATGTTTTGTACACGATTACACATCAGCCCATTGAAAACATACAAGGGTCAAACTTTTCACAAAATTCTCACTTTTTTGTCCAGCCAATCGTGGACCCCATTGTCCTCTATTGTTTCATGAATGTGTTTACACAAAACATTTCGAATGTCTCCCTAATGTTTTTAGTTTTATTTCTTGGTAGAATTTTAGTGTGGCAAATAGCAACAATTGATTGATTTACAAAGTTTGGAGAGAGATAAGTCTTGTCTAAGACTCGTCTATGGCTATTGTCTCATCTATACCCATTACAACTAGACGTGAGAATAGACATAGCCGTAGCTCTGAAAGCCCGTTTCGGACACAGCCATAGGTTAAGTTAAAGTTCCGGTTAGGTGCTATTAAAGTTAAGATTTTTGTGTGTGCACAAGTCTTTTGGAGTGTCGACCCAAAGGTATCCCTTCCCGTTGTAAGTTCACACCTTTACGCTTCTCTTGAGTAGTCGGGCGCCACCCAGCCTCCAAGCTCCCAGCATCTTCAGCAATGCCCAAAGTGAGATTGACAGATCCCTGTTGGTATGTGTGGAACCACTCCTGCAGCAGCTCGTAAGCAACGCTCTGTTCCGCGACGCTGTGACGGCTGTGAAGCAAGGTGATCTGAGTGGTCTAAATATATTGTTTGTGGTACTGGGGAAGTTTCTAGTCTAAACATTGTGACCAGACCTGTGGGCCTTTTCAATTTCCTCGCTTTGTCTTCGTCTTTGGCTAAAGTCAATTTTAGTCTCCCAACTACGGGAACTCCAGCCGCATTCTGGTGCCTGTTGTTCTTCAGAAACATTCATTCGGTTGATATAAACCCATAATTTTGAATATTTTCATTTGCTTCTATTTCTATTTGTTTCTCAGTGATTTGGAAGTCCTAGGCGAAGTCGAAGCAAAGGTTTTGAAAAACCCCTATAATTGCGAAATCCCTTCAACTGGGTCTCTCGAAAGACGTCGCAAAGTGCCATTTTCAACAACCAAACGTTTAATAACCTTACTTTTTTTTTACCAACAGACATTCCTGCAAAATTTTACTTTGGACGACTTCTTACACTCGTAAAGGTCTTGCGAATCCTGCCGTCATGCCCAGAGCAGACGCAAACTGCTTGGATGGAGTCTGCAACCCCTACGTGGGAGGAGCCTAGAGACAACGTCTTGGAGGCGGCCTTCAGGAGCTATGCCAAATGTACGATTTTACGGTCGGTCAATGAGAGAACATTTTCTTTCGATTAAACTTAACAAAATAAATTTAAATTTTTTTGAATTAGGAAGTAAATTGCGTGTCAAGAACGCCCCCGTCGAACTCAGCCTTCTTGTGTTCTTTTTAAAATCATTTTTTTTCTTAAATGTTGCAAGGTTATGTTGAGTTGGCGTTACCGATCCAATTACCAATTGTCGTTCGTCGAGGTCAACCGCAGCAAGACGTCAGTTTGAGGGAGCATGTGACCATCCAGTTGTGTGGTTTTGTAGCGTCAGTCAGCGCCGCCAACTTGGCCATCGTCGAGAGGTGTTTGTTGGAGAATGTGGTCTCCAGTGAGCTGAACCGTGCCTTGCTGGCAATGGATGTCTGGTGTTTCCTCGCACGGTATTTTATGCCGTTTTAGTTCCATTGTAATCCTACGTTGCCATGGCATCCACAGATGCCATCTCTAATGAAGTTATAAAAAATGTTTTTCTTGAGAAAAACTTGAAATTTACTTTAGACTTTTGGTTGTTATAGATATGGCACTGCCAGTTTGTGTGCAAGTCATGTGCATCTGGTCGCCGACCTTTTGACCTCTACACCAGCCAATCACAGGTCGGGTTACATGCATCTCGGCATGCTGCTATGGCGATTGGTCCCACTGATGGCACAAGAGCACCAGGTACAAAGTTAGAACAAAATACTACTTGAGTAAACTGCTGTATTGCTCTATTATACATTGACCGGGCCCAGGCACGGGATTCTTTTTACAAACCTTGATCCGAGGCAGGTTCAGGCCAGCATCTGTGAGTAGCACACCCCGATTATTTCGGCCTCTCATATATCTCCAGCTTTGCTCGTGACATGTTTTTCCGTCATCTGTTTTGAATCTTTTTTTTTTTTTTTTTTAGGAAGAATTACCGACAAAGTTTCCGCCAAAGGAACATATTTCTCTGTGGAGACACATACCCCTGCCACCATTTCAGGAAGCGAAAAGGAAAACGATTTCAGGGGATTTGGTGGAGCATGGCTTAGCGCAGTGCCATGCTTGGCTGAATGCAAAAGGCCACACATATAACTCATTGGAACAGGTGGTAAGTGTGCCTCGTATAGGTTGTCTCAATTATAAAATGTGACCTGTTCCAACGAAACCCGGACAAAGTCGACTTTTTAGTTTTTCAGATTTAGCTTTTTTCAAATTCTCTAGGTTCTCAGCTTTAAAATGATGTATCATTTACATATGTACCCTCACCCTATCTTCCCTGGGGTCTGGATTTAGTGATAAAACCCTGACAACCTAATTATGAGATAAACAGCTTTGAAGTTCAGAAAAGCGTTCTATTTCTATACACAAATGTTTCACAAAATTGACAAAAAACACACTTCTGGTAGACGGATTTTGTTCAAATTTGAGGAGATTGTAGATTAATAGTGAGTGACTTAGGAAAACCTAAAACCTCAAAATGGTAAAATCCATCCCGAAATGACTTCAGGAGTACATTGTGACAAAACACATTGTGCGACTTTGTCCGGGTTTCGTTGGAACAGGTCACAAATGATGTAAAAAGTGCTGTATTTGTCTAAATTCCTTTGAAATATTTGTGTGTGAAAGCATTCCAGTCGTTATTCAGAAGAGGTATTCCGGAGGTCGCAGGTTCAAGTCCCACCTTGCCGATTTTTTTGTTCACCTTGAAATTCATGCAAATTTACCTAGTCCGTTTCCCTTGTGGTTTATAATAAGATAAAAAGTCGTATCCTCACAATGTCGCTACCCAGGTTTTTTTAAGCGACAAACTTTTTCAAGCTTACCATAATATCTCCTCCTTTTTGTTGCAGAAAAACGGGTTATCTTGCATTTCCGATGTGTACCGACAGTTTGAGAGCTTGAGCCTACCAATCAACACGCAGCTTACACAGAGCATCATGGAGACGGTGGTCGTCCTGTGGGAAGTACTCCCATTGGACAGAATCAAGTCACATGATATGATCAGTACTTTGATTGACACGACTGGTTTGATTTTATCACAGTTGCAACCATTGGATTTGGCCAAGGTGAATTTGGTTATTTATTTATTAATATTTGTTAATTTATTCATCAGTAATTTACATATTAATTTTTAACCGACTTACAAAAAAAAATGACAGACATATTTATTCGTTGTCAGTCAGTATTAACCTGTTATCAAATTTTCTAATTAAAATGTGGGAATATGTATATCATTTTAAGAGCAATTTTAAAAATGTACTCTGTTTCAGGTGACAAACCATTTGTGCAATTTACTGCCGAGTGCATCTTTGAAAGAGCGGCTAGAAATCGTCAACTTCTTGCACAGATCAAGAAAGGTCAAAGTTCAAAGTAGTCCCCAGGTAAAAAAAATCTTGACTATTGACCAAAACAAATTGATCTTTTTCGTTGATCAGTATGGATTATTTTAACATCATCGAGCTGAGGCGCGGGATTATTTATTAACAAAACCCCAAGGCGGGTTCAGACCGATGGTACCGGGAAGCACACCCACGCATTTTTGGCCTTGCTCGTGACATGTTTATGCGTCATCCAGTTTGAATCTGGAAAAAATTTGCGTGTATATTTGTCCTCCGGCGCGAACTGGTTAAGCATTTGTGGGCATCTTTAAACAATCAAAATGAATTATTTTTTTTTCCTTGTTGTAATTTTCATTTCTGTCTACTTATTTCCAGCAGACGGACATTCTTGCAGGGTTGGCCGAGTTATTTTCTGCCTTGCTAGCCGACACAAACTCCACCGTACACCAAATGGCTTTGCAAGCCTTCAGTGAATTCGCAGAGGTCTGTAAAAGAAACATCTTAATTGATTTTATTTTTTTAAATTTTCATAGAATTTTGCATAAATCTGCTTGCTTTTTTTCTTCTTCAAATCACCCCTCCTAGGAAACTGCTCATGAGTCGGTTGTACCAGAGTGCCTTCACGTAGAGTCTACTCACTGTGCGGTGGTGAATTTTCTTAATCAGGTTGGTCGACTCGAGAGTTGAGCCAAAATGAAATATTGTAAAAAAACGCATGCAAATGTTATGCCTCATATGTACTAGTACATGAATATTGTTTACTTTTTAGGTAAACAATTTTCATGTACTAGTACATATGAGGCATAAGTAAACAGCCAAATGTTGTCGACATGATTTCATTGTTAGCTTATGTAGCGCCCTCTTTCATTCACTGAGGGAGTTTTGAGTACGTTCCACTCAAGTGAACAACGCAAACGTTGGCAAAATGTTTTTGTGCCCAACCAATGGAAAATTATTTGCAAAGATTAGGGACTTGAAGTAACGCAATCTATATTTGCATTTGCCTAAAGGTCTCCTTTAAAAAAAAAAATGTTTTTTCGAGATCAAGAAAATTCTCAACAAATGTTGTCTCTGGGCCCATCCTTTCTCACCGGGTGAATGTAGATTCCTAAGGAGTGCAAACCGACCACCAAGACCGAGGTACAGTGGCTGCAGGAGCAATCAGAACGACAACTAGGATGTCGCGTCAGAGACGAGGCAGCGCAATTAGAAGAGACAGCCAAATCAGCTGATGAAGAGCAGGAGACGTGTCTCCCGGGGCAACAGACACTGATTGGCCAAGGCAGCGGGGAACCAGCCAGAGCTGGTGACGCGGGTGACAATGAATGTGGTACTGACAGGGTGAGGACTATTTTTTCTTTAAAATGTTCAAATTGCTGGCCACAATTTCTCTACAGAGTAAAATGTGCAAAAAAAAGCAATAATTTTGAGACGAAATTCTTAGAAAATGTTCTTGACTCTCAATAGACTTTGTACACAACCGCTGAAATAGCATCAGGATACTACCTTTTTCCCAAATCTGTGGACGTCAATTAATAGTAATGTAAATAGAAAAAGACATTCGAATGGTAAAAGCTAAATTTTGTATTAAAACTTGTCTGTAAACAACTCTCTTCTTTTGTCCTAGCCTGCTGCTAAGCGGCCAAAGAGAGAAGACATTGATGACGAATATCGCCAGGCTATCGGCAACATTCAATCCGGCCTGCAGGTCATTAAAGAACTGAGGGGTCAAGGGTCGCCTTCACCAGCTTGGCTCCGGACAGAGCTGCTGGCAGTCAAAGAACAGATTGCGGGGCTGATACCAGACACATGAGGTTATGGGTTTACCATCGGGCTGGTTCCGAGTCGAGCTGTTAGCACTTTAAGAATGGATGGTAGGGCCGATACACGACACTTTAAGTCAAGTATCAGAATAAGGGTGTGCGTTTACGGGTAGTACGGGACCCGGGTACCCTATTCCCATCACGGTCGGGTACCCGGGTACCCGTGACTATTATTAGAATCATAACCCGGAAGTATACACCGCGTCGGCACGTGCATGTACATGCCGCGCTGGCATGGCGTGCTTACTTCCCCTGTATTCCGCAACTAAACAAATGCAAGGGCCTACTTTGCAACTCGGGGTTCGACGCAAACAAATTCTATTCACTCAAAACATAGTCAAAACCCTTTTCTAAGTAGTCAGGCGGTCCAGTGAAAAAAAAAGTTAAGTGCGTGGTTTTCAGAGCCAGATTGTCAACAGCGATTCCGTATTGCGTGGAGTTTACTCTCAGCTTAATAAATGTTTGTAAATGAATTGACTTGCCGCTCCCCATAATTGCACGTCTTTTTCCAAAATAAATAAGGTTCAATGAACTAAATCCTTTGAGTGAGCCGACACGAAATGTAGCAAAAAAGCCGACCGCAGTTCCTGGCTGGCCACAGAGTTGATACAATAGAACCAAATACCTCTCCTGCAGTATCAGGTTTCAAAACCACATTCCAGGCACGGGTCTGTGGGATCGTGAATTAATTCAGCACATTTTCCCAAAAAGTAAACCTCGGAAACTCAAAGGACAACTGTAACAAAACACTAGCAGCTGTCAGAATTGTCGGTAAATAGACTTCAAAGGCATTTTTTTATCACAATGACTTCAAAGAAAGCACAATCATCGGTTAGGCTGCTATCTAGACATCGGGAAATTGTCGGTAAAGACGTTTTACTCAGATGTTTTCTAACAATTTATCGGCACGCAATGAATATAAAAGACGCTTGCCTTTCTGAAATAATGTGTCAACATTTACAAAGGCAGTTTCGGGTAATAAATTCGATAAATTGGAGCCGGGTACCCACAATCAGCGGTCGGGTTACGGGTACCCGGCACGGCCTTAGTATCAGAATAAGCCTGCATCCAAGCTATTGGTGCTTAGAGGGGCCGATACAAGGTCACATTATTTATGAAATTCTTTTTGTTGCGAGTCAATTTTATTGTCAACCCCTGAACTTTAAATGTATTACTGCAATAAAACACAAAAGGACAAACATAATTAGAATTTAAGTCAATTTGTCTACGTCCTGTATTAAATTCATCGAGGCGACACGATATAAACAATCAAAAGCAATGATAAGAATTATAAAAAGTACAAACATAATATTTATGATAAATGTATATGAATAAATCAAATTGTTTTGAGGTTTTCACAACTTTTGAATATGGAAATTAGAGAATGTCAGATTTTAGGTGTGAAACCGATATTACATGATGAAGAGTATTTACACCGGTGAATCATTTCAACAAAATGAAACTTGAACACACCAATAGTGTGGTCTTGGGTTCGATTCCAAGGTCCATCCAATTTTCTTAAGTCGGGCAAAATCATACAGAGGTACATTCTGTTGAAGTTTCATTAGAGCATTTTCAAGCAGTTAATAGTTGTATGTGGTAAAGTTAAACACGGAGCCTTTAGTGATTTTTTTTTTAACAAACGGTTCTCACAATAAGTCCTCGGACTTCGATTGAAATGCTGTGTACAAAGATTCGCAACAGTTTTTAGGCTTAATACCTACAATCCTTTGTGCCTCAGAAAATATGTAATCCATTTTAAGCTCATCAATTCTAAACTTGTTTAAAGAGCTGCTCCAATTTTTGCATCCAATGAAATGATATCTGAGCTAGAAAATAGCTGCATCAGTAAATGTTAAAGAGAGGCAAATAACTATTTACAAACTCCAATCTTGAGAGTTTTCCATTTTATAAAACCATTCAAAATATTCCGATCAGAAAAAACAGCTAATAGTAACAATCAATCACTGGCTTCATTCTAAACTACAACGTGCTTCTTAAAGAGCCAAATATTTTTAATTACAAATTTCTGCAAGGCATCTTGCCCCACCTAAGTGTCCATTTTTTTAACAGCTGACAATCCTCCAGCAGTTTCACCATCATTTTATCCACCTAAGTTCCCAGTCGACCAGACCCAGGTTTTCAAATATTCATTTCAAATGGAAGATTTTCATAACAAACTGACACGCCAACAGCACTTCAACAATCTCCCGCATCTTTCCTCGTGGCCCATACCCGAGTTTCCAAGGTTTCATTTCAAATGCAAGGTTTCCATGACAAAGTGACATGCCTTCAGCGGGTCAGTAATCTCCCGCATCTTACCCCGCCCAAGCACCCACTCCGGCTGCACCTGTCGCTGCTTGCGAGGTGCCGGTGTCGGTGTCGCCATCATCACCCTGCTGGCGTTCAGGCTGCTTGCATTGAGGAAACTGCTGCTGTTCAGGAAGCTACTGTTGGACAAGGCGGAGGTGTTCAGGCCGCGGGCCTTGGCCTGGGCTCGCTTGGCGTCCAAGCTGTACTTGCGCTCCGTCAGGCGACGGATACCCAGGAGACGCTCTTTGCTTTTTGGAGTTGAGAGGATGGTCTGTGATACAAAAAAAGAAAAAAGAAGAGGATTGAAATACTTGCCAAGGTTCACAGAATGGAAAATAAAGATCAGGCATGCAACTTTTTCTCCGATTCCTTGTTTTTTTGTTGCATGCCTGAAAGATGCTGGATTTAGAAGACTGCAGTATTTTTTTTGACAGATAAAATTATATGCAAGGTTGTAACTTTTAGATTGGTCTCAAATATAATTTTATTGGCAACGAACACTACATCCTATCCCCGCTTAACACCCTTCAAGGTTCGTCTGCAGTGCCGACGATCTATTCATGAGTGTGACTGACCTTTGCCCGTCTGGGATCCTGACTCAGAATGCCCATCAGCGTGCAGACTTTCGAGAAGATCTGGGCGCCCTTCTCTCGGTACATCTGCATCAGGTCCAGGATGACGTTTACAGACTCCGGCTCCTCAAAGACAGCGTGGGCAGTGGGAGGATACTGGAAGCAGAAAGGAGAGGAGAGATCGTGGGAAATAGATTTTACAGAATTGAATACTAATGGCTGACACACTGAAGAACTAAACTTCAGCAGCACCCAAAGCAGGTGTTTGTTCTGCATTTGGCACTTTATATTCCGGTGGTGTTGTAATCCATTGTCGGGTACCCGTAACCAACTTTTAAACTTCATTGTAAGTTCTCGGACATTGAAAAAGACAGATTTTGAAGAAAAAAACCTTTCCATTCTGCAACGATCACCTCAACAAGCACTAACAGCGATTCACTAAGAAAATTATAAAATACCAAGCATGTTAAACCTCATGGTACCTTGGTGAGGTTGAGGAGTATGTTGACGCTGTACTTGATGACCTCCATGCAGGGCAGGCTGCGATTGCAGCTCTTGATCAAAGTGAAGATAACCGGTACAGCCTGGCCTTCCACTAAACGCTCGCAGCACGCTGCCGATAGACGACTCACGACGTCTGCAGAAAGAACACAAATGAAATCTTGCAAACTAAAACCGAACCAGGACAAATTATCTTCAGGTTAACAAAGTTGAAGAGCTCTTCAAATTATTCAGAGCTGGGCCACATTAACCCAAACGATGCCCATACAGCCAAACTTCAACACAAGGGTTTGGTGGAGTCCAGCTGTTTAGTGCACAGTTTAAGAGCACAGGGTGTTGGGATTTGCAAGGAGGAGAAAGGTTCCTAGTATAAAATCACCAAAAGGAGTTTAGGGTTAAAGCAAACTTGTAACATTTCCAATGAAAACAAGACAAGGACAAAATGAAACTCTTCACCTTCCCATATTCTTAAAGTTGTAACACCATTTGACAGTTGTGAATTGTTATTGTTTGAACCAGCAAAACTTCTTAAAAGCAAAAGAAAAGTGCTTGACAACTGACCTGACAAAGTGTTAACTCTGTGAATGCTGTATATTTGTTTTTGAACAAGTTACTAATGTAATTTCCTAAAATGCATGTCCGAGATGCATCTTTGGACTTCTTTCATTATTCTACAGGGAATATTTTCACAAGTTCGCACCGGGATTATTTTAACATCACCGAGCCGGGGCGCGGGATTATTTTAACCGAAACTCGATCCGAGGCGGGTTCAAGCCGATGGTACCGGGAAGCACACCCACGCATTTCTGGCATTGCTCGTGACTTGTCTATGCGTCATCCATTTTAAATCTGCGGAAAAGTTTGCGTGTATATACGTCCTCCGGCGCCAACTGGGTAATAATCTTTACGTCATCTGTAATTACTGTACTGTCTTCCCATGACTGCATGGGCCCATGGATTCCTCTGAATGTGCTACCCAAGTAAAACCAATAACTACCTAGACTGATGAGTGCCTCCAGCAGACCAGACATCTGCCTGTACTGCAGCAGGTAGTCCAGAGCCGAGGTGGTTCGATTACACAGCTTCTTCTCCTCTGTGACTGCCTTGTTGGCCTTGATGCATCGGGCGCGGGCAGCTGCCACCTTCTTGCTCTTGCAGCTGCGGCGGACCTGAAGGCCACGCCACAAAGACTGTTTCCGAAAGAAAAAAACAGTTTTGTTCAACTTAGGTCAAGAGCATGACAATTTGTTAAAGACTTCAAGGTAATATACAGCTTTTCCTGTTAATTTTCGGAAATGGATGAGGTGGTTTGGCATACTGTTGGCATATTGTTGCAATGATCTGTTCAAAGTTGTCATATCCACAGACGCTGAAAAACCCCAAAACAAAATTCTACCTTTCAAGTCTGGCTCTCTGACACTATACTTTAAACAAAACGGATAAATTAGACGTAAATAAATTGGCAAGCCAGAGAAGTAGACTAGCTGGCTTGAAACATAAGCATTTGAAAACAAAATACTTGGTCTTACTAAATTTGGTAAATTAAGGACATTTTTTCTGTTTTTAACTAAGGTTTTCCCAATGATGTTTGGCCGACCATTGTTAACAAATTTATACCAAACTCCACAAAAATGACAACACATCGGGGGTGCCATAATTTTACTGAATACTTGAGAATATTCAGCCAAGCGAGGTCAGCCAAGCAAGGTATGTAATAATATTTTTTTTTTTTTTTTTTATGCTTACAAATGTTGAGTGATTTTGCTTCAGATGATAATTTTTAAACTTGTAAATAAACTTCTGACCACGTCTATCAACGGTAAGCCCTATACCTGCATAGTCAGTGCTGCAGCCTTCCTCTTCTTGACGTGTTGCTTGGCCAACCAGACCCTGGCCTTCCCCTGGATGCAGACTGCCGCCCGCTGCCGCAATGCCTGGTGCTGACGTACGCGTCGCTGGAGTGCAACCACGCCACGTCGGAGCTTCACGAAATGCAGGCGTTGGAGGCAATTTCGCATCCATCGCTGAAAATAAAAGAAAACAACAGACAAGTGATCCTCAGATCGCGAGTGTGACGTTTTCCCGCGGTCGATGCCATTATGTTTTGTGTCAAAATTACCATTACATGACCTTTGATCTATTAACCCCTACCCAAGGGTCACTCCATCCAACTTGGATTGCAATTTAGAGGTCGGAGATTCAAATCCTGCTCCAGTCAATTTCTTTATTCAACTTTAAAATAGTATGTGCATACAAAACAAATATGTTCCAATTTGGTCATGGGTAAGGGTTCACTTATTACCTGTATTATAAGGATGGATTGCATTTTGGCTTTGGCAGACTGTCGCATCTTGTACAAACGATAGCAATGTTGTATCCGGATTGTAGACAGATGGAACCTTGCCACTGAGGAGAACCTCTCTAACTGGGCTACTCTGGCTTGCCTCTGGACCTAAAAAAGACGACAAGAATAGAAATTTGAAAGTCTCAGTTTAAAAGCTGTCGTTGCAATGTTGACATTGGAAAAGAAGACAAAACCAATTTTGCAAAGATGGTGTTTTTAAAAAAATGTCAATCGCATAGGAAAACTGGGTACTGGCAATTTTACATTCAGAACCGAACCATAATGTGTAGAAGAGAAGGCAAATAAGACCAAGCAAGTGTTTGTCTAAAAGGACCATGTTGATTTGATCCGAGTTTACTGAGAAGTAAAAATGTCTCACCTCAAGTACTTTCCTTGCAACAAAGCCCCTCATGTGCCGTTGGATGCACACGGCAGCTTGCCACTGCTTCTTCATCATAGTAAACTGTTGCCGAGCCATTGCGCCTCTGGTTCGAGCCTGCAGCAAGAGCACGCTCTCTCTCACTGCTTGGTAGCGTCTCTCTTGGACGTGGCCCCTGTAAGCCGACTGTATTTTGACTGCCGCTCGGATCCTCTTGGCGAGGTTTCGTGCCCGATGCCCCCGTGCAAAGGACTGGATTGTGATGATGGCGTTACGGATCATTCTGTATTCCTTTTGCTGGTCTCGAGTTGTCATCAGAGCACGGTATCTTGTCTGGATAGTCAGAGCTGCGAGTCTCAAGGATAGGAAATCTCTTCTGGCGATTTGCGCCCTGAAGCTCGCCCCGATTCTGCTGGCTGCATTTCGCAGAGCTAGATACCTCCGTCGCTGGGTCAGCATCCTAAAGTGAGACTGGACTGTTGTCGCTGCTCGGATGCGCTTGACCGACTGCCTAGAGAGCCTTCCACGCTGGTATGCTTGGATTGTGATGGCAGCACCGCGCTTGACGTGATAGCTTCTGGTGGCTTCCGTCTGGAGTTGATGGGCTCTGTATCTCGTTTGCAAGACCACAGCAGCTATCCTCGTCTCCCGGTATGCCAATCTCTGCTTGCTGCCTCTGAAGAAGGACTGGATGACAACTGCTGCAGACCTAACAGTGACAAAATGGCGCCTTTCAGTGTGGGCCTTGTAAAAGGCTTGGATCGTAATAGCAGCCTGTCGTATTGCTTGGTAAGTTTGGACAGCTTCCCTCACCAGCAAGTGAGCTCGGTATCTTGTTTGAAGGTTTACCGCCGCTGTCTTCATCAACAGAAAATCGGTTCTTTGTCTATGCCCTCTGTATGCAGATTGTATTGCAATTGCTGCCCGTTTCATCTGGCTGTACTTCTGTCTTGTGGTATATGCCTTGTAGGCAGCCTGTATGGCGATAGCTGCACCTCGTTGAATGTTGTAAGACCGGAAGGCTTGGGTTCTTAGCACATGAGCTCTGTATTTTTCCTGAAGTACTACAGTGATCCTCTTCAGTGTGCGATAGGCTTCACGTTGTCTCTTTCCTCTGTACAAGGCCTGGGTCCTGGTTGTTGTATGTTTCAGGATGATGTAAGACCTCCGCTGTGCAAAACCTCTGTAAGCAGCTTGAATTTTGACAGCGCTGCTTCTGGCCAGCAAGAAGTCGCTCCTGGTGGCTTTGGTGATTAGATATTCACGGAAGAACTGTTGGATTGTGCGAGTGGCAGCAACAACACTGCGGTACCGCTGCCGAGCCCTTTGCATTTGATACGTAGCCTGGATGATTATGGCTGCTTCTCTCAGTTTAGTATACTCCAGGACTGCTACGTGCATTCTGTATCTCGACTGGATGAGCCTAGCTGCCCGATGCTCCCTCGCTATCTTGCGACCAACGCGTCCCCTGTACATTGACTGTACGGTAATGGCAGCTTTCTTCAGCGAGATAAACACGAGCTGCTGCTTCCTTGCTATTCTGGCGGCTCTCCAGTACTTTTGCAACACATCAGCAGACTCCCTGATCTTCAAGTATCTGGTGCGAGTCTTGTAGGCCGTGTAGTTTGTCTGGATCGCAGTGGCTGCCGAGTGCAGTCTGCGAATGTGCTTGCGAACTAGGAATCCTCTGACGTAGGCCTGCAGAGTGATGCAGGCACCACGGTGAATGTGGTACTGCAGACAAGTCGTCTCGGCCTGTTTGGTTGCCCTGTATTTACGCTGGATGATAATCGCGGCACGTTTGAACTCTGTGTATTTTCTGTAAGCTTGTTGCTGGCGGAAGGCAGACTGAAGCGTGACGGATGCACGTTTCTGATTTTGAAATTGCTTTTGCTTGCGGTGCATCCTAAAGTAAGACTGGATGATTCTGGCAGATCTCTGCCTCAGGGCAATGTTTCGTCCCAGTTTACCCCTGTACGCTGCCTGTAGAACCCCCGCAGCTTTCTTCAAATTAACAAAGTCTTTCTGAATCCTTCTTGAAAATCTGGTGACCCTCCAGTGGGTCTGCAGGACCAAGACGGCCCCTCTTAACTTCTGGTACCGAGTCTGAGCCAAGTAGGATCTAAAAGACTTTTGAATCTGAATAGCAGACATATGCAACTTCTGCATCTGTTGGCGGACCAGGAATCCACGTGTTACGGCCTGTAAGGTGATGCAAGCTTTGCGGATGATCAGGTACTGGCAGTAAACAGCTTGACTTGTTTTCTTGGCTCGATATCTGGTCTGGATTATTAGTACTGCCCGTTTCATCATCATATACTTGCTACGAGCTTGCTGCATACGAACAGCAGTTTGAATCTTGATAGCTGCACACTTCTGCATCTGGTATCGATGCTGCATGAAGTACATTCTGAAGTAAGACTGGATGATCCTGGCAGAACTATGCTCTGTGGCAATGCGTCGTCCAATCTTACCCCGGTAGGCTGACTGTAGTATGACTGCAGCTTTCTTTAGAGACCTAAAGTCCTCAAGGATGCCTCTTGATAATTTTGTAGCCCTCCAGTATTGTTGCAGTACAATGGCAGCATTCCTTAACCTCCGATACCTCGAGCTGGCAGCGAAGGACCAGTAGGATTTCTGAATCACAATAGCGGCCTTGTGCAACTTCTGCATCTGTTGGCGGACCAGGAATCCACGTGTCACGGCCTGTAAGGTGATGCAAGCTTTGCGAATGGTCAGGTACTGGCAGCAAACAGCTTGACCTGTTTTCTTGGCTCGATATCTGGTCTGGATGATCAGTGCTGCCCGCTTCAGCATCATAAACTTACTACGAGCTTGCTGCATGCGAACAGCAGTTTGAATCTTTACAGCTGCACACTTCTGCATCTGGTATCGCTGCTGTATGAGGTACATCTTGAAGTAAGACTGGATGATCCTGGCAGAACAATGCTCTGTGGCAATGCGTCGTCCAATCTTACCCCGGTATGCAGACTGTAGGACGACTGTAGCTTTCTTCAAAAACAAAAAGTCCTCAAGGACTTCTCTTGACAATTTTGTAGACCTCCAGTATTGTTGCAGTACAACAGCAGCATTCCTCAACCGCGAATACTTGGAGCTGGCAGCGAAGGACCGGTAGGATTTCTGAATCACGATAGCAGCCTTGTGCAACTTCTGCATCTGTTGGCGGACCAGGAATCCACGTGTCACGGCCTGTAAGGTAATGCAAGCTTTGCGGATGGTAAGGTACTGGCAGCAAACAGCTTGACCTGTTTTCTTGGCTCGATATCTGGTCTGGATGATTTGTGCTGCCCGCTTCAACCTCATAAACTTACTACGAGCTTGCTGCATGCGAACAGCAGTTTGAATCTTGATAGCTGCACACTTCTGCATCTGGTATCGATGCTGCATGAAGTACATTCTGAAGTAAGACTGGATGATCCTGGCAGAACTATGCTCTGTGGCAATGCGTCGTCCAATCTTACCCCGGTAGGCGGACTGCAGTGTGACTGCAGCTTTCTTTAGAGACCCAAAGTCCTCAAGGATCCCTCTTGATAATTTTGTAGCCCTCCAGTATTGTTGTAGTACAATGGCAGCATCCCTCAACCGTTGATACTTAGAGCTGGCAGCGAAGGACCGATAGGATTTTTGAATCACGACAGCAGCCTTGTGCAACTTCTGCATCTCCTGACGAACCAGAAATCCACGTATCCAGGCCTGAAGTGTGATGCAAGCTCCCCGCATGATCTGATACTCGAGGAAGGTTGCCTGTGCCAATTTCTCAGCACGATACCTTGTCTGGACTATCATCACTGCTTCTCTCAAACCGAGGTAGTAACTGTGGGCCTGATGCATCCGTACAACTGACTGGATTTTAACAGCAGCTTGTTTCTTGGTGTTGAAAGTGCATCTGGCCAAAAGTCCGCGATAGGATGACTGAATGATCACCGCTGCTGCCTTCAGCTTCAAGTAATCGATGCGCGCATGTCTTCCAATCAGGTGAGCCCTGATGTGCCTCTGGAGACAAACCATTGCTGTACGCAGGGTCTTGAAGCTCTGCCTCTCCCTGTATGCTCTATAAACTGACTGAATCTTGACGGCTGCTTCATGCTGTGCAGCAATTTGTTGGCGAGCTAAGACCCCTCTGAACCAGGCCTGGAGGGTGATGGTGGCACTCCTCTGAACACTGTACACTTCTACCTGTCGATCACGGCTCAGCTTGGCCCTGAACCGACATTGCAAAACAACTGCAGCTTTCAATATAGCTCTGTATCGCTTCCTGGCAATGTTCATGCGGAGGTAGGACTGGAGAGCAATGCTGCATGCCTTCAGTTGAGCAAACTTGCGTTGCGCCATTATCGCACGATACCGAGACTGGATAAGCACTGCAGAAGATCTCAATTTTACGTAGTGGCTTCGAGTTGCTTTCCCAGTCAAATAAGCCCTTGTGCGTTTCTGTAGACACCGAGTTGCACTTTGCACAGCCAGGAATCGATTCCGTGCCGTGTGCATCTTCCATACCGACTGGATTTTAATGGCAGCTTTATCAAGGACGGCCAGCCATCGTCGAGCAAGAACTCCTCTAACCCACGCCTGAAGAGTGATGACAGCCCCCCTCAGGATGTTGTACTTTATTACCTGGATTTGACCCTCTTGCCGGGCCCGGAAATGTCGCTGCAAAACTACAGCAGAAGCCCTCAGTGCTTTAAACCTAATCCTCTCGGAGTATCCGCGAAACCATTTCTGGATGACTACGCAGGTCCTCTTCTGAAGCAGAAACCTCCGGCGTTGGAGGAAGCACCGCGCAACAGCCTGTGCTTTTACCACACTACGAATGTAAGCAGCTTGTCGTCTAGCCACCATCCCTCTGCAAAATGACTGTACGATGATCGCAGCTTGGCAAAGGCTCAGATACTCTGCTCTGACAGATTTAGAGTACGTAGCGGACCTCCAGCGCCTCTGAATCACCAGGGCAGCCGATTTCATCTTGAGATATCGCAAACACTGCAGGTGAGCTCGGATGTGTGCCTGAATAGCAATGGTGGCTAAACGCTTCTTGCGGTAGCCCTGTCTGCATATGTAGCCCCTGAATGCCGCCTGCAGGCAGACGCAAGCACTGCGTTGGAGAGTGTACAGTTCCTGCTGCGTGCTGCCGAGGCGTTTCGCTCTAAATCGCCGCTGCAACACAACGGCAGCTTGCTGCATCCGGACAAAGCGGAATCTCTCCTGATGGCACCGGACGGCAGCCTGCAGTGTGGTAACAGCCTGACGGGTCTGGAGGTAATTCTTGCGGGCGACGTAGCCACGCAGAGCAGATTGAATGATGATGGCCTTGAGCGTCTTCCGATAATGGCGTCTTGTGAGGCATCCTCTGACATATGCCTTCAAAAAAAAGAAAATTCTATAAATTATTTTAAAGGAATAATTTAAAAATAATTTTGAAACGTCTTATGACGTGTTGCTTCTTCAAATAGTCGCATTAAAAGGTAGGATACACCATTGGTAATTGCTTGAATTATCAAGAATGGGTGGATTTGGGGGGATTATAGTAAATTTTATAGTAAATATCCAAAGTTTTACAATCATGAATCACGAGTAAAAAGCAAGAAAAACGGCGTTCGTTTTCAACTAGCGTAGGGCAGTTGTTCTTGTGTTTTTTTTGCTATTGCAATTTGGCAATTGGGAATTTTGTAAAAATAACTCCGCGCCTCGGCTCGGTAATGTTAAAATAATCCCGGCGCGAACTAGTTAAGCAACTTTAAAAAAATCTCCTAGCATAATGAAAGATAATTCATCAATTTGTTTTCAAATGAGTATAGTGATTTATTTTGTGTACCGGCTTTGACCACGGAAAGCTTGGTGGTCGAGTGGTAAGATGTAGTATGTAGGAGGGGCCTTGATGAGTTCAAAGCCCAACCCAGCAAGCCTGTGAAAGTTTGCCACAAAAGTTCTACGGCAAACGCTGAATATATATTGTTTACAAAAATCACGTCGGTTGATGGGCAAACTTGCACTTAATTTTGTGTTAAAGAATGCTCATAAATGACTGATTTTTGTGTTAATGGACTCCAACCTGTATTGAGGTGGCAGCTCGGTCTCTGTGTTGCTCCAGTCGTGCCTGTCTAAGTGCTTCCACCTTCCTGCTCGCAATCACCCGTCGTCTCAGGGCCTGCAGCTTAAGGATAGAGCCCAGCAATCGCTGGTGACGCCGTCTGATGAGGAACGAGCGGACCGCGGCTTGGAGGGTTTGGGCTGCAGCCTCTTGAGCCTGGAAGACGTTAATCAGGGAAAGTAAGGTTAACTTAGCAGTTCGTTCCTCGCCTTCCATCGCTATGACTTTAGTTCAAATGCCGCCTGTGCCAATATGTGGATTGGGATTTCAGTCCCTGCCCGATTGCGTGGGTTCCCTCAAGTATTCTTCTGAGGTTTTTCTCCCACCTCCAAAAACTGTACCTTCTTCTCATTGTCTTCCTCTACCGGTTTCTTCATCAGGCTTGCTAGCTACAGTGCCTAGGGCACTTTTGAGAGATCCTTGGTTTCATTATCAGAAAAAATTGATAAGCGGTAGTCATCAAGGTAACTTATCAATACTTAAGTACTGGTATTGTGTTGCCTTGTGGTTGGTAAAATGCTGGGTTTCCCCCTTTTTTTTTTTGGGGGGGAGGGTGGCAGTAAACAGCAGGATAATTAAGTTGCCCGAAGACATGAGTTACCTGCTTGCGTTTGTGCAACTGACGCAGCCTGAAGGCCTTCCACACCATCTGTATGGTGCGCGCTGCCCTGGTCTCAATGCGTAAATCCAACAGCCTGGCACACAGATATGAGACGTATGTGATCACAACCTATGAGAAGACACACAAAATGGATGATTGTGGCAAAACTAAAAAAAATATTTTGTGGCGTATATGACACGGTGCGTGTGCAAGGAGTGTATTGTCTGGAAATCTAACATTCTGCAGCACTAACCTTTTCATCGGGGATGGTGTTTGACATTTCTGCCGACTTCACCACTCCGGGCACCCCGCCCAGCTCCGATACTTTGTCATACAACACTTTGAAGTTCTCCCTCTCATTAACAAGGAGGCGGTCACGTTCTCCTGGCTTACCTGTGCCTGTTTAAAAAACAAAACGGGAAAGAAGGTAGTATCCTGACGCCACGTCAGCGGTTGTGTACAAAGTCTATGGAGAGTCCAGAAAATGTTCTAAGTATTTTCTAACAAAATTGGAAATGTTTCTCAGTCACAAATTCATGTCTTTTAAACATTTTTGCAGTGATTGACCTTCAATGAGATGATATACGAAGAAAAAAAGAGTGTTGTCGGGTTGCAACATTTATTTCAAAAAACATATTAGTTAAATACATAAAAAGGGGTGTGTCATTTCTAACTTAACCCGAACTGAACTCAACCCATCAAACCCCAATACAGCACGTTTTGTTGAAATCTGTTAGGATTGGTACTTTAGTTTTAATGTAGAGTTTACCATTATGGTGTTGACATTTGCAAGGTACGGTTCCTAGTAGATTAAACTAGGGGGTTAGGTTAGGGTTAAAAAAACAAACACCAAAGTGCTTTAAAAAATATATCAGAAAGCGAGAATCAATAAAGTTTGACATTGCATACTTGGACTGTAGACGTTGGACCATGTCCCGTCAAAGCTGTCATCGTTTGCGCTGTCTGGTGTGGCACCCTGTCTCTGATACTGTGTCTGTGTAGTGTACTGGCTGACCAGACCCAGGGGAAGCAGCGATGGGTGGTAGTGGTGAACCAGGTAGCACAAGGCCCGACCGTCGGAGAAGGCAACCGTGAAATTCTCAACCTAAGAATGAAGAAATAGCTCGATAAATGTCCGAGCCTTCTCTACTGTAGAACTGCCCCGAAACAATTTCTTGCAATATAAGAACAAAACGAACTATGCTAGACGGGCTTGGCCAATGTGTTACAAACAAGATTAGTAGATTTGTATAACAGGCTGGCTGATCGTTTGCGTTAAATACGACGTACAATCACATATTGCGTTTTAACAAACATGGCGCACATGTGGCCGAATAATGCGCGCATTTGAAATGGTTCTTGTTTGTCTTGATTTGGAATATCATATGTTCAACCGACGCTACGATTTGATAATGGTCGTGAACGGCGAGAGGTCAATTGGACATTAAGAGTTTTCCCAATTTTAACAATATATTCATTTTACTTTACCTTAAGTCCGTAAAAGGAGCAGACCACTTGGCACCATTTCAACAGAAGGCTGAGCCGACTGCTCTTGAAGTACATGTTGGGTTCGTTGGAGTCACGTCGGCCGTCCCCGACCCCGATTGTCAGGGTGTCCGTAAGGGGGAGCGTGGACAGAGCATCCAGGTGCTTCTGGAGACGGAGGTTCTTGCGGAGGAAGGCAATCTCCTCTTTGACTTGCTGCTCATTCAAGAGGAGGCCGATCTGTAGAGAAAGATGCAGAAATCAACTATTGAGTACAAATTGGAGGAATATTTTACTTATGGATCACAATATGTTTAGTTCTTGGTGGTTTTTTAAAATTTTGTTTGGCTACCTGAAATTGGAAGATAATCCTCCACAGGAGTTCCAGCGTCTTCTCCCGGTGGCCATCAACAATGGCACGAGGATCAATGGCTCCACCTGGTCATTATCAAAGAACAACAAATTTATTCCAACAGAATTTTTAAAGTCTGGAGCATTTTGCATTTGCAAAATTATCACCCGGATCCGACAGAGTTGCGCCCCCCAAAAAAATCTGATGTCTCAAACAATCAAGAGCGACTAGGCACGCCAGGTGGCAAAAAGGGTTCGCCATTTGCAAGCAAGGTAAAATTGGATTAAATACCGGTAGATTCCCAGCTTACCATCAAGCTTCAGTGCCTTGAGCGTGATCTCCACATTGTGTATCTTCTGCAGACGACTGATGGCAGGAACGCGGAGCTGGGACGATAAGGTCCAATCATGGATCAGGAGCTCAACAACTCGGCTGGGTATAAAATAAGAGAACAAGTTATTAGTATTAATCATTGTCAAGGTCAATCCAACCAAATTGGGTTGGTTTTTTTCTATCTTTTCCTAAAAAAATAGGGAAATAAATGTTTCTTCAGAGTTTTGTTTAAGTTTGCAAACCCTTTCGGTAATGGGCAGTAGGTTTTTCTTCTCAAGTGGGTGTTATCCAAGACACATGTACTTCTAAGACACTCACGCGAGTCTGACGCCGCACCGGAGGTCCGTGGCCAGTTTGGTGACAGAGAAGTCAAACTCATCCATCGCCGTCTGTCGGTGGGTGACGTTGTATCCCATGAAGCTCAGATGCCTAGTCAGGTCGCCCTCTCCCTGCAGGTACTCGCGCGAGAAATGAAGCAGAACGTCTCGGCTGGACTGAGAGGTTGGGAAGAGAACAATTAGTACAAACAGAGAGCAAAGTTGGTTTTATATCTTGTTTTACACTTCACCAACATTTTGGTATAAACACTGTTGAGTGTCGTGGCCTCGTGGTGTGAAGCATTGAAATTTGTAATCTGTAAGTAAAGCTGCAAGTTGTGGGTTCAAGTCCGGCCTGGGACTATGGTTTGTGTGCCCTTGGGCGAGGCACTTTGTCACTCATTGCTTCTCTCCACCCAGGAGTAAAAGGGTACCTGTGAGGGCAGAGATGGTTGTTGTGGTTGATTTAGCTGCTTTGCGCCGAAATGGCAGCATCGAGCTGTATACTCCCCAAGGAGCTAAGATGGTATTTGGGTTATTTCATGGGCCCGATGAACAGGATAATATTGTGACATCCTTCGTAATTCAGCTTCACAGCAGCCAGTAAGGATGATTAGCCCCCATTATTATTATAATTTTTATTATTATTATACTACCCAAGGTCTTGCGAGAAAAGAATTCACACACCGACTAAAGTTTAGTTGTGTACCTTGAATTCCGAGTCTTTACAGAAGAGACAGGGGTCGTGATCGAGGAGCCGCGTCAGTTTGGCTCGGTCCAGGAAGAACACCATGATCAGGAACTTCTTGAGAGTGAACTGAGACAAAGTCTCCTCATAGCCTGCAGAAAATAACAATGGTTTGCAGAAATATATTAAGCATTAATTAGTTTAGTCTTTGCCGAAGACGACTGTATTATTCAATATTCGATTGCGCCCGCCACTATAACAACACAATTATAGACCAGTTCCCATACTCATAAAAAAAATTACTACCGAATTTAAAAAAAAATATCTTACTTATTTGAAAGAAAAATAATACATGTAGTTGTAGGCATCCAGCAAAATGATTGCGCTAGATATCTTGTAATTGTTGTAAAAAATTCAATAAAAAGAAATATAAAAAAAATCACAATCGCCGGATACCGAAAAAGAAGAACATAAGAACTACTAAATGCCGTTTTTCTTGCTTTTTATACTATAAAATACAACCCACCAATTCACCCATTCCTGATCATTCAAGCAATTACCGATGGTGTATCCTTCCTTTAAGGATTGTACAGGTACTATAAACACCTTGGGAAAATTTACCTCCTAAAACAAGAATTACAAGAACAGACAGATTCCGGATAACACTTGGAGTAGCAATCTACCGCTTTCCCCAAAGAAAAAACGAACAATCTTTTAAAGAAACTCCATTGATCAAAGTGACAGACCTGGGCCATACAGATGTGGCACCGTAGGGTGGGCAAACTGGGCAGCGATATCAGGGTTCCCCAGGAGGCGAGTGATGACAAAACGGGACAGGCCAACCACGTCAGTGTTGCTCTGTATGGGCAAGATCTCACCGAAGGTGGTCTCCAGGCCGATCCGGAGCCAGAGAGGGTTGTAGGACAGAAAGAGGTCTAGCAGCTTTTGCTTGATTCCTGCACATGGAACGGTCACACAAAAAATTGTTTTGAAATAGAAATTCTAAATAGAAAATAGAATACGAGAAGAGGAGCTCCAATACACCAACAGTATTTTTGAGGACAGGTTTTAAGTTGAGTTTCGCTTAGGGTTCGAATTACTCATGATCAGAACGTCACAGGTTTCAATCCCTCTGCTTGTCAACTTTGTGTCCTTGGGCAAGCCACTTCAACCCATCCAGAGGAAATAGAATTATCAGTCGTTTCATGTTAAAAAAAATTAAAAAATAAAAGAAAGCCTGATGGCACCACATGGATTTCGATATAAATTATTAAAGTGAAAGAAATACCTTTTAATAGTGCATGGTTCCAATGTATTGTCTCAGTTTTGTTGTGTTTCCTAAGCTAATAATATGCAATTCATATCACCGGAACGGGAGAGGCTATGAAGCTGTGCTATGTACCAAATAAAAGCTTATAAAGTTATATCCTGGACTTTCCAACCATACACATAACTCTATTTTCATTTTGTGTTACTTATATCACTTTATCCTAGAGCGGGTCACATATTGTCCGGTGACAAACTTCCACCAACTCTCCTGAATTAAGACCCTATCTTAGAATCCAAGGCAACAGAAAACTCTTCCTCACCATAATCTGCATGCAGCTTGCGATCCAGCCGAACCACTATCCGCCTCTTCTCAATCTCCGCCTCCAGCTTTTGGAGGACGCGGACGATGGGCTCACTCTGGAAGAGCATGCAGGCGCCGCGACGGAGCCGGTTCAGCTTGCGCTTGGCCGTGTAGGCACGCAGGGACAGGTCTTCCTTGGAAGGGGCTGGCGGGACGGTGCTCATTTTGCCGGCCGGCTCTACGCAGAGTGTGCCGGCATCAACTGCGAATTAAAGTGAAAGCTTTTTATTTCTAAATGTGCCGTGACAAAGTTTCTCATTCCCTATCAGTGGAACTTGCAACTCGGGCCATGAAATCGAAGTTGCACCTGCCATAACCTAGACTGTGGTCACAATTAAAAAAAATTCGAGCACACTTTCAGATCCTCATAGATAAGAAACCCATCAACAGGAGAGAATTGCTTAGAATACTTCTCAAACTATTTAAAATAATCAATGTTCACATTTGTATGAGTGAAATACAAACTAAATAAAATTGTAGGACTAAAGGCATATTTTGTAATTCAAGAAAAAAAGTACAATCAGTCTGAATAGAAATGGCAAGTATGAAGAAAAAGTGTTTTTTTATTACTTTTGGTGGCTTTGCAGCTGGGGTCGATAGGACAGTCATCGGGAGTGAGGACATGATTCAACCAGCGGGTGAAGCCCCGGTCTTGCTTCTCCATCCAACGCTCGTCATAAAACATGTTCTTGGCAGCAAAAGGCATCGGGTGCCTAGGAATGGCTGAAATAAAATCAAAGTAGGAAACAAGTATAAAACCTAACACTCCAGAACCAAATGCTACGTTCAATAGTTTAATCTCTAGTTGTTAATCAAGAATAATAAACCAATGGAAAAAAGGGCAAATTACCTGTTGCGTTTGGCTTCAGCAGATTCAGCTTAGCCATTGGTACTCCCTTCATAGGAGCTTTAGCCTTGTATTGTCCCATAGGCTTTCTTTGTGGTTTGGCCTTGGCCGTCTTGTTCCCAGACTTCTTTGCTGCCGCTGCTTTCCTCAGTGCCAGGGTCCGGTTCATGGTCCGGTCCCGTGGTGGTGGTGGTTGTTTCTTTGCCCCTTTACCCCCGATATCCTGGGTCTTCAACTTCTTAGGGGGTGACTCGGCTTTGTCTTTGGGGTCAGAGACACGTTTGCGACAGATCAGATTAGAGGTGACAACGCTGGTGTGGACTTTGAAGTCGTCGGCTTCCGGCTGCTGAGACAGGATGACGCTTGGCAGAGAGGGACTGCTTCCGGCAAACCCAGAATCAAGGGATGGCTCATCGACTTCTGGAGGTGCATCTGACTGGATGTGATCAACTGGTAGAATGCTGCCATTTTTTCTTTCGCATGTATCGAAATCAAAAAATTGCTCAGGGTGATTTGCTTCCGGACTGATCTCTTCTGGTACCTCGGGTACCTCTTGTACTTGAGCGCATTGCTCAGCGATGACATTGCCACTGCTAGAAGGGTCATCATTCCCAACAGCATTTGGAACAATACTCGATCTTGGTTCATTCAGACTATCATCAAATTGTGGAGGGGTGCTAGAACTACCTATCTGCTCTGAGCTGCTATTACCTCTTGCTCCTGCTCCATCCGATATAAAAAGATTCTTACACACAGTGGCCGGCTTCGATGGTTGCTCCACCTCGGGTGACTTATTTTTAGTGACAGTGGTTTTTGCCTCGCTGGACAGGCATTTTAGACCTTCGGGTGAAGCTTCTTCATCCATAACATCATTTGGGGGTTCTTCACTGCAGCCACCAACCTCGAGATCATAATTTCTGGTTATCTGAGCATTAGATTGTGCGGGTTTGTGAAGCATCAATGGTTTGGCAGTCTGGAGTAAAGGAGACATGCCGCTGCAAACAGACAGCGTCTGCCGCTTCAAGTTCTCCAACAGGAGATCCTCAGCTGTCACCGGCATTCCGTCGCCGTTGATCTCCGCCAGCGAACTATCGAGGGAGGTAAACTCCTCCAATGTGCCCCTGTGGCAAACAATCCCGGGACTAGGGGTGCTCGGGAGGATGTGCCGCTCACTGTCAATTTCCACCTCTGTGGGAACTATCGGTCGAAAGACCGACTTCCTGACCGGGACATGATTCTCTTGGTTTGCCCTGCCTCCTTTGCCTCTAGAAGGCCTCAGCTGTTTCCCTGGTACTTGAGGTTTCTGCGTAACTTTGGGATTGATGGTCATGGTCGGCCGGCCAGGCTTTAAGACCACCAGGGGCTGGGTGACTTTCAGAGGAACTTTTCGGTGCACTGAGAAGGTGCTCCTTCTCCCTGGTCCCTAAAGTGTAAATCATAATACAAATTAATGTATGCCAATAGCAGAATTATCATGACTGATTGTGCTACATATATGGAATCCAAGCATAAACAGGAGCACATTAGTCTTGGGTTAACACATTGTTGTAAATGCGCGATAACGTACCACCATGACTGATAACTCGTCGCCACAAGAGGTGCTATCACCCACGAACTACAACAATTTGGGAAACTTGTAGCAGTTGTGCAAAGCGTCCATGTAGTAGCGTCCATTGTTGAAGCCAATGAGGGGTACTTATATTATGCATAGAATCCAATGCCCCCGGTGTTTTTTCTTTCAAACCTACTCTCTTTTTTGGTGGATCTTCTGCCGTTCCCAGCAGGATCACCTGCAATCTGAAGGCCCCCTCGCACTTGAAGGTGACCAGCTCTCTGGCATTGCCTTCCTCCTTGGGCGTCCACGCGATGGGCAGCCGCATCAGCTCGCATCCGTCTAGCTCCCAGCAGGTTGCCGGGATGGAGAAGCCCTTCTCAAATGGGAACTTCTCGATACGGAGCTCCTGAGTAAACCAAACAAATAAAACTGTTCGGCCTGGATCGTATAATTTGGGATAACATGGATCTCCAAGATTTTGTTTCTTGTGTTAATGACGACTACTTCGACAAGAATCACAATCACCATACTGTACACTTCTAATTACAAGCAATTACTAATTACAACAGTTTCAAAAAAATAAATATTGAAAATCTGCATGTTTATGAGGCTCTTAATTTTTTTTTTTTATTGGCACTCGTTGTGTTAGTCTATGGAATATCCGCTTGTTGCACTAGCAATGCGAGCAAATTGGTGATTAAAGACCGGTTGATACTTTTCATGTAACTTGAAAGCGAATATACAATTTTGACGTCACAAAGCATTCGCTGCAAACATTCGCCAGAGTTGAAATGTGTTCAACTTTTGTGAATTCGCAGCACGAAAACTTGCTGTGACGTCACAAATTCACATTCGCTCTCGGGCCAAGTATAATATGAGCCGGACCTAGTGCAGAACAAGACCGTGTCTCGACTTCAATATCTTGTTTTCTGTTACTCCGTTGTTATTTAACAAAAATTAACACAGCAGCCAAATTGGCCAATCAGCAGCCAATTGAAATTTGCCAAAATTTGTCAAATTTGTTGGCCATAAAGTTGCAAATTTGCGTCGAGTGATAATCAGTGATAATTAAATCCCGATAAAAATTCCTTTGACACCTCGATGTGGATTTTGGTGTCAACCACAACTTTACACAAACCTGAGGGAATTCGCAAGGGTTCTCCACCAGCAACTCTCTGGTTCTGGTCGCGCCAGTCCTGATCGTGTCGAAACACACCATCACCTTCTTGGTGAAATGGGTCAGCTTCAGGACCGGTAAGTCTTCGTCATTGTCGTTCTGCGCCAGGAGCGGAGCCTTGTGAGGGGTGCCGCTGAACCAACTCCCACGGGTTTTCTTCGGGGTGGCGTCTCCTTCCCCCATTGGCCAGGGGTTAATAACGGCCAACGGTGACCCATTTTGGTGGTTGTCCATAGTCTGCAGCAGTAACAGCCTCTCTTCACTCAATATTTAAGAATTTTTCGGGCAAATACATGTGTACCTGTGCACATAAAAGGAAAAAGCAGTTTATTGATTACTGATGGATCTCAACAATTCAAAGTTGCGTCTCAACAGCAAATAAAAAAAAAGTTACTCTGAGTGGGGTGTGTGATGTTTATAGTTATACATCTTTTATTTTATGTTATTTTTATAACAGAGTATCATGTCAGATTTGGGAATGAAGTTAATGAACATTTAAAATATTTTGCCGGTGCCGGCATCAAATTTATTTTTGACTGGCACAGAAAAAGTAAGCGTTTTGGTCGCGTTGTACACAACGGAGGAGTCCAACCTGGGCTAGCGTTTTGGGGACTTTGGCATTTTTACCATTATAACGAATCTGGCCTACACGTTTGGTTTCATTCCTTCATTGTCATTAATTGTGACTTTGTATTCCTGAGGTATAAAAGCCAATGAAATACAATCTCGGATTTTATTTCATTGGATAAATAAAAGTACATAACAAAAAAAATGACAATATCAACACTAAAACATAAAATACCAGTTAATTCAATAATGCAGGCCTAGTTTTAACAAGAATAGATCAGCTGAACTAGCACGTACTGTAGCAGTAGTAGCAGTAAACATAAATAATTTAATTTTCCCTGAGCCTACATCCTTTTTTTATATTAAAACATGGTGCTACGTCACGTGCATGATCAAAAGTAGGACTATTTTGATTAAATGAAACAAGTATCGGTATCCATTTCACCATCCCGACGCGTTCCCATTTCCACTGTCCCAGAACTATCTCGCTAAATAGACCGTACCCGTTAAATATTAAACGTGGCGGTATACGTACCATTTCACACACAACCACAAATCAGAAACCCTCTCTCATCTGACCGCTTCTTTTGCATGCACAGCAACTGAATAATAAACCCGAAATATTATAACGTCGGCACTCAACCTCCAAAAAATACGTTAAATCTGCAGCATGTTAAAGTTCTTTCGAACCAACCAATCACATTCTTAAACTTTCCAGAAATGGACCAATCAGAAACAACGTACTGGGTATTTAAATGACCCTTGACACCGATCACTCCCTGGTACCCGGTGCTAGTGCTAAACGGTTGAATACGGCGTGCATGGTATATATATCGGGTACCATGAAAACTTGTTTGCAAAATTCAAACGTTGAAAGACGTGTCAAACTTAGAATATTCCTCCATGTCTTGTGCGGTTGTTTACAAGTTGGCAATATCTAGCGCAACTGTTGTCGTTCCTTTAAAGTTTTACTAGTCTGGATACTAAATAGTGCTAAACACCAAAGAAATATCGCACGTTTGGCTCGTTAATTGTCAAAAAATCGCTGCGGAAAGTGAAAAATAGTGCTGGGAGCCTCGCATTTCTGACAGAGGGCGCTGGTCATGTTTTCCTGATTCCGCGCAGAAATTTACATTGGCGCATGAAACATAAAAATCTGTTTGTATTCCATTGTGTACCGTCCCAAACGCAAAAAAAAACAAAAAAAGTACATCATCATAATTATGAATTATCATGCATTCATTCCTGCCACTTTATTTTCCACACAACAATATTATATTATGAAATAATTAAACTACTGCGAATAAGTGTGGATGCGGGCCCCCAAGAAGCAAGCTTGTCGAGTGGGGCCCCCAATAACAATTAAAGACTAATTACATATATATTACAAATAACAAAAACGACATTTCCCCTAGAATAGACATACTGTACAATTATAGTAACGATTAGAGGAAACAAATTACTTATAACCTGTAACCAGTTGCATGTACAGTAACCCTGTAAAACAGACGTATTTTTTAACCTTCAGTTTAAATATTTATTTAATAATTTACTTTTGTACTTGCGTTTAAAAATACGCAGGCATAGATATAGCTTTGAAAGAGGGGTCAAGAACCCCACAGCTTGGGGCCTTCATGTTTCGCTGTAGTTTTAGCAAGCTTGGTACGGGCATAATAAACGATGAAATTCCTTGCATTTTCTTGTGGAGTAAGAATGTAGTGTTAATTTGTAGAAAATAGCGAGCAAATGGATTTTGGTAATTTAGCGTTGTTAAGTTAGTGCATTAAAGAGATCGTATACGTTTGGTAATTACTCCAAAAATTAATGGCAATAAAAAAACTACAAAAAGTACAGCAGCTTTGGATAGTATAATGCATTTTTAGAAACTTTTCACGTCGAAGTACTGCGGTTATGGAAAAAGATATCACTTTTTATCCCCAAAAATTTGAATCTGAGACTGAGCGTTACTGCAGTGACGTTTCTTGAGATCGTGTATTCCAATGCAGATTATTCTTCTTGCGTGGACATAACCGCTCCAGATTTTTGGCAATATCTCAAAATCGCTACCACCTTTTGAAATGAAATTTGTACAGGTTAGTTTTATGGTATATATCTATAACTATAGAGGATTTAAACAAACAGTGGGTTCCAATTACCAAACGTATACGATCCCTTTAAGGAGCCAATTAGCTGGAGACAGTAAATATCATTGACTTTCAATGTATTGCAATTATAAAAAAGGAGATTATTATGGTCGTTGAAATTAACATTGTTAATTATACGTAAAGCCTTTATTCTTCTGTAATTTGAGTATTCTATTAATTTGACCTATACCACTATTTCCCCATGCTAGAAATGCCATATGCAAGGCAAAACAAGGGTATTATAAAGAACCATTAAAATAGGTCCTATCTTTCAGTGCACTTGCTCAAGTGGTTTTTATTTGTATTATGCCTTGCCTGAAAATACATCTGCATGAAGCCAACATAAAACGGAAACAATACATTATTAAGTTAGTTTCCGCTGGAACCTGCATTTTGGAGACATTTTGTTCGTCAACAAATACTTTCATACTACAAGCCTAGTTTTAGTGAAACCGGCCCGGCGTTTTTTGTTATGCCCTTATAATACTTTTCACACACAATTTGGTGGTTTTTAATGCAATGTTTCCATGCTTTTCTATTTTAGGTCTCTGGATTCCCATCCTCTGGTTCAACCTAAAATATAACAACAGCGAGGAAATTATACACTGATTACCAGCTTTTAATCATACGTTTTTCCTGTCGTTTTCATTAAATGTACAATACACGTTGTGTGTATTTATAAATTACACACGGCACTAATGCACACCTTCCGTCTGGATTTATCCCCTAAAAATCTTGAGATTCCGAGAAAATAATAGGGAGTCCCCCTACTACTGCATCAGCGATAGCAAAGTTACGTAATCTTTATACCCATCACGATATGTGGCAGAGGGGTACCCCCCTCTTATCCCTATACTTTATACGCACTCAACACTATTGTAACCTAACCCATCCCCTCTTGAAACCTAAAAGGAATTCCTGAGATTCCGGGAACACAATTGGTCAACACAAAAGAGGGGGGGGGGGGGGTTTCTCTGTCACATATCGTGCTTCATAATGGTAATCTTCATCATACCATAGAGAAAGGAATACAGAGTGCGCCCTCTGTTATTGTTACTAATAATAATGCATTATCGGCGCAAGTTTAACAGCTGCTTTCGGATCGTGAGCGCTGCAGGGGCTAGAAGTATTTTCCACACGTCAGATATGTACGTACACGCGCTAGTCAACCCGGTACTTTAGTGTTTGGTGCTAGCTGCATGCCCGCTACACATAGTATTTGCGTTGACTTCCCCCTCCCTGAGGAGTCGACTGGAAATTCAACTGTTGGCGTTCCGGTGCCATCATCGTTATTTCGGCACTTAAAAGTCTCCAAGAATTTTTGGAATCGGATATCGAGGAATACGGAGACATCGACTTTCTTCGTGTGAGATTAAAGTATTGATTTCAGGAGATTACGAACAGTTAAATATTGAGGAATTTTGGAGGTTCAAACGGTTCTCATCGCTGAGATGTGACGATGGGATGCATTCCCTCTGTTGCAGCCGTCAAAGACAAAAGTAAAGGTAGGCGATTTTTATTTACAGTTTTAGATCATCTATGCGAGGTTTTTTTATAAATATTGATATATACAAATTAGATTACATGAATTAGGATTATTGTGAGAACATTTATTATGTCAGCTATAGTCTAACTGGTGGTGGTGGTGATTTTAAAATTAAACCTTATTGATTAGTTTTAACGTTTTGCATATATTATTAAACTATTATTGATTATATTTCTTTCATTATAATGTTATAATCCTAACACTGTGAGGCGTTTGCAACATTTGTAAAAGGTCTCATCAAATTTTATGTTTTTTTCAAATTTTTGTTATTGTAAACTGGACTCGAAAATGAATTATGACAAGTGTCTCACTGTGATTTTGTTGGTTTTTCAACCTATTAAACTGGTCTGTAATACTAATAGATTTACCTCAGACTAAGTTGTTTGTTCAGATGTCTCTTTGTTTGTTCAAAGTTGCTTGGAATATTAAAAAATACAAGAAAATTACTTTTCAAATCAGTATACATGTATATTGCTATAATTATTATATGTGGACTTGTTTTTAATCATAATTATTCAAGGTGGGTTTTAAAATGGTTCCATTTGGTTTATTTTAACAACAGTGACACCAGCTCCATCGCCAAACACTTTACGAGGAGATCTGATATCGCGCGATGAGGCCAGACAACAAAGGAACAAAGGTGTTTCCGAGCATCACGCCAAAGCCAACAAACTTGCTCAGGTAATAAAAACAAGCGGAAGTCACTGTCTTGTTTGCCGACATCGTAAAATTAATTATCTCTAATTCCAGAACTTTCTTTGTGTCTGTCTGTAATTTGATTATCTCCTGAGCCGGGCACAGTAGGAAAATCGGCAGGTACTTTGCTCAGGACCCAAGAATGTGCAGTGTCGTGTTTGAATAAGCGGTTTTTTAATGAGCTGCAAAAAAGAAATATGGAGGCATAGAAACGTAAACGTGCGGGAATAGACGTACTGTTGCACATTTGGAACGGGCACTGCACAGCACTAGTTCAATAAACAATTAATAAATAACAGCAAATAACACCTTTCTATTCCATCTTTGCCACTCAATTTGTAAATTGTATTTATTAACGCCCTGCAGACGATTGCCTACAAAACCATGGCAGATAAGGAGTTGATGTCGACTACCTCAACAGAACGATCCTACCGATCAGGCCGGGCCTTCTTAATTAGCGCAGCGGCAAGCACCGTGACGGAAAGTAACGGTAGGACATCGTGAATTTGATCTTCCTCTCGAAATATAAAAGAGTAAACATCTTACTCTCAAAAACTTTTTTTGTTAAAGTGAAATTAAGGAGTCATTAGGAGTAAGGACATCACTAACTGCCCCACCCTTTCATCCTGATTGGAATATTGTGAATAAAAATGACTGCAGTAAACGCATTACTTAAAATTGTATTTCAGTTCTACGGGCGCAGGCCTAAATTCTAATTATAACCTCCGGATGTGAAACAGTACTTGCATATAACCAAGAACTCTCGCAACAGTGTACATGGAATTTTGTTGCTAGGATACCATGATTTGGTGTTTGTGTTTTGACAACAGCCCAGTGCCGGCCAACCACAAAGGATTATAAAAAAAAAACATGTTAAACATCAAAAAACAGGGTATTATATTATCAAACAACGGGGGATCAGTTGTAGTTAATTTTCATTGGCAGTCAGTATAATTTATAGTGCCCTCCTGGCCGGATACGCATGGCCTGGGAAACTCGAGTCTGATCCACTTGACCATTGTGTATTTATCGAAATCCTAGCCGTTTTTTTCTCCTTGCGAGTGAGAATTTTGAAACTGCCTCCCGCAGAGTGTGTGTATAGTGTGTTTAGGCAAAATGTCCTGCATTGTTTATACGCCCATTCACAAGAAATATAGTGGATGAACAATGACAAAGGAATGCCTTTGTACAATTTGAATAGCTTGTGGCTTGAATTTAGACTAGGTGACTTGTGATGGACTTTCAAGGACCTGTGAAAGACTCGACTACAACAATTAAAAAACTAAACACAGGAATGTCTATAATAATTGCATCTAATTAACGGTACATGTATTATACACATTTGCTAACATCAACAAATAAACTGAAGTGCTGAATTATTGGATATACCTTATTTAACTTTATGTGAATAATACTAGTGCCATGCATCCTGTGAAGTTATGGAACCTGGTGTGCTGTCATGTTCAAGTAAAGCAGAATTTGTTATATCAAAACGATTTCACTTGACCATGAATTGTTGCGGAAAAAAACCTCTCCCACGAAAATTACTATCGGTGTTTCACTACGTACACCTGTGAGAACGTAATAGCCTTCAGCGCGATTGCATTTCTTTGTGGAAGGCTTTGAAATGTTTCTTTTGTTGCACACACAAAACTTTATCATGGTTTGATTGGTTTCCCACAACAATTTTTGGAAACAACAAACACCGAGTCCCTAATCGTGTCCGAAGTTAACAAGTTCAAGGAAATCCCCAAAATACATTTTAACGTAGATAGGATTATTGTAAGCAACAACAATCTGTAATTTGGGAGGTTTCCTTGAACTTGTTCAAGTCTCTCACCTTAGGCAACCCTTCACCTACTTGTTAGCCCAATTTAGGGACACACCATTTTCTCCCAGTTTTTGTTTGCTGGGCTAAATATCACAATGTTAACATTGTTTATGTGATTTTCCATAAGGATTTAATAGCATAACTGTGCCAGTAAGCAACTTGGTGAATTTGAAGCACGTCAATACTGACTACTTAATGATATCTGGAGACAGTGTAATGTGCGCACCTTTATAGGGTCACGAAGTTGTCATTTTTTATATTTACTATGTTCCCATAATTATTCAGTCACTTATATGATTTAGCAAATGTTATTGATGTAAGGATATGTAAGTAGAATCACCAAAATAAACTTTTCAAAAAATAAAAAATATATATATATACCCAAATATGGGAATAAATATATTGCGCGGCAGGGATTAACGATTTATGCAAATTAGTCATATTTCCACCACTTGGATTTTTGTCGACTTTTAGTATGTAATTCTAGGGACCTTATAGAAGTGCACTGTGGTGAAAAACAATTTGTTGCAATTTGTTTGAGGTCAACAAAACAAACTTATGTATTTTGCCTGGACTAACAACTAACAGATAGGTTGCGCCATCCCGATGTATACTTGTGCACTCATGCATTTCGCAGTATTTTTGACAGGGATTTTCCCCTACTTAACCCGGCTATACAGAGTTCTGTCAAATCTTCTGTGGCAAAATATGGCACCTTTGTACAATGACACTAGTATTACAAACAACGGACATGTCAAGTGGCCTTCGCGCTGCACCACTTGTTGAACTAATTTAGGAACAGTTACAGATGCCTGGACACACATCCGGGTCGTTACTTTATAAGGATGATACTTCTGAAAATAAACTGTCGAGGCTTAAACTTCAAGCTTTGTTTTTTCGATGAAAAATATTCAATCGTGTGCCAGACATTGTTGTTCAAATACAAAAAAGTCACTGAAAATTGTAGAACAAAATGCAAATAAATGCAGTTCCCTTTTGTGTTACACATTGTTTTTCAGCCATTTTAGTGTTTTTTTTCATAATTATTATTTTTTTAAATAAAGTTAATACTTGTTAAACTACATGTAGTTTAACAATTTCACACCAGTGTCTGCTAGTATGATGTACTTATGTGAAGCTTTTTTTTTTTTTATAGGGGAGGGGTTTGACTTTCATGTATAGGCAAATTCAATATACTGGCTCTACAGGCTGGATGGTCAAATGTTTAGAAAGCTGGCCAAATGCTTAAGAAGCTGGCCAAACGCTGGCTAAACCCTTAAATAAAGCTGGCCAAAATCCAATGATTGAAACCCATCCTGAAATAATTTGACCATTATTCTCTTGTGCACCGTAACAGTTTTATTTTGTTCAACCTCTAGTTTAAAATGTTATGTTGTCATTTTCTTGATGTTTTCAGGTAGCGAGCAAGGGTCATCATCGTCCACTGTCAGTGACAGAGCCAACTCATGCCGATCAGAGCAGCAAGTAGCTACCACCACAAGGAACAACGACGGCATCATCGCCACTTCCACCCAACTTCCTTATGCGGTCCCCGAAGAGGAGTCTCCGCATCGGCTGCACGACCTTGGCGGTGTCAAAGGTCAAGAGGTCAAGCTGCAGAATGGTGGGGTCAAAGTTCAAAGAACTGGCCCGGCGGAGCGTCCAGAAGCTGTCGGCAAGACCGACGATGTAAGAACCGAGGAGTGTGATGAAGAGAGTGACGGAGCTACTTCTAACTCAAGGACAGAGGTGACTATTCATGAGCATGAGGCGAAGGGCCAGAAGGTAAAGGGTCAAGAGGCCAAGGGTCAGGAGGCCAAGGGTCAGGAGGCCAAGGGGCAGGAGGCCAAGGGTCAGGAGGCTGTCATGGATTCCCAGGCCAGCCGGATAGATGGAGAAGATGAACTGGAGGTGAAAAAGCTGACGAGGACCGTGCAGTTTGCAGAGGATGAAACCGAGGACATAAACAAATTTGACAAAGATGGAAGAACTAAGCCGACCGAAAATGGATCGGTGGCAACTGCAGATTGTCTGCCTGCTGGGTAACACGCATAGCTGCACAGCAGCTCTTGTCTAGCAGCTGCACTACACAATGGACCCGAGCGTGCAGCCGTCACACAGGCCGTGTTCTACGGTGTAGCACGGCATCAAGGGGTTCATAGCGGCATTGGCAACATTTCACGCTATGAACAAATGAGTTTGCCAACTTGGTTTTCTGTATTCTATTGATGATTTACGTTTGACATACTTAATATTTATCAAAAACATGTATCACATCAGGGCTAATATTTCTAGTTTTGTTCTGCTTTCCACCAGAATGTTTTTTGTCAAATTATGCCTTCTGAATGCAGAAAATATACATGTAGGTAGATTGTTGCGGTGTTTTGAGGGACTTATACCAAAATGCTTTCCAAGAATAAAAGTGTATCAGGGTGTTTATTTTACTTTAGGATTCAACTAGAAGCTAGTCAATGAGTGTTGATAGAGCCCATTTTTTTCTTCATTAACTCAAACTCTCAACTGCCTTTTACTAGGTCCTTGACCAATTCTGCGAAAAACCATCACTTACTCTGCTTATTATACGGGACAATTTATTCGAAGTAACCGAAAGAATTATCAAATCTTTTAAGATAGTAAGCGTACTAAACACTATGAAATTATTTCATGTCACTCGCTGTGATCTACATGTAAAAGAAATCAAGAATGTAGGTGATTTCCCAACGGTTAGTTAATTGACAGGTTTTGTCGACGAAGATCGCAAACGACCAAATCGTGTTCCTTATTCAAAAAACAGTGCATTTTGTTTTACTTTTTTCTTCTTCTCAAAACGTCTAATATTCACTAGATTATTATTATTGGAAATGAAAAACAAATGTATAAAAAGCAAATTATATAAATATTAGAAAGAATATACAGATGGTATTTGTGTGAAGTGTCGAAATAGTTCTCTGTGCAATACCTCACGTGATGTTATTAAATGCCAATAGTGTAATTCAAATGTCATGTTAACTATCCTATTCATGTCAAAGTTCACATTCGTGTATGGGTTCGTTTACACTTGGCAAATACAGCTATATGTAAATACAGATAAAGCCAAATAAAGATGAGCTTGTAGAGATAATTCATCATTCCATAACTTAGACTTGCCAAAGTCACACCATCGTACAGTATCACGTGTGTGACAGGGTGGGCATAAACCTAGCTGTAGGGACAGCTTATTTGTTTGAAAAAAACTCATTTTTATCTCCTAATAACGCTTTGGGTTTCCGGTAGAGATGTCTAGAGGTAGTTTTGGGTTAGAGTATAATAAAAAGGGAATGAAGTGGATCATATATTAGGCTGATGTTGAAATTAAAATTTCTAGGGTTCGAGTATGAAAGAGATATTCCTTAAGCACACAAAACCGTATTGAATGTCCCCAAATGGAAAAGTAGAACATTAATTTTGGACAATGTCACCTAGGTATGTCACCTATCGTGCGACCATGATAGTTTTACAATGAAGAATCGCACCGTGAGAGGTTTTTACACACCCTCAAATTTACAAATTGCCTATTTTACTTTACGATTTATTTACTAATTCTATCTATCAACTTGAAAAATATTACCCTATGGAAAACAAATATGTATATTTTTTATTGATATTCCACTTCAAATTTTCTAATTTACCAACTAAACGATTCAATTAATAAAATAATGCGTTTTAACTTATTTTTTATTTTGTACGAACAAAACAAAATTGGTTTCAGAAATGAGCTTGATAACAAGTTGACTAATGGACGACCCTTGTCTAGTACTAGTGATTTCTGCATTAGATTGATAACGAGTTCAAAGTCCAACTATTCCACGATAGCGTGCGATGGACAGAATAAATTCTACGAAAAAAATCAACTGGTTACAAAAATGAGGGGTGTAATTTTGACGGCACCTTGGCAACGGGAATGTCCAGGGCCAATGACTGTCGTCATGCCATCACCAACGAGCAGTTTATCACAACTGTTGATTTGCTGCAGTTGATCGTGTCACTCTATAAATTTTACAATCCAAGGTGTGACATTTTCCTGTCCATTGGTAACTAATTTGTAGACTTACAACATCCCAAAACAAAACTACTTAATTTAACTGTGAATGAATAACGGTCTCCAAGCATCAAATTGTGATACCCATGTGGTTGAATTTTTGAAGCATTTTTCTGTCCCCAATTTATCAAATTTTAGTCAGTCCCACACATTTTAAAGCGCAAGGTAAACAAAATTACCTTACAAATTTCGGTTTTTTTTTTTTAGATGTAAGCAACAATTTTGGAACATTTTGATGGGTTCTCTTAAAGTTTTTATTAAAATACATTGTAATGAGATTTGGCTTTGTCGTTATTTTTAATGGTTTATTTTACAAATGAAACCTTGCATTACATTTTTAAAAATATTAAAAGGTAAAACTACAAAGGCATTCGGAGAGCGCAGACCTCGACACCAACCGCATAAATATGCGCCGATTGTCTAGTACAGCGCCCTCAATTGGCAAATGTCATCCATCTCCCAATGTTAAAAAAGTGATCCAGATTGCAGATCCAGATTGCAGATTTTCGATCCCGATTCCTGATCTGGACCCAAATCAATCTGAAAATGTAATGGAATCGTCCTTGACCCATAAGCTATTCACCCACCATTTAAATTGCTCCAGTTATTTTCCCGTAATCCTGACAAACAAACAAACTAACGCCGGTAAAAACATAACCTTGGCGGAGGTATTTGAACATATAAATATAAAAAAATGTAGTAATTATTGTTTTATAATAAAAGAGTATACATGTATAAACATTTTCAGTTAGGAAAATGGCAACCAATCGGCAAAATACATGAACATAAAATTAAAAAGAACACTATAAAAAAAGAACACTATAAAAAACCCGCACATCCTCAATTGTTAAGGCACTGTGTCCCGTTAAGCACTTAAAGAAAACAATTAGGTTTACCTCACATACGAACTGTGGACATTCCTTTGTCTTCGTGTAGTTAAAAAAACGTTGACTAAATACTCATTTTTCTCGCTTCCCCAAAACAAATTTAACCTCAAATGTTGATTCTGGGCCTCTCAGCTGTTCCTCCTATCTTTTCTATATATAACCCTAACCCGTTTTTCCACTAACGTTCTTTTTTCCGGAGACTGGAAAACGAATTGTGGACCTGGCCAAGTTCACAAACCGTTACCTTTTCCCGCATCGTGTGGACCTATATTGTTCAGAGGTCCACAGTGTGTATACATGCAAGTCTAACTCAACCAAAGCTGTTCAATGTCTAAACACTGATCTCTATGTTTAACAATCTGAATGGCTCAAGCTATGTGCTGGGGCCAACAATTTGCTTAGCACAAAAAAGTCTTGCTCAGTAAAAACAGGTTACCAGCCAAAACTCCATGTGCTTTTCATGCTGGGCAAAAACCAGCTGAAAGTCATCCACAAACAATATACATCACTCGCAATTTTGGTTTGTAGCCCTGTTTTTGCCAAGAAAAAATGTTCATGCTAAGCAAATTTGTGTGCTTAGCAGCTCCATGAAGTTGGCCCCTGATTTTTAAATATCTCATTACTAATTAGCTATGTGAAGTGCCATGGCCTCATGGTTTGGAGCATTGAATTCGTGGTCTGCGGTTAAGTCTGCAGGTTGTGGGTTCGAACCCAGACTGGGCCAAGGTACTTCTACGCCTGAGATGGGTAAAGGCATTACTAATGCCTTGCAGTGGACTAGTTAATTAAACAAATCAGAATTAAAACAGAATATATTTTTAAAAAGTTCACAAATGTGTTTTCTAGTTTAAAAATGTAAAAATAGCGGTTATTAAACCGAACATATTTTTAAAAAGTTACAAATGTGCTTTCTAGTTAAAAAATGTAAAGATCGCGGTTATTATTAGTAAGGATAGATGTTTTGTTTTTACAATCCAATTGTTGTAGGATGATTACTTCACTTCTCACAGCTGATGAGCTGTCCCAATTTCATTGTTTACAAAAGATCAGGGAGATAAATTATGTCACACACAATATCAAAAATGCAAACCATACTATTCATTAACCAGTTCGCGCCGGGATTATTTTTTCACGAACCTCGATTCGAGACGGGTTCAGGCCGGCAGCTGTGGGTAGCACACCCTGATATTTCTGGCCTCGCTCGCTGCGAGCCGGTCGCTGACAGATATTTCCGACCTTGCTCGTGATGTGTTTATTCGTCACCGGTTTTGAATTCCGACAAAACTTTGCTTGTGTATACACGGCATCCGACGCGGACTGGTTGATGAAAGGTTTGCTGCGGATTATTATGGATTATAACACCTCACTCACATATTCTGTGTCTTGATTGGCCGAGAGCGCGGCACGTGTCACTTGCTATTTTTACTATTTTTTACTTGCGCTATCCAAAAAGACTATACCACGCAAAAAGGACTATGCGCATAGCAACACACGAACGATGCGCATAGCAACGAAAGCGTGACTGAAACCCAGACGTGTGTTTCGGTGCATTGCGTAAACATTGCTCTATCACCTTCGCACCCGTTCATCAAGGCAACAAAGTACACGTATGATCGAGAGACGTATAATTCAGAGACTTTTTGTCATTACTATACTTTCAGGAAGCTTAAATTGTGCAGAATCTGTGAGTGAGGTGTTATAAAACAAATATTGACTGCTTTATTTCGAGGTATAGTAAAACTAGCCTCCCTCGGTGATCCATGGAGCATTCTATTTTCCCTCGGCTTCGCCTCGGGAAAATAAAATGCTCCATGGATCACCGAGGGAGGCTAGTTTCGCCTCGGGAAAATAGAATGCTCCATGGATCACCTCGGGAGGCTAGTTTTACTATACCACTCAAAGCAGTCAATATTTGTATACTATATCAGCCATGGTTCGACACAGCAATCAAATACCGTCTTGTTACCATGCCATTTAGTGTGATTGACTCCCGGGATGACGTATGTCTTGAGAGCGTTTCGCTGATCAAGGGTCCTCAGGCCAAAGGAATCCATCTTATAGACCTGAAGGGGGAAAAAAAAGATGGAAAAGTAAGTGATTTTTCAGAATTTTACTGGAGTGGGGCTTGAACCTACAACCTCCGGAATACTGTTCATAAACTGGTATCACTCAGAGAAAATGCAGCTTTTGATAATTTGTTTTTATACAACCACAGTCAATTTCTTTGTTCAATTCTAAAAAAAAATATTATAATGCACCTAGTCAGTTTCCTTCAATACTCCAGACTACGAGGCTTCGGCACTCCAAAGGGCTGGATAGCTCAGTTGGCAGAGCACCGGAACTGTGGTTCGGAGGTAGCAGGTTCGAAGCCCCACTGCAGTAAATTTCTTTGTTCAATTATGAAAAGTATTACAATGCACCTGGTCAATTTGTAATCATGTAGTTAAGAAACATTGGCTAAATATTCAAATTTTGATTCTGTGTTTCTCAGTTGCTCCCTTCATTTTTCTACAGATAACTCCAACTCCATTTTTCATCTAAAGCCCCTTTTCAGAGAGGCCAAAACTGACTGTGGATGTGTGCAAGTCCACAATCCATAACCTCTTCCCGCATCCAGTGGACGTCTTTTGTTCTTAGGTGCACTGCGAGTATGGACAGTTCGTATGCTCGTTTGTTTTTGGTGTAAATCAAGATTTCTTTAGTTGTTCCTGGACGGTTTTCTTTGTTTGTACTTTTTCCCGACGGCTCTCATTTGTTTTGTACACGTTTCTCAATTGATTACACACCTAATCCCGATTCACCGACACGGTGTCAGAAGTGTACCCTCAATTTACACCATAAACAGAAACAGGTGTACACAATCAGATGTACATCCACCCTTACAGGCACATACCTCTTGGTCTTTCATTTCAACAATGGTCTCATTGGCGTCGTAAAATCCAAAATGGCTGGAAAGAAAAAAATATGACTATTGCTCTAAATGTAAACTTTGTCCAAACATCGCACACTGTGCAACAGGCACGAGTCGACTAACTATGTTTATAATACAGAAGGCTAATAATTGTAGCTTTACAAAAAAATAGAGGGCAGAGGTTTCTCAGCATCTAACATATCAAGCAATTAAATGGAATACGTAGATATACAGGGGCTTTGCTACATTTTCTATGAGTCATTTCCTGCTGCTACTGGCCACTTCTGGCTACTATTGGCCACTCCTGGATGCTATTGGCCCTTTCTGGTTGCTATTGACTTTTTTATCTGCTAATCGCCATTCCTGGCTGCTACACTGGCCATTTCTGGCTTCTATTTGCCATTTCTGGATGCTAATTTGCCATTTCTGGCTGCTACTTGGGGTTGGCCATTTCTGACTGCTACTGGCCACTTCTTGCTGCTATTGGCCATTTCTGGCTGCTATTGGCCATTTCTGGCTGCTAACTGTCTATTTCCACAGTTGTAATTAGGTCAGTCACAACGAGCTTCACAAGTTTTTGGTCACTTCTAGGCAGAGTACGTACATTGTGACAAGACCATACTAATTTGACGCAACATACCTCGACTGCCAGGGTGTGATCACCCCATCGTCTGGACCTCCAATCATCACCATCTGCTTCAGACGAAGAAAGTTATCTTTCCATACTGGAGTAGGAGAAAATAAAACGGCCAATTTCATAAAACATATAAGCACACAAGTTTGCTTGGCACAAAAAAGTCTTGCTCAGTAAAAACAGGGGCCAATTTCATAGAGCTGCTAAGCACAAAAATTTGCTTAGCACAAAAAAGTCTTGCTCATTAAAAACAGGTTACCAGCCAAAATTCTACGTGTTTTTCATTCTAAGTCAAAACCAGCTGATTATCAATCGAAAACAATAAAGATCACGTAAAAATTTGGTCTGTAACCTTGTTTTTGCCAATGACAAATTTTCATGCTAAGCAAGTTATTGTGCTTAGCAGCTCTATGAAATTGGCCCCTGGTTACCGGCCAAAACTCTGAGTGCTTTCATGCTAACCAAAAAACCAACTGAATGCCAGTCACAAACAAGGAACATCACCTGAAAATATTTGGGGGAATTACGCCTTTGATAATACAAGCACAAAATTTGGTACATGGTCAGAGTATGTCACGAGAAAGATATTTGGCTATAGGGCCATCACAGATTTGTCCTTTGAAAAAAAAAATTGGTACAGTTCAACGCCGCTATTTCAAACACCGATACACCGAACATTCGGTAAAACCGAACACCATTCTTGTACAAAAATACAGAACATTGTTATTGAAAAAAAGTCAACGCGTTTAACAAAATCCACCGTCCTTTGCTCCCGATTTTTTGTGTACAAACATACCAATTGTTATTGTTGAAATATTTTTAGAAATCCACTTGGTATATCAAACGCTTTTTAGGCCGTTTTTAATTGCCAAACTTCAAACTACCTGTGCTTTATGTTAAAGATGGCACCTGATGGACCATCGGCTGACAATTGCTAAAACGAACGATCGATATACCGAACAAAATTTGTGGATAGTTATAGCGGCGTTCCACTGTAGAATAACAAGCAATTTTTTTTAATTTTCAAAATGGCGGCCATTGCTTGTTTTTTTACCTATATTTTTTTCAAAGGATCACGAGGAAATCCAAAACATGTAAATTTCTGCCGAATACAAATTATTTACCAGTACTGTTGGCATTTGTTGTTTCGTTGTTGATCAACGGAAGATAATTGTTGTGCTGCAAGTACAGGCTCTGGTGATGTGGATCTAAACAAACAAAACCACAAATTGGAAGGAAAAAAGAAAAAGAGGATTTGTTAAAGTGGATCCTGATATTTTGTGTGGAATATTTTTGCCTCGGAAAAGTATACACACACACACACATGTGGAATATGGTGCCAATTTGAATTTTGTTATAATAATCATTGTGATGTTTATATAGCGCTTCCCATCCTATCATTATCAACATTTATTACCTTATCAGCGCAAACGTACACTTATCAATAATATACGAGACAATTTCTGTCATTTTTACATTGTCATGCAGATTTTAAAGTTGACCTGAAGTAGTAAACTAAATACCTGACGTTTACGTACCATTCCAGTAATTACAGAAGGATAGATCTTGTCCGAATTTATTCAAATAGCAAAATCTGTAACGAGATCAACAGCAAAGAGTGTATTATTGTTCTGTTTTGTTTATCAATTTTTTTAATTGTTTATCATGTATTGAATTCTTTAAGTTTTAGGTGAATCCTTTTTTTTATTGGATCAAAGGTGAGAAAAACTAAAACCTCCAGTGTATTCACTGGTAAAGAACTACAAAAAAACCCAAACAAACACCCCAACACCCCATCAAATAAAGACCCCCCCCCCATTAAATAAAAAAAACATTGTCCTTTACATTGTCAAAAAATGCATCTCAGAGAAGCATTTGGTACAAAATCGAAATTATATTTTCTTCTCAGCATTCACAGAGCTGAAACTTTGTCAAGTCACTTTTGATGCTTCAAATGTGACCCACTCTGCAAAAATAAGTCTGATGTGTTGAGAAAAAATAATAATTCAATTTTACAGTTGGTCAGAAAAAGCAGGAAATAAGCTTTCATTTGATATATGGCACAACTCTGTAGTGTAATGCATTGGTCTTTTACAATTTTGGGAAATTTGCTTTAAAAAAAAAAGTATATTCAAAATGTCTTTGAAAAGAAATGAAGATTTACAATTGTAGCACTTCATCAGATGCAATAGTAAGAGAATGACAAAACCTGTATTAAATTTTATTTAGAGATCAAAACAATCTTTTCAATTGATCAGATCTGAAAATATAGGTGTCGGGGAAACCAAAATATATTTGTTGAAAGAAAAATCACGGAGACAATAAACAGCCCTTTATGTCAAAATGTTTTTTGCGACATCAGAATCATTTTTGCAGAACGGGTCACAAATAATAAACATGACAAACTGACAAATAGTATGCTATAACTTAAAGACCTCTTTAACTTCACACTCACTTGTAAACATCTTTCCTGAGCTTCGGTAGAACTGGAATGTACGATGTATCTGTGAAATACATGTGAAATACATGTGGAATACATGTGAAATACATGTGAAATACATGTGGAATACATGTGGAATACAAAATTTTGATCTTTGCTTTAGTTATTAGTCAGGGGCATTTGAAGACTTCAGGCACAAAAGCCGTTAAACGCCCCTCCAAAACTAATATTTGAGTTTTTAATTGATATCGTTAAAATAATTGTTCATGAAAGTGGGGTTTAGCGGCTTTTGCGCTGGAACTCTTTATTTATTGATTCTAAGGCTTAAACCTTTGCCACCTACGTACGAAACATAGCGTGCACAAATTCTTGAACTTGCCTATCCGCAGAACTGTCTCTTAACAATAAACGCGAAATGAAATAATTAATTAAAGTGAATAAATTCACTTTTGTTTCCTCAACATTTCCTTTCACAAATACCTCCATATTGTCCCATTTGGGGAGTGGACAAGGCAATGAAAGTGTGTACGTTGTGATCAGGCATTGTCTCCAACACACCACGGCACATGATACCACCTAATAAGGGGAAACGAAAATGAAACAATTTTCATTTAGGAAAAACCAGTAAGTCCAAGATGACTTTTGTCACACAAACATTTCCTTGTTGCGCAACCTGAAAGTGTTTTACTTCGGGGAAAAATACTGACCTACTGCGAGAATAATAATTGGAGAATATAATTTCTTCTCCTTACCCAGTTTGCGCCGGGATTATTTTGACATTGACCGGGACCAGGCGCGGTATTGTTTTTCACGAACCTCTACCTGAGATTGGTTCCAGCCGGCATCTGTGGGTAGCACACCCTGATATTTCTAGCCTCGCTTGCTGCAAGCCGGTCACCGACATATTTCTGGCCTTGCTCGTAATGTCATCTATTTTGAAATCCAGAAAAAAATGTGCTTGTATATAAAAAATCCTCCCACACAAATTGGTTAAACTTAAGTAAACTACAGATCTATTATATTGCAAGATTCTTGCTACATGGTTAAAAAAAAAAGTATAAGAATTTTTATTTTCTGTTCTGGGAAATCGGTTTAAAATTATTAAAATCACCTTGAGAAAAGCAGAAAAGAATGACACCATGGGGGGCCTGTTGCATGATGGGTCGCATGGCGGCAGCAAACTTTGGAACTTGCATCCATAATGGGTCCAGGCTCTCCAAATGTTCAAACAATGGAATAGTTTTGACGTTTGTCCCTGGGTGGGCCTGAATAAAACAATTATAGTTTGTTTTTTTACCAGGAAAAATTGCAAGGTACATTTAGTCATTCACTAGTATAAAAGAGAAAATACTAGGGTAAACGGTAAAAGGGGAGACCAGTCAGGTGCGGATCCAGGGGAGGGGTCCTGGGGTCCGGACCTCCACATTATTTTTTTAGACTGGATTTAAAAAAAAAATATTAAATTAATTTTTTTTATTTTTTTTATATCATTATCAGAGCAAAATAGCAGCGTGGTGCTTTCTGTAAAAGATTCCCAATAGATCAAAACAATCAAAATATATAAGAAAAATAGGCTCAATGTTCCAGAATGCAACTCAGAGCTTCTACTGTAAAAGGAAATCTGGGGGAGAGCCCCCACACCCCCCGCCCATGGCTAGGACCCCACATTCATAAATTCCTGCATCCGCCCCCCTGGGAGGCACAGGTCTAAATTAAATACGAGAGTTGATCCTATTATTATACCATTATTAATTTTAACATGAGTCTTAATAAAACAGCTACAGTTAAGGCCATGGTCATGGAGAAATAAGAACAGAGGCCTAGGCCTAAGTATTAAGTCATACTGTCCTAGTATCATAAAAAGGCAAAACAGCATATAATTGCCTTTACCTCCTGAATAAGCGCAATCAAGTCATTCAAGGTACTGGTCCCCGTCAAAATACCGTGGATCAGTATGATCGGCAAGTAGGCAGCGGACGACGACGGGCGACCATGCCGTGGATAGCGCCCGATTTCCCCGGACAAGGCTTCAGTGATCACGGTCACGATCAGAACCACGAACACCCGGTGAAATCGTAATGAAGACAGCATATTTTTCAGCAATCAAGTTCCGCATTCACTAACTTAAGCGGTTGCTTTGTTCGACTACCACACAGCAGGCCCCAAGTATTTTCGTATGTTGTTGGTGAAGGAAAGATAATGTGGTTTTCAGGCACGTTTTCAAAACAGGAACTGATTTCATAGCGAGCTATTTTTAGAAAGTGTAATGCTTTGTATACATTGTATTTACTTTATATGTCAAGTTTACGCGTTCGAGACTAGGAGGTACGATGAGGGCGCTACACACAATTTACAGCCAGCGCCACTGTGACTCCTATAACGCGTTTACATTTCTAGAAGAAAAAAAATGATACCAAGAGGCAAGATCACCCGATTCATCTATAATTCTCATTTTAGGGAGATTTTTCTGGAACAAAGTCCGGTCATTTAACAATTGGACAGGCATTTTCATTGCTGTCGCGCTTCTCTGTCCAACTGGGCCAATTTCATGGAGCAGCTAAGCACAACATTTTGCTTAAATTAGTGCGAAATTTCTCCAAAACAAAAGAACGGGGCTATAGCAAAAATGTTCAGGTCGTTTATCATCGTTTTCGATTGATATTCAGCTGGCTTTACTTAGCATGAAAAGCACGTGGAGTTTTGGCTGGTAACCCGTTTTTACCGAGCAAGACTTTGTATTAATGTTTGTGCTTTAGCAGCTCCATAAAATTTCCCCGAATAGGTTTTTATAGTTGATTAACGGTTGATTTTGCGTCAGCATTTCGGTATCCTATAGCGACAGAGATGGGGGAGAGTCAATTGAAATGTATCCATCCAAGGTAAACACTCTGTGGAGATATTACCCAATCATCCAGGTTCAAATGGGGCATCTTAAAATCTTTAATTTAATAATATGTGAACTACTCCATTATGCCCACATTCTCCAATAAAGCCGTTCAAACAAGAAATAAACAGAACTCTGGCGATGTAAGAGGAAATGAGAGCCTTATTTTAAACATCAATCTTTCACTGGTTGGGGCATCATGTTTTAAATAAACACTTGTGTGTTCGCTTAAACTATACATGTACTGGTATAAAATATTAACTCGTCCAAGATGTCCGCAAACGCAAAATAAAGCATACAAAAACTATTAAAAAAAAGAAACTCTTTTACAAAATGTTTTCATAACATTTTTAAATAATATACCATTGCTAGTACTAGTAGAATGGAACGCATAAATGCAAGGCTTTTTGCGTTGTTAAAAGTCTGCTGTGAATAATATGAAGCAAGCCGAAGGTTTAACACTACAGTTCCTAAACATAAACATCACACGGTAATATGTTCCTGTCTTGATCTTGGGTCCAAGGCGTCACAGACGGTCCGCAGCCATGATGCCACCGACAGTTCTGCAGGAAATCTCAGCACTCGACTCGCTTGTTCCCAAACAGACTCGGAGTTGTGGACAAGCTCACCCGATTCGGAATTTACAAAAGTCCGGTGAGGATTTACGCCTTGTTGCTTGCCGGTGACCTATCAATACTCCTGGCTCTGCGCTGCAAGGGCTTTGGCGGCCTTGTTGGCCTTGTTTGCCGGTAGGAGTACGGACTGGATGTTGGGCAGCACTCCTCCCTGCGCGATGGTCACTCCGGACATCATCTTGTTCAACTCCTCGTCGTTGCGGATGGCCAGCTGCAAGTGACGGGGGTTGATGCGGGTCTTTTTGTTGTCCCGAGCGGCGTTGCCTGCCAGCTCAAGAATCTCGGCCACTAGGTACTCGAGCACGGCCGCCATGTAGACGGGGGCACCCGCCCCGATGCGCTCACTGTACCGTCCCTTGCGCATGAACCGGTGGACCCGGCCCACGGGAAACTGCAGCCCTGCCCGGTTGGAGCGACTACGTGCTTTGGTCCCCATGCCTTTGGTCTTGCCTCCTAATTTGCCTCTTCCACTCATGACGACCCCAGCTTCTTGGACCGAACTCCTGAAAGAATTTGCAACACGGCTAAATAATCGCCCGAAAATAGCCTCTTAAGACCTCAGTGTTTGAGAATTGTCGTTGCGTTGCCTTCCAATTGCAATTCCTATGCTTGTTTTGTAGCAACGCCCAAATCACAAATGCCACCCATGCACCGTTTGTGTTCGGTTAAATACTACATTCTAAGCGCGGGAAAGAATTCACAGGTGTTTCTTTAAACAATTGTAGTCTGGCATTCCGCACTGGCCTATTAAAAGACTGCTTCCATGCAGACCAGGCAAGAACCAGAAACACAAATATTTCATAACGCCATGTCTGATTGGCTTAAAGGTAGGATACACCATTTGCAGATATTGAAAATATTTACTACCAAATTATTAAGAAATATCTTACTCAATTGAAAGTAAATAATGATTCTAGTCATTCAGCAAAAGGATTGCGCTATAGATATTCTGTAATTATTCCAAAAAAATTGAATTTTATAAAGAAAAATTCGCGATCGCCGGACGGCGATCGCGAAAAAAACCAAGGATAACATAAGAATAACTGCTCGACGCCGGTTGAAAACAAACGCTGTTTTCGTGCTTTTCTCGGCATCCATGGTTGTAAAACTTCGGAAAAGTCAGTCAAACGATATTTACTATGAAATACAACCTAGCCAAATCTAGCCATTCATGATAATTTAAGCAATTACCAATGGTTTATACCAACAATAGTGAGGGTTTTTCAATTTTTTTTGTAAAGGTTTGCTAATGAGACACCCCCAAAAACAACGGGACAGTACCATTGGATAATTGTATGACCTTTTTCGACAGAGTAATTTTCCAGGAGAAAAAACAAAACAAATTGCACCACGGGTAATGCGTTTTTGTTCTTTTGTACGCATGCGTATTCACAAGTGACCAGTAATATTCTCCAAATTAACATCGCTTGGGCATGCGCAATACTACCAATGAGTCCGGATTTCACAGAGTCTGAAATCCATGCTACACGTACACCTGCCGGGCAGGCCTAACGTAAAAAGTAAGGTGGTGTTATGCGCAGGCGCGACAAAGTTAAGAAAGTTGACGCGATAGCTCTTTGAAAATCTGTTTTCAGTCATACAGCGTGGTAAAAACCCCGGAACGGCCTATTTTTAGTATACCCCCCCCCCCCCTGGAAAATCTAGTAGATAGACGGGGAATCTTTCTAGATAAAAATAACACCAAGATCACCTGATTCGGTCCAGTAGTTTTCATTCTAGTGGCTTTTTTGGTGGAACCAAGTTAGATGTTCAGTTGGATAGATGATCAACAAGCAATGAAAAGACCTGTCCAATAAGGTGTTTCACGGTAATATGCGCCATCTTGTTCACGGGGCAAAATAAACACGCGTTGCTGCTAGACGTAGACGCCCGCACATTTTGCGGACGTTTCGGGCCTTCAAGTATATACCGATTTAGCAGCGCCTATCGGGTGTACCGTGTTTGGTACCTGGTACGTACCAGCCGGAGGGCTAGCTGGCTTTCACCGCGAGCCTGTGCGGCGGCGGGCGAGCACAGCACATGCTGGCTGGGACGGGTGGCCGCAAGGAATTTCAAAGACGCGCGGTGCGTGTTTCAATAAAAGACATTACAGGATTATTACATTTCTGGAATGTATTCACTATTAAGGGTTCACTTTTTTGTATTCGCCTTGCCTACTGCGCAGGCCTACTGCGCAGGCCTACTGCGCAGGCCTACTGCGCAGGCCTACTGCGCAGGCCTACTGCGCAGGCCTACTGCGCAGGCCTACTGCGCAGGCCTACTGCGCAGGTCTACTGCGCAGGTCTACTGCGCAAGTCTACTGCGCAAGTCTACTGCGCAAGTCTACTGCGCAAGTCTACTGCGCAAGTCTACTGCGCAAGTCTACTGCGCAAGTCTACTGCGCAAGTCTACTGCGCAAGTCTACTGCGCAAGTCTACTGCGCAAGTCTACTGCGCAAGTCTACTGCGCAAGTCTACTGCGCAAGTCTACTGCGCAAGTCTACTGCGCAAGTCTACTGCGCAAGTCTACTGCGCAAGTCTACTGCGCAAGTCTACTGCGCAAGTCTACTGCGCAAGTCTACTGCGCGTAATCGGTTGATATGAATCTAAAAGTTCGAATATCGTAATTTGTCCATTTCTATTCGTTTCTCGGAAGTCGGAGGTAAAGCCGAAGTCAAAGAAGAAGGAAAGGTTTCGAAAAACCCTTCTGATATCCGGACTCATTGGTAGGGTTGCGCATGCCTATAGTTAGGAGTAACCGGTCACGTAAGAGGGGTTTAGTCCGATATTCCTATATACTGGGAAATCTTTTTCCTTGTTTTTCAGTAAAGAGAAGAGTCTCTGTAGCTGTATGTACAGTATAATATTCTCAGTCTGTTGATAATTTCCATTTCCCCACTGATTGACATACCGCCCTCTATTGTTTTTTGGGTTGAAAAACCTTTACACCACTGGTAGCCGGCCATCATATGTGGACATACGATGGGCGGTGGATACGAGCGAAATGTGATTATTGACGGGCACCAGCACATGTAAAACATGATGGCTGACACTTCCTGATTATTTTTTTACGTGTAACATTTTCGATAACTCTAGCCCTCGAATGTCGTTCAAAAGACTGTATCCACGGCATGAGATGTGATCAAATTGGAACACATCCCGTAGCTGCAACGTCCCGTCGAAGGACGGGTGAGCTGAGGGTCCCTTTCGTCTAATCCGGGATTTATTCGGGGCAGGGGAAAAAACTCAGTCGGGGCACGGGCGGCTGCAAACGAATCATCGAATGAGTTGGATTTCGTGCGGGGAGGACTTCCGCACCATGCACTAAACATGGGCCAGCAACATGGCAAGGGCGACCAGGCGCCGAAGGAGACGGCGCCCGTCAGTCATGCCTCAGCCGCCCCTCACGCCAGCTCCAGCTCCAGCGGCAGGCGACACTCTGCCAGTGGACGGGGACCAGGAGGAAGCAAAGCGGCCCGGCAGCACAGCCATGGGGACAGCAGGAGAGGGGTAGTCGACCACCGGGTCCCACCTGATGTCAAAGGTAGGCACACAGCACACACACCCCCCCCCCCCCCCCTCCATCCAAAAATACAAATAAATAATAATAATAATAATTAATAACAATAATAATAATACATAACTAATAATTTGATTTTATTTATTTTGGTCACATTGATAATTGACTCAGGTAGAGCATAAATAAATATTTAAATAAATAGATACTAAGATAGGCTAAATAACACGACACTGACCATGTCCATGCTGACTTCAAGAGGTCTTTTTTTCAAAAGGTCTTTTTACATTAGGCTATAAATATTACGACAGCTTTAGCCTGTAATATCGTCCGCGTACCTGTTTTCGAGGCATCTAGTTTTAGAGGATGACCTACGTCACACTGGTAGAGCGACGAACCCGCAGATCTGTGATAGGCCTAGTCCGAGTTGGGAGATTACTTAAATGAAATAAACTGCAACGTCAGAAGTTTGCTTTTTTCTGAGTTTTTCTCTTGCTATAAATCCTTACCCCCTTGAAAACTGTTACACCAAGTATAAAAGCTATTTAGGCCTACCTGGTTTTGTAAAAAAAGATAAAATCATATTTCCTATGTCTAGTTCAAAATAGTTCCAGTAACTTAGATTATTGAGCTTTTTAGCTCAATGTTTGGACCCTACTTTTGCCTTTGTAACTTTTGACCAATTTGCTACAATTTTGTAGGAGGTGTTTATTGTACCATTCAGGAAACGGTCACTGGCACACAGGAAGCCAGGCATCAAATTATGCAGGCAGGAGCATGCGATGTCATAACATAATGATATTCGAGGTCAAGTTGGGTCACCGCTCGGAAGCACATTTGTATACATGTACAACTGTATGCCACTTTACAACAAGGGCTGTCCAAAATAATTATAAGAATAGAAAGAATGTTGCAACCGGACGCTGTGTTTTTCTTCGTATATCATCTCAGTGAAGGTCAATCAGTGCAAAAATGTTGAAAAGACACGAATCCGGTGACAACAAATCACATATATCCAATTTTGTTAGGAAATATACAGACTTTGTACACAACCGCTAAAGTAGTGTCAGGATACTAAAATCTTTTCTTAGACGAAATCAAGAAAAGTATTCGGTATTCAAAACAGCCTTACCTATTTATTGTAGCTAGTGTGTATTAAAAAATAAAAATGAAATACCAATTGTTTTGAAAATAAAGAGTTTTAATAACCACTACCACAATCACAGTAAGCCTGCAACGGTTACACGGTTAACCGACCGTTCAAACGGTTACACGGTTACATTTTTCCTGTTCGGTTAACATTTTTTTATTTAAAAAAATGTTGGTTACGGTCAACTGTTAACCGTAACCGCAAAACACCGGTTACACGGTTAATTTAATAACCGGAAACTGGCAGCCTTAAATCACAGCATGCGAAATTGGAGCTCTCGAAATTCAACTGGAAATTAGTTAATTAGTACGAGCTTGTTTTATGGGTAGAACTGGAGATATTCAATGGAATTCTGACACTACCGGTATGACAGGTCCTGCATGTGACAGGTCCTGCAGATGACAGGTCCTGCATGTGACAGGTCCTGCATGTGACAGGTCCTGCAGATGACAGGTCCTGCAGATGACAGGTGTTTATTTTTAAAACATCTGAATGCACTTCCAAACATTCCCCAATATGAGACCTTTCCGGGAATAGCGATGCTCCCCGTCGTCGATGCTCCCATGAACCCAGCTGTGAAGAGATCTGTTAAGAAGTGCACAGATGAGATCAGGGATGTATGGTACAATGTAGGAGCAAAGAGGATGCTTCATGTACATGTAGAGGTCATTGGTGGCGACCTTTGCAAGGCACTGCTTCTCTTCCTACCCCTACCCCCCCCCCCACCCCCCCCCAACCTTCGCCTCCATCTCAAATTGATTCCAAATTTCCAAATCATATTCTGCATTCCGCAGGGTCAGTCTGCGGCTAATCGCCTCTGATGAAGAAATACACGTAGCATCAGTTGCCTTAAGACATTCAAATCTTTAGGAAAAAATTGTACGTGTAACTTGCGTAATGGTTCTTAATGACTTGCCTTCTAAATCCAACAGAGGGTCCAAATGTATGACTTTACTGCTTGATTCATCACAGTCCAACTCACCAAGTTGTTGGGTACCTGGACATATAAAATGACTTGCCTGCTAAATTCAACAAGATCCAACTGTGTCTTATTTGTTTCTTCTTGATCGATCCAACAAAGTCCAACTTAGTGTTATTTACCAGTAATTCAACAGATTGTAATTCTGAATTTGTTCTGAAATACATCAAATGACTGCTAAATCCAACAGGGCCCAACATAAATGTCAACGATTCTGTTAGATTCAGCAGGGTTAGGGTTTATAACACATTAACAAATTACTACAACACATTAACAAATTACCACAACACATTAACAAATTACCACAACACATTAACAAATTACCACAACACGTTAGCAGATACTACAAAACTTTAACAAATTACTACAATGCATTAACAAATTACCACAACACATTAAAAAATTACAACAACACATAAGCAAATTACCACAACACGTTAGCAAATACTACAACACGTTAACAAATTACCACAACATGTTAACAAATACCACAACACGTTAGCAAATACCACAACACGTTAGCAAATTACCACAACATGTTAGCAAATTACCACAACACGTTAGCAAATTACCACAACACGTTAGCAAATTACCACAACACGTTAGCAAATTACCACAACACGTTAGCAAATTACCACAACACGTTAACAAATAACCACAACACGTTAACAAATTACCACAACACGTTAACAAATTACCACAACACGTTAACAAATACAACACGTTTACAAATTACCTCAACACGTTTACAAATTACCTCAACACGTTTACAAATTACCACAACACGTTAACAAATTACCACAACACGTTAACAAATTACCACAACACGTTAACAAATTACCACAACACGTTTACAAATTACCTCAACACGTTTACAAATTACTACAACAGGTTTACAAATTACTACAACACGTTAACAAATTACTACAACACGTTAACAAATTACTACAACACGTTAACAAATTACTACAACGTGTTAGCAAAATACTACAACACTTCATTTTCAAACCGGTAAAAAGCTGTTTAAAAATTTGGTTGATAATAAAAAATTCTGGACAACCCAATGCCCAGGGATGAATAACACATTACCTGTGTGGGTTTGATAATGCCAGCCAACGTTTTAATTTGATACACACAGATGTTTACCTGCTGAACCGTAACTAGAGGTTATACATATAATTGTATTATTTGTATCTAGCGGATTTGAAATGAACCATGTACACGTACATTGTACATACATTGTAGTATAAAACTGGAGACTGAGGTTTGAGACACACAGTACATTGTATCTGGTTTCTGCTGAAAAATGTCGATTCACTGGATTTCTTCACGCAACCCATGGAAAACAACCTTTTTGAACAAAAACAGCAGCGCAAGCATGTTAAAATAGTTTTTATTTTGATTTGTTTAAAATGATCTTAAACTTTTTTAATGTTTACAGTAACACATCACTAATTAAACAAAATGACTTTGAAATTGACTGGACGATGAATTAAGATGCTGTGGTGCCACATCCATCCATCTTAAAGACACAGCACACCCACATAAAACCTATTGGTCGAATGAGCCTGGAGAGCGTGTGTATTACCGGAGCTCGACTCGCGCGCACCTGTGCCACCTTTGAAAATAGCTGTCACCAATTTAGTCTTTTGATCGAAGTAAAATCAATTGAATATAAAAACATTTTTCACACAAGAAATAAAAAGGGGTCTGCAGGACTATATTCTGTTCTTTCAACCTCTTAGAATCCCAACAAGAACTTGGAAGCAGTCTAGAGGAATATCTGACAGTGTAAACATTTTAGCAACTTGTCATCGGATTATACCTAACTATACCCAACTCGCCATGCCAGCGTTTCTGAAGGAACGACAAAACGTCCATAATCTCCCTTGACAGTGACAGACAACAATTGATGAAATACAAGTATTCACTCCCGTAGAATCTTTCCTTTTGGTAAAAAAACCAAAAAAACCCAAAACTGTCAAGACTGCAACCACCTTGACCGAAATACAAAACAGAAAGATAAAACAGCATTGAAAATGATGTGATGATTCATTTATTGATTTTTTTCATCATCAAGGTGAACATCAACATAGATAGAGGAAAAAGAGGGGGGGGGGGGGGTTGACTTGAGAGCAGTTTTCAGTCATAGTGGTTGTAGAGCCAGAGGCGTCTGAACGTCTCATTTTTTTTGTTTTGCTTAAGGAGAAGGGAGGGGGTGAAGGGATGAGGCAGGAGTGAGACGGGGGACTCGGGAGTGATGGCTGATGTGAACATCTGCGTGTTCAAACATGGCAAAAGTTTAGCAGGTTTGGCGTCTTGGTTGCCTTCGGGCATTTCATGCAAATTTATCAACGATTAGTCATGCATATTTTTTTCCTGAATCAATATGTTGATTTATCTTCTTTTTAGACGTATGGTACGCATAAATGTGCAGTTCAATTATAAATGCAAGCTGCAGAATCAATCCTATAACCTCAATTGTGTTCACTTGTTTTGTTACATGTACCGGTAGCTTAGGATTTTACTAATTATTTTTTGATCTCCAACTCCATAACAAATCCGCCTCCCCCACTCCTCCCCATTTTGGCAGATTTTGGGGGACTTGATGGACTATGATCGATTATGATGGTTTATGATGGACCTGGGCCTGAAGCGCTGCTGGGGAAATCCAATTATTTTGTCCATCATGCATTATTTCTGTTGTCACGGTACATTATGTGTCCATCCATTATCCCATGTATACAGAGCACAGTGAGGGATGGATTTTGGCCGATTTTGGTCCAGTACTTGCACACATGTAAAGGCAGTAGGGAGTTAGGAATAAGGTTTTGGACTCTCTAGCTCTCAGTACAAGGAATTGGACTTGTGCCGAAGCGTGCCCTGATCCCTTCCACCTCTAAATACTGTGGTGCCCCAAATGCTTGATTTTCCAATACACACCCCACTTAAAGGTAGGATACACCATTGGCAAATGCTCAAATTATCATGAATGGGTAGACTTGGGGGATGGTATTTTATAGTAAATACCGTTTTACTGAGTTGTCCGAAGTTTTACAGTCATTGATGCCGAGAAAAGCAAGAAAAACAGCGTTTGTTCTCAACCGTCAGGCAGTTGTTCTTTATATTTGTTATTTTTCGCAATTGCTGTCCGACAAATTTTATAAAATTCACATTTTTGGAACAATGACAGGATACCTAGCGCAATCATTTTGCTGGATGCCAAGAATCTTTATTTACTTTGAATAAGAAAGATATTTCGTAATAATTTGGTGGGAAAATTGTTTGATGTCTGTAAGTGGTGTATCTACCGGTACGACCTTTAACACACATTTGCACACCTGCAACAGAATGTCTGTTTGCACACGCATATATGCCATGAACTAATCCCCCCTCATTTCCTGAACAACCATGACCATCCTAATACTATTTGGCAGTGTTCCACTTAAAAGTGTTAAGTAGACTCCAAATATTAAATCTTTCAATCACATACCAGTACATGTACGGTACCAACACACATAGTTAACCTCGTTGGGTGATTCTTTTATTAAATAAGATTTTAAAATAAATCTCGTAGTTCATCGGTATTGTTTTGTATTTTAAAAAAAAAAGGGAAAAAAAGGGCAGGAATCAAAAACAGGGCCACAACGGTGTAAGTTGAGGAAAGTAACCACTGGGCCGATCTGACTTCCCTACAACTCCCCGTGACTCTCGTACCTACAGTTCATCAATATCACAGATGATGCCGTCACCAAAAAATCCACATTCTCCCATCCCACATACTGTGCATTCCTAGATTCATGTCTGTTTCCATGCACTCTACAGGCGCAGAGAAAGGTGAGAGATTTCCCCTCTCAGAAATCACGTCATTGCTTCCACAACTCTCGCGACGCAATTCCCAAAATGCACACACTACATAAACTCGGTTCGGCGGGAGTGGGACGTGTTCAAATTTGCAGACGCACACAGCCTCTTTCATTACGAGAGAGATGTGAAATAGGTTTTTCCGTCTCCGGGCCCACACAACGCAGGGGGAGTCTGGTATTGATTTCACGGCATCGTGTTACGGACTCGGTTGCGCTGTTCTGCCTCTGCGCACACATTGTCATGTTGGTTTGTGGTAGTTAGGGGGGGGGGGGGGGGGGGTATGCATGGTTTATGGGAAGGTGCAAGCTGGTCGCCTTGATAAATTTCGATTGAATATTGGAGAAACAAAATAGAAATTTTATATACATTTATGTTCCGGACTTCGGTACACATTGGTCCCAAAGTACATGTACTTTAACCCTAACTCCTTACACAACAAAGGAAGTTGGAGGATTTTGAAGGAATTGTATTGTTCAATAACAATGGTGAGGGAGTTAGGGTTAACATGCACTGTTCAACAAGTACACGTATTAACATTTGTACGTACTGTACAGTATGTAAATGAACATGTTTGCAGGCACAATAACATCACAAAAACTGTATTGTACCGGTACAAGTACAATTTAACTCTAACCCCCTGGGCCCTTTTAGCTAAGAACCATTCTCAATCCTGCCAAATCCTCCAATTTCTACCAATTTCCACCAATTTCTACCAATTTCCACCATGTACAAATTAGATTCAGCCTCAATCCTCCAAAATCATCCATTATTTCTTGGATTTGTTCAGTGGAGATTTGACTCAGTCCTTTAAAATCCACCGAAAATCACTGTACACATGTAATCATTGAGGCAGTACCGTTGACATTCAGATTCAGAAGCAGTGTGGATAATATTGAGCATAATGCACGGTTATATTATGCGTAAACTAAACATGAACTTGAATGAATCTACACAAGACTATTTATAAATGAAAAACGGCAGCACAAATGATTTCGTCATCTATTTATTTCCTGACCGAAGTGAACAAAGAAATTGGCAAGGCAGGACTTGAACCTGCGACCTCCGTAATACCGGACTGGTGCTATACCAACTGAGCTATTTTGCCCTACATGTATGTTGGCGGTCTCCCAAAATGTCAGTATCTTTGTTCAAGAATTTCTTTAAGTCAACAAAACCATCTAAAGTTAAAGGTGGGATACACCATTGGTAATTGCTTGAATTATCAGGAATAGGTTTGTTGAATGTTGGGGGGGGGGGGGGGGGGGGGTTGAATTTCTTAGTAACCATTTAACTAATCTAACCATTTAACCATTTAAAAATAAGGAGTTTTACAATCATACATGTAGATGCTAAGAAAAAAGGCAATAAAAAACAGTCAAAAAAATGTTGTTATTGGTTTTTTCGCGATCGTCGAATATCTAGCGCAATCATTTTGCTGGATGCCTAGAATCTTTATTTACTTTCAAATTAGATAAGTAAGATATTTCTTAATAATTGGGTTGTAAATATTTTTGATATCGGCAAATGGGGTATCCTACCATTTACTTGACAATTTGCGAAGAATTTAGTGCCACAAGAATCAATTTTTCAACAAAACCTCAATCGTACTACAAGCAGAGTTGATAACAATCATGATTTTTTTGTAATAATGAAGTCTTGTTTCAATAAAAAGACTTGGTTTTTACTTTGAAAAATACCAGAAATAAAAAAAAAATAAAAAATGATAAGTGATTTTTTATATTTTTTGTAGTGATTTAAATCATGATTTAAATCATGATTTAAATCAATGACTTAAAAATAAAGTAATTTACATACAATCAAACAACCTTGACTACAAGTCTTACATTCCTGAACATCTGAAATTATAGTAATTTCAGATGCAAGTATTCACCCATTTCGTCAGTAACTGTATTTTGACGGTATTGATCAGGTCAAACACATTCGTACATTTGCATACAGAGCCCCCTCCAGTCCACATTATGAAAAATTAATTGTGGGATTAAAACCAAATTGAACCAGGAAACTACGCATATGACTCGAGGGGCCTTTTGCGAGCCAGTTTGCTGCACGCATAGGCCTATACAGTAGCATGCCGCACCTTGTGTTTGTGTAGGCCACCTTAGACGCTCGCTTGACCCGCTTGTAAAAATGTCTGAACTGTAGTACGTGTCGTGTATTGTGCCTTGCGTAGAATTTTTCATAACCCACGCTTGGCTAGACACACAATTAAGTCTTTTCTAAGGGCTAAATTTATGTACAAATGTAGGTGTCTAAACCTACTGAAAACCCTTTTAATGTGGAATTCTATTAAGGTTGTTTGCAGTCGAGTATTACGTTTTTTTTGACAAATTTGTTTATCATTACATGTACTTGAATTTTGTGCTACGGTTTGCAGTAATTTGTCCTTTTGGTTAAATGTCAGAGTACGTGTACTACACACAGAGTTTTCCATTCTTTTAAAACGGATGACGGGTAAACACGTCACGAGCAAGGCCAGAAATATCTGTCAGAAATTGGCACGCAGCGAGCGAGACCGAAAATAACAGGGTGTGCTACCCACAGATGCCGGCCTGAACGCATCTCAGATCGAGGTTCGTGAAAAACAATCCTGCGTCTGGGCCCGGTCAATGTCAAAATAATTCTGACGCGAACTGGTTAAAAAAAAGAGCCATTTACAGCCGTGCATGTATTTGTAGGGCTAGTACATAATCACTTCTTGGGCACATAATACAAATTATTTTATTTTTTGCTACATATTTTGTGTACCGGTATGTAGATCATGTTCATATCACTACATTATGAAAATGCAAACCTTTTTACTTGTACATGTACTTATGTATGTAAATGGTGATTTGATTTTTTTTTAATTTCAGTTCTCGTATCACCAACTACATGTACCGGTACATGTACAAGTACACAGTGAAAAATACAAAACATACACGTACCGTATAGTACCGGTACGTGTCATACTGACTGGCCATGTACATGTACCGGTACATATAGTGTACACATGATGGGCTTTAATTAATGTAAGTTTTTTTCCTTATTCCTCCATGCTTTAACATACTCTGTAGGCCTACATGTAAAGTCACAACCAACCCTTTTCATTAGTACATGTACACCGAAATAACCCGAGTATTATAGCAACGTGTCTGTGCGCCGTGCGGCGAATGGTGGGTATACCGAGCCACTCCGTGCAGTCCCTGCTGAGAAGATACATACCTCAGAATCCTAAACATGAACCTGCCGAGGCCTTTCGGGATTCCAGAAACTAAACGAGAAATTGTCCGCAGAAGGAACGTTGCCCGACGTGACAGCCGACAGACACGGAGTGTATCATCAATTAAAAGATATCTGGATCTCTTGACAACCACAAGGCAATTAAACGGACACTCTTGGTTTTTCTGTTTCGTTTCTTCTTTTTTCCTTTTTTTTTTTTTTCCTTTCCTTTTTTTTCCTTTTCTTTTTTGGGACGTACAATGTATCCGTAAGTCTTTCTTATTTTGGCTTGCTATTTATTGGGTACGGCAGAAAAAATTATTTGTAGGAGGATTCGGTGTTCTGGAAATTCCAGAATCGTCTGATGTCCGTGCTCCGCCTGATATTTACAAAAATGTAAAATTTCAACAAACCAACGTGTATGTATTTGGGGCCAATTTTATGGAGCTGCTAAGCAAAAAAACAATTGCTTAGTATGAAAATTCTTCCTTGGCCAAACAAAATTGGGTGGTGTATTGTTGGTGACCGGGCGGTGATCAGTTGGTTTTTGCTCGGCATGAAAAGCACATGGAGTTTTGGCTGGTAACCTGTTTTTTTTAACTGAGACTGAGCAAGACCTTTTTGTGCTAAGCAAATTTGTGTGCTTGGCATCTCCATGAAATTGGCCAGCTGGACTTGATGCTCTACCTGACATGAGAATATTGAGGAGATTAGCTTCAGTTTTAGTTATTAGAAGTCTATAGTACATGTACATTAGGCATAAAAAAAAATATGTTATGTTGGCGTAACGGGCCCCCAAAAATAGGGTAGGTAGGTAGGTAGGTATTTTTTTTTTTTTTTTTTTTTCCCCTTTCCTCCCAGCAATGAAAATGATATGTTTTCTAATTGTTTAAGCCGGTAGTGATACACGATAGCGTGTCCAGGTTCAATATTTTCACAATCCACACACACAACAATGAGAAACGGTCAGAAATGGTTTCAAACGTATTTATAACTAGATTTATATAGATTTTAATCATTAAATTTCATCTCTTGAAAAAAAAAATATCCAGGGTCGGCCGTATTTTTGGGGTCGGTCGGGTTACGCCAACTTACATTTTTTTTTGGTATGCCTTACCGGTACACGTATTGCCATAGACTGTTGCAGCTACTTACAGAAGCTGTAATGCAGTTTTTAACGGTTGCGGCTGCTTCAAACTTTAGGCAAATTTATGCGAATGTGATGAGAAATTGACGTCGCAAAAAAATTCACTGCAAAATTCGCAAACAAATCTGAAATGCTTTTTAACCCTAACCCTACCTAATGCTACTTTTTACTACAAGTAGTAAAAAGTAGTATGCAGTACTCTCACTGACTTGTGTGCAATGCCTGTAATTTTTAGTATTGGGTACTTCACCCCTAATTGCACTTGTAGTACTTTATAGCATTGGGTCCCTCTGCTTGCTGAGTGTGCATGGCCCATGTATGCTGTGCAGAGTGTTCTAAAGTCTACAGCAAAAATTGTCACTTGGGACACAGCAATGGGTCAAGGCTGGACTACTGCATTTTATGCCAGGTAAGTATTACTGACCTGTATTGCCACTATTAGTATTTTGTAGTTGGCAGTATCTGTACTCTGGTACACACCCAATCATCAGTCATGGAGAGACCCAGTGCTACAAAATACTAAGTAGTATTCTGTAGTATGCAGTACTTTAGCCCAAAGTACACTGGTAGGAGTGGGATGTGAACCTGCAATCTCCCATTCAAATCTTAAGGTTGAAATGTGTTTAGCTTCTAATATATAAAATGATAGCATTTGTGTATACATGTACATGTAGTTTGAAATTATCACAAAAAATGTTCAAAGCACTCCGGTCGAAAAAGAGTGTTTGGGAACTCAAGGAATGGGGTTCGAATCTCATTTAATCTGTTTCTAATTTTTGTTTCTGTACTGGTATGCATACATCAGGGATACAGTGTATTTGTATTATTTGTATTTGTATTATTTGTATTATATGTTTTATTTGTATTATTTGCACGCCTGAACTAGCATTTACATTGCACTACATGTATATTGACAAAAGTCTTGTTTTGAGGAAATCCTTTACAAGGAAAAAAATTGGACTGCAAGCATTTTGTTTTGATACACACACACACACACACCCGATACTTGGCATATTTGTGATAAGGCAGGGAGTTCCGGGTTGGTACTGGTATTGTATACATACCGGTACATGTAAATGATAAGACACTAGCTGACTGACCGACCGACCAACCGACTGACGAACCCAGAGCAAGAAAACATCTGACTCGTGGCTCACAAGCATTTATTCCACACCCAGTTAACCAGTTCGTGCCGGCAGACGTACATGTACCTGTATGTACACGACAAAATTTTTCCAGATTCAAAACGGATGACGCATAAACACATCACGAGAAAGGTCGAAAATGTCCGTCAGCAGCGAGCAAGGCCGGGAATGCGTGGGTGTGCTTCCCGGTACCATCGGCCTGAACCCGCCTCAGATCGATTTTCGTTAAAAATAATCCCGCGCCTCGGCTCAGTGATGTTTAAATAATCCCGGCACGAACTGGTTAAAGGAAATAGACAACATTCGCAAATATCCAAAAAACAAAATGATCAAATCATCATGAAATACTTTTTACTGGACTGTTAGGAAATGACAGTATAAAGAATCCTGTCAAATCATTGCTCCTGGTGTGCTAGCATTTTTAAGTAAAGTAGTATTTTTCTATCAATTTCCAACGCTGATCGGCCGACCAGCATTGGAAACAACCTTTACTTCTCCAAATTTTTCATATTTAGTTATTGTGCATTTTCTTCGCAATGTGAAAGGATACAAGCCAGCTAGACTGATTCACTGATCTTAAAATTTTCCAACGGCTATAAATTGCTCCGTTTCATCTTTCATCTGGAAATCAGACTACAAGAACATGATTGGTTTTCTTGAATTTTTTCACCATCCACATGCACATCTACGAATCCAAAACGTGATACAGGTCAGTGTATGTTATTGCTACATTTATAACATACTGGTACATACAGTGTACTAACCCCCAAATCCATCCCTTTCTGAAAATTACAGCAAAAACAAATGATGTACATTTCCTTCAACGATTTTGTTTCCTCTCATGTACATTTACTGTAGAGCGATCCCGTAAAACTGTCACACACATACAAAAAGTGTACACAGAAGGTCACTAGCACTTTTTAAAAAGCTTGTTAGGTTTCTCTGGTCTTAAAATGTCAAAGGTATGCAGATAATAGTGAAATGGGGGGGGGGGGGGGGGGGGGGGATGGGGGAGGTTGGTGTTGGGAAACATGTCGCCAAGCTAATCATCTGTGGCGTGTTTAGATTCGTTGTCTTGCTGACTTGGAGCGCATTCGGTCTCAAGGGTGCTATAGCGGGGGAGGTTTCAGTTGTTTATTGAAGGACACAAGAGGGCTCTCTTGTGCATTGTGTGTAGTGGTGTCGTTCTAAGTTGGGTCTGGCCTGGTTGTTTTTCTTTGCAGTGATATGTCGGTGCAATGTGGTTTTTTAAAACTTTTGTAAATATGTGTTTTAACTTTACGCTTTTTTGTCAGGTTAATTTTTGTCACTTAAAATGATTATTATTGGGTGGAGAAAAATTCTCTTGATATCTGAAATCTCTTCCCGTTATTTTTTCTTTTTTTCCTTTTTTCATTTTCGATTAAATTTATATTTGTTCTCAATTTTCTCTTCCTTGTGTCTGTTGGCAAAATGACATTGGCCTTCTGTCATTTTTTTGGTAAAGTCAAATTGTCACCAATACAGTAAAGAAAGTTGGACCGTTTTTTTTTATCCCCCACAAACTTGCAATTAAAAAAAACTGTGGGTGTCGACAAATCCGGTGGCAACTTTTGTTTGTTTTGTGGACTGTGGACCTGAAGGCTGATATTACACACCGTTACAAAAAGGGTATTTATTCCTTTTTGGTACAATGTAGTCAGTCATCTGCGACTTTATAAATGCCAAGAACAGAAAGAGATTACCAAATAGTTGATTTTGTGAAAACCTCGTGTAGACAATAGTAAAGGGTCACGGTCCGCGAACACTAATAAAGCCAGTTGACGCAATAGAAATGCTTCAATACAAACCAGTCCCACACATTTTGATCTGGGAGCAATTTCATAGAGCTGCTAAGCACAACAATTTGCTTAGCATGAAAAATTGTCCTTGGCAAAAACAAGGTTACAGACCAAATTGTCACGTGATCTTTATTGTTTTCGATCGATAATCAGCTGGTTTTTGGCTTAGCATGAAAAACCCGTAGAATTTTTGCTGGTAACCTGTTTTTAATGAGCAAGACTTTTGGGTGCTAAGCAAATGTTTGTGCTTAGCAGCTCTATGCAATTGGCTCCTGTACATCCGATTTTTTGAAAGTGTTGCTAGGCTGTTGCTGTTGTTGATTTGTGTTGTCCAAGGCGGCCATCAAAGAATTGTGTGTTCACAATTGAAGACCTTGGTGGTGGTGGTTGGTTGGTGAGGCTATAATGGGAAATTCAAGGCTGGAAAGTACACTGAGCTGTGAAAGAACTGTTGGGGTAACAATGAGTAACAATGGGGTGGGAGTACACTGGCATGTGTGTGCATGACATCATCTTTCCAATAAACAAATGAATATGCCATGGGCGGTCATTTCTACTTCAGTTTTCATTTCGGTGCCAACAGCGACCACCTTCCTGTGATCGTACTGGATGCTACGTTGGGATTTTTTTCTAGTTTCACAGATGTCGTTTTCGAATTCGAGTTTTTTGTCGTTGCAATTTAAGACCTTAATGCTGCTTGTGGAAAATTAAGTTTTTTTGTTTTTTTTGTGGTGATTGGGAATTATGCCCTGTCTTTTAAGCATGCGCGATGGAAACGTTAAAAAAGTGGTGGACATTCTTTTGGAGAAGGTGTTTGATGAGGGCTGTACATGCCAGTGCAAGTGCCAGTGCTCACCGCAGCGGCGCAGATATGGCCGCTATTTTCCAGGTAAGACCACATACAGTACACATGAACTGTAATCTCAAGGAAATGATGTTCAATGACACTTTGTGTAAGTCTCAGACTAAAAATCGTACATATATCGTATTATCATAAATTGTACTAAAAGTAATTTTACAACCTAAACTCCCCTCAGTTGATGAAACCAGCCAAGAATAATTCTTAATAATTTGTTTAAAAATATATACATGCAGTACCATACAATATCAGTTCTGCGTTGTTATTGTTTGAAGCAGTATGGATATTTACAAAAATGTGACCCGCTCCATTCATAAGCTTTCTAACGATACCCATCACAAGTGTGTATCTTCTTAGGTTAACGAGTTATGGTCTGATGAAGATGACAGGTGTATATTTATTTGCTGAATCCACATTCCGAGAAAAACAGCTTTGAAATAAGCAAAATTGACCAAACTCATACGGACAGCGCACACAAATTCTCTTCATTTTCATCTTTATTGATCGTTTTTACATACAAGACATTAATGACAATAATCTGTGATAACTACACTTCCTAAAAATACAATGTTCAAAAAAACGACTTGGTCACGATTTTCACCTCAACTTTCACTTCAACGACCGATTGCGTAAAACGGCCCCAGCGACTTATTCCTAATTACGATGGAGCGGGTCACAAATGCGTCTCTGAGACAGCATGCCAGAAGGAATAATTTCACAGGGAGTTTAGAGTCAGTAATATCTTTACATTAAGATATTAAGCCTTTGAACAATAATTTGTGTTGGTTACCTTTCGAATAGTTGCAGAAGGTATACTGTAACTGGAAACAGAATCTTCTCTGTAATTTCAATGTAATCCATGTCATAAACGGGTTTAAAAAACAATCATGATTTTGCCAAGAAGTGCCATCACAGGTGGGTAAGTGGTAGGTAAGTGAAGAAAATTTTTAAATTTGAGGCTTGGGTGGGGCTGAGTGAAACCTTCCACAATGTACAAAAGAATAATACTGTAGCTTGGTCATATGTGACCCGCTCCATCGTAATCAGGAATAAGTCGCTGAGGCCGTTTTACGCAATTGGCCGTTGAAGTGAACGCATCCATGGGTGAAAATCGTGACCAAGTCGATTTTCTGAACATTGTATTTTTTAGGAAGTATAGTTATCACATATTATTGTCATTAATGTATTGTATGTAAAAACGATCAATAAAGATGAAAATGAAGAGGATTTGTGTGCGCTCTCCGTATGATTTTGGTCAATTTTGTTTATTTCAAAGCTGTTTTTCTCGGAATGTGGATTCGAAAATTAAATATACAACTGTCATCTTTATCAGACCATAACGCGTTAACCTAAACAGATAAACACTTGTGATGGGTATCATTAGAAAGCTTATGAAATTCCCTTTCTCACCATGTGCATATCTCAAAAGGTATTTCTGCGACTTATTCCTGATTTTGATGGAGCGGGTCACATATTTGGTGAAGCCAGATTTTCTGTTTTATGGACCTTTCCACACATTAATCATCTAGATTAATATTAGTATAAACCACATCAGCTTTAATGTGATATCTGTGTACATCTACTGATTAAGAGCAAGACCCTGACCAATTATTTTCCCTTGAATAAAGCATCTGTCTTAAAGCGATTGCGTTGCATATTGCCCGCAGTCGCACCCTTGCCCGTGCTACACCGACACAGCCAAGCCACTCCAGAAAAAACACTCGGCCGAGTTTCCGCATATACGTTTCATTTAATGGCCTCGCCTCGCGTAATCGCACACACACCTATTCCCCTGCAGCTGGACGCGTGTTAGACGCGATCAAGATTGCCGCTACCCTGCGCTGCCGCGCACTCCCGTTGCCGGGTTGTGAAATAAGGTAGGGTCGGTCGGAGCGATGCATTGTGCCGCGGTTGAACGAACACTGCTCATCCAACGCTTCTTAATGTACTGTAGCTCGGAGCCATCGAGTGAACGACACCGTGAAAATGACTCAGGATGATGGACTGCCCAGCGGCCCATCCTACACGTGTATGATTTTTATAACAGTGTGATGATCAGCTTCGATTGACATAGATTTGTATTTCATCTCATTTGAAAAAGAAAAATCCTCCGAGGGCTGGTGATGCATAAATTGTGGAGGATTATATGTAACGGATTGCCGTTAGGATTTGTTTTATTCAGATAGAAAGCTTTCCTTTTTCGGTCGATGACAACTTCAATGTTATTAGAAACTAGAGTCTGTGTTGCCTTTTTGAACGTGTCAAATTTCAGTCATTGATATTACAAGTACATGTAGATCTCCATTATTTCACTTCTATTGCACAGTGGGGATATTATTCACAATTCTAAACTTAAATTTACTGAGTTTAATGTTGATAGCATACAAATAATAAGGGCAATGGAAAAAATAATTTCATTCTGTGACAAATAGATTGTTCTACTTCACAAGGCGAAGCCGGGTATAATTGAACATTCCATTTGTCATCGAATGAAATTATTCTTTCCATCGCACGAATGTGAAACATTTATTACTACATGTAGTTTTATACAATGCCTGAATAAATTCTTGCCATCTGATGAGTCAGAACTTGACCGTGCAATAGAGGTTCTATTCACCGTTAAACAGAACCATTGAATAGAACTTTTGTTGGCAGTGCGGCCGTGCCGTGCGATAGAATGAAAACATTCAGTGCACGTGATCAACGATCCACCAATCGGATGACGGGGATTAATTCAGGTGTTGTATAATAGACAAAATATTGAGTGGCTCAGAGTGGATTGGAAGGGATTATTATTTGAAGGGATTATTATCGCAAGGTAAAATCTTGACTTGTTTTCCATTTCATTAGACGATAGAAACTTGTGCTTCTCACCCCTGAATATATATTTAGCATTATTGCACCTCTTTGCGTTTGAAGGACTACATAGTGCAGTTGCCATGAACGGCACAGGAAATCAACTTGATAGCCACTGCTCGATCAGTCCTGGCAAATTTCAAGCGCTCGTTGTATCCCAGCTTGACATTCAAAGCAAACATGCCCCAAATGCGGCCATATTTTTCCAGGTTTTTTCGTCTATGCCTTTCTAACAAATTAAACTGTCTTCTTCTTCTGCAATATCCCCCCCCCCCCCCCCTCTAACCATGGTGGCAGGTTATTGCAATTTGGAGAGAGGAACCCTCTTCTCTGACAGCTCTTAGCTTGTTCAGGGGCTAACAAAATCTTATTGGTTTTTTCAAGATTTTCACGGCCGTTCACTCGGATCAGTATTAAAGTCTTAAAGAGAGGTCGCTTAAACACTGGCCTGCTGTACTCGGAGCTGTACAGCCTGTATTGCCAAAGACAACCTGTAAAATGCAGCGCGATTAAACTGGTTGCAAATCGACAATGTCAAGTGTTGTTGCAACTGTGCCACGTGGTTGGGAGGTTTCGGAACGATTGAGTAGAGGATGGTAGAGGACTTTGAAGGATGCAGTTGCTTAGAGTTTTTAACTCTTTGCCATAGGAGGATTCCGGCTGCTTTCGGGCTGCTTCTAGGCATGAGAGCGTAGAGGGTTAGGGTCAAATGAGTTGTGTTCCTGGTATGTCTGCCAATAATGTCTAAAGTTGGCACAGTATTTTTGAGGGCTACAATGTGTATTTATCCCTAACAAACCACATCCATGTCAAACTCTAACACCAGATTTTGTTGGGATCTATTAGGATGGGTACTGGACCCCTAAACTGAATGTCTTTTACACTGGGTTAGGCATACCTCCAGAATCTGAGTCCAACAGTTTGTTTGTACAGTTTGCCATTTGGTGTTGGGATTTGCCATTTGGTGTTGGGATTTGCCAGGATGGGTATGGTTCCTAGTAAATTACACAAGGGATAATCTAAAACGTACTACCGCCATTTGGTATCGACGCTCGTTAAAAAAGCAAAGGTTCCAAATGACTAACTAAAATATTATGAGGAGTAACAACAACTAATGACTCAACGATATATTAAGGAAATACAGGACATGTACATTGTACTGTACACATGCAGGCACCAACCCCATCAAACCAACCTGCACAGGAAATAACCAACCCTAAAATAAAAATAAATGAACCAAATTACACATAAAAAAGATTGTATTGATGAAAACGGATGTGATAACTCCCTCGGGGTAGTAAACAATAACGACTCCAACTTGTAATATCCGATATAAATCTAAGAACTCAATCCCCAAATATAGTTAAACATGCTGGTGTCGACTTTCTCATTGGTCCCTTTTTTATATTCTAATGCCAATCCCACAATCCTGTTTGGGTTCAATCTCCATACATTTCAGCATTTCTGTTGACACGGTCGCTGTTCATCAGCAGAAGGAAAGGTAAAAAGAATGCACAAAATCTCAATTTGAGAGGAAGTGTGATTTAATAACAGGTAACTAAGAGGAACCGGCCTGCGGCCAATTTCATAGAGCTGCTAAGCACAACAATTTGCTTAGCATGAAAATTCTACCTTGGCAAAAACAGGGTTACGACTTACGAACCAAATTTTCAGGTGTATCTTTTGTTTGTGACTGGTATTTCAGCTGGTTTTTGCTTAGTATAAAAAAGCATAGAGTTTTGGCTGGTAACCCGCTTTTACTGAGCAAGACTTTTTTTGTGCTAAGCAAATTTGTGTGCTTAGCAGCTCCATGAAATTGGCCCCTGGCCAGGACGAGTCCGGCCCAACGCTCCACTGTAAACATTTTGCAGCTTCGCTCAAAAACGCGAGCTCTTTATTTTTCTGGAATCTTGCAGTCATGTCTTCAGTAGTTAACTTAGGGGCGATTGTGTAGTGTGCACTGTAAAAGAGCATTTAAATATCATCTTCTGCCATAAGAAACTGTTCAAAATTTGTACAGCAAATCTTGTAAAGAAGTCTGCTTTTTTATGATAAAAACATAATATGAGATTATATTTTTTACCTCGGGATAAATTAAAAAAACAAATAATGTTTTATTTTTTATATTTTTTTTATTGGGGATTTTTTTTGGCCATTTCTTTCTCCTGGAACTACTTTTTTTAATACAGACAGTACGTACAGTATTGCACAAGGATGATGCAATAAAGATGTTTATTTTTGCAGTAATCAGTGGCAATCAAATTAAATGCCATGCTGTACATGTGTACGTGGTTTTTTTCCGTATAGCACAGAGCACAGTTGGATGTGCATGTTTGAAATTTTTCCCAAACCACATCATCTTCTGGAGCCATGCGACATGCATTAACGCGGGACCGAATTAAAGCACAGGTTTACATGCATGCTCACAAAACTGTACCCTTTTTTTTTTTTTTTACACAAGGCAAACAAATTGTGGCACGTTAAGACAGCAAAATTATAATATTTCTGCTTGAGTGGACTAATTTTGTTTCATCGCCTGATGATTCATCCTGATCATTGAGTCGATGGTTAAATTGTGTGGATTTCAGTGCAATGTGCCCCTTTAAATGTAGGATTCACCCCTTTCAAGGTAGGATACACCATTTGCAAATATAGAAGAAAACAAATTCTACTGATTTATTTAAAAAAATTAAAAAATATCTTACAAAGTAAATAATAACTAGGCATCCAGCAAAATGATTGTGCTACCGTAGTACGGTAGTAGATATCCTTTAATTGTTTCGAACTGTTTTTTTTAATAAAAAAAAAAAAAAGAACAACATAAAAACCACTGCCCGATGTCGGTTAAAAACGAATGCCGTTTTTCTTGCGTTTTTTTAGGCATCTATGATTGTAAAACTTTGAACAGGTACATGTAAGTTAAACGATATTTACTATAAAATACAACCTCTCTTCCAAATCCACTCATTCATGATAATTCAAGCAATTATCAATGGTTTATACCTATCTTTGAATTGTGTGGTAGGGTAGTAATCAATGATGCACAAAAATACCCATTGCTCCAGTTCACATTGTGACTGGCAAGGTGTGACCAACAGTGGGCTCACTTCATGAATGTATGATAAGGTTGCAGACAAATATTAAAGGGAATGTACATGTACCGGTACATCATTTTCTTTTGCTGTAACTTTTAGAAATTTATGGATTTGGGGGTTAGTATGTTATAGCAGATATTGTTACACTGATCTATTTGACGTTTTGGGTTCGTAGATGCTGGCTGGACAAATTATGGCTCCTTGTTTTTCTGACATTTTAAAGTAAAGTAAAGTATTTTTGTATTTATTTCCAATGCTGGACAGCTGACCAACTTTGGAAAAAACATTTTTTTTCTTCAAATACTGCTCTTTCTCTGGCTCTATCACTTTTGCCCAACTGCATGAACGAAGCCGAATATGGAGACGTAGCTGGAGTTTTAAAGGTAGTATACACCATTGGTAATTGCTTGAATTATCATGAATGGGTAGATTTGGGGGGTTGTATTTCATAGTAAATATCGTTTAACTGACTTTTCCGAAGTTTTACAATCATGGAAGCCGAGAAAAACACGAAAAACAGCGTTTGTTTTCAACCGGGGTCGAGCAGTTATTCTTATGTTATCTTTGTTTTTTCGCTCTCGCCGTCCGGCGAGAGCGAATTTTTCTTTATAAAATTCATTTTTTTGGAATAATTACAGGATATCTAGCGCAATCCTTTTGCTGAATGCCTAGAATCATTATTTACTTTCAATTGAGTAAGGTATTTCTTAATAATTCAGTAGTAAATATTTTCGATATCTGCAAAAGGTGTATACTACCTTTAAAAATGACCCTAGTTTCAGGATCGAGTAATTGATTAAAAAAAAAAAATTATTTTATTTTTTTTTAAATCCTTGCAGCACACATTCAGTACATGTAGTTTGATGTAGGGAAATGATCATTACCGAATGCCCGCTTTTTCCACATAGCATCAATTCAATAAATTTGATGCTCTCAAAGAACTTAACAAACGTCAACGCCGGCGATCACACGCGAATAAATCAAACTTGAAAACTGGTTCAGGGATTTGTCGTCATCCGTCAGTCGCGAGTTTGGCAAGTTTCGATCAGAAGCGGTCAGTTTATACCGGTATGCTATCCGATGCATCCCCAGGGCGCCATGGGTACATCTTGACATCTGTACCTAATTTGTTTTGGAGTTTGTCAGTTCATAGTCAGTTGAACATCAGTGGTATGATGATGGGATGCGAAGATACCGGCAATGTATATTTTTTCCTTGTGGTGAACTGTGCTGCTTCTCAATCAAGCACGCATGCCTTATGCATTAAAAGTTGTTGTGAACTGTAGACTGTGGTTAACATTTTTTCCAAACCATGGATTGCCTCGAGGTTTGGCTTTAGTCTACAGCTTAATCATTTTTGGTTGAATAACTTGTGATTCTGTTCAATGAAGCATCCATTTCTCCTATCAAAGGAAGCATCAATTTGTCTATTACTGTATTGTGCCTAAGTTGGTATTTAATTCCTCTTGGTTCCGACGTGAAATGATCTGAAGCCCAAGGTGAAGGCCAACCTGTTTACAAGCCCAGGATTTCGAAAATGGCCAATGTTATGTAAGATTGATGTTTCTGTCATGCGTGGAATCCAGACTGCCCTGCATGTTTACATAATGGGCTGTGACCAGTCTGGGTCCAAGGGTCTAGACACATGACATACAAAATGTACATGATGTAGTGTCCACCATGGTCAGACATGGTGCCTGTTATAAATCACTGGCCCATTTGTTAAGAATTAACTCCTGATAAATGCCTTAACACCCTAGAATGGTTTTCTAGAGGAATTACTGTTGTTGTTTTGATAACCCCTTGTAAATTTTGCTATGTTGCTTCTGTATACAAATACTAACCCAGGATTTAACATAAGAAAAATGTTGTCTCTCAATAAGCCCAGTTTCTTTTCAGATTGATTGTGCTGTGCATAATTGGATTGTAGTTTTGTACTAGCACTACCAGTACTCATACTCGACTCGACATGGCATTTTTCGGTACTTGAACTCGTACTTATTGAAAAAATTACCTTGTAAATGTTGGTACTCATATTCATTACCCTTACTCATGACAAAGTGCTCATACTCGAGTATATTTTTTAGGAACTCAAGCTCGTATTCAGTCACGGCAAAAATTGCCTTGTACATGTTGGTACTCTTATGCTGCGTTCCAATCGCGTCGTGTTTATCGTGTTCACCGTAAATTTCTCCATGTTCACAAGTCGGTTGGTTGCATTCCAAACGCTACTCACCAAGACGCACGCGCACAGTCGAGTTAGTCGTGAGATAAGGACATTCTTTATCGCGCAAGAACTCGTACGTGAACGAACACGCATGCGCGAGTATTTCATTCGTTCATGAAGTCGTGAACATGGAGAAAAAAATTCCACCTCGAGTTCACCACTGGTGAACACGAGTTACCAAGCGATTAGAATGCCATCATACGACTCGTGAACACGATAAACACGACGCGATAAACACGACGCGATTGGAACGACGCGATTGGAACGACGCGATTGGAACGACGCGATTGGAACGACGCGATTGGAACGACGCGATTGGAACGACGCGATTGGAACGCAGCATTATTCAGAACCCTTACTCATGACAAGTGCTCATACTCAAGTATATTTTTGGTACTCAAGCTCGTAATCAGGCAATGCAAAAATTGCCTTGTACTTGTACTCGGACTTATGAAGTACCGGTACTCATATCCAATACTCATGACTCGTACTCGTACTCGTGGAAATATACCTGACTACAACACTGGCTTAGGCTATAAGCTGTTGAAATTGTTTGGAAACAGAAGTACCCTTGACAATATTCGATATTGTGTTTTCCTTTATTCCTACGTTATACCCAATCAGGGTTGTAGCTAGAAATTTTTGAGTGCCGGCTGTTTTCGGGCCGAGAGCCGCACGGTCGTACCAGCTCCAACCTCGTTACCATGGCTACGATCTTGCTGCGCCATGTTTTCCCACCATGCCTTGCGTGATCTTAACGCGCACGCGCCCATGGAGTCGAGGCTGTGGGCTGTATCAGCTCATTTAGCTGCAAGAACGAGGAGCGCGCGCTCTCGCGGGTCAATGTACATTGTACCGGTACATGTGCATACAGTGTACGTACGTACATCACCGGCTGGCCAGTTGGATGATAGCACGCCCTCTATGATTGAATAAAACAAAACGACGTGACGTCGGATAGTCTGGTCCCCTGACCTAATCAACCAGAAATTAGTCAGAATATTTTGGTCTGAGAACCGAAAAACCTGCGAGCGCTCTTGTCTAGTTGAGCATGCGGCAAGTACGCGTATACACATGTACGTGCATCAGCGATTGCGGCATAAAGCATGCAAATGGACACGTACAAAATTGCGATGCGATGCGATGCGATGCGATGCGATGCGATGCGATGCGATGCGATGCGATGCAGCAAAAAATACAAAATCGCGAGTAATTCGGCAAAATTTGTGCCGGCCGGCAAGCTTCATTTTTACCCCCGAGTGCTGGCCGGTGATGTTGAATGCTGGCTACCTCCGGCCGGCGCCGGCCAGCGTAGCTACAACCCTGCACCCATTCCCCATTGCTTTGCGCTTGCACTGTCGATCGAGGACCAAACTTTTCCATTCATACCACCGACCGAGGGGCTTTTGTTTCCTTTGTTCTTCTTTGTGTCTCGCCCCTCAATCGTTATGTCACACATTCATGCAAAGTGACACTGCCCCAGGTAGAATTTTGTATAACAAAAACAATTGAATAAGATTAATACTGCTGCAAATTGCTTAAAAACAATTGATTAGATTTCAAAAGGCAGTTGTGAATGTATAACACTTCAATCAGAGTAAATAAATGTTCTTTTCTAACAGAGAAAAGATCCCCTAATTTCTTGCAGCTGATGTACAAAATCATATTTGTGTAACAAAACAAGAGTTTCAACTTTTTCACAGGTTTTATACACATTTTATTTTCTGCAAAGTTTAGGTAATTATCTCACTGATTTGTAGGGAGGGCACCACAAATGTTCTCCTAATTTAAGCCCATTGATGCTCTCCATTCACTGTGGGTGACTCATTGCCGGAACCAAGCTAACGGTACTAGTACCTATTACCATCTAAGCACCCCAAAACACCAGTTGTTCCTTTGTTCCAACAAGAAAAGAGTAAAAAGAAATTGAGGTTTGGGTTTTTGTATCCACATTTGTTCAGGGTCGTAAAGTCAGTGTGGCTTGACTAAAAGCTCTCTGGGCATTTAACCTGAAAGAACCAGCAGAATGGAAACAAACAAAAGTTACGGCCTTTTTTGTGGTTCTGCTGATGTTCGTTTTATTTGGGGGTTATCTTTGTTAACCAGTTCGCGCCGGAATAAGTTTAACATCACCAAGTCAAGGGGCGGGATTATTTTTAACAAACTCGATTTTAGGCGCGTTCAGGCCGATAGTACCGGGAAGCAAACCCACGCATTTTACGGCCTTGCTCGCTGCTGACAGACATTTCCGGCCTTGCTCGTGGCATGTTTATGCGTCATCCGTTTTGAATCTGGGGAAAACTTTGCGTTTATATACTTCCTCCGGCGTGAACTGGTTAACGAAGCAAGTTTTGTTTTGGTTGTCAAGTTTGATGGGCAGAGTTCTAATCCTAGCCTCAGGAACACGGGAAAAAATAGTTGCCATTGTCATCTCCAGATAGAAAAAAACACATCGGAACCAGTCTGCCTCTATAGGTCCCATGCTTCAATACATTACAAATGTTGTAAATGATTGTTAACATGGTTTTCTCAAAGCGTGAAATCTTCCCCCCTCTCCCCTTTCCACTCCTCTGTTCAGTCTTCCGCTGCCCAAATATTGCTTTGGCTCTAGGCTTGCCCAATGAAAATGGAGTAATAAAAAAAACCACCAAAGGTAAATTTTCCAGGAAATTAAGAATCTTGGGGTTTATGTTGAACAGGTGCTGTTTCCTGTTTCCAAGGTTTTAATATAGCCATTCCATTTTTTGTTTTAGCAGGTCACTGTTTTTTTGGTAAATTGGCAAAGGATGGGTGGGAGTTTAAACTGTGGTTTACCTGGCCCGGTTTGGTTTTATTGGCCCAAATACTTTCCCCCTCAGATTTGGTTGTTCATTTGGCCCATTTCAACTTCCTGTTTTTTCTTCCTAGTAATAGGTTTTTATTGGTAAAAGGATATTTGATCTAATAAATTCAATAACCGGTTTTCTGAATGCATTGGCCTTTCCATAGATGTCAGTGAATTATTACAATGTACCTTCGCCCATCTGGATGTTATTTATCCAGGGTGATTGTCCGTTTGTTTGGGGTGTTTGTTTGTTTGTTTGTCATTTTGTCAGTTAAGAGGATTACTGAGAACCTACTGGAAGGATCTACTGGTACTAGACAGCTTAAGGGTCAAAGATGATTTTACTAAATTTTCTGATTGATTTGGTTCCAGATCAGAAATCTGGATCACTAAAAAAAAAAAAAAAAAAACATTGGGAGATGGTATTTTTTTGCGGGAAGGGGTCTGCGCTCTATCTACGGAGGACCTTTTTTTCTAGTTTACACGTACACTTTGAACTTCATGCTTTATTTGGAAATTTGGAAATTTTGAAGGACAGTGTTTATCTTTTTTACCCAGAAATCAGGGATAACAGTTCACAGGAATCGATAAGAAACAAGTGTACTATTCAACATTTGTTTGTTGTTCTGATCTCACCATGGGCTCTGTGTACATGGTAGAGCTGGGCTAAATTAGAATGGGTTTCCCCAACATCTGGAGGCCGTTGACCGGCTTCTTGCCTTCTGATTGGCTGCTGCATCCACAGGCTCCGCCTCCTTACTGGATGACATCACAGGGCCAGCCTTTGTGTTCATGACTCAACAGACCCACATGGCCTGTTCCAGTTGCATGTACTCATCACCAACCAGCCCCTTAAGTGTTGTGTGGTGGGTGTACATGTACATGTACCATAAATGTAGAGTGTTTGGAGTGTTCAATTATTTTTTGATACTGGGTACTCGAAGCAGTAGGATACAGGACTGAAGATTCTGAAGAATTGGACTTCCTGCGTGGGACGTTCATCTTTGTTTCTTTCCTGCGCCATTGTTTTGGAAGGATGTTGGTTATTTGCTTGAGGGGCATTTGTTCCACAAGTCGAGAGCGTACGTACATGTACATGTACATGTACTAGCAAGTCGAAGCCACTGTTTCATTCCACACCATCGCCATTGATGCTGCAAGGGAGTGAAGTGTGATTTATAGGGTGAATTTCTTATGAATCAGTGACTGTCTGCATTATTTATTGCTGCTGAGTGCTGACAAGACTGGAACGCAGGGACTCTGGATTCAATGGGATGTTAATAATATTCTTACCACAGAGTCTGTCTGCCCAATCCCTGATTCGTATTTTTTTGCATTGCAAAGAAATACCCCAGAGGTGCAGGTACTATTAGCATCTAGGCCGAACCCCAGACGTACGCAGTCAAGGGCTTTGTTGCACAATGGCTGCTACTTTGTGCTAGTAATATGTAAATATTCATAATTTCCGCGGTCTTCGGAAACAATGATGCTGCTAGTGCTACGATGGTAGACACCGTGTCGACAAAACAATAGACTCTAGCTTAGAGAGAAGTTGAAGAGATTTCTTTAGGGGGGTGGGGAAATAACAGTGGACCCCAAACAATTAAAAAATCTCAGATGGAATTACATGTGGAGACGGCAATTCAGCAACCAGGATCTAAGATCATTTCTGGGACTGGGAGCACTGTCTTCCCGATGAAGGGTGAGAACATTAACAAGATCAAGACCAAGAAATCGCGGCTCATCATGGCGCCGATGCTGCACATTCTGCCTCGGCCCGAGGACGAGGGCGCTCTTCCGCTAGACGTGGTGGTACTGCGCGACCGGGCAAACCGGGCGCCTCGCAAGAACCGGGCGGCCGTGTGCGAACGCTGTCGACTGGAGAGAATAGGCAGACAACAACAGCAACAGGAGCCCTGCCCAGGTATTAATTATTTTTGGAAATATGGGTTAAAGTAATAGGATACACCATTTGCAGATATTTAAACAAATTCAACCAAATTATTAAGAAATATCTCAATAATTTAAGTAAGTAAATTATTATTCCAGGCATCCAGCAAAATGATTGCGCTGCTAGATATCCTGTAATTGTTGAATTTATCACAAAAAAATGAATTTTATTTTAAAAAACTTACGATTGCCGAACGACTATCATGAATAAAAACCAAGAACAACTGCCTGACGCCGTTTTAAAAACAAATGCCATGTTTCTTGCTTTTGAGGTCAGTTAAACAATATTTACTCTAAAATACAATCTCTCAAATCCACCCATTCCTCTGATAATTCAACCAATTACATTTTACCTTTTACATATGACCTAAAACTTCCAGGAGTCATGACTTAAAAATTTTTTTATAATTCCATTTTGATGAAAATATTATAAACAGGCTGCAAGAAAAAGAACATATCCTTCCATTCCTTTCTTCCTTTAGCACAAAAGTAACATCTTTGAAAGATTATAGGCCTATTTTAAGACCGGAAAACAAATCGTAGACATAAAGATCTCTTCCAGTTGAAGTAACTCGCACGTGTTCTGCACTTGGCACCTCTGTAAGCCCTACTAAAGACTCGGAAAGATGTGTTGTAAATACTCGCTTTTTTACTTCATGTTGAGTTTATATCCTGATTAAATCCACGGCGAGGTTTCAACCCTCCCCACTAACACAGATGGCTGTTCCATTTAGCTTCTTAGACACGTAGTCCATTAAAGAAAGAAATACACACAGCTAGCTTCAATGGCCCCAAGATCAAGATTCCAAAAATACTGCTAGATAACCAAGTCTGTGAACAAACACCCCCCCCCCCCCTTTTTTTTCTCTGGTTGAATGTTCTCCTAGCAGCTGGTTTGTCCCGAATTATTATTGAGGTAAATTTGTGAACTCAATGGTTTGCAATTGCATTCAACTGAGGGGCTGAGACCACAAAATAGTACCTGTGGTGTTTTTTTGGGGGGCAGAGTTAGGTATAAATGCAGCCAGATTTCTTTGAATTTCAGTCATCATTGCCCCCCCCCCCCCACAAAAAACCCAAAATATTTCTCTGAGTGCCCTTCTTGTTTTGTACTGTAAACCACCAATTCTTATGTGATGGTGACTGGTTGTACTACACTGTACATGTACATGTAGTTCTCATAAGACCTCATAATTTTGGACATATAATTTGGTTGAAATTGACAACAGTCTCTTTTAGGTTTTACCCAGAAATAGTCAGATGCAAATATTTGCAAACACAGATTTATTAGATGCTAGCGCAGACCAAAGACAATAATTGTTGGCCATCTGTGACCGAGTTTACCATTAATTTGAATGCATGTTGGCGGTGGGTGGGCAGCCATATGGCAGACAGGACTTAAGTTAAATCCGCAGGAGACATCCTTAACCCTGTTTCATTTACCGCAAGAGTAAACCCTAGCGACCTCTGGCGACCCTGAGTGACCTTTGACACCTTGGAGGAGACAGAGACCTGGCTCCCTGCTGGGCAGAGGCTGTGAATCCTCCCTTTTCTGGACGACACTAGACTTGTCTCCAGTCTTACTCTATTCTGCGGGAGAGTTGTCAATTTAAAATGTTGCTACATTTCAATGTTACTATTTAACCATAAACAAGCAAATCTCTCATCTCTATATTTCTGTATGTCTGCATTTTTCTCGGACACCGGCGGTCCGACAGCCTTCATATTTGGCAGGGGTACCAGCAGCGATCTCAAGCAGACAGTGCAAGACTGGATATTTGAATTTCATAATTAGGGGTGATTAAATGGCCCCAAAACAACTAATTAACGTTAGTATTAAACATAGTACCGGTATGTATTAAACTCGCAAAGGTTCCTTGATCGCTGTAATTTATGTGTAATCCAGTAGACAGTAGAATTTGTACGTGTACATGTACAACGATCGACGGACGTCAACATATTCTCAATAAAAGGGGGACAACTTCTCATTGTAATCAATCACTACATCCTGCAACTCTATGCATCCTACAAACGGCTAAACGGGTAATCGGTCTAGTGTACATTAAAACAAGGGACATTCTTTTAAGATCAGGTTGTCAACAATTTAAGATGCTGGCTACCAAAATGCTGTTTTTCTGGTTTAATTACATACACACAATAATCTTAAAGAAGCATTGAATGGTTTTTTCTTGAGGGAAAGGCTTTAGGCAAGTTTAGGGTTATTGTCAGAGAGCCAGTGGGCAATTTTCTTTGAGCTGCTTAGTACAAAAATTTGCACGGCACTAACGAGTCTTGCTTAGTAAAAACAGGTTACCCACCAAAACTCCACGTGCTTTTCGTGTTAAGCAAAAACCAGCTGAATACTAGTCACAAACAATATACACCACCTGAAAATTTGGATTGTAACCGTTTTTTGGCTAAGGAAGAATTTTCATACTAATTAAAATGTTGGGTGCCTAACACCAGTAGCAGCTCTGTGAAGTTAGCCGCAGGAATAAAGATACCGAAAACTAGACTACATGCACTACAGGGATTATCCATGCCCCATGGGGAGGTCTACACCATCTTCCCCACAGCAGGGAACTTGTGTGTGTTGATATTCAAGCAGACCTTTGTTGAGTTTCGTTGTGGGTTTAAAAATAGAACATTGCGATGAGGGTATTATAAGCTGCAGATGTTTAGCGGGGACTTGGGTTAAAGATTGATGGAGACTGATTTACAAGGAAACATCTTGTGATGAATCCGGGGATAAGACTCGGCTTCTTAGGTTTCTAGGACCTGGGGCGGCATTGCGATTGGACGACCCACGGCGCCTGCGGAAAATTGTCATTGCAGAACAAAGTATTTAATTTCAAAGCTTAATAAAATGTATAAAATATATACACTTTTCATCTAGAAAATGGTTTATCCTTGGGCCCCTAAAAAATATTTCTTTGTGTTTTGGCTATTTATGTATTTTGGGTGGTTGAATTTTTTTCTGATTATTATTTTGTGTATATTTTTTTTTTTAAATGATGTTAGTGTTAGGAAAATATTGCTTTGTTATAGCAAAACGTGTTTCTCTTGGGCCGCATTCAAATCTCTTGTCCATGGCTGTTGTCTAGATGTTAGCCAATTACAACTACGCGTGAGCAGTCTGACAATAGACATAGCCGTAGCTCTTGAAGCCTTTTACTTTTAGGACAGTGCTAAAAATATATCCCCGAAAATGCCTGAATTTTTACAAAATCACCAACAATAAAACATAATAATTGGAAGGATTAGCTCAATGAAACGTTGGTCTGTTTTGTTGACACATTGGCGACTGATGTTTCTATTCAGTGTTCTGCTAAGTTACTTTTTTTTACTTGACCGCAGTAACAAAACTAATTAGCCTTAATTCACCAACACAACTACTTTTACCAGGGCCTCGGGAAAAAGTCAACACAATAGCAGAAGTTCAATAACCACCAACCAAAGAAAACCAATTCTGTTTAGATTTATGGCTACTCTTTTTGACACATGAGGGCTAGGACCACCCAGATCTTTGCACTATTTTTTGCAAACACAAACTGAAAGTCCAAACAATGAAAACAGAAATCTTTTTAGATGCTTGTCAAACAAGTGTTTGCGGCCAGTGGTTTATGTGGCTTTAAAAGTAGGATAAACAAGTGGTAATTGCTTGAATTATCAGGAATTGGTGAATTTGGGGGGTTGTATTTTTATAGTAAATATCGTTTGACTGACCTGTCCGAAGTTTTACAATCATGGATGCCGAGAAAAAAGATAGAAAAATGGCGTTTGTTTTCAACCGACGTTGGGCAGTTGTTCTTGTTGTTCTTGTTTTGTCGCTATCGCCGTCCGGCGATGGTGAATTTTCTTTTACAGCGCAATCATTTTGCTAGATGCCTAAAATCGTTATTTACTTTTCCTAGTTTTTTTATACCTCACTCCCACTTTATTCTTTGAAATTCCTCTTATTTCTTAAATTTCTCAAAGTTGTCCAACAACTACGAAAAATAAAATCACTTTGAATAGTTAAAAACGCTCTGTAATATTAAAGTTTTGTAATATTGCCGGGTTGCTATTCAGCAAAACTCTGCTTTTAGCTTTTATTTTGGCCATATCATCTGACACAATTGAGGAATTTTAACCTCATCAGTAGCAACATCAATTCCTCTCTGCAAGTCTGAAGGTGCCCTGTTTTCCCTGATGGCAATTTCTATAATGAATACCCCTAACGAGAATAAATTGGACTTGATTAGACACCCGGAGAGGACAATAATAAGGAATAAACTCTTTTCTCAACTAGTGCTGGGAGATTTGAGTTTAAATTCCCCCTAATTTTAGTGACATTTACAGTTTGTTTTTACATATATTGAGGGTCAAAATATGATTGATCGTTGAAAATTTGAGAGATATAAACTAGTAAATTATCAGTGGCCTATGACAGTCGTAAAATATACGCTTGTTACTGTGTCAAGTGTAAACACACAAATGTTCAACTCTTTTAACCAGTTTGCGCCGGGATTATTTTGACATCGACCGAGACGGGTTCAGGACGGCATCTTTGGGTAGCACACCCTGACGTTACCAACCTCCGTCATTCATTTCGAATTCCAGACAAAAACGTTGTGTTTATATACACATCCTCCAACACGAACTGTTTAAAACCGGAGACTTGAACATGTACATGTACATTGGTAAATTACTGACTCATCACTATTGCAATATTATTTACATATTGTTTGAAACAAAAGCCTAAATCAATAAAAAAGTATTTTCATCATACAATTTAATTGAAAATTAATTTAACCCTAACCCAAACGTCAGTCCTCCAGTCATTCCATAAAGTACATGTACTACAAAATGCATTTACAATGTTCTATGCAGTACACATTTATATGTACAGTCCGGTTTTACATAACGACCGAGGATTCCCTATTGTGTTTCCCTTTGTTCCTGTACTGTAACCTAACCCAATTGCCTTATTGTATACTTTAACAAAAGACAAACGCTGGAGGACTGATACAGTAGGATCTCTTGTTCATATATTTTGCTTCTGGGGGGGGGGGGGGGGGGGGGGGGAGGGGGGGGGGGGGGAGGGGGGGGGGGGCATGTAGGGTTTGTTCATGGTGTAAATGGAGGACACATCCCTGACACCATGTCAGTGAATCAGGGTTAGGTGTGTAATCGAGGATGTCCTCGATTGAGATTCATGTACAAAACCAATGAGAGCCATTGGAAAAAGTAAGTACCAAGGAAATCGTCAGAGGAACAAAGGAAATCCTTGATTTACACCCTACACAAATGTGTACATGTACACACAATGTACATGTACATTGTACTGTACATAATACTAAATATCAATTACTAAACAATACTACTACTATTATGTCAGAGTTAATTATAGCATTAACACAAACAGGTACATTTTAGTGTCGCTCTTTTTTTTTTAATTGTATTTTCTCTTCCGCCCCTTCCTCTCAGACTGTCTGTCACACTGTTTGCTACCATCTCTGTCAGTGTCGCTGCTCCAGAGTATGTGTCATGCTGGTATGTTTGTCTCCCTATCTGTCTGTTTGATGCGTGCATGTTGCGTCTGCAAGTGGCTTGCCTTTAAAAGCTTTCCATATCGCGCTTTTCTTTTCTTTTCTGTTTTTTTTTTTTTTTTTAAGTTTTGGCATTCAAGGCATACAGTGCATGCAATACCTTTTGTTTTACTTGGATTGGCGGAGGCATGTCTTTGCACATGTTGCACATTAACCTAACGGACCCAAATCCCCCAATTTTAATACAATTTTCTACACTGGTACCCTACAGAGTTATTGTTAAAAACTTGGGACGATTCAAGTTTAAGTACAGTCGCATACATGTACACCAACATTCATGCACCATTGGGCTCTCATTTTTTGTTTTATTTGTTATTCATTTTGTTAACTCCATTAGCAATTTACTTGCACAAGTACAATGGTATGCTTGCTTATTATTAAACATGAGGCTTTTATATCCACGCGAGAGAATCTATGAGAAACATATGTGAGTGGTTCTTGCAAAATGAGACGGAACTAGGCAGAGGTTTAAATAAGGGTTGTGGGGTATTAGAACAAGAAGATATATTTCCTTACAATGCTGTTTGTTGCGCTTTAATCGGACATTCAATTAACGTGAATAAAGAACAAGTTATGTACATGTATCAACATATTGCAACAGTAAAATATTGAGAAAAAGGACTTTAAAGTTTCAAGTTTGGTACATGAGATATGACAAAATGTAAATTGTTTTTCTTTAAAAACACTTATTTCACTACTTCCTTATTATTTCTTTCCAAAATAAAGCTAGTAGGCATACTAAAAAATCTAAAAATATCTAATAAAAGAAAAATCACGCATTCATTATTTTGCAGTTTTCTACACTATGCTCTGTGCCCAGTTCCGTCTCATTTTGTCAGAACGCCTCGCATACCTTATATGATATCCTGAAGAGGTTCATTCATAATTTTGGGCCTCGCCCTCTATTTGTCACATGATCCCAACCTGTGTTTTCCACTGGGTGGGGAGAATTGGACAAAAAAATAATGACACATCACCGTCATGAGGCTAAAATTAGCACTTTGATAATGAATAATTGAGTGATACGCCATGGTCGGCGGGTGCAGTTTGTCCTATTGTTCTAAAGTTCTGTTGTGCATACATTTGTACACACAGCCACTTGATGATTGGCTGGCTTAATTAATCAGGTGAAAAGAATGAGGTCATCAGTGGACAAAAAGACGGTTAAAAGGGAAGATATTAATTTGTGATCTAGATAAAGGGGTCGGCTGCCCGTGATACCGTTATTTGGCATGGATTGGCTTCGTGGAGAATGTATCGAAGCAACATTTTGCATCGTGATTGCAACAAAAGTACAAAATGTGTTATCGTCACCGCTATGTATTTGTCCCATCTGTTAAATGATTGTTCCCTTATTTGCATAAGCCGTAGGTCTAAGCATGTTTGGTACGTAATTACGTAATTTTTGGTGTTACGTAATTTACGTAATTACGTAATTTACATGTACATGTGTACCCACGCAGAACAACAAGGAGAGCAAATTGTTTTAATTCAAAAGTTTACCTTTTCCTATATTAACCGGTTTGCCCCGGATGACGCACTTTTTGTTAACGCAAAGTTTTCCCCAGATTCAAAACGGATGACGCATAAACACGCCACGAGCAAGGCCGGGAATGTCTGTCAGCATCGATCAATGCCGGAAATGCGTGGGTGTGCTTCCCGGTACTATCGGCCTGAACCCGCCTCGGATCGAGTTTCGTTAAAATTAAAAATAAACTATGGGTTTTTTTAACTTCGGCTTCGCCTCAGACTTCCGAAACACCGAAAAGCAAATAAAAATGGATGCAAATGGAAATACTCGAACTTTGTGTTCGAATACATTTTTGTAATTTTTTGTTTAAATGATTGAGTCTTTACAAATCAGAAAAGGCACATTGAGTTCTTGCAGTTGAAAGCCTAAGATCGCCTTAAATCTAAAGACGAAGCCAGGGATTCAAAAAGAACCTATTTCAGCCAGACGTAAGACGGTGCCCGAATTACTTACTGTAGCTGGCAAGTGGCTGTAGCCACTACCATAGACTCTTGTGGGATTCCAAGCCATGGCCATGTACCGGTACATTGTAAATTCGGACACAGCTTAAAGTCTGTAGGACAAGTGAAAAACCCACTCGGGCTGTTACCAGTCATCCACATGAATAAATTACAATGGCCCTAACTGTGGGTAGTAGACCAAGGTGGTCTATGCGTTATTAATTGGCTAAATTGAACACAGGTGCTTGCATATACTGGATATTTCCAGGAAGTACAGTTTTTGTTTTTTTAACATGTCCGGGTCTGTAACAATAACAGAGTGTTCTATGTTTGTATGTATTGTGTATGAGTACATGTACATGGTATTCGCCTACAGGAAAAGATTGAATTTTTGTACCACAAGTAATTTAAGGGAAATAAACATTCATTTTATCCTGGAATTGAAAGTTAAAGCTTCTGATTGTAACCTAAAACAAAAATGGTGGGTCCGGCAAAAATTGGTAAGCATTCACTTTGCGCATTTATCTAATTCATATGTTTGTTTTGTGTTCATTTTAGGTTTTTAACCCTAACCCCTTGTTTAATTTACTTGGAACCTTCCCCACTCTTTCAAAATCCTACATGTACACTATGGTAACTGACGCACCCAAACTATCGGACTCTGATTATGGTAGTACATCATGTCTGACCCCATGTCAAGCACATTCAAGTTTAGTGGCAAGGTACTCACTTCCACAGATTCAATACAATGTATGCAGTTGGGTTTTAAAGGGATTTGAAGGGTTAGGGTGGTTTAGGGTTAAGAAGTAAACACGGGAGTATCTTCAGAAATACCGACAAGGCTTTGCTGACTAGGTAGAGCTAAGGGAACAAAATTATTCACCCACAAATTTCAGGAATATTCACAGCAACATTTTCCTTTCTCATATCATGTCTCACCCAATCCATCAACCTAAACAAATAAATAAAAACTCTTTTTTTCTGGCCGAATCATGCTTGGAGCTTACAAACCTCTCAAAGTGTTTCCTCCTTTAAGTCCAAAATTCGTAAAACAATTTACAATTACAAAGATCTACCCGGCCTGCTATTCGGCCGAGATTTTTTTTTTTTTGCCACAGATGTCATTGACTTCTTGTTTCAAAGCGACATGTCCGCAGCGTGTTTGAGGCTTTAAGTCCCACAAGAAAAGAGAAAAAAACAAACTATACCCCAGAGGGACAAGTGGTATTTTTAAATGTCTGTCGGAGAAGTGAGGATCACAATCGAGGTGTTTTTCTTTCGTTCATTCCTGTTCGATTTTCTTCTTCTTCCTTGCTTTCCAGTTCTTGATCAAACTAAAATGGCTGTATTGCCCCGAGGCTCGGCAAGGGTAGCATTTCAACCGATTACCTGAGAGAGTGCCTAGCTAGTGGGGGGGGGGGGGGGGGGGGGGGGGGGGGTTGGTTATTTGGTTGTCTTCAGCGTGAGGCAATTTGTTACTCTGGGATGGGCAAGCCAGCGGTGAGCCTGCAGTGGCCAGTGTTGCGAAGTTGTAAATTGGCCTCTTCAAAATGTTGAAAGTGAAAAAAAAAAATGAATCAAGTCCTCAGGAATGTAGATAGAACAAGTACAGGGTAGAAAAACAGAAAAAGCACCCCCACCCCCACCCCCCCCCCCCCCCCCCCCCCCCACAAAAAAACCAAAAAAAAACCTGAACAACAACCCCCCCAAAACAAATCACCAATAATTTTTTTTTATACAAAACCTTTTTGGATAAATGGTTTAACACATACAGCTTAATACAATGTACTTCTAATAAAACTTTAGGACCCGTTAGCTTCAGAAATTATAACTGTCAGAAGAGGTTCAAGTCCATCATACAAGAAATGTTTATTTTTCAAGAAATGTTATCTAATGACGTTGCTGTAGCATTAATTTCAAAACCAAGTACTTCAATTCTATCAGCTTTGTACAATGCAATGTACTGTACATATGTTGTACATTGTGTACATGTACCTTTTACAGCATAAACTATCTAGATTCTGTTTCAGATGATAAATGGTTTTCCCCCGCCCACAGAGCCAGAGGGAGCAATTTCTCTTGATGGGGATTTCTGCTCACAGCACTCGAGGTGTCGGAAGCTAATTGCTCCTCCGAGTCTCAGCAGGGAATCGATTACTCACATTCAACTTACATGTACATGTAGACAACATATGCTCAATGGAGCACTCAATGTAGAAGAACATCTGTAAATTCCAGACTGCGAATGTTACTCAGAGATTTTTGAAATCAAAGACTTTGTTTTAGGACTTTGGATGCAGGAGAGTTCATTTGGCGTTCTTCGGCCATTTTGGAAAATGTAGTAATGTTAGCTACACATTCTGGGTGTCGGCAAGATTTTTTTTAATCGAGAGGGAGGCAAATCACTCGCCAGAAAGCAGCAACGAAAGGAGAGGGGGCTGCTGGACATTAATCGATGCTTTGTTCAAGACCGCAACACCTGGGACTATTGTAAATGGCTGCATTTTAGGCCCCTTACGCCAGGTTTCGAGTTTAAACTACACCTTCCATTGAGTCCGAATTTATATATTTTTAAATTGATAATGTAAAATGGGACCCTTTTTAAAAACTTTTATGTACTGATTAATTTATTTAGAGTACCTTTAATAAATAAAAGTCCCCCCGAGGAATAGAAAGAAAAAAAATGTGATTCACACATTTCGTGTCCGAGTCACTGCCTAGTTAATATTGTATACTTACCGGTATGTACTTCGCCTCGCCCCTTCAAAGCTCATTACTGCAGATTGAAGAGTAGATCGGAGCGCACAACTGCAAGTAAAATCCTTTGACAAACTTAAACTGATGTACACAAGCCAATAATCCCCTTGACCTGTGAGATTGGATTAACGGACTTAAGTCGGTCCATGTGACCATTGAATGACTCATGAGGGGGCAAGGACCGCCAAAGTTCCGGTACTCTTTATCATTCGCTTTATCATTGCTCGTATCATGGAACATGTCCTGAAATATTGTACATACCCACAGACCGTACATGACTTTTGGTTCCATCCATTTCTGAAAATTACAGCAAAATAAAAATGTAGTACGGTACCGGTATGTGACCTAGTTTGACAGCTAGTTCGTGATGGATTGAATTTAAACATACATGTAGAGCATGAATAAGATTAAAACTGCTGCAAACTGCTTACTGGCTGGAATGACCTGAAATATACAAATCAAATAAGTTAAGAGGGCCTCCCTTACACTGACCTCATGTACCCCTAACACCCACCCCCCTCCCTTCACTTGAACCCTTTGAGCACCTTGCAGCAATCGGCATCATTTGTCAAAAGTGAAAACTCTGCGTAGTGCAGCGAGATCCATTAGGTCAGAAATCTGGTCAAAGGTCAAACTGCTTCAGAGTCTCTAGTCACCCAATTCAGCAGAATCCATCACTAGCATTGTTCACTGGGGATTAGCTCTCATACTCTTAGACTGTGGTCGTTTATGTACTGGTGTTGACAGCTAAATGCATCAAAGTGCAACAGACTTTTTTTACCTGATGCACGGCGCTGTGTCTGGCAGGGTTTAAGGTGCTGTATTTATCCCCCCTGGAAACCCTGACTTCATTTCCTGTAGGATATCGCTCACAGGTGTGAGTTTCAGGCAGGCAGTTTTACTGCCAGGAAAATCAAATGAAGCCAGCGTTGTGGTTACATTTAGAAATTGCTGTATACTTTTATAGTTTTAGCCTGGGGCCCTTTTGTTTTCTTAATGAAATCTTAAACCTGTGTTCTTTGCATTTAGGTACATTGCACCGTAGTGAAAAAAATGTAATAATGTAAATTACATCAGAGTGCAAATTGGAAAGAATATGTATAGTATGTCAGTTGACAGGGTATGAGAGGGTTATTGTATCTTATTTAGTCGAATGCGCAGCCGAAATGGCAGCATCGAGCTGTATATACTCCCGAGGGAGCTAAGATGAGATTTGGAATCTCTCATTGGCCCAATGAGCAGGGGTAATAATACTGTAGCCGCCGTAATATCTAAAGGGTGATATGGCATGATGTTAAACCGATACTACTACAAGTACATGAACCTTCCATTAATTTATATTTTTCTCTCTTATATTATTTTTATAGAGAATTTTCCAGACAGCATTCAGTCCCGGCCTCTTCCTAGCACCCCGTCCCACGGCCCGGTGGATCTCCCACGATGGAACTCGAATGAGGAGCTCAACGCCCAGGACGATCCGGAGCTCTTCGTGGTGCTCTATGACTTCAGTGGAAGCGGGGAGAACCAACTCAACGTTCGCAAAGGTATAAACCCCATCAGTTATATTTGTTTTCTCTTTACAGTAAACCAGATTGTGCCGGGATTATTGTTCACATTGACCAGGCCGAGACACAGGATTGTTTTTTATGAAGCTCGATGCGACAGGGGTTTAGGCCGGCATCTGTGGGTAGCCCACCTTGTTATTTCCTGGTCATGACCACTGCGAGCTGGTCGCTGACAGATATTTCCAGCCTTGCCAATTGACAAGTTTATCGGTCTGCCGTTTTAAATTCCGGAAAAACTTTGCGTGTACATGTATACATATCATCCGAGGCGAAATGATTAACTTATTAAAAACAGCACAACAGTTTGAAAACTAAAAAAACAGACAAATAGACATATTTGTAAAATGTTCTCCTCTTATAAATATTTGAAAACTATTTGACATTCCATTTTTGGTAAAATTGTATTGAAAAATGAACTTCTTTATACAATTTGGTTAAACCCCGTGCTTTTCAAGATTTCACTGGGGGTGCTGTTGCTGTGATGTCAAGTCAGGAAGATACTGTTTAGTTAAGCTTTTTGTTTGCTCAAATTGTGAGCCCAAAACTCATCGAAACATTTGACATTTGTTAACATCGGAAAAGCAATAAGAGAAACCAAAATTAAATCAAAAGAACACTTTGACTTTTTGCCATAACTCCTGACAATGTATCATGCTAAAACTTAAACTTCAGATTAAGTGCGTTATTAGCGTGACGCATGACGTCACAGTGGAGAAAGCGTACGCAAGTCGCTGTTGTAGCCAGATGTCTGTTTATTTTTAAGGCCCGTTGTAATTCAAACTTTTTTTTTCTTCAATTCTTCTCTCGGAAAAGATCACCTACCACAATAACCAGGAAAGACGTACAGAAACTCTGCTCTCTGACGTCACTGGTTACGGTTGCCACGGAAACCAATTAAACTTCATATCCACAGGATATTTCTCGTTTTCCTCTACGGCAATGGCCGGATCACGGAGTCCACTAATTTTAGCCTCGGCCTAATTAATTGGTGCGATTTGGTCCTATTTTAGGACAGTGGAAGTTTTCGATCGGATTCGGACTTTGTTGTCGGCTAATATGCTTGACCTTGGATTGTAAAGCGAATCGTAATGTTTTGCAGCTGTGCGTAACAACGTAATGCTTTTTTTTTTTTTTTTTCATTGGTGGGCGGGGGTGTCTCCATCGCATCCGCAAGTAACTTAGAGACTGGTGTGGAGTGGTACAAAAGTACACAGATCCTGTTGTGAGAAAGGGAGACACAGAGATATCAAATAGCATCCTATATATACACGGTGGATGGGTTTAGCGTTCATCCGTATCAAGGCTCTTGCAATCAATTCTGATTCTCTCCATAACGAACGTTCCCAATTAAAAAGAGCTAACGTTCACTAATATCCAAAATGAGCTGCGTCAGTTAATTGCTCAATGCATTGAAATGGAGTCTCTGTCTTCGACATGGTCCGTTCACCTCATAGATTGCCAATTTTTTTTGGAATAGTTGTTCTTTATATTGCTGCTATTTGCTGAAAAGTAAAGTCAGGTTTAGGACTTTGTAGCATTTTGGGGTTGTTTAGACAGAGGGCGATCTCTGAAACTAGCTACATGTACATCTAACTCTACCAAAAATAATTGTAGTTTGGACACAACTTAACTGCACCCCTGAATCTATCTACGGAGCTACATGTACACACAATGTACCGTAGCCTATATGCGTCCAGCTGCCTCAACATTGGGTAGAGTTCCCTGCCAATTTAGAGGCCTTGAGAGCTTGCCAAAAAAAGAATCAGTTTTGTTAACTCAAATTTAATCCCCCAATTAAACAAATAAATCCTCTAGAAGGGAGTAAATTCCCCACCAGGCATGAGACTGTTGGCTCTGATGTAGAACTCAACTAGCTCATTTCCTCGATGACCACGGATCATGAATAAAGATCTCGGAGGCCCCATTATTAATACCAAAACAGAAAGAAACTCTTATTTTGGTGTGGGGAAGGGGGGTTGTGTTAAAAACAAAATTGTATTAATTAATATTATTTAAATTTATTTATTTCAACATTCAACAGCAAGAGTGCCAATTACAGGATGAATAAGTGAGAGAAGACAATGTGAAGAAGTTAAAGTTATAGCGATAGGAGAAATAAAGACAGAATATTCTTGGAGGGGGGGGGGGGGGGGAAGGACCACGGAATCAGGCAGGGACTGCAAACCAAATCTACATACATGTATTGGCTTAGGCGGGGATTTGAACCTGGGTCATAGCGGTGAAAGGCGAGGAAAGAACTGCTGCGCCAACCTGACTCCCTCGTTGTTTAACTTTCGGCTGACCCCTTCGCCAGAATTACTGTCAATTAATCGGTTGAGAAAAGATGTGCTCTCTCCTGCTTCCCACATTACCGACTCAGTTGAATCTGACATTTTTAGGGAGAGTAGAGATTCAAAATAATTTGGATGTGAATTGCGGAGAAATGCCTGAAATGAACTCCGAAGTTAATGTCCGGTTAGAATGTGGAGACTTGGGGGAACGTTATTGTCTACTGGTACATGTACCTTGTGAGTGATATCTGTGGTTCTACTCTAGTGCTAAGACTGTCGGACTAGATAGTTCAGTTACAGTATAGGTAACTGGATGAATGCACGGGCATTTATTCGTGGGTTAGCTTAGGCTGTGGTCATCGCACAGTTTCTGGTCAACTGTAAGCGTATTGATGTACACCCTGTGTGTCCCCACTCAAACACAGTCACAACCAATGGCCAGTCATCACAGCCCTGATCTTGAAAACTAAACAATGCCTAGACCCATCTGTACCAAGTCAATCAAACTTTTGAAGTTGGAGTATGGCAGGTTTAGTACTGTTGGGTTCAGTACCAAAAATGACTGAACCTGTGTGAAGTTTGTTAGGTTTGGTATGCTTTCTAATGTGAGAGCTTAGGAAGTTAGGGTTAACCTCAATTGCCCGACCTACTTCCTGACGACCCACTTTTCAATACAAACTACCGGTGCATTTGTACATGTAGGCTGACAGGGAGTTGTCATCGGCTCATGTTTGTCACCTCAGGAGAGTAAGAATGCTGTCGTTAGGAACAAGGCTGTTTTTCCGGTCACTGAGATGCTCAGCAGCGGACTAAAGAAGAAAGATCGCGTCATCGCGGTGGGAAATACAGTAATACCATTGCAGAAATGAGTCTTGACTCGGATGTGAAAACAGATGTTTGGCACAAACATGTATACAACTACCGAAAATTAAAAATGTACTTTATATCATTTACTGTATTTACATGTAATTTCAAACTTTGCTATAAAGTCATCTATTGTAAGCGACTTTCATAATTTGTTTAGAAATTAAGTTTAACAGAACAAATTTAAAAATGAAGTATTGATTTTGGACTTGGATTGGAGACCACTGTGCTAGGAGTAATTGGTTTGTTTTAGTTTGTATGTTTTTCATGTGTGAATGGCACCAGTGTGTAAAGCACTGGTCTCCCACTTATGTGGCCCGGGTTCGATTCCCGACTCGTACCGTATGCGAGTCAAGTTGTTAGTTTTCTCTCCACCCTGTGCCATAGGAGTTTCACTTCCGGTTCTCCGCTTTTCCCCCTCCCTAAAAATCAACATTTACGATCTTTAGCTGTGCTTCATGGTCACATATGGCGCGTATGCCTTCAACTCGACCACGTTGTAGCTGTGTCCTTCGCAATTGACCTATCGCTTGTAGCCATGCCCCTTGGACAACATTATAGGAATTTATGAGGTAATCCTGGTTTGTCTCAGTTTTTGCGCTTTTCGTGTCGATTTGTAATTCATGTGATTGGTGATTAGACAATATTTTACAAGCTGCATTGAGGCTGCGTTTACGCGATTCTATCGCGATACGTAAATTCAGCACCCCAGCTGCACGTACAAGTAAGATGATTAGCCTCCCAATTTATTTTGTTTTGCAGGTGAGCATGTGCGGATCATCTCCTACAACAAGAACGGCGAATGGTGCGAAGCCAAGAAGACCTCCAATGGCAAGTCGGGCTGGGTGCCCTCCAGCTACGTCACCCCAGGCAACAGCCTGGAGAAGCACTCCTGGTACCACGGCCCTATCTCCCGCACCGCAGCCGAGTACTTGCTCAGCAGCGGCATCGACGGCAGCTTCCTGGTCAGGGACAGTGAGAGCAGCCGAGGCCAGCTGTCCATCTCGTTGCGCTTTGCGGGAAGGGTGTACCACTATCGGATCAACCACTCCCAAGATCAGACCAAGGTAGATTTAGACATAACCACCAGACAGGTGCTCAGGGCACTACAGCGTTGTTACCTTACTCATTGGGCCATTTACTCATTGGCCAAATTTGTTTTTTATCTGTCGGTAGTTTTTTGTAACCAACGAGAGCCAGTTCCCGACAGTGGCCGAGCTGGTCCACCACCACTCCAAGGACGCCGACGGCCTGATCACTATTCTGCGCTTCCCGGCGGCCAAGACCAACAAGCCCACGATCTATGGCGTCTCGCCGCAGCCGGACGAGTGGGAGATTGAGCGGACGGACATCTCCATGAGGAACAAGCTTGGCGGGGGGCAGTACGGGGAGGTGTACGAGGCCGTTTGGAAGAAGCACGGCAAGATCGTTGCGGTTAAGACAGTCAGGGTAAGTAGTAACTAAGTAGTAAACTTAAGACGATCTTTCCAAGCGGTGATATATATTTATGTTTGCTATTGTTGTAATAATAAAAAGACCAACCACATAATTTTGTTGTGTTTTTGTTTGGTCATTAGGAAGAGAACATGAGAGTGGATGAGTTTTTGCGAGAGGCAGCAGTCATGAAGACAATCAAGAATCCCAACCTGGTCCAGCTACTAGGTAAGAATAGGAACGTCCAATAATATAGAGATTCTGCTTACCGTGGCTTATGAGTAACAAGATGTTGTAAAGAAGCTAATGTGCGATGAATTTCCGAGCTAACGCTGCAGCACAAAATGCTGGCCATAATTACCAAAATTTGTGGCTATCAGAGCCACCAAGTTTGACTAGATCACCCAACAGTCACCAATTACTTGCATGCCATAACTAACGATTCTGTGCTTGCATAGTTTATACAGATTTTCTGTGCTAGCTCCTTATGTTAAAATTGCTTCTCATGAGTTAAGTGCATACACTGCTTTCATGTTTTTAACCTCTGACGTTTTTTGTTTCTTTCTCCATGCAGGTGTGTGCACCCGTGAGCCCCCCTTCTACATCATCACCGAGTTTATGCAGCACGGCAATCTTTTGGAGTACCTAAGGGAGAATGATGACAACACACTGCCGGCCGTCACGCTGCTCTACATGGCCTCACAGGTGGCCGCTGCCATGTGCTACTTGGAGTCCAAGAGCTTCATTCACAGGTTAGGCCCATCCCAATCTCAATAACCAACCCCATCTCCATCCCCAACCCTACCCCCAACCCTACCCCCAACCCTACCCCCAACCCTACCCCCAACCCTACCCCCAACCCTACCCCCAACCCTACCCCCAACCCTACCCCCAACCCTCTCTCCACTGCCCAACCCTCTCTCCACTGCCCAACCCTCTCTCCACTGCCCCACCCTCTCTCCACTGCCCCACCCTCTCTCCACTGCCCCACCCTCTCTCCACTGCCCCACCCCACCCCACTGCCCCACCCCACCCCACCCCACTGCCCCACCCCACCCCACTGCCCCACAACTTTGCATGTATACATGTCTTCTGACACAAACTGGTTAAAATTGTCGGTATAGCACTGATTAAAAACATTGGTTGCCACAGCATTTAAACATGCAATGTTTTTGTTTGGGGGTTCCCTCCTAGGGATCTGGCTGCTAGGAACTGCCTACTGGGCGAAAACCACCTGGTCAAGGTGGCTGATTTTGGCCTGGCCAGGATCGTAAGCGGTGACATCTACACGGCCCAGGCCGGGGCCAAGTTCCCCATCAAGTGGACAGCCCCGGAGAGCCTTGCTTACAACAAGTTTTCCAACAAGTCTGACATTTGGGGTGAGTTGGGACAAGACTGAATTGATTTCTGTAATTCCACCATCTGGTTTAAATCTCAATTCGATTAATACATCTGATCGTTTTTCTTTTGCCCAGCCTTTGGAATCTTACTCTGGGAAATAGCCACTTACGGCAGCTCTCCGTACCCCGGCGTTGAGCTCCAGCATGTCTACGAGAAGCTGGAGCGAAACTACCGGATGGAGCGGCCCGAAGGCTGTCCGGCCGACGTCTACAAGCTCATGCTCAAGTGCTGGGAGTGGAGCGCGACCGACCGGCCCAACTTCACCGACGTCCAGGAGGAAATGAACAACATGTTCCAGAATTCCAGCATCAGTGATGAGGTGGAGAAGTCCTTGCACCGGAGACGAGAGCCCCCGATGCTGCCGACGAAGAACCGGAGCAGTCGGAAGGGGAGTGGGGCAGGGACTGAGGGGGCCGAGCATCACGGCAGAGGAGGGGGCAAAGAGGCTCCTCCTGGGGGACAGGGCGATAGCACCAGTAGGTCCCGCTCGTAGGTTTGCCCTTGCTCTTGCACTGCTTTCACTAACTTCCTGGCAAGGACTAAAGCGCTGTGTTTGGGGGAATGGGGTAGATGTCACATTTAGGTGATAAAAGGCTGTGAACGTCCTGCAGGTATATTTTGCGTCGTGACCCACTAACCACACAAGGTTAGGTGCCATGCACATTTGGGTAGAGGTATATATATGACACTCTTTCTGAACCACATTTGTAAAAAACAAACGTGGGATGCATCTAGCGCAAACCTGGTAAAGCTGGTTTATACTTGGCACAAATTTTACGTCAGGGAAACATTTGCATCGTTAGACAAATGTCGTAAAATAGATAACCTCGGGGGTTATTTGCCATTGAAGTTAAAACAAATTGCAGTTGAAATAGTTATGGCTGTTTAGTGGTTTTAAATACCATCCAAATAGACATACCAAACCTTGAAATACCCTTTACAAAATGTCCAGTCCAAGTTCTAGTGGGCCATATCACGGATAAATTAAAGCTTGACTCTATTTGTTGCGTGGGAAAGGGGGAGGAGAGGTTAATGCAAAACAGCAGTAGTCCTTGCCATTCCTACTAACATTTTCATTTGTTACTCTAACGTTGTAGTGTCATTCTTTGTACTCTACGTGATTCATTATCATTCACTGAGTTTTTTCAGCACTGTGGATTGTGCCAGGCGTACGAACAACTCAAAGCCCTAAAACAAGATTCCGAGATCCAAATTGTTTGTGAAAGAGACTCGGTAATCTTGAAGTTGTTCCCCTCCCAAAAAGTCAGATTTGATACGTCTCGGGTCTATGTGTGTTGTGTAATGCACGTAAAAGAACCCGGAAAAACTTATCGCTAAGAGAAGGGGTTTGCCCCAGTGTTTCTGGAGGATCAAGACAGCTACCTTCTCGTGGTGATCCGGCTAAGAGAAAAAGGACCTCTCGAACTAAAGCTGTCAATCAGGACTTTGGTCCATATGAAAGAGAGAGAGAGGGTCTATTGCACGAAAAACAAAATTTTAAAGATTTATTTTTTCTATGATCCGTTCGCAGTTCTTTTATGTACCTTTACACGACTCGTCTACATTTTTGTTGCAACCGTTAAAATTTCTGCCATCAGAATAGAATCTTCTGACTCTTCTGTCTCTTTCTTAAAATAAACTTTCATGTAAGTAATAAATTCTAGGAACATTTTAACATTCTGTTGGCTTTTGGTGATCAGTTTGCGGGTAAAAAAAAATTAAGAGTCGCAGAAAAATGCATTTGTTGCAACTCGCTTGATGAGAAATACGGGGAAACCTAATATGCTTTTGCATGTCGTTAATGTTTGCATGAAGAAGTTTTTACGAAGTTGACTTCCTTTTTCCCCTCTGTTTTGCATGGCTTATAAATCTGTCATATCTTTCTTCAGATTTCCTTTGATTGCTGTGCTTTGTATGATGATTAGCTCTCTTCTTTATCAAACTGTCACTAAGTACAATTCACCTTGTTGTAGTCGAGTCCCTTCATGAAGCCAGTCACAAGTCCTTTCATAAAGGCAGTCACAAGTCCTTTCATAAAGGCAGTCACAAGTCCTTTCATAAAGGCAGTCACAAGCAACTGGATGAACAATGACAAAGGAATGCTTTTGTCAAAGCTGATTTGAATAGCGCGTGATTTGAATTGGAACTGAAGGACTTGTGATGGACTTGCGGGGACTTACAGGGACTTGCAGGGACTTGCGATGGACTCGCGATGGACTCGACTACATCCCTGCCTTGTTTGCAAGCCATTGCTGAGCAAAATTTGCTTCCAAAAACAAAACCATTTTTACATTTGACCTTTTCTACTGTTGAAACCACTCTCATTTGTGGTACAGGAAAAATAATCTTTTAAAATTACAACAAAGCTGCAATTTCCTTCCAAATCAACCCATTTTTAGCAATCATTAACCGTAACCCCCTAGGCCCTTTCGGCTGGGAACCATTCTTAATCCTGCAACATCCTCCACTTGCCACCATGAAAAAATTAGAATTCAGCCTCAATCCTCAAATCTTGAATTTGCCTCAATCTTCCAAAATCCTAAAGAAATCCAACAATCCTCCAACAATCACTGCAGTGGGTTGAGGCAGTGTTGGTGACATTCAAAAGTAGTGCATATGATGTAGAGCATATAGTATAAGGCACATTTATGCATGGTTGAACAAAAGCAAGGTTGGGTACAGCCTATCAACTCACACAATGCCTCCTCCAAAATCAAACAACACTTTTTGCCATTCCGCCTCAATCTTCCAAACACTGCCAAGGAAGATTGAGAAGGTTGGGGATAATATTTTTTTTATTGAACCTAGATCTTTAATCGTTATAATCATATTCATTTTGTTTTGTATGGCTAAGTGTCTGTCCAGGCATTGCATGCTTTATACTGCATGAGAATTTCCTAGTTGGCAAAGCCGCAGCCTCTTAATGCTATCATTCCTCTTGGCCGAATTTCTTACAATCTGTTCACATTTTTGTTTTAAAGTTTGATACTTGCATATGATTCTTAGCACCATTCCGCATGATGATTATTTCACTTTACAGATTCACTACTTTACACCAAAGTTAGGAGGCATTTTATTATTTCAAACAAATTATTTACTGTTCTTTTGTTAATATTTTGACGCGGGAAGTGACTTAACCAGTTCGCGCCGGATGACGTATATAAACACGCCACGGGCAAAGCCGGAAATGTCTGTCAGCAGCGAGCAAGGCCAGAAATGCGTGGGTGTGCTTCCCGGTACTATCACTCTGAAGTGCCCGCCTCGGGTCGAGTTTCGTTAAAAATAATCCCCCGCGTCGGCTCGTTGATGTTAAAATAATCCCGGCGCGAACTGGTTAAAGGGTTTGCTTTGGCGTAGCACTTTTTTCTGTTTTTAAAGGATAACCTCATTTAAAATTGATTTTCCAGACATTTTTTAATACTAAATTATTTTGAATTTCTGAATGGTTTTAATCAAATTGGGCAAGAATGGCTGTTTGTCAACAGTACAGTAACTCTGTTTAATCATCTGTAAACGCAACGTAAATCTAGAAGAAATCATGATATAATGTAAGGGGGAATTAATAAATATGCATTTTTTTCTTTCTATTTTGCTCACAGAACAAAGACAAAGCCCGCAAAACTCCCCCGAACATAATCGGAAGAGGCTTCCCTTCAAGATTCCCAACCTTCCCCGCAAGAAGACGGACCGACCTAAACAGCAAGACCAAGGCAGCCACCACCACCAGCACCAGCAGCATCACTCTCATCACCACCATCCCCAAGAGAAGCAGATCAGCTCAACCGAGGAGGATGTCGCCACAAGAGGGCAGCACATCAACCACCAGGAGGTCCCCGAGAAGCCCCGTCGGGGCTCGCCGATTCACCGGCAGGAGAACGGAACGGTGCGCCTCCACGATACTCTTCACCAGGAGTTGAACTCGTGCTTGCTCAACTCCTCCGTATCCCATGGCCAGACTAGCTCCGAGAGCGGTGGGGACAATAGCGGAGGCTCGGGCCAGAGTGTGCGCGTTGCGCTCCGGCCGCCCATCAATGGGCGCAAGAAACCTCGCAAGGAGAGGAAGAAGAGTGCCGACGAGGCGCTGATAGAGGTGCAAGACGAACCTTTTCCAATCCCGCGATCCTCCTCATCAAGCCCAACCTGCGAGGGCAAACCCAGGAGGACTGAAGCACTGCCAGAGGTGATCGAGGAGAATACCATGAGGCGCAAGGCTCTTAAACCTCGCCCCAAATTGGACATTAAGAACCGAGATCTTACCCAGGAGATGGACAATGCCAAAGAGCAGCTGGTTAAGACCAAATCGCTGCCCTCTATTAAGAAAACATCCCTGCCGCCTCCCCCAACAAGCCCACTGTTGAGCCCCGAACTAGAGAGTCCCAGGGGAACTTTACTCAATTATGGAACGAGAACCCGGGACAGAGGCAAGCTTTCCCGCCCGACTGCGCCCCCTCCTGCGCCCCCTCCTGCGCCCCCGGCCGACGCGGTGTCGTCACCCACGTCGGAATCTAGTCCAAGTCCCCATGGCTCTCCGAGCAAATCCTCTCAAGGGACCTCCTCCTCCTCATCATCAACCAAACCCACCCCGTTATCCCCCAAACCCCAAATCATAGGACCCAAGCCCATTCTCAGTCCCAAACCTGACCTGACTAGCCCCAAATACCAGCAGCAGTGGGCTCTGATGCCCCCAAAGCCCCAGAAGCGGACCTCCATCCAAACGAAGCCCCTGCCTGGACAGACGGAGAATGCTACCAAGGGAGGACCGATCTCTAAATCCTCCATCCTTCAGCTCTCCGATTCCCTGAGCTACAATGCCGACTCCATCCAGGAGCACCGGGAGTTTGGCCGGTGTAGTGATCTCTGCGCAGACCTGGAGGTCTTTTACAGTACGTGTCTCAAGTACCTGGATTCGCTGCCCGTCCGGACGCGCTTCTCGGTCCGGGAACACTTGAGTGTGCTAGACACGCACGTGCAAAACTTGAAAATGAAGACGACGACGGGCTCCGACGTCCAGCTTGGGTCAATCCTCGGCGATGTCCAAAAACAGATGGAGGATATACGGTCCTTGATTCAACGATAGGGGAGATATGGAAGATTGTATAGTATATTATTAATATCTTATAACTCTTTACAATGTGCTCTTTCAGATTTCAGGCATTGCTGACGATGTCTGTCAATAAAACACTTTGAAGCATTTCATTCTCTACACATGCCTTTTGCCATGAATTGAAAAAAAATGCCACCTCGCATGGAAAAACAGAATTATATCGCAGTTCAAAAATATTTATAATAAGCGTCACTAAATGTTCTTCAAAAGTTTGCAATGAGCGAGTTTCATTTACCTAAGTTTAAGTTTCAACTTATCTTCCAAACCCACAATATTTTCTTAACACGCTCCAACTTGAGACAAAAAATTTACTTTGCACAACCTGCCTTAATAAGATCATGTATTAAGAAGACCTTTTAGAATGTTGAGATGCCTCATCTAAGTGTTTCTTGTAAGTAAAGGAACGTGCGAGGTGAAGACATTTCAATTAACAAAAAAAATAACCACAAAATTATATGATTATATATGTATATGTCACGTGTTGTATTTGTATATGTACTGTAACATTGGGGTATTGCCTGCCTTGTATGATATTAAAACAAAAGTTTTAAAAACTTAATTCAGCATACCAAATCTATTATGAATATCCATGCCTTAGGAAGAATTTCGAAACTTGAATCCTTTGGTTCCATTTGGAACAATTCCTCTAGACTTCATATTGAAACAAAATTCCATATGGAAAAGCATTCCCGTATGGAAAAGCATTGGGAAAGCGCTTCCCGTATGGGAAAGCATTCCCATAATTGGCTTCATCAATGCGTAGTCACACCCCTAAAAAAAATCCTCCTTATATCAAAACTATCAGAGAAAAAAATGAAAAATCAGTCCAGTATTATAACAAATCTTCTAGAGCCTGACCTTTTGTCATTGGCTTTGATCTTTCAGTTTTATTAATTTGTTGTTATATTTGTTTTAATGTATTTTCAAAATTCGTATCAATTTTCTATAGCAATTCTTATACAATGCCTGGAAGGTTATGGGATCGTGTGTCGGGGAATTATTCATTTCAGGCCCCGTCTCGCTGCAAAACTGGAAGTTCCATTCCACGGAAAATAGAGGTTATGTAACTTGCACGGTCACACCATGGAGCAGCTTCAGGTCACACATTTAACAATCGGTGACGGAAATTTATTCAGGCATTGCACAGAGTAGATAATGAATGATTCACATTCGTGTAATGAACATTTCAATTCAATTTCATTCGGTGACAAATGAAATGTTCCATGTTTTATCCCAGGATGTGTACTATGAAATATTCCATCAGTCACTGTATGACGACACATGATTCTTACAATTGCACTCATAAACGTCACTTATTGAAGCTAAGATCTGAGCAGCAACTAGATTTGGTGAGTTGTGACAATATCTTCAACAATATACTTAAAATCGTTGCAGTTTAGCAGTTTAAGGCCAACATTTTTGAACTGCTGCAAAAAACCCCAAAACTTTTCATTGTCAAGTTTTGTTATTACCACTACCAGTCATAAAGTTGTTCAACTACCGGGCCGTTTTCCAAACCACTAGCTTTGGCTTCACTGCGGCTCCAGCCCATTGCTAAACTGCATGCTTAAAGCCTGAGAGAAGACGGGGTTTGGTAAACGGCCCATGTTCGCTCATGGTTTTGCCATTCGTATAGTGTGAGGCAAGCTTACCCAGATTGTAATCATTGCCGAGTTTTACACTTTCTGTTGTCAAGGAAGGAAGTAGGTAGGCCGCGTCAACATGCTTGTGATATTCGACTCTGACGTCAGATTCCTGCATATCCAATCAGAGAAGTTGTTTGTGATCAGAGCAGTGACCAATCGGATTGAACGGCGCACAATTGATTCTTGTTCATATGTCTTTCGATAAGTAACAATCAAGTCAATATTTTCGTTTCAGGAGTTTTAAGCAGTTGTAATTTGTTTATACATCTTAAAAGAGTCTAAGTCTGTAGAGATTTTCAAATATTGTCTTTGATATACCCAGTTATGCAATGATTTCGAGATTTTTTTTTTTTAATGACAAACGGTTGGGAATGCAATTGAAGTTGTTCAAATTTAAGCACTGCTGTTGTTCACTGTGCGGAGAGCTGTCTATTAATGTAACATATGCCGAGATTACAAAAATAAAACATTTTGCTGTATGCTGTAATTATTTGTAATAAAAAGTGATTATCTGAAGCCTATAATTCAACCATTGTTCCTGTGTGCATGGTGGTTTTTAATCATTTTAAAGTTTTCCAAGTTTGCCAATTTCATAGAGCTGCTAAGCACAACAATTTGCTGAGCATGACAATTTGTCCTTGGCAAAAACAAGGTTACAGACCAAATGTTTACCTGATCTTTATTGTTCTGGATTGATAATCAGCTGTTTTCTTGCTTAGCATGAAAAACATGTATAATTTTGGCTAGTAACCTGTTTTTAATGAGCAAGACTTTTTGTGCTAAGCAAATTTTTTTGCTTAGCAGCTCTATGAAATTGGGCCCAGCTCATGAAATTGGTCCCTGGAAGTTCTCTTAGAAAATGGGTTGCGTTCCACTTGCAAACGGTGCAGACGTTTGCCAACAATGGCTGTAAACTTGCATGCATGGCAAACGATAGTCTTTAGGCAAGACAATGCTTAATCCAGAGCCACGAGAGGGCTTATCATTCACGAACCAGTCGGAAACGGGTTGTTTCCATAGAGATATGTATATAGCTCTATGGTTGTTTCCCACTGGTTAAGGGTTCGTGAGTGCAGTGATAATGGTTTGTCGCGATAGCGCCCTCTCGTGGCTGTGGATTAAGCAACGTCTTGCCCATAAACACCAGGGGGTGCGTTCCACTTAAGCGAACGTTGCCAACGTTGGCCAACGTTAGCGTTGTTCGCGTGAGTGGAACGCAATGTGCGCCAATTATGTTGGCAAACGTTAGCGAAAACGGCGAACGACATTTCGAGCTGTTTGCTGTTGGCCAGTGACGTATTTTAAAGATGGCGGAGAAGTTAGCAGCCGACAGTTTTCTTTTTACAGTTTTGATTTACATTTCATACTTTTCGTTATAAACGGTGGATCGTTTTGAGCAGTTACAGGGGTCTTCTTAATTAAAAAAATGAGTTGGACAAAAAACAGCCAACCAAACGATGTCACTGTCACTGGGCACCGCCATTTTGAAAACGTATTTTTTTAAATATCGTTCCACTTCAACTAACGCAAACTCAAAACGTAGGCGAACGTTCGCGCAAACAGTTCGCGTAAGTGGAACGCACCCTAGGCAAACGATGGCAATAATCGCGTGGATGGAACACGCCCATGTCCGTTTTTCAAACCTCACCTTAAGCTCCAATCCGGCTTTACCACCATTGTCAAACTGTATGAACGAAGCCATACGGAGACGAAGCTTGAAATTGGTAAACGGCCCAGGTGTTGACTATACAAACATATCAAGCCGGTGTAAAAATCCAGCCAATCACTACGCTGGCTTGAGATACGTAGTTCAGTGGGAAAAACTTGGTAGCCAATCACCGTCTAGCGTTGCAGTGACCAGACGACATTGTTTACGTTCTGGCTCTGACCATCATTGTGCAGCGCATTCCGATGCGAAGAAGGCAGAACGATAAGTTTAAATCACGGGGTTATTTTGAGCCAACATAATTGGATGAGAAACCTCAAATATACCGACAAGGATTAAGGTGGTGTTTTGTCCACGGAGCGAATATATGTGGCTAGTAATGACGAGCGGTTGAAATATGGAAAGCGTTTTGCTGAAAGAGTTGCTGAAATTCGGTTCGTAAACAGAAGAACATTGCATTTGCATGTCACTTGGCCAATGTTGGACTGGGTTTTCTGTTGCATAAAGCGTATACGACGATTTGCGTTGTACACAAGAGAAGAGTTAAACATGGGCTACATGTCGCGTCATTTCAGTAAGACGGTGTAGGGGTTTTAGAGGTTTTCCATTCAAAGTGTGTACTATAAACACGAAGTACGATTTTTACAACAGCAAAATATATAAACAAATTGCTACTTTTAGTGCTATTTTTTTTTAAACTCGGTTCTACAAATGGTCTCTGTCTGAAATTACATCGCACATTTAGTGGAAGAAATCCACGAATCTGGCGATAATTAAGGGCGCCTTCAATAAGCCCAGATAATACGGACGGCGCGCCGCGGAACAAATGAACGGGCTAGCTTGGTCTTGACCAAGACTACCCAAAAATGAATTTGAACAATCCTCGAGTAAAACAATTGAACTATGTGAAATGCCAGGCAATTCACCAGCTTTGGTTTTCATCCGAACCCACACGCATTCCTGTTTGTAAAAGGGGGATCGAACACTATAGGATCGAGCCTTGCAAAGCCGCCTCAAATTCCCACCCTATTCTCGGGTGTTGCGTTGTTTGCACCGTAAACTTAACACATTTCAAGAACTTTCCGGGCAAAGATCATCTCAAAACCAACAGGAATATTAAATACACCCCAAGCGCTGCCCGAAAATTGATGATGAATCATTAACCCGAGTTTATTGATTTGCTACTAACAAATGCCCCTAAATCAGCGAACACGAAGAACAGTCAGCGGGGCGAATTAATTCAGTCGCTGGGTACTTCAGTTCAAGTGCACTGTAGCAGTTGCTAGACGCGCACGCAAGCTCGCACCGTATATACCGGACGGCCGAACATTATTAGCCCAGGTTAGAGTGGTTCAGTGAAAATATATAAAATTCCGCGCGGGCTGCCAAATGTATGGATCATTAATGTTATTAAACATTCATTAAAAAAACTGAAGGAGTGGGAAAAGTACGTCATGTTGTTGCTGCGCAAACCATTTTGCTAATGACGCTTGTTATCATTAATGAGCGCTTCCTATGTTTGATTCTATAGCTCAGAATAATGATGATATTTGGACTCAGAGTCATATAGCACCACAGAGCTTCTATAGAATCCATAATTTTGTTTAACCCCACGCACACCGTTAGGGTTTTGCCGCCTTCGCGCTTGCATGCTAGTCCAGGAAAAATAAGTTTTTACCTCAAACAAATTGCAACAAATTGTTTTTCACCACAGTGCACTTCTATAAGGTCCCTAGAATTACATACTAAAAGTCTACAAAAATCCAAGTGGTGGAAATACGACTAATTTGCATAAATCGTTAATCCCTGCCGCGTAATATATTTATTCCCATATTTGGGTATATATATATATTTTTTATTTTTTGAAAAGTGTATTTTGGTGATTCTACTTACATATCCTTACTTCAATAACATTTGCTAAATCATATAAGTGACTGAATAATTATGAGAACATAGTAATTATCAAAAATGACAACTTCGTGACCCTATAAATGTGCGAACATTACACTGTCTCCAGATATCATCAAGTAGTCAGTATTGGTGAGCTTCAAATTCACCAAGCTGCTTACTGGCACAGTTATCATATTTAAACCTTATGAAAAATCATAGGAACAATGATAACATTGTGATATTTAGCCCAGCAAACACAAACTGGGAGAAAATGGTGTGTCCCTAAATTGGGCTAACAAGTAGGTGAAGGGTTGCCTAACATGGGAGACTTGAACAAGTTCAAGGAAATCCCAAAAATACATTTTAACGTAGATAGGATTATTGTAAGCAACAACAATCTTTAATTTGGGAGGTTTCCTTGAACTTGTTCAAGTCTCTCACCTTAGGCAACCCTTCACCTACTTGTTAGCCCAATTTAGGGACACACCATTTTCTCCCAGTTTGTGTTTGCTGGGCTAAATATCACAATGTTATCATTGTTTATATGATTTTCCATAAGGTTTTAATAGGATAACTGTGCCAGTAAGCAACTTGGTGAATTTGAAGCACGTCAATACTGACTACTTGATGATATCTGGAGACAGTGTAATGTGCGCACATTTATAGGGTCACGAAGTTGTCATTTTTGATAATTACTATGTTCTCATAATTATTCAGTCACTTATATGATTTAGCAAATGTTATTAAAGTAAGGATTATGTAAGTAGAATCACCAAAATAAACTTTTCAAAAAATTAAAAATATATATATATACCCAAATATGGGAATATTATATTACGCGGCAGGGATTAACGATTTATGCAAATTAGTCATATTTCCACCACTTGGATTTTTGTAGACTTTTAGTATGTAATTCTAGGGACCTTATAGAAGTGCACTGTGGTGAAAAACAATTTGTTGCAATTTGTTTGAGGTCAACAAAACAAAATTATGTATTTTGCCTGGACTATGCCCCAACCCCGTCGCCAAATTCTCAATTTCGGCTCTTACTCTTACTAGTCTTACCATGGAGGATGGTCTTACTCAAAGCATGGAGAAATTCCTTCCTCCATGCTCAAAGTTGGCAGCACTGCGTTTTAGCTTCTTCGTAAAAGACGCGGCACGTGGGTCGAGTCATTTGGCTGATAATCGACAGCCGAAAAATGAGCCAAGACGCAGCTTCGCGTCCTCCCTATAGTGCTTAACCTTGTGGCTACAGATAAGTACAATTGTACATTGACCTATGACTTTCGAATGCAATTGGTAATACGTTTCACACCTAATGCAGGGACTAGGTTGTAAGAGGTATAATAATAGCCTCATTCATGCAATTATCTCCCAGAAGTTTAATCCCAGTGATACGTCACTGAAATGCGGTTAAAATGTCCGTTGATGCCTGCCGAGATCTACATCTGTTGTACCATAAAGCAAGGAATAGTTTCTTGTTCTACGAAGCAAGATACATGACAGAGGAACCCCCTCCCCTCCCCCCCCCCCCCTCCCCTCCCCCGCCCCCCCCCCCCCCCCTCCCCCCCCCCCTCCCCTCCCCCGCCCCTTGCGTGTTGGTCATTGTGTTCCCGGAATCTCAAGAATTCTTTTCATATCTAGGGGGATGTTTTAGGTTACAATAGCCGGGAATGTGCCTGGTATAATCATAATTATTATGGTTGAGGTTTGTCTAAACGCAGTGCAAACCGACTACAACACTAACTGGAAAAATCAGAATATACATTTTTATTAAAAGCAAGTGGTACTTTTGTCAGTTGATTTTGTCAGTAACAACTTTGGAACCCAACGTTTTCATTCTTTTTCTACTACAAATAGCTCGCGAACTACTGTACTGTACAGTCAGTGGATGACCACCATGACAGAAAGTCGTTTACCGCGTGTCAATGACCGTAAGCCGTGCACGCCGCTTTAGCGGGCTAAGGGTCGCCTGCAAAACATGCACACAACAGTCGGTGATGGAGGGGAAATGCACGGTGTCTTGTGGCTTGCTTGAGACTTTTGTCAAGGCAGAGACTTTGCACCTGAAATTCACCGTATTCCGTGGATTGTTCAGAATCTCCGACTCGGCTCGTTCAACCACGGTCCCAAGGTAGGCAGGAATTCATATTATTTCAGTTTGCCAATTTTGTTTACCTCTTTCTTGCGATCAAATTTGAATAATATCTGGTACACTGACTTGTTCACACAGCTTGGCACAGTTTAACTTTAAATTCTCCTGACCAAAGACACTGTTGCTATTATATCACGTGGTTCGGGGCAAGCCTTACAACCCCCAGCTCTGGAATAGTCTGGTGTTTTTCCGCCATTCTCAACCATTGTGAATAACGTATTGGTACTGAGCGTCTCTTACGTAACTATGCAGGAGCTTGCCCCGAATCACGTGATATAGCAACAGTGTCTTTGGTCTGGAGAATTCTAAGTTAAACTGTGCCAAGCTGTCAATGTACCAGATATTCTTCAAATTTAACACGCAAATGGTCAATTGTGGACCACTTGTGTCATTTTGTTTGTACTTTTTTGGAAGACCTCCTATGTGTTCTGTACACGAATCTCAACCGTGGACGTTTTGTCAACCGTGGACGTTTTGTCAACCGTGGACCTATTATCAACCGTGGACCTATTGTTCCTTGATTGTTTTCTATCGCATTATAAAGGTAACGCCATGGCCTAAACTTTGGCTCGCAACAAAATGTATGCGCTACAGTGACCTGTCAATGGCGTTTCCAACAGATATATATATCTATTTATATATATATCTCTATATCTCTTTTTGAAATAGAAATAGCTCTATTTCTGAATTACATGTTAAGTTTGCAGTTTGCACGCCATATAGATTTTAAGCTTTGGGTGACTTTAAACATTCACGTTGTATGCGATGGCCGCATTGCTTAAATGTGCTGTTAATTGTAAAGACATCGATAAAATAACACAGACAATAAAAAAAAAAGCCAATGAATAAAATCTACAACCGAATAAAATAACTAGAGGCGTTTAAACATTTAACACAGATCAATGCTTTCAAACACCTCGACACAGTCACAGCTGTGTAAATATTTTACTCTCCAATGAAATTTAATCAGTTTGATTTAAACATATTATGCTCCCATAAAACCCAATGTGTGAACTTAAAAAAAAAAAAATGTTGTCACACAGACGAAAAAAACCAAATATACCCAATAAATGTTGATCTTTGTTGCTGGGAATGTTTGTATATGCAAATCGTTAGACTTCAAAGCATTCGTATAATTATATGGCTACAGCCGCGCAGACATTAAAACAGACAATAAACACTAAAACAGTGTGTTTAAAGTTTGGAGAGGAATATATATTGGTAGCTCTGGTCTTTTAAAACTTTGGCGCTCTGCTGGCCCACCTTCGGAATTTAAAGACTCGACGAGAATAATTATGCGACAAAAGGTTGCCTTCAATCGTCACATCGTATAGCTAGAGGGGCCGGAGTGTCGCGTGCCAGGCAGGGGGAGTGTTCACACCGCGCGACCCCCTAGTGACCCACACACTTTGGGGTTATGAGAGGTCCCTGTATTCCATGGATTACATTTTTACCCCAGCCAGCCAGTTGTTAGAATTCTCAGAACGTTGGGAATACGTTTGGGCCTAATTCATTTAAATCGACGAATTTTAAATTTGCATGAGAACTCAACACACATTGCTCTTTTGTTGAGAGTTGTTTTTATACATATAATGGCTTAGCACTGAAAACCTGGATTGTTATGCTATTGGGTAATTGTTTTAATTATTAGGGATAATTATTTGAGTCCCCATGGTGTCTCACTTAAGTCTTTAACCATGAATAAAACAAACTGCCCGTTAAAAATGCTCATCTGTTTATTGACTTAAAAAGTCAATTTAGTCAGTTCATATCTAAAGACGTGATAATCGGAGTTTTATTGAATTCCTCGCGTACACGGATTGTGTTCCAAGTTCATTGTTCTGTGGACTACTGGTAGAAAGATCTGTCAGTCTTTCTCTCTTTGTTGTAGACTTGGTATTTGATTTGCTATTAAATAAGAGGCGCTGAGCTATAGAGTTTCGTTGAGCCTTTATACTGCTGTTCTCTTCAAGATGGTACCGAGTACCGAGGGTACAATATACAAACCTTTGAAGATTTAAGCGAAGATCCTTTATGGCCTTCCTCTTCGATGTCTGCTTTCATTTAACCTCGACCACCGAAACTAAACTGCACCGCCTCTTGAGCACCCCTCTCCCACCCATTGCATCATGGTTCAAGCTCACAATGCCCTCCCTATATAATATTTCCCTCCTAAACTCTTCCGTCGTCCAATCGCAAGTATATTATGCTCTACGCGGCGAAGTTCTGTCACTCACCAACTGGAATTTTGTCTCCTAAAAGACGGCCTGAAACAATTATCCCCTGAAAGCAAGCGTAGTATATAAGCAGTTTGGAATTATTTGTCCAGCGATCAAAATAATGCGCCATCTATAATCTCATTCTGTTCACAGCTCAACTAGATAGGCTTATGACACCGTTATTAGGAGCTATTAAAATTGAAGTGAACGTGACCGTTACTTAATCCACCTGTTTTTGCGCAAGAGTGACACCTCGATAATTGTTCACATATTTCTTGTGGTAATGTCTGCAGTCGGGATTTTCTATTTACATCCGTCCCATTGTCTCGGCCGCTAAAATGAAATCAAATGGTTAACATTTTAGAGAACGCTTGAGGTTTTGTGGCTGTGTCTATGATCAGCGGGTTATACATTCAAGTCGTTAAATGTGATTGTTGTCTCGAGAATGCCGTGTGCTATCAGGGAAGCGACATCTACTGCGACCTTCAAGCGCCAACTCAAAACTCACCTATTTCCCAGCTTATGATTTGTTTGTTTTACTGCATTTTCTGTATTTCATTGTATTAATTCTGTTGTTGATGTGAGGCGCTGTGTTCTTTGTAGAGCGCCATATAAATGCCTTGTATTATTATTATTATTATTAATTGTCTGACTCGATCACGATGTGCCAAACATCCAATACGTGCGTTTTGATGCTTTAGTTATATCATGGAGGAATAAGAGAGGTTTCCTCCATGGTTATATCCCCGTGTATAATGATGTAGTGGTGCGAAATACGGTACTCTCTCGAGACTTGAACACAATGGGGACAATGGGAGTGAAAAGGTCTCCAAAGGGTAATTTCTATAGATGAATTGGTCTCCATTGGGAATTTAACGAATTATATTTTGGGATTGTACTTAAATTACTCAAAAACTAGGGTTAGAGTGTATAGGTTAGGGTTAGTGTTTGGGTTAGGGTATAATATAAGGTGTATTGGGTCAACATTTCAACCCAGGAAAATAATTTTGGTTAAAATGGGAGCATTTTGAAAAACGTGCTCGACCTTTTAACTATTTTGTACACGAGAACAAAGCCATGTCTCCACAGTGATGAATTGATGGTCTTAAATGTGATTGTTGCTAAACTTTCGTTGTGTTAAAATGCGTCGTTCAAAAAACCGGACTAGTTTAAATTAAGGCCCCACATTTTGTTTGCAATTGGCTAGTCTGCGTTCCTTAACCAGTTCGCGTCAGGGTTATTTTAACATTTATTAGCCGAGGCGCGGGATTATTTTTTACCGAAACTCGATCCGAGGCGGGTTCAGGCCGATGGTACTGGGAAGCACACCCACGCATTTCCGGCCTTGCTCGCTGCAGACAGACATTTCCAGCCTTGCTCGTGGTGTGTTTATGCGTCATCCGTTTTAAATCTCGGGAATACTTTGCGTGTATATACGTCCTCCGGCGCGAATTGATTCCCGAAATATAAAAATATACTCTGTCTCGTCAGGTTTCAGTGGGCTCAGGGAACCAGACTACAAGAATAATTTATTCCTCGGGTTTTTCCAGAATTTCTCAACAGAAAACTGTTTTTAAACTGGTGAGTGTAACAATGTTTGCTGTGAAATACTAGCCCCGAAATCCATCCATTCTTAAAAATTACAACAAAAGTAAATTGTGTTTACCATACCTTTAAATACGTACTAATGGTTTTGAATACACAAACGGAGTAAAGTTTAATGGCCGATAAGTGCGATAATCGAAAACGATATGGGCGTCATGTTTAGAGCGTATTAAACACTTTTTCATTAGCCCTCAAGGCTGTGCGTTACTGTCAGTCGGAATGAAATAAAATTTGTTTATTTTAGCCTTAACATTCCAAGATCTGTTCCGTAAAGTGGAACTGGTAAAGCATGAATTTCAGACTCTATGAAATACGAACTCGTTGGTAGTAAATCCGATCACGTGAGAGGGTTTAACCAATAATGGGGGAAAAGAGTCCGATATGTTCCGATTTTCATGGGAGTCAGTTTTCATATAACACCAGCTATGAAAATATTGCTGTAAACCCCAGTTTGTCATGGTGGTCTGTGTCACTCAGCATATTACGGTCACGGGTTTAACATTTACTGTGCAAACGATGGAGCTAATGGTCGTGGCTTCAAGAAAGCGTGATATTGCAAGATACCGCTGCCGTATCTTGCTTCCCCAAATTTCGTAAGACCCAGACAAGACCAATGAACAATTTTGGGAGATGAATGGATGTTGTTTGTTTGCAGGTGTGGTCATCATACTTATATAAATTAAACATTTATAGTGACTTTTTGGGGCTATTTTTTGGGTGGGGTAGGGTGGTGCATTTCGTTTTTCTGAGTTTTTTTCTTTATATGGATTTGTGTGTGTGTTAATTGGAACATGCCGAAGTGGTATGAATAGAGTATATAAGAGGTCAGTCCGAGTTCCTCCGAATTTCTAAGTTCCTTGAATTTAGTGGTTTTAATTTCCTCGAAGATAATTCATGTGTTGTAATGCAACAAAAGGTTTCCGTGGTTAACTATAAATCTATAATGTGACAATCTGTCGTCCTCTGATGAAGAAGTCCTGCCAGTCTAGGCGTTCTAAGACAGTGACATTATATGCAGCTACACTCCAAAATGTCGTCAATCTGTCCCAGTCTTCTGTTGAGGTTTGATAGATGAGAATGACCGCCTCTAACTCCTCGTGAACATTAATGTTTACCAACATACAAATCAAGGCCCAATTTCACGGCTCTGCTGTCCACACCCGCTAAGCACAAGCATGTGGTTAGCATGACAATTATTGTTCCTAAAACAGGGTTACAAACCAAACTTGCCGGTGATGTTTATTGTTTGTGACTGGTATTCAGCAGAAATAAAATAATCCACAAGATAATTTTGGCGAAGAAAAAGAGAAACAGACCTTTCGATCCATAGCTCACCTCTCTACCAACTACCAACTAAACCCCCCTCCCCAAAAACTTGGGCTGACCAATGAAATGTTCACGCTCAGGTAACCCCCCACCCTTAGTTAAAACCTAGATCCGCCACTGTTGCTATAGGCCGTATTATTAAACGTTGGGGGCGCTGTGCTCACGGTATTTTGGGGTATAATTAAAAGTGATTAGGAGATAATTCACGCCAGTTTAAATATTCTTACAGCTCCAAATTGTTTTTCTTTCTAATATTCAATTTTTAGATAAAGTAAAGTTACTAAAACTACTTCAATAAACGCGATTTTGCCTGTGTTTGGTACCCAGAAAATGGCGTCTTACAGCGCCCTCATGCGGCCAGAAATACGGCGCATTGGCAAGTTGATTGAGAACAGGGGTGCGTTCCGCTTACGCGAACGTTGCCAACGTTGGCCAACGTTTGCGTTGTTCGCTTGAGTGGAACGCAATGTGCACCAATTATGTTGGCGAACGTTAGCGCAAACGGCGAACGACATTCCGAGCTGTTCGCTGTTGGCCAGTGACGTATTTTAATGATGGCGAAGCGGTTAGCAGACGGCAGGGTTCTTTTCACGGTTTTTATTTACGTTTTATACTTTTCGTTATAAACGGTGGATTGTTTTGAGCATTCACAGGGATCTTTTAAAGAAAAATAATGAGTTGGACAAAAAGCAGCGAACCAAACGATGTCACTTTCACTGGGCGCCGCCATTTTAAAAACGTAGTTTTTAAAATATCGTTCCACTTCAACTAACGCCAACTCAAAACGTTGGCGAACGTTCGCGCAAACAGTTCGCGTAAGTGGAACGCACCCCAGCCCTTCTTTACAGTTATTTAATGTATGTAGCCGAGTTGCAATTGTTCTTTCTCATTAATACAATGTATACATTTACGTACTATACGCAGCCGCTGAAGAAAAACAAATTGCGAACCGCTACTTTCCTGGGGTTAATAAGTGTCTTCCATTTTTATCAGTGTTTAGCGCCCTCACACGTTTGTATTATGCCAACTATATCTCTTCCGCGTGTAGCGTGAATTTCAGACTTCATGAAATCCGGACTGTTTAGTAGTATTGCGCATGTGCAAGTGCAAATATGTAGAGGCGTGACCAGTCACGGTCACGTGAAAGGGTTTAAAGAATAATGGGATAAAAGGGGTCTGATTTTTACACGAGTCCGGTAATCATATCGCACTGACATTGAACATAATGAACCATTATTCCGGGCAGTTCAGACCGTTTTTCAAACTTTCTTTTGTAATTCATTTGCTCACGTTTGAGCTCAAATTTGTCCTTCAATGAATGTTAATAAAGTGGGACAAACCCACTTTTAGTAGTCTCATTAGCAGCCGAACTTAAAAAATTGTCAGGTTTTTCTTTTCTTGGGCTATAGACTAACCGAACAAAAGTTGGTATAGGCCTAATTAAAAAGCAACGCACGTTCGCAAGACTTCTATAAAATGATATGATTCTTGTATTATGTTACGGATCGTGTTAAAAACATTGACTCGCCACAAAGTGAATGTGACAGAAAACTGAGGTCGGGTACATGGTTTTGTTTAGTTTTTAAGCTTTTTACAATTTCAGGGGCGTGGATGTGGGTCGGGTCATTCCAATTTGTCGCTTGTGAGTCAGGTCACTCGAACTCTTCCAATGTGTAGCCCCAAGCGAGAGATAAGTTTATTACCACACCGTTTGGTTTTGAACAAGACAAAAAACGATAAGCAAATAACCATTCAGCCTTAGAAATTAGTAAACACTACAAGCTAAACAAAAGTTACTATTCCACCACATCCCATAAATCTTGCCTTTGTGTGTATTTATATTATGTACATGTACATGTAAAATACATTGTATTGTGCTAACGAACAACTTTAGGATGCCGTGTTTAACCACGGAGGCTACGAACCGTGAACCGTGACAACTACCCGTACAACTCGAGGGTGGGAACGGCCTCTCACGCATACTGTTTGCCGCCTTTGTGTTCGTATTTTGCCCTCCCTGTTGTTATACTTATTGCAATATTTATGTAGATGTTATTCTGTACAGAAGTCCCAAAGAGCTCTCTATTTCGAGACAAATTCTTGTTGAAAAGTGGTTCCTTTTGGGGGCTGTCTTTAGTTTTTGTTTTTTTTCGTATCACAATAGTCGATAGAATCGCGGAAATAGCATCTATAGCCGCGTTCGCGTTGGACTATTAAGATTGTCAAAAGTTACCGTACGTGATTGTCAAAGTTCACGGTGTTAAATCCTCCGCTAGAAGCTTGGGCCTGTAGATCTTACTGTTGCGGAGGGTAAAATGGACAATTTGGCAATGTTACCGCCTGTCCGCATTGGATTTAATTTGGTTAAAGTTGACAACAGTCTCCGTAGGTTTTACCAAAAAAAGTCCAATGCGAACGCGGCTTAAGATATGCAAGTAGATTCGGCGATTAATTATGTTTTGTCCTCAATATTCTGCCCATTCAGCAGACGCCCACTATTACAACATGGCGTATTCCGTTACCTGTTGTTGTGTTACAAATACACGGCAACCGAATTGCCCAATCAGCAACTTAGTCCATGTTTTTGATCGAAATGACGTCAGTCGACTCCGGCTAGTCAAGGTGCGCGCGCGGGATCGCATAAAATTAGCGTGCAAAACCACTGACAAGCGAGTGAACCTATGCCTATGATATCAGAGTGTTGGGTTGGCACCAGGGGCCAATTTCACGGAGCTGCTATAAGCACAAAAATTTGCTTAGCACAAAAAAAGTCTTGCACATTAAAAACAAGTTATCAGCCAAAATTCTACGTGTTTTTCATGCTAAGCAAAACACCACCTGATTATCAGTCAAAAACAATAAAGACCACGTGAAAATTTGGTCTGTAACCTTGTTTTTACTAAGGACAAATTTTCATGCTAAGCAAATTTTTGTGCTTAGAAGCTCCGTGAAATTGGCCCCAGTTCTCTGTGATACTAATTAACCTTTATATCAGCTGTTTAAGGTACATGTCTCAGTGCCCGAGGTCGTATATCAACCGACCACATCGTGTATTCAATCAGTCCAAACCGCATCTATTATTAGGGAATTTCGTGGTAAACCTGTATTAAATTCTAACGGCCCATATATCTTTCATACACAATATACATTTTTATGATTTACCCGTATACTTCTTATTTCATATGAACAAAATACAATTTGAAGATGCTGTTAACAGCACACGCGACTAATCAACGGAGTGTGTACGATTAAACAAAAGAAACTGGAATTAAATGTTTATAACTTCGTTTTCCTTAACTCATTTCCGCCATTCTATGTGTGAAATAGACAAGTATATTACTACCGACCGACAATGTATGCCCGGTGTCATATGACAATCAGATCTCTATGGAAATCAGGCCCGTTTTCCCCCCTATTATTGGTTAAACCTACTCACGTGACCGGTCACTGTCCTAATAATCTTGAGCTTGCGCAATACTACACTCTGTCGACTGCTGGGGTAAATTGAACCTGAATCTATGACTTGCTCTGCGCGTTTCCTGGTCCAAACTGAGACCTTTCTGGATCGAATTTTGTCATGGTTGTAGTTGGAGAATTTGGCAGGATCACAGTTTCTAACTAACAGCCGCGTTAACTTGGAGCATTATACTTATTTAAGTCGTAGTCCTTTCTTAATGCTAAATCATATAATAGATAAATATATCGTCGCGCTCACCATGGACAGATTATCGCAATCATAACTTTACCTTGAATCGTTTCACACTAATGTTCCCGCTCTAAATGTTGCAAACAGCCAATTCCTGTAAAATTCATTACCGCGTTGATCTTTTTGATTGAACTGCCAAAGGTTTTATTCCTTGTTACCTCATGTTAAGTCGCAGAGATTCATCTTTTTATCCCGTCGCGATTTGTTGACGGACGCAACAGGTGATTTGGGGAATCGTAAAACCAGCGATGACTATATCGGACTTGACATCTGTTCCCCCGGCCGGCGTCGCGCGCCCATCGTGTAAGTTCACGTGTTGATGTACCTGAACATCCGCTGCCGTAATTTGTGACACCGTACCGGCGCAAAGGTTAAGGTCAGGGCCCGCCTGGGTAAAATTGAAGACGGTGGGCCGCAGCACGCAATATCGGGCGCAGTGGAACCAACACCGGACCGCCTTTATTATTATACAAACACTTGAAAGAGCAATCGGATCTCACACTTGAATAACATGGCCATCATGTCGGTAATTTGTCAAGCGACATGACAAGATTGAAAACAATCCCGCGTGTGGTATATTGATCAATTTGGAACTCTGGACTGGTGATGTCCATCCACTTACTGACCAGATGACTGACCAGACGGGGAATTGGTCTCGGACGGCTGCAGGTTTTTTTTCTGGGGTCAGTGGGTTCAAGTCCGAACATCAGACGATGGAACCTTTGGTTCGAGCATGGTAACGAGTGACACAAGTATTACAACGCGGCTGTTGAACACAATGTTAATACAGTTTGTCGTAGGACGCCGGGGATCCCCCTTTATTTGCAGGCCCGTAGAAGATCGATATATTTTGTCTACGGACCTAACCCTCCTCCCCCTCCCCCTCCCTCACTCTCCCTCCCCTTCGCTGGTTTTGCTTGGGGGTATGCCCCCACCTCCAACTAGAATAGGGTAACGACCGACCGACCCCCACTTTCAAAAGTGTTCCGCCACGCAGTGTCTCAAAGATGGATGCTGGTCAATAGATTGTAGCTCTAGCGACAGTCGTAGTTTATTATGATTAGTACATTGCCCCCGCTTAAGCTCGCTACTAAAATCACGAAACCTTCCTAAAACTCGACAACAAAACTCTCGCATAGATGGGCACGATCTTCTGCATATAACCTGCCGTAGCTTATGATTTGATCAAGGCGTTCAGAAGTGTGCCGTATACATGACCGGTACCAACGAGTGATTATTTTTATTTATCATCGACAAATCCTGATCTGTCATCCTTACAAAAACAAAGTCGGGGTACCCTTGCCCCTAGACGTATACCCACCCACTCTAATCCCATCTTTCACCCCAACTTGTTGGCGCGTTCTTTGTGTGGTTTCGCACTTCATATTTATCCCCCCCCCCTTTCTGCCCGCCCCCGAAAAAGAAGAAATCTCGGCAAATCCAACTTGACAGAATTTAATAACCATCATAAAATGTTACAATATTGCATGCTAATCCGTTCTGTGCTGCACATTCTCTTTACCCTGGGGAGCAAACGCTACACATGCAAGTTATTAATTTGGAGGCCGGGTGCTGTGGTACTGACCGCGGGAGTTTCACGCTGTTCTTGTTTTCTCTCTGTTTTTCTCTCGTTTGGTATCTTTCTTTTTTCTTCTTCCAATACTATATACAACACGCGAGCTAACTTTTAACTTTGGTGCACCTCTGCAGATATACCGGTGTGGTATACAAATTAGACCCCCGTAAAAATCGGACTCCTTTTTCTACTATTGGTTAAACCCTTTCACGTGACCGGTCACTCTCCTAATTTTCGTTACTGAGGCATGCGCAGTACGACCAATGAATCCTGATTTCATAGAGTCTGAAGTTCACGCGACACCAGCGCTGGTACTGTGTTTCAGGCTTTTCAAGATTGTCCTTTGAATAGCCCTAATGTTTAATGACGTCACACACTGTTGACCGCAGTGCATGACGGGGGAAAGCGGGGGTCACCGGCTCCGCAGTTCGTATGTGAATTGGACGTACCCTGGCACTTTCCACGCCCATTTTTTGACTCTGTGGTTACCGTGAAAAATCTCCTAGACGTGTAATCATTTTTGCCAGGGCCGAAACTGCAAATTTCTCTGTCTTTAGGTAAACAAATATATGTTGACATTTTGCATGTAAAAGTATAGCGAGTGTCGAAGCTATTAGTGAAATCGGACTATGCCCAACAGAGGGCGTGATGGTGGCGCTAGTTTTTAAAAGTACGCTTCAAGTTCAAATCTTTTACGCAAACTTCGAATTTACAAACCATGCTGCTTAAAATTATGAAGATGGCCGCAAAAGTAGACCTTCCCTTTCAACGCCCCTCCAAATTAAGTGTTTCCAAAAAATGTGTTTAATTCATCTGTTTTAATTACATGTGTAGCCCTTTGTCTTTGTTTATATATTCATCTCAATGATGATGAAGAATGAATGCGTGTTATAAATATTGCGTGGTTGAATCTTATGGAGTCGGGTTGGCGTAGCGATTTTGTCCTCGTCGCTCAAAGCTAGTTCCAATTCCGCCTGGGCTAATGTTTGGATTGGGTTTTCAATCCCTATTTCCAGTCCTTAGAATGTTCTTCTTGGGTTTTTCTCCCATATCTAAAATTATTAATTTCTTCTCATTGTCTTCTTCTCATTGGTCCCGTGGAAAGAGCAGTGGATTCCACTGAAAAAGCTGCTCAGTATAAATAAAATAAATGCTTTAAAACTAATTTTGTATTGTACTGATATCTATACATGCAGGTGGGTCCCAAAACGAAACGACCTATTTTCAGTATTTCCGACGAAAAAACTAGGTTGGAAAGACGGGGAATGGAATATTTCTAGATCCAAAAAAAATGATACCAAGATCACTCGATTCGGCCCAGTAGTTTTCATTCTATTTTTTTTTTTTGTGGAACAAAGTCGGGGTCAGTTGGACAGGTGGTCAACAGAAGCGCGGACAGCAATGAAAACGCCTACCCAATTGACCACTGACTTTGTTCTAAAACAAGGCCCTGGAATGAAAACTACTGGACTGAGTCTATTATCTGCTCATCTAAACTATAGGTTATTTATTTATTTATTTCTTATATTTAACCAGGGTTTCTCATTCACAGCAATATGTGGTCTTCCATGGGGCCCTGTATAATATTATAAAATTACAATAAAACAGTATTTAAATTTAGAAGCAAAACGAACATAAAATTATTTTAAAAGAAAAACACAAAATACAATAAGTATAAGAATACTTGATGGATAAAAAAACTCGATTAAAAGCTAAAATATAACAATTCTAAATATAAATAAAAATGATAAGAAATACATATATGTCGGAGGATACTGAAAACGGACCGTTCCGGTTTGTTTTAAAGGGACCGTATCAATTTGGTAATTACTCCACAAATTAATGGCAATAAAAACTTACTTGGTAAGAAGTACAGCAGCTTTGGATAGTATAATGCATTTTTAGAAACTTTTCACTTCGAAGTACTGCGGTTATGAAAAAAGATATCACTTTTTATCCACAAAAATTTGAATCTGAGAAGCGTTACTGCAGTGACGTTTCTCAGAGTGTGTATTCCAATGCAGATTGTTCTTCCTGCGTGGACAAAACCGCTCCAGAATTTCGGCAATATCTCAAAATCGCTACCACCTTTTGAAATGAAATGTTTACAGGTTAGTTTTATGGTATATATCTATAACTATATAAGATTGAAACAAACAGTGGGTTCCAATTACCAAACGTATACGATCCCGTTAATACTCTGTATATGTATTTATTTTAAGCGGTTATTTTAGAGCAGATATCCCTTCTATTAAAATGTATCTGTCCGTAAATAAATCTGTAAGATTAAAATATCCCGATAGGTGAAGTATTATACAACGATAACAATAAAGTTAGCCCTTAAAATGTAACTTCACCACGTAAACGTGTCTTGAATCATGCAACAGACATATACCATCATCAGACAAAAGGAAAACTCTGGTTCTCCATCATTCGAAAAACAAAAACGGTAGAAAAAAAAATCGAATCGAAGATCATTCTCTGGTGTTTGGGGCAACCGACTGTTTTTTTCCACAGACCGTCAACGCGCATTATTTTCCTATTAACTCTAAGTGACTGTTTACATACTGCAATGCGCGACGGCGTTTGTTCGGTGGAAATTGCTCTCTCGTAAACGACGGTACCGCCTCACCACCACTTCTTTAAAAAACAACAACCAATGTTGCGATGTTTTAACCAATTTTCTCTCTCACTCCTAGACTAATTACCCTCCGACTGCACTGGCAACATCACACCACACTTAGCCCATTGTGCGGCCCAGCTCTCTCACACCGTACACGTATACCCACTGCACCATCTAGATAGCTTTCTCACACTTTCTAAACTGGACAGAGTAAACAGAAAGGGGAAAATTAATTATCGGCGCGTATAGAGACCACGAGACGGTGAGAGACACATGAACGCAAGGGAAGCACGTTCACCGGGACCTGTTTTTGTCTGTGCGTACGGTTTGCAAACCGGCAACATTTCCACAAAGCTTTTTTTTGTCCACGCATGGTGAGCCTAGAATTTGATATGGCCCATAAGAAGAAAAATGTAAGACCCGTAACTCGTTCTGGGAGCTGTACCCACTTGAAATGTTCAACCAACAGTTAAATTGTTTCTACTTTTCTTACCCACATTCCACAAAGTGATATTGAGGTAATGTCTAACTTCAAATGAACACCGTTAAATCGTTGCTTGTGTCGTTTAATCAACAATTAATTTCTTGTGTATAACAAATAACAAGTTCAGGACGAACTGGTGAAAAGCCACGACGCTTTCTGAGTAAAACTCACTCAAACCACAAGTTAAGTTGACAGCGTTTTTTAATGGTTGATAGGTGAGTGACACTCTTCGACGCTTGTGCTGCTGACCAATCGAGGGCGTTATCCCACCGAGCATGTTCAGTTAAGATCGCTATAGTACGGGTCTCCACTATTACCGAGGCAAAAGCCTTCGGCGTACACGCGAACACGACAGATCACGAGCAGACCGGACCAATCTCCGTGCACGTAGGCGGTGAATATGGCCTCGATTATAGCTCCCCGTTTCAAAGGAGTGTAAGATGCTGGTCAACATCTTGAGTAGGCTTCGGGGACAGACAAAGCCCCAACTTTAATTACAGATTCAAAGAAGATAAAAAGAGAAACAAGAAAGAAAAAAATACTTGACTTCATTAACTTTGGGTGTTTATCTGACGAAGTGAGCGTGGTTAAATAGCAGCGGGATGAAGTAAACCAAGCGGCATGACGATGTCATTGCACGCACAGTTGAACTCCCGAATCCGTCATAGCGCGGCACTCGCGCCGCCGTGTTTAAGTGTTTTATTAAGATTTTAATTGTTGTCTTTCACAACAAAGGATTTTGGGTAACCACAAAGGAAAGACACGAAATGTGTGTGAAAACAAAAGACTGCAAAGTAACTGGGAATAATATATCGACACCACTTTGGTCGGCCAATGGTTCTAGGGAGTACCCCCTTGCCCTTCCGTTGCCGGTATGGTTACGACTGCCCTATTATGAATACTGTACATACGACTGAAGTCACCTACGCTACACACAGACATACTGAGCCAAAACATGCTGAAACATCATAGAATAAAATAATATTATAATAAGGAAACTAATTTTGAAAATCTGGAATATTTTTCATCGTAGGACGAGTATGGGAGGAGGCATCGACTGCGCTAAAATGGCAACGGGGTGAGGGGTTGATATACGATGTCCATGCGAGTCGCAATGAAGAGCGTGTGCGTATAGTGTGCCACGTACTTGTTGTATATGCGCCCATGACACAATGCTGATTTCGTGCCAAGACGCGGAAAATGTCTTTTCGACAACTCGCCGTTTCGCCAAGACGCTAGGGATGAATTTGCCCAAAGAGTCTCCAAAATCGTTATTTGGGTCTTTTTCAAGGTGAGTAGGGGCTACAGGGTGGCGGTTGTGCCTGCGCCTTGCCTATGAACCGAGCTAATTTTTGGTGCGCAGATGGACAAAAAGTGCCGGTTTGTTAGCCTTTGTATTGTGTAGAACAGCCCGTCTGACGGCTCGGCTGCCAAGATAAATCTTTGGTCAATCTTGGTGATTCGGTTTTGGCTTTAAAAAAGTTCCGATTGAACCAGAACAAAGGGTCGAGATTGATCGACCGAGTCTGTGATTTGGCGCGCCTCCTGCCGGCCCTGGTGAGTTGGTTGGCGCGTCAGCCCGGTACATGTTGGGATGGTGTGCCGTCGTTCGCTTTCCAAAGCCCGTCAGCCAAGAACGGGCCGCTCTCGTCCAATCTTGGTCGTCTCCGATTGAAACAGAGCGAAGCCGGCCTGATAGTGTTAGCTTTGGCCGTCTTTGGGGGGCATTGTCTAGGCAGCAGACACCGGTTGTTCTGGCTCCCGGCGGTGGGGGTGCCATGGCCGAGCCGAGCGAGCAGGAATCGACCGAACAGGCGGCACGATTGTGCCCGCTTGCAAACAGCCAACACCAGAGCGCCAATGGCAGGGTTGCCGTGTTGGACTAGCACTCGCGCCCCGCACGCTCCCGAAACATTTATCGTTTTGTTATTTATTTATATTAATTGAGCTATTAGAACAAGCATAGCAGGCAGCCGACAATTCATCATGTTCGTTCCTCACCATTGAAATAAGCGAAAAAAGCGATCGACTTTTGTTGCGAAGTAAGCGGCCGGGGAGCGAGCGCACGCGCTGGCCCCCAAGCTGCAGGTGCATGGGCGAGTTGTCAAGTGTACCCGACCCGCTGGAAATGCACTATTAAATGCCCAGGCCGGTGATAGGGCACATAATAATCATCAGAGACACTTATTATGTTCAATCGGCAAAACAGAGCCCTTTGTTCGCTGAGGCCGTGATTGTCAACCAAACTGCATTTCGGGGGTTGTTAGAGCCATATTTGCCGCTCATTATCCCCGACTGCTACTTGAATGGGCGATCCCTGCTCGGCCAGGGAAAATTTTCTATATAAACAAGCGATTGCGGCAGATAGAAGTGACAGTCCGGTTTTTTCCCTTCACCTGCTCGGGGTAAAATCGTCAACGGCCAGCTGTCATGGACCAGGCTCTTCTCCCACACGACTACATCAGTCCTGAGATTTTGCGCAATGCGCTCTACGGAAAGTGGTGCAATGTGCTAGGCCAGGGTTTGACTCGGGACAACAAGACCTCTGCAGCTGAGCTTCTGGAAAGGAAAAAGGGTAGGCGCCATTTTTTATTTTATTTTTAAATATATTTTTGTTTGGGGGAAACTTTAAACTTTCAGGCTAGAAATAATGTTTGTGGATTGAACTTTCGCGAAGCGCGCAAAGCCAAGCGGGTAGTTCACGATTGAAGGAGTCCTGCGCATGAAGCAATACATCGGTTGTCACCTTTCGAAAAAAGTTGGCAAACTTTAAGAAAAGTTTCGGCATTCATTTTGCCAAACGATAAGCAACAGCAAATTTCCGGAGGAAAATAAATCACGGCGCGAGTTTGGTGATTTTAAGCGTCAGCGCGCGAACTATTTCACCTGTCCACCGCGTACAGCAACCCTCTCGTAGGGCGGCTCAGCTTCGAGGGGGGTCTTGTCCAAGTTTTGAAAATATGGCCGAGTGTCGGATGAGCACCACATTTGCCATTTTTCGGCATTTTCGGCACTTTTTTACACCCCAAACGAGAAAAACACTTCAGTTTTATTTGTGAACGAAAATATCCCAATGCGTCATAAAGGGCATTTTCTGTGTGCATTAAAAATCCACATTCCGGTGTTGAACAAGAACATTGGCACATTATGACGTCATACTAATTAGCATAGCTTCATGAGTACCATGTTATACCAATGTTTGTGAGTATAAGTTTCGAAGAGCATGTTACCAAGTGCTGAATAAAAAGTTTTTTAAAAATGCGGTAATTTTTTTTTTAAGGCGACCTTTCTTTTGATTCTTTTCTGAACTTGATTTTAAATCACAGCATAAATTGAGTAATATTCAAGCACGGCTAAATGGTTCCTAAATCACCCCCATGCTTGCCCTAAATTGCCTTCGGAATGGGCTACTGTCGGTCCAGGTAAGCGCATCGATGCCTCTTCAACAGATGCTCCAATTTCAGCCGCGCTACATGAAGCCCGCTACCGCCCGCTTCCGAAAAAACAGAAGAAATACAATAAAATCGAAGGGTCCCAGGAAGAGCGTGCAAGTGTCTGTATATCACGGGAGCTCATGTCGGTCTCTTCGTCTGAGTGGTTTTTGATGGATCGGCTCCTCTTCTTTCCTATTTTTTCCTTGATCTCCGCTCTAATTGAATCGCCGGCTTCGGACAAGGCTAATACGTTTTTAACGAGAGCCCCACCGTAGACCGATAAACATAACATGCGGTGTTTCAGTTGACTCGATGTAGATGTCTTTTGCTTCCCTTTCTTCTTTTTCCCATTTTGATTTTTTTGTTTGGGCGTCGAGGTTTCCACACGGTTAGAGTTAAGAAGTCTTTGTCTGAGAGCGGTGTCGTCTCGTCTTAGGCCCCCCCTGAGTACGGGGAGCACGGCCAGATCACTGACTACGTTTCATGTTGCTACTCCTTCGTGCCGTAAAGTTTTACGACACCTCGTCGCGACCAACTCGCGTCACTTTCATTTGTGTTATTTTTTATTTATTTTCTGGTCTGGTACACGTCTGCTCTGCCAGAATCAAATACCAGGTGACGAAGGTTTTTCTCCGTTTATCCTACTTGTTGTTGTTGGCTAAGTAAGGATAGGGATATCAGTTGTGTAAAGTGGTGTCGGTGTCTTAGTACCAAGTATACACGCTGTACGGCCCAGGCGAAGGATTGGTTTCAATTCTGCGCCAACTCCGATCTTATGTTGTTGTTCAACAGGTCCGTTGCCCGAGCGAGTTGCGCTGTACGCGTGACAGACGGTCCCGTCTGCATCACCCATATGTCACGCGAAAGCGAGCCCCTTCGTTTTGTTTTGAGCGGCCAAGTGCAACATTGTGATAACAAGCAATTTACAAGCATGTCACCCGATGGATGAAAAAAAGTAGAAATTAAACGGTCTCCCCCGCCCCTTGTGTCTCTGGGTAAACACAGGATTTCGTCTGCTGCCTGAGCAAAAAGAAAAAAACATAATTGACTCGTATACATTAGCGCCTTTGGTTGTTTTCTTTTAATGTCTGTGTTACCAGCAGGTATGCCTTGTGGAACCGTCGGGATACCCCGTCTGTCGCATATTGTCGCAGGGGGGGGGGGGGATAACATGACCACTGTTTTGTTCTGGGCCATTTGCCACTCTCACAACAGATTAGCAATGATACTTTGTTCCGCCGTTATTAGTGTTACTAAACCGACTTGCCCGCTTGCTGGGCCATTAATGTAATCGTAGTTTTTGAAAGTGTTGCCAAATTGAAAGAAAAAAAACATCGCCACCCATTAAATTATGCATTTTCATTAGTCCAGATTAAAACGATTATTTGCTGCTGAAAAGAAGCAGATTGACGAGTTTCATTCTAATTCAGCGGGAGGTGGTTGGGGAGGGGAGCATTTGTTATATCCCGGCGGCTTTAGTAATATGCGGGCAAGAAACTATCTTTGGCGCACACATTTTAATTCAATTTGTCTTCAGGACACTTCGACTTTCATATCAAAAAGTAATTTCGCGCGGCCGCCGTGCGCCGACAATAAGAAATTAAAAACTTTAATTTAAAACTGTTTTCTTTGCAACAAACGCGGCGGTAAGGTTTACTTTGAATGTAGCCCATCTATAAGTTGGCCACTCGTGTTTTGCTCTCGCGTCTCAGTTTTGCCCGCCATAATTGTGCGTGTACCCCTAAAGCGCGTCTGAAGACTGACCAATGACAACGCGGTATTTTTTCGCATTGCATGCAGGGAAGTTCTCAGTCGATCATCAAATAAACCACGCGCCACAAACCATTCTCCTCTTATAGCCTCGACTTAAACTCTAACCCATCACTCGTTCCTTGCGTTGTCTGTGTGAACCGAGATTGATGATGTGGTGAATATTGCACCGTGCGTCCTTAACACACAATAAGAAGAAGAAAAAAATGGATGAAACTCAGAGTCCAATCGCAGCCCTGCGTCCGTCCTAATCACACCGGCACGAGGCTCACGCGGCGGAGGCTTTTGTGATTGCGATATTGGAGCAACAAGCACAATAGTCCGTGATACTGTTTCTGTTAAATTTTAATTTTTTGTCACGGCACAATGCAGTCCGGTGTAATATCGTGGAAGTACACACACATATATATATTTGGGTCTTAATCCTTGCCAGAAAATCGCTGTGTTTGGGGTATCGTTCATCGTCTTGAGTTGATGGTTGCGAGTTAATAACTATTTATACTTAGATACAGCCGTTGTTTTAGTTGTATTTGCGTCTGCGGTAATGCGTTCGGGATTTTGGGGCCAGATGTTATAGCAAAACGTCACGTACGAAGTCTCGACAGCGGTGCGTTGATTTACCTATCTCCAATTTTGTAAAAATGATAAATTTTCCTGGCGAACATAAACAACATTTCTGATTTACAACGAATGTCGTTTAAAATAAATCTACGATTTATTTATCTAGAATCACTTTCAGATTACCCTGTTTATTGTTGTTTTCAAATGTGTTTTATTTGTGTCGTTTCGAAACCTATTTTTATTGCCAAGAATATTTCTGCAGTGGATGGTGGTGAGCGAGCAGCCTTCAAAATAAATGGGAGAAAATACATTTTAAAAATTTGAGAGTAAAGAAAAGTCTTTCGGAAACACGTATATTGGTCTTTGTTTTTTCTGTTTTTGCCTTGAAGTCGAATTTGTATTATTATTTGTACGAGTTCAATGTTTATTGCGTTTTGAATAACTCTTTAATCTGTTCCCAAAAGACTTTATTTATTTATGGTGGCGCGCTTCCTGACGCCTCGAATAGGAAATTTAGCGTGTAAAAGTCATTTGTTTTGTACATTGATTACCTAATTAAGAAAATCAATCCCAGAAATAGCCTTTGTACAATTGGCCATTTGCATGTGGAATTTCAATAATATCTGGTACACTGACTTGTTCACACAGCTTGGCACAGTTTACATTTAAATTCTCCAGACCAAAGACACTGTTGCTATATCACGTGATTCGGGGCAAGCCTTACGCTAGCAACCCCGTCTCTGGAATGGTCTGTTGTCTTTGTCTCAACCATTGTGAACAATGTATTGGTGCTGAGCGTCTCTAACGTAACTATGCAAGAGCTTGCCCCGAATCACGTGATATAGCAACATATATTTGGTCTGGATAATTTAAAGTCAAACTGTGCCAAGCTGTGTGAACAAGTCAGTGTACCAGATATTATTCAAATTCCACACGCAAATGGTTAATTGTTGCTAGCATCTCAATATATAAGAACTACAAAATTGCATGACGTTAAAGAGAAATATTTCGCAAAAACTCGACCTCTAACTTTCGAAAATCTGAAATACATGTGGCGTAAGCTCGTGGAATCGAAGCACTCGTACAAAGATGAAAATGTATGAAATAATTTGTTGGCGGTCATTGTGTAAAATGTTTTTTTGGTACACACACGTTTTAAAAATAAACTTGAAGGATATATTTTCATTTACAGACAAATCTTAATGACCGTTGATAAGAATTGTTGAAAGAGTGACCCAAACAGCCTGTATACAATCTAGAATCCATCTGATGTAGGTAGGTGAATCTTTCTACTCCCCCCAGTCCTCCTCCCTCCCCCTTCCCACGGCCAGCCAAATCTGGACCTGCCCCTAGATTCTACATGCGTCTCACAGCGTTTGCGATTCGATTGAATCACATGTATAGCACGCGAACCTAAGCGTGGTCAATATCCGACTCACGGATCCACGTGCGCGCGTACAACGCTCCTCCGCTAAACGCCTGCACTTTCGGACTATATTTTAAACCCCGTTGGAGTACGTAGACCTCGCCTCCTCCAAATAAAACATAACCCTTTATGAGAGGAAAATATCCAAATAACAATAAGAACAAGTATCACATTGGGTGTTAATACCGCGTTTAAGGTTTATTACGAGACCAAACTCGGCGTTGGAGCCACCGTACTTTTTTTGTATTTTGTGTGTCCTAACTTCCAACGAACCCTGAGAGAGCGTGGGATAAAAAAAACAAGGAGAAAACACGCGATATTATCTAATAGTGCACACACCCACATAATATCATAAAAAATAAAACCTATTAAATTACCGCGTAATGATTGAACTGACAGTGGCAAATAACAACAGCTGGAATGTTTCAGAGAGAAGTTTTTGTCCTCTGTCTCTCGCTTAATAATTTTACACTCAAAAGAAAAAAAATGTCTAAAGATGTTGTGTAGTACGCTCGACAAAGAAAGAACATTTGTCATAAGTGGGAGGAGTCTTTTGTTTCGTCTTGTTTATTAAACACCAAGGCGTGTGAATAGAGGCGGAGAATGACTCGCCCTCTCGACTGAGGCCTATCAATTGAAACCGTTTGGGGTGTCATGGGTTGTTTATTTGGGTTTGATTCAGCCCCACCGTGACTAGGTGAATAGGGTTTTCTTGTTTTGATTTTCTGGGCTGTGTGAGTTTTTGTATCGGTAGGAGAACGACAAAAATATCTGTCCTTTCTCTTTAGGAAAAGGGGAAACCCGAGATTGGGAAACGATTCAAAGGAAGAAAGTGCCACAATTTGTGTTGGTTTCTTTCTTAATTGAATTTCCTCGAAAAGGTGACCATTCATAGATAGATGGGTCATTGCGACTGTATCGTGCGGCGGCGTCTTTTCAGGAGAGTTTATCGGTAAACTGTGTGTGTTGAAGAATGTACAACATGAGTAGTCTGGTTCCTAGACCAAATAACTCTGACTATTCCTGATGAATTATTAGGTCCTGTAGCCGCCAATGTCACTTGACACTGTAATGGAGGATGCTAAAATACAATACAGCTAAACCTTTTTTCAAGGCTGTTCAAAATATTTTTTTTGTTGCCAAATGTTTTCATTTTTCCCTATAAAACCTCAACTAGACATTGTTTGTTTATTCTAATAAGTGGTGTATTTCACGGTTAATTTATTTGTTTTGTTATGTATTATTGTTTTATTGTTTTTGATGCAAACGAGTGTCTTCTCAGCTTTGGGGAACAAATGTACGGAGATCGGGAGGTGCCATTCGAGGTTTTTTATATTGCAAAAAAATCGTCTAATGCATTATGAAATCATCCCCCCTATCCGCCCCCCCCCCTATCTCCCCTATCCGTCCCTTTCCCATCCGCCCCTTCCCCATTTGCTTAGGATTCGCAAAGCAATGTCAAGAAAACACAAAACACGGAAGTTACAATCGGATCAAGGCTGTATTCCTGACTGTAGACTCAGTGTGTATTATACATGTACATGTACATGTACGTTGTGGGCTATATAGGCCTACAGGTGTTGATGGTTGCATGTAAGTTGCAGATATAGTTATAAGGCCGTGTTCGAATGGCTAGCCTTGGCTGTGACTTTGGCCGTTGCTATGCTGTTGCTGTGGGTGGTCATTGTCCGCCCTTATAGCAACAGCCAAAGCCAACAATTCGAACATGGCCATTTAACGCTAATAAGCGAGACCAGTAGACTTCAACGCCATTTTCCTTGCTGGATAATAAAAAGAAGTATAGTGCCGGATTTGAACCACGTATACCTTATGAACGCCAATGCTAACCAAATAAACATGGAGCTCTAACAATGAAAATCCACTGTTACTGAAATTTTGTTGTTTAATTCAGTGCATATAGGATCGGAGAGTATCATAGTTGTGACCAGTTTCAAGATAATCCCAGTAATATTGTGTACAGGTCTTTAATCTGAATATATAATTAATCAAACTCATTTCTATTGGAGACACGTTACGAGTGAATCATGCACTTAAATCCGTATCATCATACACTGAACAAGAAAATCTCAATTTGTTTCAACTTACCGGTGTCACTTTTATGCGTTGGTGTCGAATACATTGGCCGCGTCAATAACTACTCCGCACTCAGAACAACTTTCAAGTCTTTACTGAACGAAAATCAGCTCAATAAGAAGAACATTCATTGGAAAAGGAAAACTAAATCACACTTTGCCTGTAGGCTTCTCCAAGTTCAAGATGTCTGTGACTTGTCTTCACCCGAGAATCGGGATAACAAGACACTTTTTTTGAGCAAAAACTTTGGTTCGGGTGTTTTCCTCTTTTAAAAAACTCCGACCCCTGTGGGGTGCGCGGGATTTTTTCTTTCTTTCTGGGTACGCGTGCGCTCCAAAAACAATATGCCTTGGAGATGATTAGCAGTCGGCATCATTTGAGAAACAAGGAAATCCAGCTAATAGCTACAATATCCGCCAGGCCCCGGGAGCTGGGGAAAGCTAGTAGGAATTAGTTCTTTGTTGGCTGGTAAAGGCTTATCCGATCATACTCTGTCCAAAAACAAAACAAAAACCAAAGTAGCATATAATAACAATACTCTACATGTTCTCACGCCGTGCGATGTTATATTGATTCAGTTTGGTAATACTACAAGACGTTTCAGGGGCAAGTTTAGGGCCCAGCATGAAAGTAATTGGAGCGCACTGCCTCGGGTACCGGGGCATTGCCTTCTCAGCACGACTTGCTTTCAACTTCTGGAGTTTTCCCCTTTCTTTTTTCTTTTCTTTTCTTCTCCCGGACCTAGGCTTCCACTAGACCCGCACTGCATGCGAATCGGAGCGAAAGTCTCAAACTTGATTGAATTAAATGTTTATTGGTCGACAAAAAAAATATGATTGGATTTAATAGGGGTTTGTCGGAAGACGTTTTGTCATTGTCAAAATGTCTTCGATTTATTGATTGGAAGCAAACTTCGAGGAGACAATGTGAGCTTCATTTAGAAAAATACCCAGACGCAATCGAGACGTGGGGGTCAACTCGGGTCGAGTTGGCAACGGAGACTTCACTTCGTTTAATTGTTGTTTTTTAACAAGGGTCTAGAAATAATCATAGAATAAGGAGTTAATACTATATAGTAAAATTCGGGTCTAGGCCGCCTTTATAACAATGACCTTTTTTTAATAAATGTGTTTGAAATTGGCTTCTCATTTATCGAAAAAAGTGTTAATTGTGTAAAATGATATTATGTTATTCAAATCAACACTCGCCTCTATACACTTGTTATCATTTCGTTCATATTGAATGATTTTCTGTTTTAAATTATTCAAAATGTCTTCAACCACACGTAATTCCCATTGTTTAAAACTCTACAAAATATTAGGCAGGGTATCTCACTTCGAAGTCGTCGCCCCCCCCCCCCCCAAAAACAAATAATAAAAATAAATAAAACCCCACCAAATTAATCAATAACAAAAAAAACCAAATATGTATATACAAATCGGTTGTTATAATATTTCTCAAAATTAGCCACTTTTTCAATTGATTTATTTATTTATTATTAAACACAAAAAATATACATCAAGCGTAACTCGGGGGCTACAGGCCCAAATCCCATGTATCACGCGCGCCTGTACAAAACGCCCAACCGTAGACCGGCCATAATACCCCGGCTTACAACCAAAGGACGGAAACGCAAGATGACAGCGATTTCTTGAGCTTGTCTCCCGGGTGAATTTCTACACGATTCCCCCCTTCTAGCTCTACGGAACGATACTGGCCTACCAGGGCAGATCTATGGGAGTTAATCTGTGACCGGGCAGCCAGAGACCCCCTCGTAAATAGTTGTAATAAAAATAATAATAATAATCATCATATAAATCTCTGACAAATCACTTGATTTCCACTTGCTTAACTAGCTACAGTTGAACTATATTACAACAGGAATCACCCCATGGCGCAGTTTACAAGTGCGTACCTACCCCAGGACATGTAACATAATTAAAATTGTTATCAATTGCAGCTTACGACTATTTAGCGTCCTATTTTGCCCTTTCGTAAAACCGCTAGGTTATAATACGTGTTTTTAAAAAAAGTCGGCACTATTATCCGATCTGCTTCTCCCTACGGTGTGACTTTAAAATTGAGATGGAAACTATATTTCCTTGACCGTAAGGGGTCTATTGTTATTATTACGTTCGCTGCAGTGATGCGGTATGTTTGGGGAAGTATAAAAAACCAGACTTTTTTTGGTACAATTATTGCTGGAAGTTTGAGAACAAAGAAGAATGTTATGTGAATCGGGTGCTTGCGTTGGTAGGTAAGTTACTTTCAACCTTCTAAAAATGTTTCATTTTAATACATGTAACTCAAACTGTAAACAAAAATATTGTAATAAAAATGCTTTGTGATGGTTGTGTGCCCCCCCCCCCCCTCCCCCTCCCCCTCCCCCCCTCCCCCTCCCCCTCCCCGCCCCCATTAAAAAAACGGTGACCGAGATTTGCTTTAGATCATAAACAGTTGGTTATATCAGAATGTTCAAAATGGTGTGCTTTGGTCGAGAATGCATGTTATCCTGCTGTTTGGTGAATTATAGAACAGGTTGTGCGTAAAATGTGTTCCTGAATCATGTAAACTACGACAAACTTTCGAGTCGTTTCACATTATTCGTTTCTCACGGCAAACATGTTGAAGCGACCCAAAAATGGGTATACGGCATACCGCAAATCATCGTTAAAAACAGTTTTGACAATTTTGTCAATTCGACAATTATATAAATCAATATTGGCAGGGATAGCTCACCAACTATATACCTTCGCCAATCTCTCAACGATATGCTTTCGTCTTCCACTCTGTCTTCTTTTTTTTAACGATGGTCAAAATTCCCGTGGGCGCTCGTCCGAGGAAACCTGACGAGCCGGCATGCAGACGGGGTTAAACGCTCCTCTCGCCCGGCGGTCTCTCGCGCTTTTGTTCCCGCTGGCAACAAGACACAAACACAGTAAACTTCGTGCTCCCGTGCCCCTTTTGGATTTAAAGATGTGTTGTCCTTGCTTTTCAACAAATTTGTATTTATCTCCTTATATGAATATGTCAACTCGTGTTTTATTTCATTGATTAATATGGCCATTTTACAGAGGAATTAAAAGCCATTTCTTTTTTTGGCAACTAATCTTGCGAGTAGACTGGTTCCGGCGGTTCCTTTGTACATTATCGATTCCGAGGGAAAGGTGGGAATCTTTGTACCCTGCAAAAACTGAAATTATGGTCGGGCCCCAATCCGAAAATTAGTAATTGTAAAATTCGATTTTAATTCGAGTAACTCTACTTGGGACAATTTTTCTTTTGAGATTTAAAGCTTTGCATGGTGGAGACTAACCTTAGAACGAGGTAGTCGTTTGACAATTTTGTTTTCTTTTTCTCAATCTTTTTTTTTTTTTCTTATACAAAAGGTACTACTTTGTACATCGGGGTGGACTGAGTGCAGTTACTTTTATAGCGCTCACCCCCATTAACATTTGGTATAAAAAAATACAGATTCCCCCTAAAGCAAAATACGCCCAAATCTCCGTACTTTCGTATGGGAATCAAGTTGTCTTCACCTACGATAAGTGGCAATCGTCCAGCTTAGACAGTTCGATCATAGTCCGATCATGTGTTCACTGAGTGTGGTTGGTCTGGTATTAGGGACACGACTTCATTGGATAACAAGAAAGTCCTTTATATGCATATAGTCTCTAGTTGTTTTAAAGGGATCGTATACGTTTGGTAATTGGAACCCATTGTTTGTTTCAATCCTATATAGTTATAGATATATACCATAAAACTAACCTGTACAAATTTCATTTCAAAAGGTGGTAGCGATTTCGAGATATTGCCAAAAATCTGGAGCGGTTATGTTCACGCAGGAAGAATAATCTGCATTGGATGGAATACACAGTCTGAGAAACGTCACTGCAGTAACGCTTCTCAGATTCGAATTTTTAGGGCTAAAAATTGATATCTTTTTCCATAACCGCAGTACTTCGAAGTGAACAGTTTCTAAAAATGCATTATACTATCCAAAGCTGCTGTACTTCTTACCGAGTAAGTTTTTATTGCCACTCATTTTTGGAGTAATTACCAAACGTATACGATCCCTTTAACTTTGGTTGCGTACAAAAAAACAAAAATGCTGGCATAAGTTTAGTTTTGATCGTGAAGCGTTAGTGATATTCGCGTTTGCATTGATATAGGGGCGCGGCTCAAGATACAATTATTGTTCATCTAATGTAAGCCTACGCGTTTACTACGTAAACCAATGTGGTGCATTTAGATCTTTTGTTTATGTAGTCATTATATACATGTACATGCATTAACCTCAGTCGGTATATAGAGCATCGGACTAAGAATCACAGGGACCACGGTTTAAGTCGACCTCGCTCACCCAGCGTATATAATAGGGTAACATGCACTTCGGTGAGGTAAAAAATTAATCGTAGCGCTCCATCTCAACAATTGTTCCCCCTGGTCTAGCGCTTTCAAAGAGGCATATACTCGCTCGTTATACACTTCAACCCAAAACAGGCCTTCCCGACCACTTACACACTTATGTTTTACGATTTTAATATGATTGATTGTTTGTTTCAGAAACTATACCCGCACCTTTTCTCACAGCGTGTAAAATATTACATTCATAGCTCGATTGTTAAAATTAATAATGCGCACATTGTTGTTGCGGGTATACCCGGATGAAGATTCACTGGTAAAAAAATAACCAAAGCAGAATTTGCAAGTAATTCACTGCCGGCATAACTTGTCAGCTGCGCCGGTGGGTCATTCCTGTACCCAGTCTCTATCGGTCATTGGTATAATCGCCGATTGAACTGCCCCACTTTCCATGGTTTAGGAGTAACTGTTTTGCGGTCACTGAGTTTTTTTTAACAACGAGCTGAAATTGTATTTTTTGAGGATGAGGTTGAATCACCTTGATACCAAAACTTTTTACTCGTGATTATCACGAAAGCAACCCGGTCTCCTTCTTAAATTGTGTACATATCACAATTGACCAATTGTGTGTATATCACAATTTAAGAAACTGTACATGCGCCTTAATGCTGGCAAAACGGAGGTTGGTTCTCAAAGAGTGAAATAAGAGTTTATGATGTTCTTAATTACTTGAATTGGTTGATTTAAGTTTGGGGTAGGATAAGGGGAAAGTCGGGTTAGGGTACAGAAAGAAAGAAAAAGTCGGGTTTGGGTACAGAAAGAAAGAAAAAAGTTTCTATTCCCGCATTAACAGCAATTCTTATTAACTAATTCAAGTAATTAAGAACATCATACACTTGTTTATTCACTGTTTGAGAACCAACCTCCGTTTTGCTAGGATTACTGCGCATGTACAGTTTCTTAAATTGTGATAGACACACAATTGGTCAATTGTGATATGTACACAATTTAAGAAGGAGACTGAGCTGTGCACGAAAGGTGGGGTGTTACAAAAGCGCCCCCTAGCGGTAAATGTGTTCTGGACTAGACTTCGACCAATTAGACAGATTTCATTGTCGTGTTGATTTAATTGTTGTGTAACTTTTCAAATGCTGAAGCGTGATAAATAGTTACCGGTATATGTATATAATCCACATTTGTTTCCGTCTCCTGGTTTTCAAAATCAATTTCATGCTTAGATTCATGGCTGGTTGGTTTATTTCATTTTAGGTTCGGTTATTTACACCCTTTGTAGAATATATGTTTGGATTTTTGTCAAGGAACATCATTACAATTAGTCCGAAACGTCAGCTCTTTAGATTAAACAAACAAAAACAAAAAACAGTGAATATGCGTCTAGTTTTGCTCGACGCAAAGCACAGAATTTCCTTGAAAGTGCGATGGTTTGATCTCAAAGATCAATGATTTTGCTGGATGTTTGGTCCTATTAACTTACAACCAAGTAGCACATTTCATGACATTTCAGTGTCACTTTGAATGATTGCAAATGACCGTTACCTTCAACCAAGTACTTCCAACTAATTGGCGATTACTGTACCCGTATGCACATGTACATGTACAAGAACATCAATGTTATACACGACTTAAGTGTTTGCATTTTCACTGAATCAACTTCATAAACAAAACCTGTTGAAGTTTGACACCAGAGAACGGGGAGCTCGGAGACAGATGTGCGGTGCAGTGGGTATCACTCCCCCGAAACTCGCCGGACCTTCGCTGTATATACCAACTCCTCTCAAAAATGATTTAGTTATTTTGCTGTAAGCAGTTTGCGATACTCAATCATCTCTCACTACAAATGAATAATTCCGTAACTGTCCATAACCCGGACAGGTTTTTGTGACATTCGGGGCTACGATTAAGATCTCTATATGAACAGGCAACGCCCGTTTGTTTCAAACATTTCGGAAGTGTGTGTTTTGACGAAAGTAAAACACGCGTTTCAACTGATCAAGAGGAGCTGTGTGGTACTATTACTTGTATTCGCGACACCCGAGTTCTACCCACTCGGCTATACCGATGAACCACTGCATGCTAATAAGGCAATTCCCTCCGTGTGAGTGTGCACGCGTAATTAAAAATGAATTAATCATCTTTTTTTTCTCTCTCGCTCTTCTGTTGTGGTCAAAAACCGGGGTTAAGGCTGGAGGGCACGGGTAAACGAGTGCCCGCTACTATACCGTCACCAGACTGATAATCCACCCGACAACAAGGCGCACGAATTCCGCACACGGGGGCCCCTTGTGACGACCTATCCACTGCCTTGTTAGTCACCCTGGCCACGGGTGGATCTAAACCCCCCTCTGTTTACCGCCGCTCCGTCCGCTGGTCTCGCATATCACGCGTATTGCCCCGGGCTACTTCCCTTGTGTTACTTTAGCTTTTAAAGCTCTGGTCACTAATGCACAAAATACCCCCCCCCCCTCCCAACAACAAAATAAATAAATAAAATAAAACATCGAAAGTTTTGTTCTTCTTCAATGGACAGTTAGTTTAAGGCACTACGCCAATATTGCGTGTTTTGGGGGTCTTGCTTTTTTTCTTTGTGGGCGTGAAATTTGTTGGAAAATCAGTGGGTCACTGGGATATTGTTAATTCATGTATGATGGAGGGAAGGTTAGGTCCTATGATGGTATTGGGCGTCCACATGTGCAGTGTTAACAAAAACATAAGTTACAATGCACTGCATAAACAGGGGTGTTAAATTTAACACATGTGGTATCAATAATTATAGGGCAACTGGTGTAAAATATTTATTGAGATTACACCTTTGCACTTCATTCGATCCAGTACTTTATACCTTTATGAAATTATAGTAATAATACAACCGATTCTTCTTCTTTTTGTCCTCACACAAGACCCCAGAAAAAACCGGGAAACCTACTTTGGCAACCAAACTTGGCGTTGGTGTTTCCAAGTTTTTGGTGGTTTTTTTTGCGTTTATAACAATTTTGTTGCCACCATCATGCCAAAACTCCAAAGCTAAGCAAGCATTTGTTTGTAACCATGTTTTTGCCATCATTGTTCATGCTAAGCAGTTTGTTATGATTAGCAGCTCTATGAAATTGTCCCATACGTCCTCGCATCGGGCGGTGCATGCAGGGTAAATAACACACATTGAACTGTCAATCTAAACAGTCCGTGTGTCGTTGTTTTTTGTTGATCGCCAGGTATGCCGATGCCTCCCCAGGTGTCCCTTTGTCCGTCTTCTCTGCCTGGCTCAGCCATCGGCGTGTTCTCCACGGACTGGATCAAAGAAGGCACGGAGATGGGGCCCTACACGGGGAAGATAGTGCGCCCCCATGAGGTGGCAATCGACAGGGACAACCAGTTCATGTGGGAGGTCAGTAACTAAACTTGATCGTGATTTATTTGCTGGATTTCTGTCGGGACATATTGGTGGGGAGTAAACTCTGACAAGATGCACCCAGCCGAACCTATTTCTGTAGTCAGTTTCCGCTGACGAATTGTGAGGGGAAACCGTTTTTATCCCCCCCCCCCCCCCCCAACAAAAAAAAAATTAAAAATTTACAAATTAAAAAATAAATATAACAAAAAAATTAAAAAATAATAGATTGATTGGCTTTGTTTACCTTACATTACAACCGCTTAACTCCCGGAAACATACGAACATCGCGAACGTTAACGATAATACCCGACTGTCAATAAAGTGGGTTCGGAAAACTTCGGACATTTTTGGAAACGAGCAACTTTCTGTCCGTTTTTGTTAAGTGACATTGGCGGCTACCGGAACAAATAATTCATCAAAAATAGTTAAAACTAGTGGAATACCGCGTTTCGCTGAGTGGATTTGAAGAGTTTGTATTGTTTACTAGTTACAGGTTGGAAAAAAGTACAGATGGGTCTGGGAACCAGACCAACTCACCCTGGTTTGCATATTCATGCGCGCCTTGGGCGCCACGCAAACAAAATGCACCGGCGCACTTTTCGCGTCATTTTGATTAATTGACCTTTCCCCTTTTGACCTCGCAGGTGTTTGATGACCAGGGTGGGGTCAGCCATTTCGTGGACGCCTCGGATGAGACCGTTCAGACATGGATGTGTTACGTCAACTGCGCCCGCAACGACCAGGAACAGAATCTTGAAGTGTTCCAGATAGGCTCCGATATCTACTATCGAGCCGTCAAGGTCAGACCAAAATTACGTCCAAATCCTACTTTAAACAAAATTGATATGACCTATTATCAGATATAAATTGTTGACAATTAATCCCCTAGGATATAGACATTCAGAATTTGGCAATTTGGCCGAGGCTAAACAACTGCCAAAACCATTATACATTTCTGGCGCGCTTAAAATAAAATTTGCCACTTTAGGCAAATAAAATTTGCCTATTTATCTCGTCCGAACTTGTTGAGCGCGAGGAGGACGAGTAACTACCGTATACCGTAAAACCGGTTAACTTTGGCACTTTGGGGGCAACTTTGAGTTTGATCAGATCGTTTTAGGGGTAAATTTATGTGAGATTTATAAAATATCGTCGTCTTTGGCAAAGACTAAATCGTAAGTGACGAAATTCACCGGACTTTGAACCATTACGTCACAAAATTCTCAACTTGCCCTCGCCAAAAACATATACATTTACCGTTTACCTACTATTAAACTGTCCGTTAAACGCTTGATTTCTCTGCTCTTCCTTACAGACAATCCCACCGGATCAAGAGCTCTTCGTCTACTACGGCGCGGCTTACGACCTTTTCATGAACAGCATTCCCATCGGCCTAACGTCCCCGGAACACAAAGGCAACAACGGTAGCGTTAAGATCGCTGGTTCTGGTGAGTTTAGTTCTCGAAAAAACAACTTGAAATCCAATAAATTAAGAAGATCTGATATTTATTTGATTTGTATATAGTTAGTTCGGGTCATTTCAGCCGGAAAGCAGTTTGCAGCAGTTTCACATCATTCTCAGAAAATTGAGTGTGGTTTTATCAAACTCTATTATTCAATTAATTTTTTGTTTTTCTTGGTAAACCTTTTCGCGGTTGAAGTAAATGTAAAGATGTATTGTTGTCAATTTTCACTCCATATAATACAAATATAATTTTATTGTAAAATTGCTATTATTTTACATGTAACTATATCAAAGTTATTCGTGAAAACTACCCCCACGCTTAGAGCCAGGTTATCGGATGAAATGTCGAGTAATTTTCTAAAGAGCACCAGGAGAGCAATTATGAATTAGATTTTGTTTGAGACAAACACATTGATGTGCTGATTTTTATTACTCCATTTGTCTTTCTATCGTACCATTAGCAGACGACCTGGCCAGCGCCGAGCACCAGTCCAACACGGCCGGCCGCCTTCACTGCGTGGTGTGTCGTCGGGGCTTCAACTCCCGTAGCAACCTCCGCTCGCACATGCGCATTCACACCCTGGACAAGCCCTTCGTCTGCAAGTTTTGCCACCGTCGTTTTAGCCAGTCGTCCACGCTGCGGAACCACGTGCGTCTTCACACAGGTACGTCATGGATTTGTTGTTGATACCGGCCGGTTAAAGTTGGTTGAATTGTGAATTATCTGACCCGTGTATATATTGCCTTGCTGGTGTGATATGAAAATCGGACTCCTGGGAAAATTAGACCCATTTTTGTCTATCATTGGTTAAATCCTAGGCATGCGCAATACTACTGTCGGTGAACGATCGGTCATCAATTTTTTTCTCGGTTCAATTTTCGTTCAGATCAGTTAAAAATGTTTGCATAATAAGTTGGATCGTCAAACAATGTCAAAGAAGTTTAAACAATCAAATTTGAATTACTGTTAAAAATAACTAGCCTATACTGGCTGGCATTGAAAATCCAATATGTATTATGATGTTACGCACTACAGCAGTGCATCGTTCACTAGGGAGAAGCGGGGGTCGCGTCGCCGCCGCGGCTCGTGCATGATCTACGAATTTTACGTATGTAGCACTTTCCACACTCATTTTTCCGACTTTGTTGCTCTTGAGGAAAAATCCCCTGCACAGAAATCATTTTTCCAGTCTTTTGACGTGTTGTTATCTCCCACGAATGACATGGCTGAAACTGCACATTTCAAAATCTTTTGGTCGACAACCGTATGTCGGCATTTTGCACGTCAAGCGAGCGCCGAGCGGTGACACCACTGAAAAAAATACAATGTCATGCGGTAAACATTTGGTGACGTCATTAATACATAGAGCTGTTGAAGTGTAATACAAATATTGGCACTAAAGTCACCTGGCGTCTATTTTTCACGTCAAATAGGTGAGAAGCCCTACCGGTGTAACGTGTGCCACAGTGCCTACTCGCAGCTCGCTGGACTCCGTGCTCACCAAAAGAGCGCCCGCCATCGCCCGCCCGCAGGGAGCGCTGTACCGCCCGTCAGCCAGCAGAATCAGCAACCGCTTAGTACGTTCCATCACCCGGCCGACCACACCGCTTCCAAAATCCCGCAGAACTAAAACACCCGATTATCCACAATGAAATCTCGCGAGAGCTTCTAAAGGACATTCCTCACCAAATCATCAGAGCTGTACTCAAGTTCCTGCAAGTTTTTAACAAGTCCTTCAGTCTCAAGTCAAGTCGCAAGCTATTTCTCATTATAAACTAACAGTTATCAAAAGCATTCATTTGCGACTAGCTTTATGGAAGGATTTGTGACTGGACTTGTTCATAATCATTATACACATTGAGTTGAAAGTCAGTTTCGTGGGCTTATTTATTTTCCCTTAAAAAATCCTCCGAAACAATTGACTCATGTATTTATTAATTTAGTGATCTTTTTACTTTACTTTCCAACCTTATTTTTATATACAATATAACTGTAATTGTTCGACTTAATCTGTACATTTGGTTTTTTTATTACGCCTATTTATTACATCTGAGAGATTTTGTGGCTGGACATCCATACCTCTCGGACCTTATCTTTTTATTCAAACCCATTTTGTTCCCGCAAAATGATTTTTTTAAGGTTGGAGGTGCGAGTTTACGGCACAAAGTTGTAAATATATTTAAATAACTTTTCGATTCAAAAGCGCTGAGCACAACCTACTAAGCCTTAAAAAAAAATGCGCGTAGATCATGCGTTTATGACATTATTTGTTGAATTTGTTCTTTTTTTTGCTTTCGTAATTATAATCGTTTTAATATATTTTGATTTTTTTCAAATATGAGTTTTGTTAAAATTCAATTTTTACCTAGGGGACTATTTATTTATTTATTAAATTAATTGATTAATATTTATATGTATTCGTTTAATTATCATTTAAACATTCCATCTGTTAAACTCGCACATTTCAGAAATTTGTAATATGCACTGTGTGCAATTATTTCACTTTAACATGAATTTGTAAGAGAATTCCTGAATTATGTTGATGGATTGATTGATTGATTGATTGATTTATTTATTCAATTAATTAATTAATACATTATTTATTTATTTATTTATTTGATTCCGGCTTGCTTTATTTATAAAAATAAGCTTGGGAGAACACACTGTAGAGTGACCGGTTTATAAGTAAAAAATCGAGAAAATAAAAATAAAATCAGCATTAAACGCGTGTTAAGTGAAGGCTTCTTTTTACTTTTTTGTTTGCTTTGTTTGCTTGCTTTTGTCTTTAATTGAGTCCTATTTTTAAAAAATACTTTGGGTAATGGTCATTTAAACATTTTTTTGGCTTGGATCGCGTGTACGTACTGCCAAAGACGACTGAATTCGATATTTGATCGTAGCGTATTCTGTTCACGCAGTGCGCGCGCCCGCCATTAACGACACGATTATATTCCAAAGCTCCCTGACTCGCTCAATCTTCTTTGTAAACTGCATCCAGCGGTTTGTCTTTTTGCTAAACAAATTCGCAGGCTTTTCTAGAGAGCCAATTAGCATCATAAAACTGCAATTATCAACACATACTGCGCGCACTCACGAAATTCCTTTGTGAAACAGCGCTAATTAGATATGCAACGCAGGCCAGCTCGACCGCTAAATGGGTAGTTGACTGCGTGAAAATGCTGTGCCTATTCGAATGGACGAACTTAGAAAGACCACTGTATGTGCGAGTTAAGGAGCAGAACAGACATATAAACGCATAGACTGCCAGTCGTGTGCACAAAAACGTGAGCACTTTATTTACCTGGGGTGCGTTCCGCTCAAGCGAACGTTGCCAACGTTGGCCAACGTTAGCGTTGTTCGCGTGAGTGGAACGCAATGTTCGCCAATTATGTTGGCAAACGTTAGCGAAAACGGCGAACGACATTTCGAGCTGTTCGCTGTTGGCCAGTGACGTATTTTAAAGATGGCGGAGAAGTTAGTAGCCGACGGTTTTCTTTTCACGGTTTTGATTTACGTTTCAACGTTGGGTTGTTTTGAGCAGTCACAGGGATCTTTTAAAGAAAAATAATGAGTTGGACAAAAAGCAGCCAACCAAACGTTGTCACTGTCACTGGGCGCCGCCATTTTAAAAACGTAGTTTTTAAAATATCGTTCCACTTCAACTAACGCCAACTTAAAACGTAGGCGAACGTTCGCGCTAACAGTTCGCGTAAGTGGAACGCACCCCTGAATTCTTCGCGTCGGTGAATTCTTGCGCGTAACCGTTACCGCACCGTAGTTCTACGCGCCTATTGCCCGACGCCTTGCACGCGCGTTCATATAATTGTGTACAGTATCGTTCGTTCGACGGGCAACGCACCGCGCGCTTGTTACGTTCTTTGCGCATACTGCTCAACGCGCTTTAAACAGAAATGGGCCTAAAAGTCTTTATTTGAAAGTATCAAGATTGACACTGGATAAGCTTAATCTACATGGCCTTTGACATAACATTAGGTAATTTTCTTTTAAATCAATAAATGCTTTCAAAAAGGTTTCATATAATTATTTGAGTGGAACTCTCCGGGTGTGTACAAATTTACGGCGTACGTTAGAAGGCGCCCGCATCGGCGGCCTACGCGCGCTGCATACGCGCGATAAGGACGTCTTGATATTGGCGATTGCGCCCTCTTGCGCTTGCAGGTCGTGAACCAAATTTGTTTGCCCAAAAGTGGACCTGAAACAAGTCTAAACAAATTATTTTATAACAAAAACTTTTTGAATCATGGCTCCGCTCCAGCCCAAACGCAGGCGAATGTAGGCTCCCAAATTTAGGGAACTGCCACATGTTGGTGCATGTTGTTCTTCAAAAACATTTCATCGGTTGATATAAACCTAAAAGTTTGAATATTTCAATTTGCTTCCATTTCTATTTGTTTTTCAGTGATTCGGGATTCGGAGGCGAAGCCGTATCCACAAACTAATCAAATGTTTCAAAAAAACATGTCATTCTGTTCTTTCAAATTAATAGATTGTTGTATATTTTGCAGCAGCCGCAATTTTTCGAGCGGTCGGTTAGCTCAGTCGGCAGAGCATCGTGCTAATAACGCGAGGGTCATGGGTTCGAGCCCCATACTGACCAGTTAAATATTTTTTTGTTCTTTTCTAATTTTCATTTTGTGAGACAACCGTGCATGTATGTAAACCGCATCCCCTCATCTTCTTGCAAACTATTTTTATTTTTATATTTTTATTGTAATGGTTCAACCAGAACAACACTTCGGAAATTTGTTGATTTACGTTCGGACACCGCTAGAGGGCGCTATCAGCAAATAGTTGCCAGAAATATTGCTCGCCGCACGAGAAATAAAGGAACATCGCGTTATGCACTTGTCAATTATTGTAACCCGCGCCTCGGCGCCTGGCCTTGGGGGGACCCTGGACTAGCGGGGACTTAGCCGGGAACTTCCATATTGAAATTTGGAAACCCTGGGTAGTCCCTGGTAAGTTTCTAGTCAAGTGCCACGGGGGGACACTTTTTTCTTGGAACCCATGGCATGGGTAAGTCCCCGCCCCCGGACCGCTGGGCATTAGTTGGAAGTCCCCGCAGTAACGCCGGGCCTAACGCTGAAGTCCCTGCATATGCCCCGGCCGGCGGGGCATCTGTTTTTGGAAATCCCTGGGTATCGCCCCGGCTTGCGGGGCAACCCCTTTGGAAGTCTCGGGTCAGTCCCGGGGTAATGTCCAGTAGCGGGGCACCTTTTTCTTGGAAACCCTTCGGTAGGCCCCCGCTAGTGCCCCGCTATAGCCAGGGTCCCCCCATTAGTCAGGTTTCTTATGTTTATTCGTTCACTTTTTGTGTAGATTTGCTAAACTATACATTTTTGGAAACGTTAGGATATACTTAACATGAAACCCCATGTTTACATTTCCTCTTAGGTTCTTTATGGCGACCATCTTGGATTATTTTAATGGAATTTTGATGACGTTATAATGACGTCACACATTTTTCACAATTGTGTGCGTATGTCTATGACCCAATAAACATATTACAACAAGAATTTTGAATTTATCATGTTCTGTTGATGAGATATGACTTAAAGGTCCAAAATTAAACAAAATCATAAAAAATCACACGATGACGTCATTATGATGTCACTTCAATTTATATCTATAACACATCCCGCCATACCTGCATACCAAGTTTGAACCCAATCGGACTTATACTTCCGGAGATATAGGGCATTGAAAAAAGATTGACCTTTAATGTGACACCCAATGACTTTTCATGTGTCACGTCACATTAAAGAACCATTTTTTTTTTAAGAACCTAAAAACAAATGTAAACATTGGTTTTCATGTTAAGTATATCCTAACGTTTCCAAAAATGTATAGTTTAGCAAATCTACACAAGAAGTGAACGAAACTTTCAATATGTACATTATGAACCTGACTACATGGCGCGGGTTACAATTGACAAGTGCATTACAAAGACTCACAGATACTATATATTGTATAATTTTCTGTTCTTTCCAGCCGGTCGGTTAGCTCAGTCGGTAGTAGCGTCGTGCTAATAACGCGAAGGTCATGGGTTCGAGCCCCATACTGACCAGTACGGATTTTTTTCCGTTAAGACAATCGTGCATGTATAAATTAAACCGCATCACATCATCTCCTTGCAAACTATTTGTCTTTGGTTTTTTCTTCTTCCTGTTAATTGATTTTGTAATGGTTTACATCGGCAATTTGTAAAAGAAAACATGTTTGTTTTTGTATTTACACGCACGACGTTTATTGAATATTGAATTCCATAACAAGGTGTTCACCTGTTTCGAATCTTTTAATTAATAATGCATGTATTATTTATTAAATAATTCGTTCCAAATCTTATTTTCCTTCGATATTTTGAATTTTATTGAGTTACATTCGGATACCGCAAGAGGGCGCTATAAGCAAATAGTTGCACGCACGTGATTTACGACTATCGAGTATCGCACGTACATGGACAATTTCCAATCTTCGAAACCAACAAGTTCTAGTCCATTCGTCACCCATTCTTTGACTGTATTTGTACATTTTATACTTTTGTGCATAAAATAATAAAATTAAGAAACATCGCATTAAACAGACTTATTAATACTATATATTTTATAATTTGGGGACTTTTTTCAGTCGGTCGGTTAGCTCAGTCGGCAGAGCATCGTGCTAATAACGCGAGGGTCATGGGTTCGAGCCCCATACTGACCAGTCAAATATTTTTCATCCTTTAAGACAATCATGTTTTTATGTAAACCGCATCATGTCATCTTCTTGCAAACAATTTAGTTGGTTTTTTTGTTTTCTTTTCTTCATTTTAATTGATTTTATAACGAGTTCATCTTCGGCAATTCGAAAAAACAAAACATTAAATGTTGATAAACACGACAGTTTACTGGCTGGGAAAAAAAAATTTGAACTTGTTTTGGACAAGATTCAAAATGTCCCATCAAACAGCGCGTCTAGAGGCCTTTTCGAATCCCTTGCTTCGTCTTCGTCTTTGGCTTAAGGCGATTTTTGACTCCCAACTGCAAGATCTTCAGCCACATTCTGACGCCTGTTGTGCTTCAGAAACATTCACTCGAGTGATGTGAACCCAAAAGTTAGACTATTTCAATTTTCTTCCATTTCTATTATTTTGCTTCTCAGTAATTCGGAATTCGGAGGCGAAGCCAAAGCCAAAGCCGAAGCAACGGTTTCGAAAAGGCCCTATGTTTACTTTTGCTCATGGAACTAGGATTTTTCGTTAATTTTGTTTATATTCCCCATATCTGAAATAAAGTGAAACTAATTTATCATGGAGGAATATAAGATTAAGAACAACTTTCAAATTCAAACTTTTATATTTTCCCTTCTTCTACTGCAGTGAAGTCGCACAACATATTTTGTGATGTGAAGCTATTGCAGGAAATTAGATGAGTAGGTTTTTTCTTTTTAATTTATGTATTATTTCTTAAATATTAGTTCCAAATCTTATTTTTCTTCGATTTTGGATTTTATTGATTTAAGTTCGGACACCGCAAGAGGGCGCTATAAACAAATGATTACACGTGATTAAAAGATTACAAAATATGGCTCGTTCAACACGATTGGGTGCGTGCATATTAAGTCGCACACGGACAATTTTCAATCCTCAAAACCAATTTGTTGTCCATTCGCCACCCATTTTTCGACTAGTTTCACCCACTACTGCACGCCTCCTAGTACCATCTTCGTCTAGCTTTGGCACCACAAGCTCGGCTATGGCAGAGTTTCTTCCCATCAAAAAGAGGCGGATGGAAATCCAGGAAACGGGCCCTTTCGCCGAGAACGATTTCAAATCCCGGGGTCTGTTTAGCGGGTTCAACCAGCAGCTCACCGTGGGTGGCCCCGGACCAGACAGGCTGAGACTGGTAGCCCAGTTGATGTCGAAGGCTGCACACAGGAGAATGGTAATAAAATAATGCCTCATTTTGCCAAAAGTTTGCAAAAAAACCCTTGAAAACGGCCACAAAATTACTCGATAAGATTGAGGTTTATTTACGATTCAAATTAAAAGTGAAATTTCCAGTTAAACTAGGTAGGAATGAATGGATACACACCATTGGTAATTGCTTGAAGTTGAACTATCAAAAGTATCATGAATGGGTGGGTTTGGGGGGTTGTATTTTATAGTAAATATCATTTAACTGACCTGTACGAAGTTTTACAATCATGGATGCCGAGAAAAGCACGAAAAACAGCGTTTGTTTTCAACCGACGTCGAGCAGTTATTCTTATGTTATTTTTGTTTTTTCGCGATCGCCGTCCAGCGATCGCAAATTTTTCTTTATAAAATTCAATTTTTCAGAATAATTATAAAATATCTAGCGCAATCATTTTGCTGGATGCCTAGAATCATTATTTACTTACAAATGAGTAAGATATTTCTTAATAATTTGGTAATAAATATTTTCGATATCTGCAAATGGTGTATCCTACCTTCATGACCTTTAAATTATGAAAGATCTCAAACATGCTGCATAATGCTTGGGACAATATTGCATATTTTACCATACACAATGCATCTCTTTTGACTATACCAAAACACTGTGCAAACAGTGCACCACAATCATATAGTTTAGATTTATTATCAATGATATTTCAAACCATTTTCACCGTTTGATTCTACAGGCTGAGGAAGCTGCAGGTGATGGGGATCTCCTGCAGTACGGTAACACCTGGGGGGATCCGCTGTGTCGTATGGAACTCGCCAAGTTCCTTACCAAGGGATATGGCAGTCCTGTAGACCCGTAAGTAGTCTCGCCCTGTGACCAGTGACTTTGTGAGTGGGGTCAATTTCATTTATTTATTTATTTATTTATTTCGTTTTATTGTAAAACTTAGGACATGTCAAAACTGATATTTAGTATAAAATACAACCCTCTAAATCGCCCTATTCCTGATAATTCAATCAATTACCAATAGTGTATCCTACCTTTTAAATAACACCAGATTTTCTGCTTTTATTAACCATGTTAACAGAATCTCTGTTTATTGCAAGTAGTAAGCACAGCATAAGCATTGCTTATAAACCCCTGATTCTAATTATAATTATTTCAATTTGAAGTACGTTGTTAAAAAAAAAAAAAAATAGAAATTAGGGAATACTCTAACAGCTGTATTTATGTGGGAGCTCAAACGACACAGATAATAATTAGTTGGAAAATGTATACATTAATTAATAAATTAATGGACTGAACCGATTCTGAGGTGGATTGTGAAGCACTACAGTGTTTATTCTATTATAAGTTTAGGGATAGTGGTGGTTGGGATATATATTTGGTAGCGACTGCTCCAACAAGTCCAGTTAGGCACACATCACATAATGCCTTTTGCTTTTAAATGAGAGCTATTTTGTCGCAATGCTTGACTGCAAAATCTTGTTTATTTGTTGTTTTGTTTAACCAGGGTGGCCTTATCAGTTTTAAATTATTACCTAAATAGTATTTAAAACAGAAATTGAAATAAAATCTTAAATCTAAAATTAAAATTAACCTTAAAATTAAAATTAACCTTAAAATTAATATTAAAATCAAATAAAATTCTTGTTGAATTGAGTGTGGTGCGTGTGGTTTGTGTTTTAACAAGCTTTTGAGAATTCTCACTAATTATTCCCATGTGAACTTTCCTGCCCCTCCCATTCCAGTCAGGATCTCATGCTGAGCGGCGGTGCCACGCAGGCCATGTCCTTTATCCTGTCGTTTTTCTTCCAAGCCGGAGACACAGTCTTTGTCGAAGACCCGACGTACTTCATCAACCTGAGCGCGTTCAGGGATTTCGGCATCAAAAGTGTGGCAGGTATGCTGGCCCAGATATTTGTCATTTGTCTTAATTTGACGAAATAGATGGATTTAAGGTTTTAGGTTTTTTTAAGAATGTAGTATCCTGACGCTACTCCAGCAGTTGTGTACAAAGTTTATGGAGAGTCAAAAAAAAGTCCTAACAAAAGTATTTCCTAATACACAAATAAACCACAAGGGAAACTGATGAGGTAAAAATATTTACTAACAAAATTGGAAATGTCTTGATGCACTGATTGACCTTCATTGAGATTATATATAAAGGTAAAAAATAGTGTTGGATTGCAACATTCTCTTTGCTTTTTTATTCACAGCAAACTTTGTCCATTTCTGCTGGAAAAACATTGAGGAAAAAAAATGAGTTTTTTCCCTTGTTTTTGTTTCTTTCCCTCTAAACCGTTTCAGTTCCCTTGGAAAAAGACGGCATCAACACAGAGATCCTGGAGGAGAAATTCAAGGAATTAAAAGCCAACGACAAACGGGAGCTGACTGCTTCCCGGCCGTTCCGCGCCATGTTCTATGCCATTACTGTCTTCCACAACCCCACCACCATAAGCTACTCTCCAGGTAACTGGATTGGGCAGCAATAATTTTATATCCTAAAACTCGTGTGCTTTTCATGCTAATTTGGGGGAAATTGTTATCGTAATTTTAATACTGGGTTTTGTCTGTCACTGTATTTATAAATACTGTATACTCAGTGTTACCCCCGAGATATTATCAGAAAACATCTCTCGGTTGGGACTCAAACCCACCTCCTGCTTTCTAGTTCAGGGGCCAATTTCATAAAACATGTAAGCACAAAAATTTGCTTAGCACAATAAAAATATTGATCAGTAAAAACAGGTTATCGGACAAAACTCCACGTGATTTTCATCCAAAGCGAAAAAACGGTCACAAACAATAAACATCAACTGAAATTTTGGTTTATAACACTGTTTTTTCGAAGGGAGAATTTCCATGCTAAGCAAATTTTGGTGCTTACACGTTTTATGAAATTGAGCCCAGATGTCTTACCACTCAACCACTGAGCTAGCCGGGGTCGGCTGGCTGGTAATGATAAAAAAGAAATGATGGAGACTTGATAGAGACTGAAATGGTTATTTATTTTCTACTAAACAGAACGATGTCGTCGTATCATCGAGCTTGCCCGACAGTACGACATCCTAGTTGTCTGTGATGACGTCTACAACGTACTGTCCTGGATGCCTGCCGATAACAACGAGCTGGGACTGGCCCCGCCTCGTCTGTTCTCTTACGACAAGAAGGACGACCCCGACTATAAGGGCAACGTCGTCTCCTGCGGTTCCTTCTCAAAGTTCACGGGGCCGGGCCTGCGCCTGGGATGGTTTGAGACGGCCCCTTACATCCTTGACATCATGAGACACACGTGAGAGAATGCGGGACGGATTTAGGATCCCGGTGGCAAATTATTTGTTTCCCAAACAACATCCGAATGGATGGATTGTCGAGTGCCCACTAACATACTGTTAAAATACATACTTAATATACATGTACTTACTTTTCGCTTGTACTTTCTAGCATATGCTAGTTTTGTATTTGTACGGCCCGTTGTTTTCTTGGAACATTATTATACATGTAATATAAAAATGGTACTAAAACCAAGGAATCCTCAAGACACGAAAGGCTGAAGAAACCTGTAGAGAAGACAATGAGAAGAAATTACAGTTTTAGAGGTGGGAGGAAAACTTCAAAAGAAAATTCTGGGGGAAACCAACGGAATCAGGCAGGGACTGAAAAACCAATCCCATTGTGGACCAGGTGGGGGATCGAACCCGGGCCTCACCGGTGAAAGGGCGAGGAAAGTAACCACTCCACCAACCTGACTAATTCACAGAGCTAAACCTTCATTAGGGTTTTTGCCAATAACCTTTCTTAATTTTTTTTTAAACTGACAAATTATATGCTATCCCTTTAACAGGGGCACGACAACAAAATTGGACCTCAGATTTAAGAAATAGCCCAGAATGCCTGATTCAGTATTCAGTCTAGCGCCCTCTCTGGGGTCGCGCTTGGTTATAATAGGAAACTAACTTCATCAATTTGACGCGTGTCTTCCTCCCGCAGTGCGTACATGTTGAGTGGAGGTAACTTCAACACCTTCACCTCTGGCCTGATGGGTACTGCCTTAGAGATGGGCCTGGTTCAGGATCACTTGGCCAACCTACGAAAAACCTACGCGGTGAGTCTTTCACATTTCACATCTCGTATCGGTTCAGATTGAGGAATTTAGAAATTTGATACGGTGGTCTTGCTCGGTAAAAAATAACATGTTAGCAGCCAAAAACTCCATGTGCTTTTCATGCTAAGCAAAACTCAGCTGGATACCAGTCGCAAATAATATACATCACCTGAAAATGTGGGTAGTAACCCTGTTTTTGCCAAGGAAGAATTTGTTATGGTAAGCATTTTATGTGCTTAGCAGCGCCATGAAATTGGCCCCTGAAAAATTTCTTAAACTACAAAACGTGTTTTAAAAAAAAATTTCATTCTCTGGTAAGAGCATTTAAAAATTAAGATCTTAAAATCTACAGAACCATCCTGTAAAAAAAGATTTGCCGCTTTTGCGTTATTGCCGTACCAATTTTCTTTACAAGAGAATCTTCAGTCGTATTCAGATAAAAAAAAATTACCAACCAACATTTTAATATTTCTTAGTTTTATTGTAATCAGTAAAGCAAATTTGTGTAAAGCATTTATTTATATTTGTTCACCAACTACAGGCTTCGTCTCGAGCTTTCTGGAAAACACTTCAAGCTGAGATGCCAGACGGAGTCCACATTAAAGAACCTATGGTGAGTGTCTCAAGGAGTACCTACACTTAAAGAGTTGTAGGGAGGATTGTGGCAGACGTTTCATAGTGTCTCAATTTCAGATGTAGTTTATAGATAATATAATGCAGGCAATTTTTAATAATAGGCAATTCTTGTATAGCGCACGTTTCTACCAAGACTGGTACCCAAGGTGATGTGTCATTATTATCCCTGCTCATTGGGTCCACGAAACATTCCAAATACCATCTCAGCTCCCTGAGGAGTATACAGCTAAATTCTGCCATTTCGGCGCAAACGACTATCTCCGCCCTAACCAGGTATCAATTTCACTCCTGGGTGAGGAGTAGGAATGAGTGACAAAGTGCCTTGCCCAAGGGCACACGCACCATAGTCCCAGGCCGGAATCGAACCCACAACCTGCAGCTTTTACCCGTAGACTGTGAATTCAATGCTCCGGACCGCGAGGCTACGGTACTCCACTCCACATGCGATCAAGCAAAATCAGTCGGAACTCGGAAATTCTTGTTTTGAGATCGGGCCAAAATATGTTCGTAGGGATGGAAAAATCAAAATTGACTTTTGTACAAAAAATAAATGGGAAAATATTTATCTTTTACATGAAAATACTCTTTTAACCAAATTCAGAAAGGAAGTGATACAAAAACATGATTTTCTCAGTTTCTTTTTTTTTTAACGTGCTGGTGTTCAAATGGTTGTAATTTTTTAACCAAAGGTCGTATTCACACGGGGTTTTCACTGAAATGGAGCCTGAAGTACGCTACAAAAGAATATGTAAAAATCCAAAAAATGACCAAGGCCTACTTCAGACTGATTTTGCTTGATCGCATCACATATGCACAGAACAGTGACAAAAGCGCTAGCCATGAATTTCAGACCCTTGTCTGTCTGCCTAAATTTAAAGACTAATCATTCTATCCCCTCCCCCCCCCCCCCCCCCCAACCTCCCCCCACCCCCAGGGCGGTTATTTCATCTGGGTTGAGCTCCCAGAGGGAGCCAAGGCTGCCGAGGTTCTCAAGATTGCCAAGGAGGATTACAAGGTTGCTTTCCTGCCCGGACATTTGTAAGTCTGTCGTATTTCTATTTTCTTTCCCTTTTTCAACGTGCTCGCAGCCGAATAGCGGCAATTAACTGCGAGCATTGTGCAAGTCTCCGTAGCACTTTGCGGACCAAAGTTGAACTAAATGTGACACGATCAAGCGTAATAAATTGGATGTCGGCCCCGGTCAAAAAATGAGTTTTTATGTAGTTTTAAAGAGGACATCTGTACGTTTTAAAAACTGAAAACCCCATAAGATGTTTTGTTGTCGAGTTATGTAAATTTGTTTAAATACCAACGAAGAACACGGTTCTGATTAAAACATTTTGGGGATTTCCCTGACATCCGACTCATTCCGCTTGATCGTGTCACAAATTTGTTATGTTCTTCAAAAATGTTGTCCCCTGTGGTACAGTATGCACAAAATAGACTGACAATGGGGTCACTAGTGCACATCTATTTGCCCCGAGGGACTGATTGACCAAAAGAGGGAAATAGAACCTTCTTCTGGTCACTTACAGGCCCGAGGTGGGCATAGACGATCACTAATGACTGAATTGTTTGAAACACACCTTTGTCTAAAATATGACAGGAGAATCCTGATCCGTGCCAATTGCCGCCATTTTTTTTTTTACAATAAGCCTTGGCTACCTGCAGAGGGCGCTGTAACCAGTCAAATCTTGTTTAGTAAAGTGCCCAATTGATTCTGGCACCCTACTCAAATTCTACGCACTACCCTTTATTAAAGGGGTCGTATACGTTTGGTAATTGGAACCCACTGTTTGTTTCAATCCTATATAGTTATAGGTTTATACCATAAAACTAACCTGTACAAATTTCCTTTCAAAAGGTGGTACGGTAGCGATTTTGAGATATTGCCGAAAATCTGGAGCGGTTTTGTCCACGCAGGAAGAATAATCTGCATTGGAATACACACTCTGAGAAACGTCACTGCAGTAACGCTTCTCAGATTCAATTTTTTTGAGATAAAAAGTGATCTCTTTTCCCATTACCGTAATACCGAAGTGAAAAGTTTCTAAAAATGCATTATACTATCCAAAGCTGCTCTACTTCTTACCAAGTAACTTTTTATTGCCATACATTTTTGGAGTAATTACCAAACGTATACGATCCCTTTAAAGAACTCCCACACCACATGTGACCGTGTTTCAATCAAACAGAAAGAAAAAAACAGCAATAGGTTTGATGTTTTTAGTTTCCATGGTTTTTTTTCGTCTCTCTTTTGTAGAGCTTCTCCCTGTGGCAATTACAGCAACTGTTTACGGCTGTCCTTCAGTTACTATGGCGACGATGACCTGCAGGCTGCTGCTAAGGCCATCGCCATGGCAACCAAGAAGTACCTGGGGAAATAAATGACAATGTAAAGTAAGCATGTAGACAAAACAAACATTCAGATTTTCTTTTTCCAATCGTGTTTAAATTTGGGGATAAATTAAGGAAATTTGTAAGATGTTTCATGTTTTGAATTTGGCAGCTGGGTATATCGTTTTAAAATTTGGCTGTTTTTTGGGGCCGTTTTTGGAGCCGTTTGGAGAAGTAAAGTTCTTCGAGATGATATTGGGGTGGGGAAAAACAGAGTTTACAATTAATTTTTCCTTGTATCTGCCGTGAAAATTTGGTTTTTGGGATCAACGGGATTTTTGTTTGAAGAGGTTTCTGGTTTCATAGAGCCGGGTCCAATTTTTCCTGGCCCTGCTTACCGTTAACAATTCCCTGCTAACAGTAAGCATATTTCACAAATTAGCTAGCAATTTTTTAATTATGTGCACGAACACATCCAGTAACCTAGAAATCTGTGCATTCTTAGTAAGCGCATAATTTTTTTGCTAGTGCTGTTTAAACAGAATGGTAATTGTGAGCGTAGAATTCTGTGGTTAGCGGTGCAATAAAATAAACCCCGGTAAGCGCAAACAAATTTGCTTAGCAAATCTTGTGCAAAACAGGTAACCGGACAATTGATATAAAGCGAATATTATTTTTTGTGCTAAGCAATTTTTTGTGCTCGGCCTTGTAGATAATTCTGGATAATTAAAGCAATTACCAATGGTTAATCCTACCTTTAAAAGGAAAGCTCTTTTTGGAATGTAATTCTTTAGTAGATAAAACAACTCCAACAATCGGACATAATTGAGGTCACAAAAGGGGTTTGTTTTATTGTTTTTTTAATTTTTTTTTTTAATTAAAAGATGCCGACCACAAATTCTCAATATTTTCAGCCATTAATGTGGCCTTTAAATTTTTCTTGAGTAATCTATATTATATATAGATTATATATTTTAAATATATATCTTTTATACGAATCCTTCGGTTATTTTCAAGAGAATCTAGTTGATAATTTTAATTTCTTTGCCAAAAACACACGAATATATAAATTGTCAATTAATTGTGTTTTTATTTTTACAGTGATTTTATTTGTCTGCTTTGATTTGGGTTCTGATCCAGAACCGGGATCTTTTGATATTTGACATTTTAAAGTAGGTGCTTTTAGGGGGTTGGGATTGCACCATGAAAAATAGTTTTTCAAATTGGAGCCCCGCCCGCCGCGACTATTCCTGGTGGCGGCGTCTGGTGGCGGTTCCCGCATCGTCCTGCCAACCCCCGTCTTTGTTATTAGCTTTTGAATAGACATTGCACAAACAAAATTTGTAAGTTATTAATTAATTTCAAATGTTGAATTAGAAGCGTCCCACAATACCACTTTTGTACTATTGTACTAATTACTTGTAAAAACAACACGAAGCGAACAAACCTACGCCCTAATTAGAACAAACAAACTCACAGAAACCAACGCCCATAAAACCTCCCCACTTCACCACCCACAGCCAACAAAAATGATCAAGACTCCGAACAATCAAACACCCAAACCGCCCCCCCCCCCCCCCCCCAAAAAAAGAAAGACGGGCAAACGGACAAACATGCAATCAAACGTGCCCCCCCCCCCCCCCCCCCCCCCCCCCCGGCCCGCCTATGCATACCTGTTGCCTAAATTAGCATATGTGAATATTTATGACTTTTCTCTCAAAAAATTTGCAATGACAAAAACAAACTTCACAATTATTTCGGAAAAGAAAAAAGAAATTTTTCAAAAGACGGACACCAACTTTAAGCAAACTGAGAAACTAAATTTTTATTGAGGGTTTTTGACATCGATGTACGTACGTGGTCCAATGTATATCCTTTATAAAATATAAAAAAAATGTAAAAGTACCGCCACCAATTTATATACTGTCTGTGCCACCAACCCTCTATATTTAGTGGATGGCGCCCTCTATCGGCCAGCTAAACATTTCTATTTTTGTTAAGCGTGCCATCGCAGTAAACACGTTGACCTTTTGCTGTTCAAGTTGAACGCCAAAGTCAACGGCCTGTCGATGACCCACTTTCGTGGGTTTTTTTTCTTAAATGCTTCTGCGGTATGTGCTGACCTACCTTGGCAAAGAGAGCGCGTTCCGGGAGTGAACTCGGCTGTCTATAGGTCACGGTCGCCCCGCCAGCCGCTTGCCGTAAACACGGTGAAACTAAAAAGTTTGTAAATTGGGTAAACTTTACCCAGCTTGTGTTCCTTTCATAATTCCTGCAGTTGTGTTTTCTAATATTCTCGAAAGGGAAGAAGAAGTAGGGCAACTTGCTAAGCCCTCGGGGGTATTTTTTTGTGTGGGGGAGTAGGAGGGAGAGGCTGGTTTTAATAACTACTTTATAGTCAGGATGGAGTTTGGAGTGGAAAGATTTGTTGTGTGAACATTTTAAATATATTTTCGCAAATTGTTGTTTGGTCGCAGGAAACTTTCTAAATCTTTCAGAAGTGACCTTTGTCTGGGAATTCATATAGGGTGCATTATTAATGCGTACCTATAGTCTCCTAATATACGACTGTTTGGTTGATAGGTGATTTATTTGTAGACCGTTTGCCCGATAATCTGCGGAGTGTTGTGTAAATCATTAACCGAAGATCCATTAAATCGAACTTGACTCATCACACTGACTGTAACCCGTAAAACACGAGTGGTGCATAATCGAGCGCTGTCTAGTCTTGGCACGAGACTGCATCGTGCATAACAAATGCATGGACATGCACATAAGCATTCGTACGGTTTGAAATACTACATTGATAATAAGTGTATGAATGTCGCAGTCGTGCTGCACCTTTCTCCCCAGAATGTTGTAAGAAATGTTCGGCCATCTACGTCTCGTTTATTTCCCCAAACCTGGTACATCTGTTTGTATTTTGATCCTAGACACTCCATCATCAATGTTCATACCTTTTCCTGCCTAACCACATAAAAGCTCCAATTTTGCATACTAGTATTTGATTCTTTTTTTCAAGATAGCCCCGACCTAACCTTGAAAAATGACAAGTAAATACTGCAAATCTAAAGCATTTTCTCTCAAGAATTTACTCATTTGTATTTATACCAAATGGAGCAAATACCAATATTCTAGCAAAGGCGGAAAATTAAAAAGTAAATAATTTAATTTTTTTGCAAATACTTTTCAGTAAAACCTTTTGCTTCGTTTGTATTTATACAGATGCTAGTAAATGCTTGACAATTTGTAATAAAAGCAGGTCGTATGTCAAATTATTGTACAATGTACATGTAATTGTATGCGCGGTGGTGAAAGTTTGAGCAATATTTTATCTGGCATACATGTATCGATCTCTGGATAAACATTAATGAAATACATTTTCTGTCTGTCTTCCGCAAACAAACGACTTGTGTTTTCGATTCACTTGAAGATGGTCGTTTGGTAAAATTAAAATATGTAATTCTGGTGGCAGGTTTTTCCATACAGGTCTGTACTTTTTTTTGTTTTGTTCAAGAATTGTCCAAAATGTTTGTTTGATTCACCTTCCAATTTTGGTTCCAATTGCCGTTTGGTCTCTTGTAATCATTGTTAAATCATGAAGCACGATATGTGGCAGAGAAAACCCCCCCTCTTTTGTGTTGACCATTATATCCACATATCGTGCTGGGTATATGTTAAATGGCAAGTTAACATCTTGTACCCAGACGTTTCAAATTCAGATCAGTGACAATGAGACCAAAGAAGGGCTAGAGAAACATTCGTGTTTGCTGTGATGATGACTTTATGACTGATTCCAAAATGGCGGCGAAATCCAGCAGATGCGGTCGCACCACGGCGCATATACCCAGCACGATATGAGACCGAGGGACTCCCCCCCCCCCCCCCCCCCCTTAGTCCCCCCCCCCCCCCCCCCCCCCCCCCCCCTTAGTCCCCCGTACCTATAAACTCTCTAGACTATTGTTACCTAACGCACCCCCCTAAAAACCTAAACAATAATTACTGAGAAACCACAACATTCTGCAAGCACAATGACCCCACAAAGGAGAGGGGGGGGGGGAGTGTTTTCCTTTGTCTAATTCTCGCTTCATACGTCGGCGCGGCGCGGCGCGCGCTGTGTAAACGAACCGCCATGTATCAATATAATCTGTTATAGAAATGCCACGCGGAACGTTTCATAACAAAATTCCTAGGTCAATGATTAAACCATAGACCTGGACATGTAAATACAAAATAACCTTGTTCAATTCGGCAATAGTCCCGAACTTGAACCATGTTATCACGCGCCCTGTTGCGAAAAAAAGATAACATAACTTCGTCTCGCGATTTCATCTATTTATGGCCGTATACAGGTCGGTTATCTATCGTTGGCAAATATCCAGCATGACGCATTGAAGACGGGGTTCATTGAGGTAAACATGTTTGTTTGCTTTTGTTTTTTTGTTATTTATTAAGCAAGTTTTTTGTGCGAGAGACTGTGTAATCTTTTTCTATACCTTAATGAATTGTGAACCTGGGCGTTTAATATTTATGAAATAGGCCTACGATTGATAAGCGAGTTTCCATTTTAGAAAGCAAAATAAAACAGTGGCTGCCGGGTACACTGTTAACAAGTACATGTACCAATGGGGCTGGGTGCCAAGTAACAATGGGTTTGAGTGCCAAGTAACAATGGGTTTAGTGCCAAGTAACAATGGGGTTGGGTGCCAAGTAACAATGGGGTTGGGTGCCAAGTAACAATGGGGTTGGGTGCCAAGTAACAATGGGGTTGGGTGCCAAGTAACAATGGGTTTGAGAGCCAAGTAACAATGGGGTTGGGTGCCAAGTAACAATGGGTTTGAGTGCCAAGTAACAATGGGTTTGAGAGCCAAGTAACAATGGGTTTGAGTGCCAAGTAACAATGGGGTTTGAGTGCCAAGTAACAAGCGGTAAGTTGCAGGTTAAGGTTTATGAACTTGCACTAGAATTGCAGATATAATTGAGTAAACAAAAGGCATTTTTTTTGGTATTATAATAATAACTCGAATTATAATTCTACGCTACAAAAACAATAAATACTAGAGATATATTTTAACAAAACAAATGCATTTAATAACAAAAATGGACGGCCTCTGGCATAAAGAAATATGTTTTCCTTTTTTTTTTACGGCTGAAAAAATAATTCTCTGGAATTATACATACATGGGAAGAAAGGTCAGTTTATTTGTTTGATAGAGCCATTGTATAATGGGTAGGAGTTGGTTGTGGTGCAATAAATCATTTACCCTGACATTTCAATAATTGACAATACCATTTACAGCAAGTCAGTCAGCCGATAACGTCAATTTTTTTTTAAGCCATCAAACCACAAGAAAATGGACGGCCTCTGGTCGAATCGGCTTAGCTCTGCCATATGGCAGTCATTTTTAATTGGTACACAGGTTAGGTCTAGGTTTCTGCCCTGACCTGTAGGGCCGGCCGCTCACCCTGAGCCCTGACATGGCCTAGATTTCGTAGAGGTTGCCTTATTATATTTTATAGTAATACAAAAATGCTAAGCGTGTCACATTTGGCCAAGCAAACACGGACACCAACCAAAAAGGCAAAAGACACGGGACTGTTCTTGTTCACGGCTGGTTTTTTCTGCATTATTATCATATTGTCTAGGCGCAAGACTTGTTTTAAGACCATCTAACCTATTAGACTGGTCATTGGTAGGCACGGTAGTCGACACTCGGTGCACAAATCGAGTTGCCTCTGATAGTACATGAGATGCTCCGTGCAGAAATGACTATCATTTTATCAAGCCAATCACTATCAGTGTATCAGGCGAGTGTAGCGGCTTAATTTCGATGTATCGCTTGCCAATACACTCTTTTACAAGGCTTGTGGGCCTTGATGCATTGACGTGCGCGATGTGGGCCCTTATGTCTAAAGCATGGCCGTATTATGCATGTTATTGGTCAAATACCAACAATTTGAAAACCTCGTTGCCCATTTTGTTCGTCCCGTCTTTTTCCCCCCTCTCGAATGATACTTCGCACCGGGCTTCGCAGTCTGTGCGGCTCATTAGTGAAAGTAGTCACTGGATGGATTCACCCAGATGCGATCAATTTACGCGTCGACCTACATGCGCCGATTATATGAAGGAAAACAGCCGTCGTGGATTGGACACCTAAGACCTGACTCGGGTGCAATCTGGTTTCTATCCGACATTCGTTTCGTCTGTCTTCTCCTCTTGGCCTAGAAAGAAAGCCGGTAGTACCGGTGTCTTCGACCGCCGTCTATGACCCTGCCCCAGAATGAGTTTGTCAGACGGTCATAATTCCACACTTCCCGTCCGTATCAGAATAAAAGTGACCCCATGTCCAAACCTCTGGAGTGTTTCAACCACCACTCCCCTCCGACAAAAAAAAATATAATTATCGCACCTGGTTTGCGGTTGACTTCAGAAGTTATGGCACCCATGAGGAATCTAGTTTCTCTATACTCTTCCGCTCTGCATTTCGAAGAACTGCAAGTGCCATATTTTTTTGGACTAGACAAATTTGTGTTAGTTGAAAAACAAAAACTGTTGCTGGATCAATTTTTTAAAGCCGACCAGTCGACCTCATGCGTAAAGCTGCACTGCACAATGGACAGAGCGCGCAGCTGCCTTACATGCTGTGTTTTAAGCGTTCCAAGCCGGATAAGCGAGCCGCGGCTATAGCCGCTACCTGTCGTTAAGGGGTTAACGGAGCTATCTACATAACTACAACGCCAAAACAAAAGAACCTGTTTTGAAAGTGCCAACATGAACGCACTATTCCCTGACTGGAAACCTGGGCTACAGTATTACTCAGTTGGTTGAGCACCGCGAATTTGGCATGTTCAAACTTCCTTCTAAGTTCAGACTAGTCAATTTCTTTGTTCAATTCATAATTCATAATTTTAAGAACAAAATTTTTTGTTTAGAAGCATCGGCAGATGTGGCAGTCTTTGTCATGCGATTGTATTTTGCATTTAGTATCACTGGCCAAATGGACAATATTGTCCATGTATATACATGTAGCTTTCCACATTTCCAGGCTGAACGAAAACTCGTGCTCTAAATCAAGGATGTGTGAAGTCAAATGGCATATCCGTTGAACGTTTCCCCTGGTGCCACTGTAAATGATCGCTTGAAACGAACCCGCTGTTTTTGCCGACGAACTAATTAAAATCCGAACCATATAGTTGGCACCAATGTCTTTGTTTCGATGACGTTATTGATGCCATCACCAAATCTCTTCATAAAATTTTACCATCTATAGCATAAAAGCCACCGCTTAGGCCCCTAGCATGCGCGTACTGCACTGAAATTGTCATAAAATTTTATGCGTTCTCAGTTTTTCTTACACTCGACTAAAAATGTTTTGGCGTATAATTTTGTCTCGTCTTCCCCGGGCCTGGTTATTCTGAGCTTAAGCTTTTTCCTCACACACGCCAAGGCAACAATGGCCCGAGTCTATTGTAATTTGAGGAGCCTACTGACCCTGGCCTTGCCCGCTACATACAGTTTACCGGGACACACACTCAAGGCAAACACTCTTCGCCGCGACCCACTTCGGTGAAGTTCAGTTCAGGGCAGCCGCCCCGGTTGCATTTATTTACCCGCTGAACTCTGTCTGACCTGTGTTGACTTCCCACCACTCAGCCAACAAGCGCAGCCCTCTCACTTGGCTAATGCCCACTCAAAAACTATATCCTCATTCGCACAATTCTCGGAACATCAATTATTCAAAAAGGATTTATATAGCATGTTTTCACCTCCGTTCTTTATTGTTTTTAACCCCTTTTTAATGGATGAGTTATGGATCTGGAGCGACCATGTGAATGTGAACAGCGCCACGCCCGGCGAGAAGAGAAAAAAGCGATCGTCAACCGCGAGTGACTCGAGCTGCACTGAATCGGGCGAGCGAGGAGCGATGAACTCCCCGGCCTCTCCCCCCTGTGCGCTGTGAGCCTGGCCTGGTCTGACTCACGCGCGCCGAGCACAACACACTCTGCTGGCAGGCACACAGAAATAGAACAGCGGTAAACAGGCGGCGCAGGCTAGGCAAGCAGGCAAGGCAGGCTGGCAGCGAGCGGCATTCAAAGTCACGGTCGTGCGAAGGTCGAGGGCAGGCAACTGTGCCGCGGTTGAATCAATTGACCCAGAATTGTGCGCCCGCGCAGAGCGGCCGGGCTCCGGGTTCATCGCCTGCTGTATGCTGATGAGCTTGACAGGGAAGAGTTCAGCCGGCCCTTTCTGGCTGAGGGATGATGATGCACACTGGCTGCGCTCAGCGAGGGGAGTTGAACTGATCTGAACTACAAAAAAAATGGGGATATGGGGAAAGAGAAAGAAAATGGCTTCTCTCTCTCCTGAAAATTCGATTAATCCCGTCCCTCTAGTGGAAAACCTGGCCAATGTTATTCCGGCCACGGAATCCCGAGATAGAAAAAAAGAAAAGAAAAAAAGAGGGGGTATAGAGGCGGGCTTTCATCCGGAAACGATGTAGCGCTAAGACTTGAATTCGAAGGCGGATGAAAAATAAAAAATCGATGAGGGGTTCGGCCGACTGGATCATTTTTGAGGCAGGCGACCATCGGGCAGGCTAGGCAGAGGTTGGGCAGGCTGGGGCCGGATTGGTCGCTTGGTGGCTGGGTTCGCTGACCCCCGATGTGGCTCGGCACAGCGCTAGTTGAATGTACTTCCTGCACTTTTGACTCGGCAGTCTCCGGGCGAAGCATGCAGCGCATAGACGTCATTGTTACTATGGCTCGCAGAGTATAGATCATGGGGTTCTGCAACGTTGGCCATTACGGCGGATATAGTCGGGGGAAAAATAATATGTTCAGCGAGTGAACAAAAATATCTGCTGTTATTAAAAACCATATTATTTTTTTTGTTTAATGTTACATCTGGAAAGAAGCCGCCAGTTTCTGTTTAATTTCCTCTAAGCCTGTGTTTATTATTTACATGTTGCTCAAAACAATCTGCCTCAGTCTCCCATCTTTTTGTAATTACCGCGAGCTAGCGGGACGGGTTTGTTAGAAGCGAGAATAAATGACCTGCGAAGCTGTGACAATCATCACCTTTGTCAGTGAGGGGTTGTGACTGGATCAAAGAGGCCAGAGGAGAAGTGTGACTAGGGGGATGGGGAGTGGCACGGGGCAAGAGTCTAGAGAGAGAGAGAGAGAGACGGAGAGATAGAGGAGCACTCGGTGCGGGGAAAGCGGGTTAGCAGTGCCCCCGGGGCGTGTCAGCTCCGGCGCATGAGCAAGCTCCCTGGTTGCCCGGGAAAAGTGGAACGCGCGAACAACGACCCGGCCTGACTGGATTTTTTTTTAATATCCTCGACGGGCGAGTTGGCTGCGGTATATACAGGCTGGATACAGCTGAAGGCTAGCATTAGACAGCCGCGAAATGGTATAAGGGGGAAAGGCTGAATGACCCTAGCGCACACCGGGAAATGAAGCTGTCTGTCGTGTAGCGAACAGCGGCTGGCCCGTCGACAAGGAAAACCCATACACTATGTACACATGGCGATTCAATATGGCCGCCGGTGGTACACAATTCATGGAATTTCTTATATAGATTTCCAGTTCCTGTTCGCTATAAATGTCTCGGTGAGCGGTATTAACGCGTCTGGATTTAACTGAAAGCTTTTCAGTTTAGAGTATTTTCGTTTGCTTTATCACTGGTTGTTGTGGTTCACTGACTATTATGCACCAAAATGTAATTAGAAAATAAATAAAATGAGGGAAAAAAAGGAAAAACAAATTAAACATGCTTTCTTGGAGGCGCTGTTCATCCACGATTAGTTAATGACGAAAAATGGCCATGAGCGTCTGTAGAACCGACCAGGTGCCGGGTGGTGCGTGGTCAGCGCGCGGCGATTACGTAATAGCGCCACCCTCTGTCCGAAGCACAGCCGAGTGACCAAAGAACTGGGGCCAATCTCAATAAAAACAACGTTGTTTACGCTTTCCTTTTGTCACAGTTTCCGCGAACCACGTGCACCGCATGCATGAGATTTAAAGAATTTGATCAACACAAACAACATTAGGAAGAATTCATACACTTGAAGCTTAGTCCTTAGTCGAAGTACCTCGACCATTAATTTACACGACATCTTGAAATGTTATCATCATGTTCTCAGAACGTACAATGACAAAGAGTTGAGAGATTTCATTAAAAAAGGCCAATTTTTTCGTCGGTATTAAAACTCAATTGACTACATTTCACTTGCCAACTCCCACTGACGGGGGAACAATTAAACGAATTTATGTTGTTTTATATTTCTCTCTCTAGCTTAGCAGAATGAATTATGCAAAAAGTGCCGCGAGTGCGCGACCCGCCCGTTCAGTCGTACGGCTATAACGTAAACAGTAACACATAGGCACCAAATAATTATTATGGCCCGTGCACAAAAAAAGAAGAGAGATAAATTATTAACCGGACTCACTCGCTCACTTTACCTCTTGGAAAACGTGTTGATTGATAGATCCATTATAAATTCGTATTAATATGTAACGCTTTGTTGCTCAGGGTTGCTTTGTAGTGCTGTTGTTTTGGACTTGACTACGGTGGTTGGTAAATGACAACCGGAAAGCATCAGCCACGGACACGAATGATTTCATGAGTTTGACCATTCTTAAAGGTAGGATACACCATTTGCAGTTATCGAAAAAATTTACTACCAAATTAATTTAAAAAAAAATTACTTATTTAAAAATAAATAAAGATTGTAGGCATCCAGAAAAATGATTGAGCTAGATGTCCTATAATTGTTCCGACAAATTTTAATTTATCCAAAAAAAATCTTGATCACCGGCGGCGATCGCGAAAAAACCCCACAAAATAAGAACCACTGTCGGACGCTGGTTGAAAACGAACGCCGTTTTTCTTGCATTTCTCAGCATCCATGATTGTAAAACTTCGAACAGGTCAGTTAAACGATATTTACTATAAAATACAATCCCCTACATCCACCCATTTTTGATAATTCAAGCAGTTACCAATGGTGTATCCTATCTTTAAGAGGAACGTACGATCACTTGAGCAGAAAAAGTGTGAGGACCCATAGGATTTATCCTTCCAATCGTTTAGACAGAAATAAATTGAAAAAAGTAAATATACAACTTGTCAAATTAAAATTAAAACAGGAGTAGCACTTTTATTCATTATAATTTTTTCTTGCAAATTTTGTACCACATGTGTAATCCAAATAATAATAATAGGAGAATATGAAATTGTGAAGAATACGAATTGCGAAATAAAACAAAACCAGAACAAATGCACGAATAAGAAAGAGGTTTAAAATGTAAATAAAACAAAATAGCATGATAGTTTTGCATAACTAACAATATGGACAAAAATAGACTAATGTAAACACCAAATAGAGAAACAAATTGTATTTCATATTACTTTCAGTTTATCGACAAAGAAATCTCATATAAACATGTAAGGACAAATAATGTTCACAATAGCGACGATGATAAATTGGTGGGAAAATCATTAAAAAATAAACAACATGCAAACTAGAAATAGAAATAAAAACCTTCCCTTTCTGGAATGTTCTGATAACGTCATTTCCTTTTAAAATTACTTTAAAATGTAAGCCTGTTATGTCCTTAAAATAGACATCAGAAAATAACTTGGGTTGCAATGCCTGTAAATTCTCTCAGCTAAACTTGTCTAGCTCAATCCCATATGGGGGAGATATTGTCCCCTTTTAAATAGATGGCCAAGAAATCTAGGTCTGAGAGAGTCTGGATAAAAGAGTCGGAAAAGAGGCCTTTGTGCCGTTCGTGACATTGAGAAAAAAAGAGAGAATTTCGGTTGGGTCATTCAACCTAGCCCTATAGTCCAATGTCGATGTACCTTGCTGCCGTGTGCTTTCATGAATAAGTAACAAGAGCTGCACTTTGCGGCCGCCGTAGCATTACTAATCGCACTGTATTTATAGCCCAGTTTCAGTCCGGTTTGAACTCCCGTGTTTTCCGTAGAGAGAACCCCCCAAGTCATCACTTCATATCACAAACACACACGACGTGTACGCAGTCGGCTCCACATGTGCGCACGTATATCTACGCGGCGTACGCAGCTTATCGCATTGTGGTCGGTGACTCCGTACGATTTGTACACACACACACCGTCTATCTTTCCGCTCTCTCCGGACGATTTTTTCACCTCCACTCGGCTCAAGAAAAACTCTGATTTTGTGGATTTGACACGCGGATCGGGAGCCTGGCTTCGTATAAAGGTAGGATAATTCTCACTTCGCGACTTTGGGTCGTTTCAGTGAAAAATTCGATGTTTGAGTCGTGTTTTGAGTGTTTTTTGTTTGTGGGTCGTTTATGTTTTTAGTTCGGTTGGAGCTCGCTAGCTCTGTATCATCAGCGGTTAATATTATGAATGTAGGCCATGGCGCTTGTTGGCCGTGGCGAGGTCGATGATCGCGGAGTACTGCCCTCCACAGAGTGCGCTCAGCTCCGTCGGTCTCGGGCTTGCTCGCGGTAAGTTCACTGGGAAACACACTACCTGCCTGCACGAAACGCGCATCATCTGCATTTGATAGTAATAATACATCGGGTAAAATCGCTTAAAGTCGCGGCCACGATCAAGGTAAATTCGAGTTCTGCAGCTTCGTCAACGACAGAGAAGAAGACGAAAATTCATGAATTCTGTCGTGTGGCTATGGAGCATTTTCAGCTGAAACTAGGGCGGCCGCCTCGTTGTTTTTGAACCAACGATTTCCGATGACCAAATAAACGACTGAACGGGTGAGAACTGAGAAATAAACAGTTTTTTTTCCATTTTCCCTCTTACAACGTACAACTTGTTACATCATTCACAAGTGTATCATTTGTTCGATTGATGCAACAGCTTGATCAAGGCTTCATCGGATCAGATGTTTGTGACGGGAGTGTAGACGAAAATGTTCCCGTAGTATCTTATTCATGATCGCGGATAGAAAGAGCCTGAGCTGTTCGGGCACTGTTTGCATCACGCCTGGGAAATCGAAGTGTCGTTTTACACTTGTCATTAGATCAACTTTGATTTCTGTCCAATCATCCAGATTTAGGTTGAGAATCCGAGAGCCCACCTTTCTGATGTAACTGTTGGTCAAAATACTTGTACAAACTTCAAATCTAGTATTTATCTTTAACTAGGCCAGGTAAATATGATAAACTTTGTGTATTTTGCCTTAGATTAATCATAATGCCTTTATGGATATGATATGCAATGTAGATAATTTAAATGGTACAGAAATTATTTCATGCATTTTATTCAGTCATTTAATTTAATTGGTATCGCTTATGAAAATACACATGACCTTTCATGACATACCGGTACCCAGGAATTGGCTCATTGGATTGAAATGGACAGTATACATTTTGCAACAAGTAACCAACCAAATAACTGTTCAAATTACTAGCTGTGAAATTATTTCTTGTGGCATGCTTTCATTTCATTTTGATCAATTTAATAAAAGAAGTCCAAAAATGCGTCTCGGAGACAATTATTTGGAAATATTCATGATAGTAGTTGATTCGAATTCACTTCAAAATCGAGCTGAAAAATTCATTAGCTTGGTTGTCAAGCATTATTTATTCGATTTTGAGAATTTTTGCTGCTTTAAGCGATAAAAATTCACAACTGACAAATAGTATATATTTTAATTGTAATGTTAAGCAAAAAATATATAAAAAGCCATTTAAAAGACTAAAAATGTTTATTTTAAACGTTAATCTGCAACGACCCAGAAATCCTGTACTTTTTGTCAATTGTTTGTTTATATATTTACCTTCCCCAGCTGCGGTTGGTGTTTGCTTGTAATGTGATCAGTTCCATACCAATTGAGTCCATGCCCTTTTATTTGTCAAACATCTGTCTTTGAGAAGAAAGTAAACATACTACATTTGTACTGTCTTTCGCGAAACCAAATATTAATTCATGTCTTTAAGGTTACACAGGTGACTTGGAGCCTTATTTTAGAACCTGTCAAAATGTACCTGGTTGTCCTGGAGGCTAACCCATTTTAAGACCCCAAATTTAAGCCAGTTTCCAGAAAGCCTTTCCTCGGAGGGATTACTGTGTTTTTAGCAATGAAGAGTTTTACATGAATTGCTGGCTCAAAACTGAAAAATGACTAAGATTTTGAACTTTGATAAAATGGTTTATTTGTATCCAAGGAGGGACAGAGTAAACATTTACAATAGCAATACAACCTCGGAGTTCATGGTCTGTCAGCTCATTTCTTATTTTCGTTTCACTGTTGCAACAAACAGAGTGGCCCTTGATAAGCGGTTTTTCCATATTTTTGGTCATACAATTACTAGTCCTCCATTTAAATGTAACACAAATTGTTACAAAACACTTGTGTGTTGAAGAGTCATTCTAGTTTTGTGTTATAAATATATCAAACAGAGAAAGCATGTTGCCACCTTCATATATCATCTCAATGAAGGTTAATCAGTGCAAAAATGTTGAAAATACATGAATCTGATAAAAAGTGATTGTAGGCATCCAGCAAGTGATTGTGTTAGATATCCTGTAATTGTTCCCCAAAATGAATTTTTCTAAACAAAAATTACGATCGCCGGATTGCGATCGCGAAAAAAACAAGAGCAACATAAGAACTACTGGCTGACGACGGTTAAAAACGAACACCGTTTTTCTTGCTTTTCTCAGCATCCATGATTGTAAAACTTCGGACAGGTCAGTTAAACAATATAAAATACAAGCCCCCAAATCTACCTATTCATAATAATTCAAGCAATTACCAATGGTGTATCCTACCTTTTTAAAGGATTTCTATATTCTACCCTTATTACAATGTATCAAGCGCTGTTGTGACCCAGACACGATGGCTTTGAAGTACTACTAGTACCAGTGAAAAGAAATTGTCAAAACCGGGCAGATGGGCTTCGCTAAAGGTGTTGGCATTTATGATTGATGTTGGTTGTAATAGAAGAAACTGTTTTTCCTTCCTCTTAAAAAAAAAAAATTCAAATGGGACAGGTTAGCCTGTTGCGCGTTAGACCGTAATCTTTATATCAATTTGTATTTATTGAATCGGATATCGACTTATGCAGCAAGACCGGTTGTGCACAAACTCGGCAGTTATGTTTTTTGTTTGTATTCTAACTTAATACGCAGCTCTTTTCCATTTGTTATCACATTGTAAATTATGAATCTATGGACCGTGCCAGAGAACATCTGCATTTTATAGTCAGCTGAGAAAAGAATAGTTGTGTGTGGTTTTCTGTTCCAAAATTTCCCAACGGTTTATGAAACGAGCATCCATGCCAGGTGTTGTGTCACTTCAACATAACAGATATTATGTGACCGTCCACGACGAAAGGGCTGTAAAGTAGGCATCTTGACGTTTTAAGATATTTAGAGAAATGAAATCTACAAGAAATAAGCTTTAAAATGATGTATTTACAAGACATAGTTGGTATTTATGGTTAGCTACAACAAGTAACGCTGAATATGAAAATTCTTTGTTTTGTATTGTTTTTCACGTAATTAAATGGTCATTTTTAAAAAATAAGCTCTAGCGACTTAACCGCCCTTTTGTCATGGATGGTCACATATTATGTTTTGGATTCATGTCCTAGCACGGCTACATTTCATACGTACCTAGCTGCAAATAATTTTTTTTTTTTGTAATTTGAGTATCATCAGATTCTATTCAGTCATTTGTTTTTTCCGCCCACCGCCATCATCATGAAAATATTATCTTTCCTCGAAGGATTATGTTTGCAATTAGCAATTCAGTTTTTTTGCCTACAGGTGTTTTTAGCAATAATTTGTCCATTGTGCAGGTATACAAATTCATCCAAATGACAATAATCTTGGAAGAAAATTTGATAACATATTACACAGACTATTATTGGTTAAGTTTGTCATAGTGGGGCAAGAAATCGTATATTTAGAAATGAAATAAAAAATGCGGTTGTCAGAATTTTTTTTTAATTATCCGGGAGTTCTCATTCAGCTTACAGTCATGCTATACAAAGTGTACCCATTGACTTGGTATAGTTTACAGGATTCAGTGACCACTGTGTCTATGCAAAAACACTGGAGAGCTAGGTACATGTATACCGTAGAGAAAAAAAATGGATGAGAACCTTACCGGGGTACATTGAACTGTTTCAACATTATGAGCTTAGTTGCGCAAGTACCCCATAGAACATTGTTGCTACTGGTAGGTGAACAAGTGTCCTCTTTTGTTGCCACACGGAGCTCAAACCCCGAGGAAATCAAAATGAATATTTGCGTAGTACAGTTGTGAAATTCTATATAATGACAGGCAGGTAATTGTCCTTCTTTTGTTCTGCCCTCCAGCAGGTTAAAAGAAAACGCAGTATGAAGCGCTGTTCAGTCGATATCGAGTTCCCAAACGGGACCTGTCTGGATTCCAAATTTCCAAAGATGGATATTATTTGCAATAACAATAACAACGAGCCCGTTTTCAAGAAGCTCCCACCCAACAAACGCTGGAGCGGCTTGTATAAAGGGGTCGAGGAGCGCCTGGCTATATCCCCGCTGTCCAGGAGCCCTGGACGAGACGAGGTTTTCATCTGCGAGGATCCGGTCATGGATGGGATCACCATGCACTGCCGCCCGCCCCTACCCCCACCGCCGTTACTCATGGTGTCCAATTTGATCCCGCCGTCTTCGTGCCACACCTCCGTGTCTACAGCTTCGGATGGCGGGTTGCTCCTGAAGCACAAGCGTTCCTCCCTAGGGGGTATGGACTCCCCCATGTGTGGCATCAGTCCTTTCTCCGTCCTCCCTAATCCCGGTTGCCAGCCCTCTCCTACCCCTAGTCTTCCCACACCAGGTGCATTCCTCCCGCCGTCGTTGCCAAACAGCAACTTCCTGTTCCCGCCGTTTACCGCCGGCATCCCGTTTTCCTCGGCCACCTCCTCGCGTTTCCCGTTCCCGCCGCAACTGCCCTTCCACCACCACGCCCCCCAGTTCCTGCGGGAGGGCGAACTCAAGCTGCGCTCGCAGTCGGAGAGCGCCGTCTCGGGTATGGACAGTCAGGGGCACAGCGAGGAGAGCAACTCGGACGAGGATGACTCGCTGATGCTCTGCAGCATCTGCTGTGACAAGGCCACGGGCTTGCACTACGGCATCATTACCTGCGAGGGTTGCAAGGGGTTCTTCAAGAGGACAGTCCAGAACAAACGGGTGTACACTTGTGTCGGCAGTGGCAACTGTGAGGTCACGAAGGCGCAGCGGAATCGCTGCCAGTTTTGCAGGTTTCAGAAATGCTTACAGATGGGAATGATGCTTGAAGGTGAGTCAATATTTGAATTCTCCTTTTCTTTTTCTTTAATATAATTTTTAGGTTTTGTATTGAATTCATTGCCAACAAAAGGGATCCTGTTATTTGAGATCAGTGTTCTGCGGAAAGATGAAAGGTTTAGCCAAAGCAGATGGTGTATTCTACCTTAACCAGTTCGCGCCGGATGACGTATATAAACGCAAAAATTTCCCCAAATTCAAAACGGATGACGCATAAACACGCCAAGTTCAAGTTCGGAAATGTATGTCAGCAGCGCGCAAGGCCGGAAATGCGTGGGTGTGCTACCCAGCACTATCGGCCTGAACACGCTTCGGATCGAGTTTCGTTAAAAATAATTCCGCCCGTCGGCTCGGCGATGTTAAAATAATCCCGGCGCGAACTGGTTAAAGGACTTTTATCCATCATGCAAGGCCATTTACAATGTACTTGAGGAGTTCCTCTTACAAAATGTGCCTGTTCAAAAAGGGGCAAATTACTTAGGTTCTGTTTAAAAACAAAAAGCCGTGGGTGTTTCCAGGTGACCTGTATAACCACAGCTCTGTTTCTTAGGAAGAGCTGTTTTAGTAACGCTGATGCGCAGGTATCTAATTTGCATATTAGATCACGCCCCATTGCCTGCATTGTGCAGTCTATACTTGTGGCGGTACAGTGATGCATGCAGTGGCCGTTCAGCAGTGCGTAGCGCAGCCTCACGTTTGTATGGTCTAGGCCTTTGGTTTAAATTTTTTTTTGGGGTGGGGGGGGGGGGGGGGGGGGGACATTTTTTGTGAGAACCGCTTATCCGAACGACTTCAAACTTGGCACTGCACATTTGTGTGTCCAGAGCAATACATCCATTAATTTCAAACTTCAGGCAGTGCCGGGTTCTAGAGATAATAAAAAAAAAACCAGACAGCCCGCCTGACAGAAAGACACTTGTTTGGAGATTCCTGGAACTAGAGTAAAATGTGAAATGCTCATGTATGCATTGTACAGAACAAAGCCTAGCAGACGTAATTTTGACATCATTGATGCATACCCTCACATTAAGTAACACAAATAAACAACATGAATTATGTTCATTTTGCAAATCTCCTTAACAACAGTTTTCCTTCCCCTGCCCTTTCCCCCTGCCCCTCTCCCCCTGCCCCTCTCCCCGTTTGTATCATTGTGGCTGATGCCCGAGTGACTTTTTGAACCCCTGCATTTTTGTAGCTTTTTTCTTTTGGGGGAGGGGGGGGGGGGGGGGGGGACAAACTATCCGAGGCTTATTTGTCTGTTTGAGAACATCTGTCGGGCTAGGCCATAAAGGTAGGCTAAGACTTAGAAAAAAACCGGAAAAAACCGGAGTCAATGATTCATGTCGGGCAAAGCAGACTGATCCCTGCCAATAAATAGGTCTCGGTTATTGCCTCTGCTGGCTCTCGTTTCCATGGCGTTGCCAACTCCAAATACAATTCAAAGAAGAAACAAAATAAAAAATTTATAAAAGCAGACCTACATAAATGAACAATGTGGAAACTGATGATATGTCTCAAATTTTAGTGACCTGATTATTATTATTTTTTTTGCTGCATTTTCATAGTTGCATAAATTTACCTTGTGTCGATTTACACATGTATCTAAACTGTTGATGACTTTTACAGAAAACTAAATTTATTGACGTTGGGAAATTGTCCAGACTAGCTGGTTTGCCCCCAATTCACGGATGTGTAACCAATTGCAAACTAAATGTGGACTAAACAAACTTGCCAAAATTGGAACAGTATTTGGAAACATTCAATTATTTACCCAATGATGGTCGGCTGGTCGGCTGACAATCGTTGAAAATTGATACCAAAATGTCACTTTTCTTGAAAATGACACAACACCAAGTGCAATGATTTTTTGCAGGATGCCTTTAACTCATTTGTTTTGATTCAGTTTATTTGGTTTTGTTTTGGACATCCACAATTTTTCACAAAATAATACTATCTTCAAGCCATGTTATATCTTTCCGCTAGATCAGCTTATTCAGTCAAGTTCCTCTTCAGATTCCCCTTGTCTGCCATTAAAAGTTGAAAAAAACGGTACATATACTTCTGAAATCATTGAATTTCCTCCCTTTTTGGTGGCTTTTTACAGTTGCAAGTCGGATCGTTTTTGTCAGTGTGTTATTTCGTATCATAGTTGAGTTGAGTGTGTTCAACACATTTTTTGAGTCGTCCCATTAAAAAGTAAGGCTAAATTTCTGCTCGTAATTGTTATTGTTTATAAGATTTTGTCATTTGATAATGTGAAAGATTTTTGTGTAAACCCCTCATGTTCCATGTTTTTTCAAATGTTCAGGTACAATACCCTTTAAAAATCCTCATGATCTTATTGGTTTTTTTCTGCTCTTGTGCATTTTTGTTTTCGTTTGGCCAATACCCTGGCACTAAAACCTAAGTTAGAGCTGCGTCTGAATCTCTATAGGCATTTCGGACCACTCTTCCTTTCTCCATAGTCCTATCTTGCTTTTTGCCTTTTCTTCAGCAGTGTTAATGTTATTGACAACCATAATCCTTGTGTTGGCAACAAGAGGCCATTCGCAAGAGATCCTTGCACCAAAGGAGGTCTTAGCTCTTGGTTTGGCCCCAAACAAAGTCCGACCTTGAGACATACATGTGTTAGGGGTGTTGCACTTGGTTACCAGACACTCAACCTCTTACACAACAGTGGTCAAGAGTACACAACAGATTCAGATTATAGTCTGTGTCCTTGAGCCTTGGTAGTTTGAAAAAAACCAGGGGGTACTTTTGTGTTTGCCTTTAATTTGTTATAAGTTCCTTCTTTCTAAGATTTATCAGAGCGCATTACATAACAGCATAACCAAGGGATTGGTTCTGGTTCTGGGTCATTAATATTGAAATGAGTCATTGGGGTGTTAATGAGTAATAATGCCAGTGGCTCAAGGTAGTTGTTAGGCTGGAATTGATGGATGGATGGAATGGATTCATTTGAAGGACTTGCTGTTTGTTTGGCTGAAGAAGGAAGCATGACTTTGCTGGTATGCTTTTTTTCTCCAGACTTGGGCTCCTTCATTTTTTCCTCAGGTGTAGCTTTGTGTGAAGGCCACAGCATATTGCTCATAAAGTCTATGAGGATGCAGCAGTTGGCTTTGAGTATTTTGCATATTTCTTCAATGATGCAAAGATTTTGCCTACTTTCTTTCCCAGAATAGAAGCATTTCTTGCCTGAAATTAGATAGCTTGACTTCGGACATTTAAAAACTGTTTGGTACTGTAATGATTTTCAAACCAAAACTATGCACATGTCCACAGTCCGTTTTCCCCTCTCTGAAAAAGTGCCTTAGAGAAGAAAAAAAAACAGGGGTAGGGTTATTGTAGAAAAATAGAGGGAACATTTGAGGTTGAGAACATTTTCTGAAAGTGAGAAAATCAAGTATTTAGCCAATATTTTCTCAACCAGTTTGCGCCGGAATTATTTTAACATCACCGATCCGAGGCAGGTTCAGGCCGATGGTACCGGGAAGCACACCCATGCATTTCCGGCCTTGCTCACTGCTGACAGACATTTCTGGCTTTGCTTGTGACATGTTTATGTGTCATGAATCCAGTTTGAATCTGGGAAAAATATTTGCGTTTATATACGTCCTCCGGCACGAACTGGTTAACTACACCAAGACAAATAAATGTTCACGGTACCTATGGAATGTAAGACAGGATGTGTGTATTCACATGTCAACTGACCACACCCTGATTTTGATTTATAGCATAGAAACAGCAACCAGGAAAATTACAAAATTCACCCCCCAAGCTCGGTGACATTGAAAATGGTATGACCCTACTTAAGCCATACTCCCACTTTGTCAGACCTGTTACATAACAGGGCATTAGTGATGACCCTGAGTCTGTCTGGCCAAAAGCAATAAACTCAGGGCTGGCCAAGTCATCTAAAAATTACGTTTTTCTGAACAAAGGGCCTGATCATTATGTGTAGCTCATGAAATGGTTCAGAAACCCTTCAGATTTCACTGTATAATTCTTTAGATAAGGTGGGGTCATGCTTTTTTGTACTGCATTTTTACAAAAAGAATGCCTCAAGATGTCAAATTTGCATCGCATTTGCATGATGTGAACCGGCCTTTAGGAAATGTACTCGTATGCCCATGCCAGCTAGTAAAAAAAAAAAAAAAATCAAGGAAAATGTGTGTATACAAAATGTACACCAAGTTTATACCAATTTACAGATTTTTAATAATACTGGTTGCTATGCTGCAGGCTGCAACAAAGTCCATAATACACTTGTATCACCATGTGACAGGCATGTAAATGTCATCTTTAGAGCCGTTTTGGTTTAGATTTTCCTCTTTTTTGTCACTTTCTAGTAGAGCAAATATCATCTTTTCTTAATTTTTTTCTTGCCAGGTTTCCCTTTTTTTTTTTTTTACTGGTGGTACATGTAGTTACTCACATATGGCTGATGTAAAAAAACAAACCCATCAAATTGGCCAGATAATCCTCATGGTTTACCTGCTGTTGTCCAGATTAATTTTTATATTCAGTCAGAATGTCCAGTCTGTGATTCTCTCTCCCTCTCTCTGGTCAGCTAATGACCTTGTTTTTTAATGACTTTTCTAAATTCTAGCTGGAGGCCAGTAAAGAAAGATTTTGCCTTCTGCAAAACAAATTAAGGCATTTTTTCCCTTTTTGGGAGAGATTTTTTAATAGCTGGCAGGAAAACTAGGCATTTTGTGGGAGTATTACGCAAGTCATTTAAATATAATTGCAGCAACAGAAAACAATTCTCAAAACAATTTTTTTTACAGCTAAATTCTCAGAGCTTTTTGTTGATAAACTGTTTAAATAACAGATGGCCTAGGTAGGTAGGTACAAGCTAACAATCGAGCATTTCACATAAAAACAATTAGCATATAGGCTAAACATGCGTGAGGCAAGTAATTAATAACTTGCCAAATTTAATCTAGCCAAAAAAAAAAAAATCAGCCATTTTATTTTTTTGAGATTCCATCAGCTAACCACTCCGAGTCCATCAAAATCCATTTCCTGTTTTGGAGGATTTTAGCGGATTCAGGATACCTCCATATTGAACAAACTGGAGGAGTGTGATGGATTGAGGATTTGAAGCCTAGCGTTACTGCAGGAGTTTGATGGATTCAAGATATAGAAATTTAGGTGATGGACTGTGATGGTCTCTATGGAGAAACACAATGCAATTTTGTGTATGCCACCTAGGTATCCTGAATCCGCCAGAGTCCATCAACTTTTGCTGGTGGATTATTGATGGACTCAGGATCTCTCTAGTATGCATACTGGTGGAGTCTGATGGACTCAGGACACCAGCAGTTTTTGCAAAACAAACTTGGTGGATTGTGGCCGATTCAGGATACTTTCTAGAAAAATCAGTGAGGGAGTTAGGGTTGATAGAAAATTCTGTAAAAAAAGGCAAAAAAACATTGCTGTCAGGAGACGAGATTAGCTGATTGTTGTCATCTTGAAATGTCGTTTGTAATCTTGTCTGTGATATCAAACACTAAGTCCATTTAGTTGTTTTTTTTTAATTTTGATCCATGCATTGTTTATTAGAATTGTGCTTTTGACTTCTGAAAACAACTTCTGTTTTTCATCTTTCCAAAGTTGCAGTTTTTCAAGAACTATTATTTAAAGTCTAAAAACTTTTAATTGTACGTACAGTAGACTTGACTTTTGTTGGTTTACAGGACATACATTTTGTTGTTCTTTTTAACTTGAGAATATATAAGTTTGTTATTTTTCTTGTTAGGCTACTTACAGGGGCGATTTCATAAAACATGTAAGCACAAAATTGTGCTTAGCACAAAAATAGTTTTGCTCAGTAAAAACTGGTTACCAGTCAAACCTCCATGTGCTTTTTCATGCTAAGCAAAAACCAGCTGAATATCAGTCACAGACGATAAACATCACCTAAATATTTGATTTGTAACCTTGTTTTTCCCCAAGGAAGAATGTTCATGCTAAGCAAGTTTTTGTGCTTACATGTTTTATGAAATTGGCCCCAGATCTGTTAGTGGAAAGATGTGGGTCACGTTTTTAAAATGTTAACAATAATGAATCTTTTGATTCCGAAAGCGAAACTGTCAAGTCTTTTTTTGTACTCGTATCTAGGTGTCAGGGTGCGCGGCTTGTCAGAGTTCAATAGTGTAGTAGAATTCTATGGTTCTTCAAAGAACTCCTGCGTCGAACTTCGGCACATTCCACACACATTGCAAAAAATCTACAATCACCGGGCAATTTTTTACCGCCTTTGTTTACACTTGCATGTAGGTGAAGGTTGCACGGCAGGCCAGGGAGATAACAGTCGTACTTTGAGATGTACGCATGTATAAGTGCCAAATTGGGAACAACAAAGTTTGAACTTCCGAACTGTGGCCCACGATTGAACCAATATGCAGAATGGCCCCTGTTTGTTTTTCAAATTTAGTCCTTCTAAAAATAACAGTTTATGGAACAGAAAAGTTGCAAACAAATGTAACAATTTTAAGGAAACTAAATGTATACCGTACATTGTAAAAGTTTAAAGTTGAATCATGAAATTGACAAACTTGTTGCATATTTGTTTAAAGGGAGGTATCATTAGCAGTAAAATATGCAGATAATGTTTGAGTAGGAAAATTTAGACCCAGTGATGTCAATAAATTAGTGGAGCTAGCTTTTTTTCTCTTGGGATCTCTTTGTCTTTGGAACAACCAAATAAGCATTAAGTCCCCAAATTCTTAAAACCTCCAACCTCATTCGATTTGTTAAGTGAAAGATTATTTATATTTTGTGGACCCCCGCCTGTGAAAATAGGAACCAAATTCTCGTCATTTGTCAGCACAGCAGTGTTTTTCCCCTACTCATAATGCATTTTGTCCCATTTTTACAGAAGGCAGAATCTGTCAAAAGTTATACAGATTATACACTCAGTCAGCAATCCACAGTCTGGATGTCATGGGTTGATTTTTCTTCCAAAAGATGGTGATAATCACACTTGGAAAGGGGGTGGGATGAGGAGCCATCTGGGGGAGGGGGGGGGGGGGGGGGGGGGGGTGGGGTTAGGGAAAGGAAAGGACAACTTCCCCAATGTATGTCCCGTGTGGTACTGAAGATGTCTTTAAAATGAAGGGATCACAGCTTTCAGCTTTCTCTTGAATTGTTCACACATATCCTTGAATCTTGTTTGCCCAAAATCTCCTTGCAGAGTATTCATCTTGACATTCAGGTGTTTCTAGGGCCAGTTGTTAATTGTTCGTTTCCCACTAGACTCCTGGATAATTGAGTGAGCCAAGACTAACCACTGGTCATTGGTCAGTTTCCTCCGTCTGTAGGCTGCAGGTAGGCTAGGCCAGGACCTCATCACAAGGCTGGCTTGTCCAGCCAAGAAGAGTGCGGCCAGTGATTAATAATGTACCAAATCTTGCACCTGCCTCTAATAAGAGATTGTTGTTGGCCTTGCTGTAGTTTCAACTGAAAGGATCACCCTCTGTAATAAGATGCGATTATTTGAGAGAAAGGTGATAGGAGATGAGAGGGTGGGAAAGGGAAGAGGAGGGGGGGGGGGGGGGGAGGGGAATGGGGAATGGAGCCATTGGAGAGGTAATGTGTAGTGTGTACACATTTTAAGCTTTAGTTAGCATTTGAAAAACAAATTGAGCCAACTTTGATTCTTTGCATGTCGCAGAGTTTGGCACCACATTTCACTGATTCACCCTGCAGTGTTGGTGACACAACAACAACAACAACAACAACAGCAATAACAATAACAGAGTGGGGCAATTTTTTTTCTACTTTTAGACTGGAAAATTTACTCTTATTTTATTTTTATTTTTTTTTGTTTTTTTTGGGGGGTGTTGCAATACTAAAAGCCCCTTGTATCAGTTGATTATTGAGACCAGCATCTCAGAATGCTGATTTGTTTTTTCACATAAAAGTACTTGTAGTTCAATCAAGATGATCAGTATAACCTAAAAAAGCAAGCAAATATAAAAAAAAAATCAGGAAGTTCTAGTTTAAACCAGTGGGGAAAATGTCTACTCTGGCGTACCCCTACTCCCCCCCCCCTTTAATCCAATGTTGTTTCCAGGGTGTTACATAACATTTATTGGCTGCATGATGCAGAGGGTGACATTGGAAATAAAAATACAATCCAGGCCAGACAGGGCATAGAGCTAGAAGGCAGGTGTTGTATTAACAGCTGATGCTGGCTTTTGATTGGCTAATGAACAGGGCAGGCTCAGACAGACTTCAGGTAAATGGGCAGAAATTCTTCTAAACCACAAAATTGTTTTCTTTTTATTGAAAGCCATCTAACTTACAAAAAGAAAGAAAGGGAGGGGGTGTTACAATAGATTTTTGTCTGGAATGCCCAAACTGTGATTGAGTAATGTGACCTTGTCATTCCTTTCTTGAGTTCAATATTATAATGAAAAAGGAAGGATAGTTGTGTACACCCCCTGGATTGGTGATTAGTTTTGAACAAATAATTGTTATTAATTTTTTTTTTTTTTTTTTAAATCTATAAAAGCAGACTTCTCTTAAAGGTAGTATACACCATTTGCAGATATCGAAAATATTTACTACTGAATTATTAAGAAATACCTTACTCAATTGAAAGTAAATAATGATTCTAGGCATTCAGCAAAAGGATTGCGCTAGATATCCTGTAATTATTCCCAAAAAAATGAATTTTATAAAGAAAAATTCGCTCTCGCCGGACGGCGAGAGCGAAAAAACAAAGATAACATAAGAATAACTGCTCGACCCCGGTTGAAAACAAACGCTGTTTTTCGTGCTTTTCTCGGCATCCATGATTGTAAAACTTCGGAAAAGTCAGTTAAACGATATTTACCATTAAATACAACCCCCCAAATCTACCCATTCATGATCATTAAAGCAATTACCAATGGTGTATACTACCTTTAAAGGTAGTATAGACCATTTGCAGATATCGAAAATATTTACTACTGAATTATTAAGAAATACCTTACTCAATTGAAAGTAAATAATGATTCTAGGCATTCAGCAAAAGGATTGCGCTAGATATCCTGTAATTATTCAAAAAAATTGAATTTTATAAAGAAAACTTCGCTCTCGCCGGACGGCGAGAGCGAAAAAACAAAGACAACATAAGAATAACTGCTCGACCCCGGTTGAAAACAAACGCTGTTTTTCGTGCTTTTCTCGGCATCCATGATTGTAAAACTTCGGAAACGTCAGTTAAACGATATTTACTATGAAATACAACCCCCCAAATCTACCCATTCATGATAATTTAAGCAATTACCAATGGTGTATACTACCTTTAATTCTGGTCATTTGTTTAACCCTAACTTCCTCCTAGGGTGTGTGCAAAATCATATTGATTTAGAACAGCAGATTTAGAATTGTTTTGTCTTTACTGTCATTTTACCCCTAAAAAAAAATAAAAAAATAACTGTTGGTTTATAAAGTCGCTAGTTTGGTAAGTCCAATAACCTGAAAGTGGATTTTATTTCCTTATAAGGAACAGAGCCCTATACGACACAATATAAATTATCGCCAACCTTCCTTGATTGCCCAGTGTACTGTGCCCTCTGTAGGAAAAACTAAAATTGCCATTTGCCCCAAAAGAGTCTTTCAAAGTAAATTAGTGGACTATTTATATATACCTGTTAACTTTTTAAATGTTAAATCCCTCAACCCTATGAATTGATGAAATAATTAATAATAATAAAAGAATGTACATGTGTATTACATGTATCTCAGCCACGCCTACATATATGCGACCTACATAGTAAATGTATCTGTTGGTAAATAATTCAACCCAAACTAAGTGCACTTTACTATCTGGGACCAGCCACTTTTGTTCCGTTTATGTGTAGCCAACCATGGAGCTACATTTAATAGCTTCATGGACAAACCAACTGAATTACACAATCTTTGTGAAAGATCTTTTCTTTTTTTGAGTTGCATAAGAATTCCTCGTGGTGAATCATGTATTAAAAAACATATCCAACCAACTAAGACAGACGCACAATAAACACTTTCCAAGGAATTACAATAACAAAAAAAAAGCATTTGGTACTTGTAGAATGTTTCCGTTAGCGTTTTTGAGGCATGGCGGACACAAAAGCAGGGCACATTTTTTTACCCAAACCAACTGGCGTCATCCCGATGTGTCAGCCATACCCTCAAAAAGGCTAATTGTGGTGTAGCAGACCAAAAACTACCCCTTCTCTAGTAATTCTCTATCATTACATTGAAGTCGGCAACAAACCATGTACATGTTGTAGACACTGTATCCCTTTTTACACTTGACAAATCACAGGGTTGATCGATACAGGGCTGAAAACAGGATTCAAAATGGTAGTAACTGGTCAAAATAAGCTCAGTTTGCATTTATAACACAGGGTTGAATTTAACCCAGGTTGTAAGACATGTAGTGTGAAAATTAAGGCTGAATTTAACAAACCATGTACATTTTGTATTACTAAATAAATATATGCAAGCACAGCGTAACCCTGCATGCCACCTGGTATGTGATCTTGGCTGTAACCATGATATACCACCATGTTTGGCATGTTTTCGTTGGAGGTAGATACCCCCCCCCTCCCTTTCCATGTTTTTGCCTAACTATCCTTGACCAATCCCAGGCTGTCTCCTGCTGCTGGTCGATGGTCATTGGTCGATTCAAGGGTCATTGGTCGATTCAAGGACCATTGCCCCTAGGGGTATGCAGCTGGTCTTGTTTACATCAGTCCTCAGAGTAAAGTGAGACTTTCATGGTCCCTCTTTGCATTGTTCATTCTTTTTTCTTTCTTTTTAAAAATATTTTTCTTTCTTTTTATAAGTTTGACTTGAACCTTGTCACAAAAGTCTGTGGGAACTTATACCTTGCTGTTCACACCCTTAATCCCCAATGTGTAACCCTTCCCTCCCCCCCCAAAAAAAAAAAAAAAAAAAGAAGCAAAACACTGTAGTTATCTGAACAAATAGAAACTAAATAAACCAAAAAATAAAAGTGAGTTATGTAAATACTGGAGATTTTGGAAAAAGCTGTTAGAAAAAAATTGACATGTATGTCGGTGAGCTCACTGAGATGCAAACATTTGTTACTTTTATAGATTCTCAAACGAGAAATAACATAACATGTACAGTTTCCCAAAACACTTGAAATATTGAACACCTCAATGGAATATTTATTATATTAAACAGAGAGAAGAAAGGAAAACATGTATGCATGCTTAGTGTGTACAGGTCTCTGAATTAATTATGAGTTTTATCTGCAAATTATATATAAAAGCAAACTAAACCCCCAAAAGACACCAACAATGTAATGGACACAAAGCCCAAATGCCTGTTATGGTTATATGTACAGTGCTTGGTTAATGGTTAACCCACCCCCTCATTCCCTAAACCTTAATTTTCCAGAGGTTAATGTTTTGCAAAATTATAAATCATTAACTCTCCCTCCCTTTCAAGGTTGAGAAATTATGTTCAGAGAACCTTCTAACTGCAGGACAGGAACATTTAATGGACCTCGGGAACTCTCTTTTTCTACTTTTTCTCATTCTTTCCTGATCTGGTTTTATTCATATTCTGGTTTTAATCATAGTAGTAACCCTTCCTGTCCTGAACAAAATTTATCTCTGCGAAAATAAAAATTAAAAGAGGAAACATCCTTGAGCTCTAGTGTCATTATTATCCAGGTGGTCATTTTGGTTGGTATCCTGCATCAGGTCAGTGATCTGTGTGTTGTTGGGATGAAGGTCGACATTTTGGCCTGGATCTGTCCATTCCTTTCTCTATGATCTGTCCAGAATGGCATTTGTCCACTGTTGGGGAAACCATACATTTGTGTAGGTGTGGGTTTTCTAGGGGTTGAGTGGGAGTAAAATTTCTAGTATTCAGTGAAGTCATGGATGATGATTTTGTTTTGCTCAATACAGTGGGTTTCAATGAGTAAAATGAGTTTTTCACATCACTTGATTGAAGCCTGAGTGAAGGTCCTGTTTTTGTGTGACTTTGTTGTGAGTGGTTGGTACTGTGGTAGAATTGGGCAGTAGGCAGGGCTTAATGATTTGGTCTATTCATGGGGTTTTCTCCAGATTTCTGAAATTTTACAAACAAACAAAAGCCAAATCATGCAAAGATGTTTTGTCCAATTTATTACAGACAGGCGAGTAAAATAGAACCATGATCAAATGGTTCGGAAAAATATTGCAGCAGATTTGTCAGCAACTACAAGACAAAAATCATTTACATGTGAATAAACTTAGTCTGCGTTATTCAGTGTAAATACAAGCTAGTGAAGGCCAAAAAAGAAAAGAAATCAAATATTGAATTGACATTTTCCGACGAAAATTTTAATCTTATGAAACATTTGGTTGTGGTACCCGATGCTATTTAGATTCCAACCAGCCATCCGACCCTGGCTAGTTCGGTGGTCGAGTGGTCAGACGTCTGCACTGTAAAGCAGTTGGTCATAGGTTCGAGTCCCAATTAAAAAAAAAAAAATTCGTTTAGGAGCCGTTTACTTTGCAAGAAGAACAATAGAGTTCATCCATGTTTTTCTGTGAACATGCACGTCACGAAATGATCTGATCTTTTAGGGGAAACAACAGGAAATATGTCGGAAATAAACAAACCTTACTGAATAAGGATGGTACTGGTAGTTAGGTTGCATACTTGTTACAGTTTAAATTGCTCGGTCTTGTTTTGCAGGATTCGTCCCTGCTTTCCTGGGAATATTATGAGGTGGGCTGGCCCTTGACACCAGTGACCCGCTCAAAACAGGATGAGTCGTAGGTTTTTTCCAAACAGATCTATGCATATTGAAAATCCAACAGACAAACTCACAATTTATACTACTCTTTTCTATTAAGTTTTCCGCTAGATTTTACGTTAAAATCTGCAGAAACTACAATCCAATATTTTTTCTCCGCTAATTCCTTTGAGTTACAACTACTTTTCTTTGAACTTTTTCGAAGCCACAACAAAAATGCAAGTCGAAAAAGACCTAGAAATGGTGTCACTGCTATGATTTCGCAAAAAAATAAAAGGTATCTCTATCAACAAAACTGCCTGGTAATCTGATAATGGTAATCTGAACCCCTACAATGAATTATTTATTTGCTTTGGTTGTGGATTTATGTTTTGAAGAAGCATTCTTCAGTTGCATAACTTCCACAAGAAAGTTTGTCAGTAGAATTTGCCCACCCCCGCCCCCCCCCCCCCCCCCCCCTTTCCAATTAGCTGGAGGTCCTTGGCCCAAGAAGACCTTGTGCTTGTCCAGCTTACAGTCCAACACATTATGTAATTGACTTTTTTTTCCAATTTGGCTTTGCTTTGGTCCATTTGCCTGAAACTGAAAGAAAGTAGCCCAGGGTCAGGTAACCACATGGCCTTGTTTTGCCAGACTTTATTGTTTCCACACTGATTAGTGACTGTCTGGACTGAAATGGGGGGGGGGGGGGGGGGGGGGGGGGGTTGGCTGGCTTATGGTCAGCTGACCAGCTGACCATGAGTAACAGACTGGACATTGGAATGGCTGCTGGGTTGTACCATTCTGGCCTATGAGGAGGGGTGTTATTGGTTGTTAAACCTACCATACTGTTTGAGGTTGGTAGCTATGGGCTACTGGCAGGAATAGGAGGTATCTCTGGTTGCTATGGCAACTGAATCAACTGTGGGACTTGGCAACATTTTCAAGCGCAATTTGAACAAATATCCTTTTTTTTAAATTAGACTTCAAACAATTTAGTATTCGATATTCGAAACTGCGTTATAACCGAATATTGGAATATATTCAAACTTTTTTGATATTCAAATATTTGATATATTCTAAACAGCTCTAGACAATCATTCGAATTGTTACGTATGAAAACTTATCATTTGATAACTATTGAATCTGGGTCTCCTGTCAAAGTTTGACAATTTAACATTAAACAAAAAAACACCCAAGAGGCAAAGACAGTTTAAAAAAAATTGTCAAAATATTAGTTTTTTAACAAGTCCACCCCTTGTTCCTCAAATAAACTAATCAAGGAAACCAAGGACTTCTTAAAACCTTGTCTGCAGAGAGGTAAAAAAACAAAAAGGAGAAAAAAATAATAGACCTTGATGTGTCTGTCAATACCAACATGTACATTGCTTGGCCAGGACTAAAGTCATTGGGCCCAAGTTGTATGGAGTCAGTGACATTTGCTGGTCAATAATTAATTGCAGAATACTCTCAAGGCGCAAGTAATTTAAATATATTTAAAACAAAATTATGTAAAGTCCTGTAATGTATACCACAGAGGCCAATTTCATAACAGAAAACAAACTAGATTAAACTGTTTTTCTCTGTATAAGCCCTAAAGGTAGGATACACCAAAATGTTACTACTGGATTATTAAGAAATATCTTACTTACTTGGGAGTAAATAATGATTTTTATTTTCTAGGCATCCAGCAAAATGTTTGCGCTAGATATCCTGTAATTGTTCCAAACAGTTGAATAAAAAAAAATATCACGATCGCCAGCGCCAATCGCAAAAAACAACAAGAACAACTGCCCGACGCAGATTGAAAACAAACGCTGTTTTTCTTGCTTTTTTCTCGGCATCCATTATTGTAAATCTTCAGACCGGTCAGGTAAACGATATTTACTATAAAATGCAACTCTTTAAATCCACCCATTCCTGAAAATTCAATTAATTACCAAAGGTGTATCCTACCTTTAACAAATGATATAATTTGTGGAGGCATTCAGGATTTGTATTCCATTTTTAATTAAAACTAAATGCATCCTTAACTGTTTTCTAAACATGTAAACAGGATTTCTGTTTTTTATGTAATGAATACGATTTATTTTCCAAAGACGATTTATTTTCCAAATTTCTGGAAACACGACAATATTTTACAAACATTTCAGTTACACAAAATCACAACTCGGTAAACAGGAACTGACAGGGTCACGACACAATTGACTGACTGTTTGAGTAATTAATGTTACATGGTTTAAATGTCATACCGTTGAACCGCTATTAAAATGAATCTTCACAATACAGTCAGTGACCGGTATGAAAGGTCTTTTTTCTCTCTCTTTTTTTTTCAAACTTCGATTTAGTTTTGGCGAACATGTAAATTTGCATGCATAAAAACATGCTTTGTCTGACCTTGCTGAATCCAACAGGATCTAACTATTTTACATTTTCGTTGGGCCCTAGCTGTTGGATTGAGCAGTAAATCAATATTTGTTGCATATTCTGGAAAGCATTCAGAATCACATTCTCTGGGTTAATAACAAGTTTGAATTGAAAAGAAAAAAATAAGATACAGTTGGATCCTGTTGGATTTAGCAGGTTTAGTCATTTGATATGTTCAGGTACCCAACAACTTGGTGTGTAGGACCATGTTGGATTGAGCAAGAAACTCATGAGTCACTGGACTCTGTTGGATTTAGTAGGGAAGTCTTGGGGAACAATTGGGGTTATATCTGTTCATAGTATTACGTACAGAATTGGGGTGGTTTCTTTTGGTATTAACCAGTTCGCGCCGGAGGACGTATATAAACTCAAAGTTTTTCCTAGACTCAAAACGGATGACGCATTAACACGACACGAGTAAGGCCGGAAATGTCTGTTAGCAGCGAGCAAGGCCGGAAATGCGTGGGTGTGCTTCCCAGGATTATCGGCTTAAACCCGCCTCAGATCGAGTTTTGTTAAAAATAATTCCACGCCTCGGCTCGGTGATGTTTAAAATAATCCAGGCGCGAACTGGTTAACAAATTGGTTATTTTGGGATAACAAATTTTATTTGCCCAAATTAAGCAAAACAAATTAATAAAAGTGTGGGTAGGGACTGTCCCATCTTTTTATTGGCCACTTGTTAGTGCTTGTATACTGGTGCCCGTCTTTTTATCTATTGGTACTATTGGTGTTGCAACTTGTCAAAATTAAATTTCTATTGGTTGTGGGGAATTACACTGAATTTTGGGTTTTTTCCGGGTATAACTCTTGGTTTCCATGCTTGATAATGATATTCATAAAGAATAATAATGTGTTTCTTTGTTGTATTGTTTATCTGCAGCTGTTCGAGAGGATAGAATGCCCGGGGGTCGGAACACAGGACTCTCGTATAAGGTAAAAAAATAATGGGAAAACCCCCCCAAAGATAAATATCATCAATCATCAATCCACTTTTCCATTGTATTTTTTAGTAAAAAGATCATTTATCATGATTGATTTTGGTTTGTTCTCTTGATGTTTGATCATCAGCAGGATAAATTCAGGTTTATGAATGTGATTTGCATTGGTTTTAATTTGCCAATTGGCACCAACAGATAAGCTGTTCCCTGGATTTGGCCAAATTGTTGGTAAAATGGTCAAGAAATGGGGAACTAAAAATAACTTTAGAAAAGTAAAAATATGACAGAGGTCATATAAATTGCATTGTTTGAAACGGGGGGCGGCAAATTATGTTGAACGGCCATTTCAGTCCAGTAACTAGAACTGAAGTGAAAAGGGGGGGGGGGGGGGGGGGGGGGGGAGATAACAATAATCCAAACAAAAAGCCATTGGAGTTTTAATATGCTCAAAACACTCTGAATAAACTGAATGAAGTACAGTTAACATATCTTTGTGCACACTGGTATTGTTCCATACACATTCACTTAAATGTCAAAGTGGCATGGTTGGCTCGTGCCTAAAATGTTCGCCTCTCACCAATGTGGCCCGGGTTCGATTCCCAGCCCGGACCTTATGTGAGTAGAGTTGTGCATTGGTTCTCTCCTGTGCCACAAGGGTTTTTCTCCGGGCCCTCCGGTTTTCCTCCCTCTGGAAAAATCAAACACTTTTAATCTCAGGCTGTGCTCCGTAGTCATATATGAGTCGATTTGGCCGTCTGCCATAGGCGCCTTTACGTGCCAGCGGCTCGACCACAATGTAGCCGCGTCCTTCACAATTCAGCATCCCAGCTTCGAGTAAGGATGATTAGCCTCTCAAATTATTATTATTCTACATGTGTAAATTACAAAGTCCATTCTTTGGCTAAAGCGGTAAATCTCATTTTGCAAGGTGCCATTGTAAAACATTACAATGCGATGTAACATTAATCTGAACTAATCCTTGTTGTAAAACATCCTCCAATCAAAGAAGAAAGGAACAATTTTGTTTTTATTTCATGGCGCATGCAATATTTGTCATTCGGCAGACAATAAAAACAGAGAAAAAGAAAATGAAGAATTATTAGCAGATAACCCCGGGAGAATATCTCTAAATTTCTACAATTCACAGAACGAATAAATTGTATTGCTTCTCCTAATAGCAATTCTAATAATACAAAAATACAAAAGTACAAAAAGTATTAAAATGAAAGTCAAAGATGATCATAGGGGAAATTACCTGAAAGAGCTCGTTCTGGAAATGATGTTTTTGCCTGGGAAAAACCCATTGTGTGCTCTTGACATCACAAATGTACGCTTCCTGATTAGGTTAACAAAAAAAAAGCAAAAGTCATTAGGGTTTAATCTGCAGCCAGCATGGATTACTTTGTGGACAATACGGACGAGGGGGAAAGCCGTACGTCACAGGCCGACCATATTGTCAGCCGGATCAGACTAGCAAAAGCTCGTCCAACTTCAATATTCCCTATTTGAAGGTGGTACATGTAATTATCAGTTGGGCTGATGGCTCGATACTCATTGATGTCAAAAACAAAATGTTCCATTCTCGGTGGGAGGTAGGTTCAGGTAACACCTGCAACCAAGTCACATCAACTATAAAAAAAAACTAAAAAAAACCAAACTAGAGACTAAAATGTAAAGGCATTCAATTGCAGAAGAAGTATGGAAATACTGAATTTCACAAGGAACGCAGATATTTTCTTTTCATGAAGACTTGTAGATAGATCGCGCCTATTTGTGTACTTGTTTTTTGGGTACATTGACAGCGAGAAATGCACCAAGTCACTGAATAATGTTGATCCATCAATGATTAATTTTCCTGACCTTATCTAGGTTACAGTAACCGGTCCTTTGGATAAATTGTATGTTAATTAAAAAAGTATATCGGTAAACAGAGAGTTTTTAGTTTTAAACTAAAAACTCTCTGTTTTAAGTATACTTTTTTTAGCATTTACTAATGCTGACATTTGTCTCGGGGTGATGTAAATTTATGTTTTTTTATGATGAGTTTTATTTAGGGCTGGGGGGAGGGGAGGGGAGTTTTTATTATTCCCTACATATGTTCACGATTATATACTAATCCAAGTTTCACTTTCTACATTTTTAGTAATACTTGCTGGTATATTTCACTAAATTATTTACATTTTTTGATTGGGGAGGGGGGAGGAGGTTGGGGAGTACCCCTGATATTAAATTGAGTTATGTTTAAAACAAACTAATAAGACAATTGTAATCCTTTCCATTAATAAATATTTAGAAAAACATATTGACTGGTTTTTTTTACGGGTACGTAGTTAATATACACATGTACGGTACTTGAAAACTAAATATCTTGTCGAAATTGGTTTCATTAATATTTTCCCAACATATTCAATTTCAGTCTTTGAGTTTTTAGGAAGAGACAAAAAAATGCCGGTTTCTGAAAGAAAAAAACAACTTTTTTATTCCCTCAAAAAATGTGTGTCGTACTGAAATCTTTTTTTTGTGTGACAATTTTGTGGTTGCCCATTCGTCTTGCCAAGTCATGTTAGACGATGGGCTTTGAAAAGCACCCCTGCTGAGCGCGCTCAATAGCTGTAAACGAGTGAGACGCACGCGACTTGGCAACAACAATAGATACTATAACCATGCGACGACGTGGCAAACCTAATGACTTTGTACATGGATGAAGGACAAATGGTGGTGAAAAAAAATTACCAACAAAGGATGTTATGGTTTGAGGAGTCTGCCTCTAAAAGAATCTAAACAACTGGAAACATTTTTTAGAAAAAAAAAGGTTTTTTTTTATGAGCTGTCTGGTGGTTGGAAGCTAATGACATCTGTTACCTTTGGTCAGGTTCCCAAGGGGCAAGCTGTGTAGATAAATAGGAAACTATTTTCTTCCTACTGGTTACCCGTCTGCTTGACAGCTGCACTTTTTTCAACGAACTATGATTCAAAAGCTGAAATGAGGTTGCCTAAAAGCCCTGTTCATACTCGGCGAGAATGAAAACGTAAATGCCAATTTTCTGACGTCACAGCAATTTTTTTTTTTTTCGAATTTGCAAAAGTTGAACAAATTTCAACTCCGGCGAATGTTCGCAGCGAATTCCTTGTGACATCAAATTCGTATGCATTTGCTTTCCCCACACAAGTTTCCGTATTGAAGTGAATTATTGGTCTGTTCTCGATATTTTGGTCCAACAGTGCAAACCCAAGAACTACGACAAGCTCCGGAAAAAATTCCAGCAGATTGCTCAGCAGAAGGCCCAGCTAAGCCGCAAGAATCGGGCCGACAAGCAAGCCCTGAAAGCGGCCAGGGAAACCCTAAAATCCGAGAAGGACCAGAAGTCCAAGACCGCGACACAAAGCCCCTCCGATAACAGCAACAGCAGTAGTAGTAGTAAGGACAAGCAACACTCGCAACTCGACGTCCGGCAACTCCGACCACAGACCGCGCAGCTGATTGAGGTCCTCCAACAAACGGAATCGGCGGTCCTGAAGATAACCACCAAAGAGAACGCTGGCAAGAACGGCCATCCCCCTCCCGCAACCCCGATCCCAACTTCACTGGATGAGTTCACCCACCAGCAATGCTCTCTGGGCAACTCCCTCGTCTTCAACCTGGTGCAGTGGGTCAAACACCTGCCATTCTTCACCCAGCTGTCCCCCGTGGAGCACACCTACATCCTCAAGACCAAATGGGTGGAGCTTCTGATTCTCTGCACGGTGGCCCGGGCCATGTACTTCAAACAGAACAGCGGGGAGAAGGTGTTGGGTTTTGAGCACTGCGTCCACCAGAACCTGCTGACGTTGCAAGAGTGCATGAACAAGACCATGGACCTAAAGCTGGACATGGGCGTGTTCCGGGAGGAGATGGGAGAGGCAGTGGAGGAGCTGACACGGCTGGCCGCGTCGTTCCGCACGCTGAACATCTCTCGCAATGAGTACCTCCTGCTGAAAGTCATCGTCCTGCTCAATCTCAGTAAGTCCTCAAATACTTTACGAGTACGTAAACACCGGCAATCGTGGACTAGGGACAATTGGGTTATGGCATCAATAAAGGGTCTACGATTGACCGACCGTCCACGAATAAATAATCGTGTGAAAAACCTATATAAAGAGGCCTTCCGAAAATTTAGTACAGAACAAAGAGTGACAATAGAGGGTCCAATATTGCCAGTGTTTACATACTCATGTGTTTGTACTTCTACCAAATTCAATTCCGCTTGTCTTTTCAGAATTAAAAAATAATTTGGAAAGCACGAGACCACTTCTTGGGATTTTTTCCACGATTCAAAATCGTTTTGGTTCCTCATTTTCAAAGTTTCTGAAGTTCTACTTGAAGTCCATTCTAAGACTATTGCCGGGATCCTCTGGTTTGATTGCTGTCATTATTAAATAAGACATTGTTTTTGTTATCTCCACGTATAATATGTGCTAACTAAATCTTGATTATCATTCCGTACTGGCACCTGAAATTAGATATATCCGAAAGAGTATCATTGAAAAGAAATGTATTCTGAAATAAAACACAGTTTCTATGAAACCTACTTCCAGGTTCAAGACTGGGTCCAAAATTAACCTCCAGTTACTAATTCTGGCGGTTTCTCTACAAGAGCTGTCCTGAATAAGAATTGCTATATTGGCTAAAAATACACCCCACTCTTGAAATGACCCAAGACGTACATGTACGTCATGAGACCTTGTGAATTGCTTGATACTCCGTATAGGGAGAGAGTGAAGTGTAAATTGCGCTGAGTTTGGAAATCCATCCCTACACGGTGTTTCTCTTACCTCCCCGAGGCAGAAAAATCGCTTGCAATAGCCACATTGTGCCGAGCCAGTGGCTGTAGGCCGGAGGTTTTTCTCTCCCGTCTGTGCACTATTCTATTGCCCAGTCTCCCAGAATATAATGTCCATTCACGTCGAGAAAGAGTGGAGACAGAGAAGGGAGAATTCTTTTTTGTTGTAAAAAATTGGGGCATTTTCGTGTGTGTGTGTTGGTGGGATGACGTACGATGCGCTATTAAATAGGCAGACTGTATGGTAATGTGTGCGCCTTGGTGTACATGTCTCGCCTTAGGAAGTTCATTGTTAGGCTCGCTGACAGTGTTTGACAGGGGCTGGCCAAGCAAAGTACAGACGAAGTGTCTTGCACTTTTCTTGAGGAGTACAATTGGCCGGTGGGGGAAGACTCTCTCCCAATAGACAGGGTGATTGCCCTCCCTAGCAGCTTTCTTCTTTTTGGATTTTGTTCGTTTAATTTTCTTAATTCTCACCACTCTCTGCCATTGCTATTTGTTTTTTATTCAGGTGTGTTTTCTGGTCATTTTTTTGACGATGTTATTGATCGATGCTTGCACTTTTTGTAAACTATCTTAGTTTTTTTATTTAAGATTTTTTTTTTTTTCTTATTAGAATTGAAAGAAAGTTTCTGTTTGGAAAGGGTACAAGTAACTAACATTGATTTATTTTAAGAAAAAATGAAGTTTGACTAAATCAAAATTTAGATTACATTTAATCACAGCTGTGTGTGCTGAAGAGTTTGTATCTGCATTCAATTAGTGGATGTAGAACAATAGAAGACAATGGGGTCCACGATTGACAGAAAATCCACAATTGAAATTTGTGTACAAAACATATGGGAGGCCCTCCCAAAAAAGTTAAAGCTCTTACGTGGTATTACGACCGAGGATCGAAACACAAAAGAGAACAGAAGGAACAAGGAATCTTCAAGCGACGATTTCTTTGTCAAATTTGGTCCTTTGATCATTAAAATGTACGCCAAGTCTATGGGGTTAGGTTATAGTACATGAACAAAAGGAAACACATAAGGGATCCACGGTCGTTTTGGAAAAACCTATTAATTCAGTTTTAAATAAATAATCTGAAGTAAAAGTGCATTTCCTAATGTAAACACAACTAAAACAAGAAAGGAACAGGTTTTGTTCCTAACTGTCCATAATCCCTTTAAAAAAACAAATTAACGAAAACAAAAATACCTCAAACACAGAAATCCATTCAATAAATCACCGCGATATCAACACAAACCTTTAGTTTCAAATAATAATATCACAATTTGCCCACCGCAAATCGCTTTCACTCGAACAAAGTACATTTACTCAGCCCTAAAAATCCACATATCAATTTTTTTCTCAATATTCCCAAGGTAGACTTGTTTCAAACGATTGTCAGTTTCTGCTCCCCCCCCCCCCCCTTTAAATTTTGGTCATGTTGTTGTTTGAACCCCTTATCTAATGAAAAAGGCCGCGCGCTGTGCAAACGAGTATAAAAAAGGGGCGAGAAAAATGTATTGACGTGACGACGATTGGATATTAATAATATGCGGAGGTGACACGTACAACTGCACTTTATCGCCCAGCCAGTTGCACTTTGAGAGCGAGTTCAGTTCACCCACAGAGTTTGAACAAAAAACTAAACAAAAACACCCCCAAATACTTATCATTCCTTGTAAAATGTGAGTATCTAACAAAAATGCTGACCACCATTTTGTCTTAGTTATGAGTTTTAGGAAGGCATGAATTGCGATGCTCTAAACCTTCGTTTTTGTTCCTGTGTCTGCTTTAAACAATTTCTCACCCAGATAAACATTGGAGGTTTTGTTTAGATTACGGGGTACCAGTACCACTTTCATTTTCACGCCCAAAATTTATCTGATCTTTTCCTTGGAGGGGATATTAGTACAGATTCTTCCGTTAACTTCAATTTTTTTTGGTAATGATAAATAGTTTATTGATTGTAACGACTTCTTTTAATCCATCCCCCCCCCCCCCACTTTCCCCACCCCCTCCTTCTCCACCCCCTTGGGCTGGCCAGTTACCATGGAGACCAGAAGTCGTTCCGCAGATGGGACATTGACCAACCAGCAGCTTTCTATCTATAATGCTAGCGGTAGCTTGTCACTGTGGTTCATTCCTGTCTATTTTGGGAATAAAAGAGAAATAGTAATTACCTTTTGTAACCCTCAATTGCGAGTGATTAAGTCGGAAGACGTCATAAGTCACGCATAGATCATGATTATCTACTATGACAATGAATGTTGGAGAAAATGTTTGGATTAGTCAGCCCCCCCCCCCCCCTAATCTCGCAGAAACCCGACAGAAACCGTAATGGCTTATAATCCAGGAGGTTTCATTTATAAATAACGATTACTTTGGACGTAAGTAAAATGTCGACGCAATTTAAATTTTAAGACCTTTTAATTTCTCTCTGTTTTGTTTAGGGCAAATTTGCATTGAAACAAAAAAGGGAAATTATAAAAACACTTTTGTATTCATCTTACCAAAATGGCTCTATTTTATCTAAAAGGTGTTTTTAAATTCGTAAAATGGTCATTCAAACAGGACTTTTTTTTTTTATACTGACCTTATCCCTCCTTCGACTTGACAGCACAAATGTGCAGAGTCCAGCTTTTTGCATGTGGTGAAAACAATTCTGCCCACAGCTTCAATGTACAAACTCTATACACAAAAAGACAGTCTGTGCATTTTTGTGCTGCTGAACAACTGACCCAAATAGTTTCTTCCGCATAGGAGGGTTAAAGCCGGGTACATGTACCCTGTGTGGTTTGAGTTTCACTTCGAAAACTAAATTTTTGTAATACAAAATTTGCTAATTTTCAAGTAATGTAATAGTTATTCACTCTTGAATGTGGTATAAAAAAACCAAAAATTCCTTTCTAACTTCAAATTATTGGTTGCCAGATAATAATTTGGCGCTTGAAGGGCGGATTTATTTTATTAGATTTTTTTCTAAAACACAACACACAATTGTTGGATACAAAAACAAACAGCACGTTTAACCCTAATCCTCCAGCGTACATGTATTTTGGCTAAATAAAAAAATCTGTCAGATGCAGCAATTTGCATCATTTGTTATAAGTGACAACCCTGCCCAGTGCAGCAAGGTCCATCAGGTCGGGAAATCTCAAGGTCAAACTGCTTCAGAGTCTGTGATCACCCAACGCAGCAGAATCCATCTCTGGCATTGTTCAATGGGGATGAGCTCTCAATAGTCTTAGACTGTGGTGGTTTATGCACTGTGGTTGATGGCCGAATGCTTCAAAGTGCACCAGACTTTTTTACCGGATGAACTATGCTGCATCTGGCAGGGTTTGGGTTAACATAGAAAAGCTTAACAGGAGGTACTCTCTTGGAATAATAAAGATTGGCAAAAATATGTAAATGTGAGTACCCAGTTCCCAGGGTCAATAATCAATTTCTTTTCGTTTTCTCCCCTTTTTTTGGTCAACCTTGCAGAAAACGGTGCCAGTAATGACTTGACCAGACAGGTTCAGCATCCTTATGTCTTGGCCCTTCGAGACTTTGTTGAGGTCAACCACCACAAGACTCGCTTCGAGGAACTCATGAGCCAACTGCCCGAACTGCGCAAGTGCTCCGAGCTCCTGTGCAAGTGTAAACTCCTGTATATGCCCTACCTGCTCAATGCTGTTGCAATGGCCAAGTCCTGAGAACCGCGCAAGTGCTCCGAGCTCCTGTGCAAACTCCTGTATAATGCCCTACCGGCTCAACTCTGTGGCAATGACCAAGCCCCGGGGCCTGCTGGGATGTTTACCCCCGTCACTACGCCTCCGGGCTCAGATTTCCCTCTTCCGTGCCGAGATTACCCTCCGATGCAATGCACATGCTCCGTTGTGCGAGTGAGATATGTATGGTTTGGTACATTTTGTTTTAATGTGTAAAAAACTTAAAATGGCGTCCCCAAAAAATTTAGGAAGGCTAACACTGAAAAAGGTCTAGTCTGGTGCTAAAGCCGATAAGCGAAACATCAACCAAAACTATAGGCATTTTCTTTCAAGAACATGTACCAAATGTTGCGTCAAAAGATACAGTGCATGTAACGGTACATGTATATTTTAATTCCCATGTCTAAAACTAAAGTACATGTATTCCTAAAACTTAATAAAAATAAATTAACCAATAAATTACACAAATATAAATCAAGAAAAGTTACCAAAAGTTCATTAAAAAAAAATTACCAAAAACTCAATTTTTTTAATTAAAGAGTAGTTTTTCTCTTTTTTTGTGTGTAAAAAACCTTGTGCATTATTATTGTACATAGTGTGTTATTGTAGTCTTCAGTGTTAAAACACTGGGCTTAAAGTAAGAGAGATGGTATTTGTAAATAATCTAAGAGTTTTAAGCAAAACCTGACCTCCGACGGTATACAAAGAAATTCCCCTCTGATTATTACTTTTTAAAAAGTTTTAAATGGAAGATGGCTGAATTATCAACATGTCCTAGAAAATGTAAGCAGCGTTGCATTGACGATAGTACCAAATAGTCACCCCCCCCCCCTTTGAATAATTACTGACTGCCCTTTCAAATATAAGATACTTGCACTCTCAGATCAGTAGGAAAAAATGTGACTGGCTTTGTTCTTGATTTTGGTCTTTTACTACACGAAGATCGTGTTGTAATGTTATTCAGACGTTTAGTTAAAGGGACACACTATCCTGGAAAGCACCCAATTGGGCTACAAAAAGCATTTTATAAAGTTGATAACTGGAAAGAGCATTTGAAATTCAAATATATATGTGTTATTTCTGTGATATTGCGTGAGAACACATTTTGGGGGGTCGAAATTGTGACTTTTAAAAATGGAGCTCTTTGGGTGTTACCTGTGATTCCAGTCGCACATGGTCCACCTTCTGTGACCGTGCAAGAAACATTTGTGCAATGGCGCTGTGTATCATACCATTGAATCGAAGGAGATAAAATTACGGTTGGAATTATGTATGTCACAAAATGTCCACCACATCAGATGTTAACAAGCGGGGTTTTTCCCCATATCTTTTCTCTGGAACAGAAAGTTTTCTTTCAACCAGATCTTTGAAATAGAATAAGGAAACAATCCAAAACATTATTATTTTTTAATTTTTTTTGGGGGGGATGCATTGTTAACAAAAATAATGCTGGTGACCATGTATTTTGTGTTACATAATGTGGATAAAAGTAGAACATTTTTGATGCGGTTTGCTGAGCGCCAGTCTACATGGTTGTCATTAGAACATGTTGATTATAAAGTAGCCTTGTTGTCATTTACAATTCCACCGACTCAGATTCTGTAAATATTACACTTTAATTGTGATTTTGTTTAGTGTTTCGTTCAAGAATGCTCGCCAAAGATAAAGTTTTGGCTGTCACTATTAAAAGAACCGAAGTCATATTATATACATATATATATATATAAATATATTTATATATTTTTGATCCTGTTGTGTGGCAAGGGAAAAAAAATAGGGAAAGGTTGAATGTAGTTGAAAGCTTAGATTGGATGTGTTTTTCGTATCTTGAAGATGTTTAAATCTCGTTTATAACCCACCGATTTTTCATCCATTTCTTGCAAAAACAGAGATTTTGAGAAACCGATAATTTGCCTTTCCTCTGCTTGAGTTATAAATTGCGTGGTGTTTTTTTTTAAATACAATGTTTATGGTTCGGCGGGTGTCAAATTGTGTAACATTTTAACGTTGTGAACTTCTAGTGCAGTTGTAAATTGGTGTTCAAATATATTGTCAACTGTTAGTTTTTGTTGTTTTTTTTTTAACGGAAATGAGGAATTTTTAAAAATTGTTGTTTTAGCTAATGAATTTAGAATTGTGTTGTGTAAGGAATGGTTTCAAAGAGGATTTTATTATTCGTTTTGTTTGTTTGTGTGTGCAGAAATTTGAGCTAAGATTAAGAAAACCACCGAGAGTATTGTACATATTACCGTCAACGAAACAAATAGTGAATGCATTTGTATTATTGTCCTCTTAAAAATAATCTTGTCAAGAGGGCGAAAAAAAAGGAGTCATTTGTAAATGTTTCGGAGCTGGTCTCCAATATTTAACATGGTCAATGAGGAATTAAGAAAACAGAAAATGAAAAGATAAAAAAAAAACTAAAAAAAAAACTAAAAAAAAAAGTGTCTTCAGCATTTTGTTTGTGTATGTTTATTAATTGTGTTGTACAGAAAACAAAATTGTGTTGGTGTTTTTGTTTCTTCAATCATTTAAATGATTGTTTTTGAAGTGCTTTCTTGTCTACAAAAAGGGTTATACAGATTAATATATATATAACAAATTACTTGGTGTTGGTGTCCGTTTTAATTAACTTATGAGAAATGCTTTGTCGGCTGTATGTAGGATGTTATACATGTACAATTTCAAATTGATTTTTTCTTTTAATAGGAATATCTGACATGAAACTTTGTGGTTTATTCTGAATTAACGGTATGAAGATATTTAATGTATAGTGTGTTTGAGTCTCTTACCCCGAGTCCCCAGAATATGGAGACTAGCTTATTATTATACTGCAGCAAGGAACCTGACCATCACACTGCAAATTTTAATACCAATCTTCTTTTTTTTCGACATTTGTATTTTTTTATTTCTTAATTTTTTTTTTTTTCAGTGCCAACATTGGTTTTCAGACGGAAAAAAACACAACACGCGATCAAGGAGCTTTACTTGTCTCATTCCCCAGGGAAAAACACTTCTTTTTTTAACAAGGAAAACATAATTATTTTTTAGGAAATAATTTTAGAAAACCAGTTTTTGCAGTGTATAAATTGCCTCCACAACACAGTGTGACTAACTTCAAAAATGTGACCCAGCACGAGTAAATGAGACACTGAGGCAAAAATGAAAATTGAGATTTTGATTTCATCATTTAAAGCTTGTTTAGCTTTAAATGATGAAATCAAAATTTCAATTTTCATTTTTGCCTCAGTGTCTCATTTACTCGTGCTGGGTCACAAATGTCAGTCTTGCGTAGTCGTTTACACCCATGTTTAATTTAAACAAGAAAAATATTGGTAATACCTTGTGTGAGCCAAGTTGTCACGTTTAACACACAGTTTAACACAGATGTGATGGATTTTGTCAAAAACTTACTTTTAATAAATTTTAATTAAAGACCAAAAATAAGCGCATTAATGTTAAACAGCTGTAGCTAATGAAGACCTTGGAACTATTAATCATAACCCTTAGTTTATATTGTGGAATGTGGCACTGTTTTACCTTATTTTATCTTAAATTTCATGAAGCTCTAAGAGTTTACCTTGAAAAGTAAACAGATAATTTATTTGGGTCTTTTTCTGATTTTGTTTTCACCATTAAAAATAAAATAAAATGTTATTTTATTTTAGCTGAAACAAATCTGGTTCATAGAAATATTTATTTGCATATGATAAATATCCATGATATGGTAATTAACTAAGGCATTATGGGTATTTGTTTAAACATTATGGCAACCCTAAGGTTTATATATATAACGTCTGAGAAAAATGTCTTCAAGAGTCAGTAGGATGAACTCAGGACTGCAGTGCGGAAGGTCTGGGGTTCCAGCCCAGGCGATGCCATCCTCAGAAATGGAAAAAACAAAAAGATGAGCCCAGGAATGCAATGCAAAAGGTCCTGGTTGCTGGCGGTGCCCTCCTTAGGACAAGCCCAGGCTGAAGCTCAGAGTTTGGGTGCTGGTCCTGGAAGGTTTTGTTTTTCTAATTTTTTTTAAATATCTCCAAAAATTAATTTGGGCATAGGTTCCCCTCGCATAGTGGGCCATTTTTATTAAAATTGGCCCAAATTTGACTTTTTGGAAAACATTAAATTATAAGGGGTTAACCTTGCATTTTTTATAAAATTGGATCAAATTTAACCTTTTGGAAAACATTAAATTATAAGGGCTTGCATTTTTAATAAAATTGGCTAAAATTTAACTTTTTCGACAAAAATAAAAATTGTAAGGGGTTAGTTAAGCCTTGCATTTTTAATAAAATTAGCAAATAATTGAGCTTTTGAAAAAACTACAAAATTGTAAGGGTTTAACCTTACATTTTTAATAAAATTGGCCCAAATTTGACTTTTTTGGAAAAACATTCAATTATAATGGGTTAACCTTAATAACAATTCTAAGGGATTAGATAGCCTTGCTTTTTAAATAAATTTGGCAACAATTGGAGCTTTTGGAAAAAGTGCAAAATTGTAAGGGGTTACCCTTGCATTTTTAATAAAACTGGCCCAAATTTGATTTTTTGGAAAATATACAAATTGTAAGGAATTACCCTTGCATTTTTAATAAAATTATTTATAATATAACATTATATATAACCCTTATGCTAACATAATGTTACCCATAATTAAGCAAATACATGGATATTTCTATAATCAGATTTTGTTTTAGCTATAAAAAAATTCCAAAATTTAAATTGGAAGGGGTTCACCTTGCAAATTGTAAAGAGTTAGCCTTGCATTTTTTTTTTAAATTGGCAAAATCTTTACTTTTCAAAAAAACTGAAATTGTAAATGGTAAATCTAGCATTTTTAATAAAACTGGCAAAAAATGAAGTTTTAGAGAAACAAAATAGGGGTTTGACATTGCATTTTTAATAAATTGGCAATAAATGGACTCAAAATTGTAAGAGATTAGCCTTTTTATGGGGGGGGGGGGGGGGTGTTTTTGTGTCTCCAAAAGTCTTCATTTTAATCTCTGCCCAAAAAGTCCAGTTTTGACAGAACCTGTCACATCCACATGGTTTACAATGCATAAATATACATATTTCCACTGTGGTGTTTAATAGACTGTGTTAAAAATACCTGCACTTTTTTCCACACTGCCAAATTCTTGTTTTGATTTGTAAAACAATTTTTGTTTTTTTCAACAAAATCTTCCATGATTTTAAAATCTTTAACCCGCCTTTGTTCATCCCACCGCTAAGAACATCAAAAATCTCTCGTCATAAGCAATCTTTGAAAAATAAATCTTTTTTTGGGTTGATATTTTACATCTCGTTTATAATTGTAAAAGCCCATGATACCTGTGTTTTGGGTTTTTTTTTCTGGTGCTTGTGTATCAAATTAAGGGTCTTATACATTGTAGGCACTGTGTCGTCATGTCAAGAATACAATAAAATTAACTAAAATCATGTGCAACCAAAGAGTTAAAGCGTTTTCATTCTTTGTACGCAGTATTTTTAAGAAATGTGAAATATATTCAATATTTTGTTTGCAATTGATTACAGGATGAAAACGAGCCAACTAGTCTGGTTCAGACCATTCCCTGATGCCCTAATGCATATAAATTGCTCAGTTTTGTCTTAGATAGGGTCAGGGACCCAGACTACACGAACAAAAATTATCTTGGTTTTCCTAGCATCTATGAAAACAAAAACTGTACACAGTTCTGAAAATTACAGAAAAAGTAAATATTGTATATTACCTTTAAAACACAACAACCCCCACCCCATGGAAGACCAAATATGTAACGTAAATCTTAGAAAAGACACGCCGGCCCAAAATAAACTGGCCTATTACGAAAGAAAAAAGATAAAGTAAATATTAAATCAGATCGAAACCGCAACAATGACACAATGCAAACGGTATTACTCTAAATGATCCTCGACAGCTATTCTGAACATGCCCTCAAATAGAACCATCGCATATAAATGGCCGACACACACAGTACTCACACAAAAGATCTGATTCGAGTGTGTCACATAATACACTCTCCACACAATTGCCACACAAACGGTACAAGTCTATTTCCTCATCTGACGTAAATGTCTTGGCCTGCTGTAAACAGAGAACAGCGACCGACAAATGCCCCCCCCCCCGACTAGTTTCCAAGGTTACCGTTTCTACGTGATGCTGCCTCAGTCGGGTTCTTTGTATCAGAGAGGTCTTCCTTCGCCTTTTATAGTTCCGAGTATAAGATCTAACAAGGAAGCCCTAAACTGTAATCAAAGACGACGAGAGGTGAATAGGCCGATTCATCGGGGCTGGAAGAGTCGCCAAGAAAAGGTGTAAGTAAATAATGCGTTTTTTTTTAGTTATTATAAATAAACCCTTGTGAAATATGAACGTATCCAAATAGAGCGATGTCTATCTGCGTCTATTCCTAAGGGAGCCTTGAGTTGAAGGGGATCTATATCCAAACTACAAACGTCATGAATGTTGGACATTTGATTTGGCCAATGTGTCATTTTTTCTGATAGAGTGTAATTTTCTTTTGTCAACGAATGAATAATGTCACTTGGGCATTTTATTCCATTAAGAACCGCATCCGATTTCTGATTTGAGCGCGAACATGATGATGTAGATAAGTAGAAAATGGTTTTGTCTGGTGTCAAACGTAATTAAAAAATAAAATAATCACAATAACTCTAACTATAGATCGCAGTTTCTGAGGTTACGAAACAATCTACTTCCCGCCAACAAACGGCTCCGACCCAAACCAACCAATCCTGCATTGCAGTGGGTTCTTGCTCTGTACAGATACAGAGTGATTTGTCTGTGGGTTCGTTTGGAACGTGCGATCAACAAATACAACAAAACTAGACATGTTAGTGACAAAACAAAATTACAAAGACGATCACAGAATGGGAAAGTAGGTCGGACGCGTTGCAGTTCAATATCAAATAATCTCATTACACCTCCTCCCCCTAATTCACTACTTCGAAAAACAACAACAACACAGAGATATTCATATATTGCTTTGAAACCAATGCATTGTTTTATTTCTTTTATTAATTCTGTTACACAGTCAACCCCACCCCAACCCCCCTACTTAAACAAAATAATTCATTAACCATAAGTTGATCAAAAAATAGGAACCAAAAGTTTGGATGACAGCATGGATCCTGATGAGAAATTACGTCTCGTGTAAGAAATGAGAAATTACATCCAGTGTAATATATGGTGTAACGCAACAGAACTCCCTTGAGGAAATGATCTAATCGCCCTCAGTATTGGATCTATGTTATAATCATGTCTTGGGTGTCTCATGGTCAAATTGAACGTTTTTGAAGCAAAATTGCCAATAAATGTAAACTGGCTGCAAAATCCCCGATGGAATTGCACTACTCGAAAATCTGAAAATGTTAAATCATGCAATTTTGCGAGCAACCTCTGATGTTTTCATCATACTGTTTAAAGTTTTAGTAAAAGACATGTCCTATAATACACCATAATTGTTTTTTTAAATGCTCAATTTTTAAATGCATTCATCTCAAAAGTGGTTTTTCTTTAACCAGTTCGCGCCGGATGACGTATATAAACGCAAACAATTCCCAAAATTCAAACAGATGACGCATAAACACGCCAAGTGCAAGTTCAGAAATGTATGTCAGCAGCGCGCAAGGCCGGAAATGCGTGGGTGTGCTTCCCGGCACTATCAGCCTGAACACGCTTCGGATCGAGTTTCGTTAAAAATAATCCCGCCCGTCGGCTCGGCGTTGTTAAAATAATCCTGGCGCGAACTGGTTAAGCTGAATCAAACCCCCCATACCAACCAAACAACAATAATTTTGGTATCAAATTCGAGCTGAACATCTTTCAATCTGTACTAAAAACTCAATTTCATGAAAACATTTCTGGTTTTGTGGGAGCAGATCACATACCCATGTAGTGACGTCAACCTTTTCAATTTGAAAAAAAAGAAAGAAAACGAACACAATTTATTTTGATTTAAACACGAAGGTGTGAACCCTTTTGTTTATTCTTGCTGTCACGACAAAAACAAAAATAACCCACAGAATCAAAACTCAAGTTGTCAGTTATCAAAAACCTCCCCTATTTGTTTTTTCTTTAGAAACACTTTACCACGACTCAGTAAAATCTGATGCATAGAGAATAAATACCTTGCGTTCTTGCAATCAAAAATGTGAATGAAGAAAAGAAAAATGTGGATGTACAACTATTATACCATCAAGGTTAAGCTATAAGCATAACAAATTGCTAATTATGAATTCAGCGAATATGCATCCAATGACATTTTTTGTGGTTTTTGTTTCTACTAAAGAGACTTTTGTGGTTTCTGCACTGGAGGGTTTGCAGAAATGAAGGGGCCCAGCTTTAAAGGCAGGATACAATATTGGTAATTGCTTGAATTATCAGGAATGGGTGGATGTAAAGGTAGGATACACCATTGGTAATTGCTTGAATTATCAGGAATGGGTGGATTTGGGGGCTGTATTTCATAGTAAATATCGTTTAACTGACTTGTCCGAAGTTTTACAATCATGGATGCTGAGAAAAGCAAGAAAAACAGCGTTCGTTGTCAACAGGCGTCGGGCAGTGGTTCTTATGTTTTTTGTTTTTTTTGCAATAGCCATTCGGCGATTGTATTTTTATTTAAATAAAATTTAATTTTTCGGAACAGTTATAGTATATCTAGCGCAATCATTTTGCTGGATGCCTACAATCAATATTTACTTTCAAATAAGTAAGATATTTCCTAATAATTCGGTAGTAAAATATTTTGATATCTGCAAATGGTGTATCCTACCTTTAAACAAGGCCCAATTTCATTGCTCTGCTCACCGTTAGCAAAAGATCCCTGCTTATCGCAGCAGCAGTTTTTCTGGGTTAGGATCTGTCATGGGTTAGCAAGAAATCTTGCCTGATGCACATCCTGTAACCTGGGCCCAATTTCATAGCGCTGCTAAGCACACGATTTTCTGCTAACCGAGCCTCCGTCTATTTCATGGGGACCGTAAGCAGTAAGCGCAGCAAAAGGCACGCTTAACCTAGCGGGAAAATTTGCTTAAATCAGTGACGTAACAGTAGAATCTCCATGCGCGCGCAAACGTTAGCACAAAAACGCCGTGAAATAGCGCTTAAGGTTAGCAAATTTTTCTGCTAAAGTTAGCACAACTTTTCCGCTAACTGATAAGCAGCGCTATGAAATTGGGCCCAGGGATGTAGTCAAGTCCATCACAAGTCCCTGTAAGATCCTGTAAGTCCCTGCAAGTCCATCACAAGTCCTCCAGTTCCATTCAAAGCTTTGACAAAAGCATTCATTTGTCATTGTTCAACTAGTTACTTGTGACTGTACTTGTGACTGTACTTGTGACTGGACTTGTGACTGGACTTGTGACTGGACTTGTGACTGGACTTGTGACTGGACTTGTGACTGGACTTGTGACTGGACTTGTGACTGGACTTGTGACTGGACTTGTGACTGGACTTGTGACTGGACTTGGGACTGGACTTGGGACAGGACTTGGGACAGGACTTGTGACTGGACTTGTGACTGGACTTGTGACTGGACTTGTGACAGGACTTGTGACAGGACTTGTGCAAGGACTTTTGAAAGGACTTGTGAAAGGACTTGTGAAAGGACTTGTGACTGGACTTGTGACTGGACTTGTGACAGGACTTTTGATAGGACTTTTGACAGGACTTGTGCAAGGACTTGCAGGGACTCGAACTCAACTCTGCCCGTAACCAAGATTTATGTGCTTGGTGCAGAATTTCTCTGCTAGAGCAATTAGCGTAAAATGGTAATCGTGTGCAGAATTCTGTGGTAAGCAGAGTCGTGAGAGTTAGGGCCCTGGGCCTTCCTATAATTTCATGGAGACAGTAAGCAGTGAGCACGGCAAAAGGCGCGCTTAACAATTATAAATCTCCATGCGCGCGTAAACGTTAGCACAAAAACGCTGTGCTTAAGGTTAGCAGATATTTCTGCCATAGTTAGCACACTTTTTCTGCTAACTGTTAAGCAGCACCATGAAATTGGGTTGAGGTCTTTTTTTTTTAACTCTTCTGAGAAATAAAATCAAGTTTTATCATGTTAGTTGGTTAAGAACCTGTCTGTTGCTGCTTCAAAACAATAATGCACAACTGACAAATTATCTACTTTCCCCCTAAGCCATTTTTATCTGCTAAGCAGTCAATAAAACTAAGCTTAAATGACGGTTTAAATGACATGAACTTGAGCGAATCACACAGCGCGGCTCTTGTTGAAATAGCCAGATTAATTTGAACGCTTCAAAAATTAAGCATTATACATCTTTTTCCTTTTGCGAGGGATGAGATGAATAAATACGTTATATTCTGAGCAAATTTCCACGGTCTAGAAAGCCTGTGACTAACGAGTATGATGCGTGCTCCGCTGAGATGCAGCTTATTTGGGCAGTAGGGTGATGGAGAGCAGCACCAGGGCCGACTGGGTCAGTCCGTGGGGGCCAGAGCAGCCAGCTTCCCCATCACAACCTCGCCCCAACGCGGTCCCGCAGGTAAAGTAAATGTCGCAAAACCTTCAAAACCCCAAATTTAAACTGGCGTATACCGAGACCCTAGTCGCTGAAAAATTCTGCTAAATTTATTAGATTAACCTTCTTTGTTTTGAATAGTATATTATGCCAAAATAACCTGTGTTATCAACTGCCTCCCTTTAAAAAAAATCTTATTGGCCCCGCCCCTGACTTGGAGTACAATTGGGAGCAAAAGAACCGCCAAAACCCCCAAAGAAGGTTGTACCCTACAGTAGCAGATACACAGGCTGTTTAGTTAAGCCGCGAAGAAGGCCGGGTTAATAATCAGTCAATGAATTCAACTGTTTCACTATTGTTGCGAGAGTTTGGGGAAACAAATTCAACTTGTAAGCTGCTTGGAGACATAAATGAGATTTGTTTTAGGAGGTAAATGTCCCTTCATAATTATTCTAACACAAGTTTTCAGGATCTATCTGGTTGAAACTGGCCATGGTCAGAACCAGAACCGGTCAAAACCAGATCCAGCCAGAGCTGGGCTGACCCCATCCAGTCCACTATTGCCCTAATAATACGCTATGCATAGTCAATAGAATCCGGTGCTACATGTACCTAGTTAAAACCACTCCCATCCGGATCAAACAAGAGTTGGCGCGATCCCAATTGTCCCGCTAATGCCTCTAACAATACGTATAATACACCGCTAAATGCAGGCCCTGTCTGGTCAGACCCAGTCAGAACCAGATCCATCTAGAACCGACTGCTTGCTGTCAGATCTTGTACCTTATATCAAAAGTCCAAGTCGTTTTTTTGCAAAATGTTGAAATTGGCAAGTTGTCAGCTAGTTTTTTACAACTAGAATTGTGATATGCATTCTGCTATGTTTACCTTTCAAAATAAACTAACTGAACGAGAACAGGTACTGAATCATGAATCGTGAATCATTATATAAAATGATTTGTTTGATTTCTATAGGCAACCAGTTTTCCCGGGCTTTAACCAGTGATTGTAAAAGAAAACTCGACTCTCTCTAAAACCAAATGAACAGAACTATCCTATCCAAATTAACTGAACTTAAAAATGACTTAAAATAATTCAAGAGGAAAACTGGTTTTCAACAAGATAACGAGGCACATAATAGATATACATGTAGATAATTGACTATAGACTGGTTCCGATATACCCATGAAATATCCAGTGATAATCAAGGTAAGTTTCACTTTTTTTAACCAGTAAATAGTTAGTGAATAACATTGGATAACCGTTTAAAGTAACTATTAAACCCCGCCTAAGTCTAAACTTAAATGCAAGGTTTATTGTCAATACAAGTGGTAAAAATGTAAACCTTTAACTTTGCAGGCGAAACAAAAACACGGTTTAATGATATTAAATATTAAAGAGGGTTATAAATGAGAATTCAATATTAATTCATCCGCTCCAGGCTTGATCAACAACCGTAAACCGTTTACCGTAAACCGTTAATGATAACTGTTCACGGTAACTCGTTTTAAAAACAGCCACAAGACTTTATAAATAACACAAAGTATTGTAAATTCATAAACCTGGCGAACATCAGGTAATAGTTAGTTAAATTATTATTAAACCAGTTTAAACTGGTATTTTACACAGTGATGCACTACTCCGAACCTGTTCAATTCACTTTTTTTTCCCGGCCACAAGTTAAATCTTTACACTGTGAAGGCCGACTGCGTGCATTGCTCGCCCGGTCATATCCAGTGACACACCAGGTGATACACGCAGTCACAAACTGGTTGACGAACGCAGTCACGACCACAGTGACAGATGGGTGGACACACATGCTATAAACGCAACAGATCACAGCCCATGATGCGCTGACACAACGGTGCTACACATACCGTTACACACACGGCGACACACAAATTCTCTGATCTACTTGTACCTATTCCAAATCAAGCTCTTTGTTTTTTTCCCAACCAAAACAAATCATATGCGTTGATTTATGTATATCACTTGTGTTTTTTTTTCTTTCTGCGAAACCAGTCGACAATACAAACCTGGTTCGTAGAGATGCCAAGCAACATATCCAGTCACAGACAGGGTGACACAGACCCTGACAGATAGTGTGACAGAAGACGAGACGAGACCCGTGCCTCTCAATCTTCGTTTGGTAGGTTGATTTTATTTTCTTTTTTCTTTCCTTCACCTCTGGTCGGTCATTTTCTGCCGTTTCAGTAACTCTTCCAAGGGAGAAGGTTTGTGGGCAGCGCTACCCAATGGGCTCGACCAGATGGACTGTAAGGAGAATAGAAATGAGAAGGGAGCTGAGGTTGGTACTTCACTTGCTCTCCACCTCTGAGGGCAGGGTTCGAACCCAACTTGGGCCGACAAGCTGACGAATCTTCAGTCCATAATTACATTGGAGTTCAACCTATTATTAAAGGGTCTACGTTACCTCCCACTTTTCAGGGAGTCAGGTTAGCGCAGCGGTTCTTCCCTCGCCTTCTACCACTGTGACCCAGGTTCGAATTTTCAGTCCCTGCCTGATTCCGTTTGGTTTTCCCCAGAATATTCCTCTGGGATTTTCCTTCCACCTCTATAACTGTAACTTTCCTAACATTGTCTTCTCTCACTTATCCATTCTGTAATTGGCGCTCACGCTGCTGGATGTTGAATGAAATAAATTAATAAATAAACTCAGGTTTTTTAGCTTTCCGTCTCCAATACCTTTGCAGTCTTGAAGAAGCCTTGATTTCTTTCAAGACTACAAAGCATTACATTAAACCCCCGTGCCCCCCCTCCCCCTCCCCCTCCCCTCCCCCCTGTGCCACCCCCCACCCCCTCCCCCCCAAAAAAAAAAACCCCAACAAAAACCCTCGAGGGTCCTAAGACAACTGGAAGCCTTGCTTAGCAGGTAGAAATTCAACAGGTCCTTTTTAATATCGAACAACAGTTCCACATTAAAGTGTGAGCCATTCTACGACAGCCAGAAACAATATATTCAGCAGGATAACATACAGTTTTTTTAAGCGTTTATATTCCTTTTTGTTACGGTGGTTCATTATCAAATAATTTTGTATTCGATTATTCAAAAATGCACTTGACCAAATATTCAAATATTCAGAACTCAGGAGATGAGGAATAACTTGTTAAATAGTGTGATTTCAGTGTTTGCCCAAGTAGTTCCCCTTTCTCTCTTAAAACCAATTACCTATCAGGCACCTTCCTTCACCTTCTCTTTATGCTCTTTGACAATTTTCGACGAGCGTTGGCGCGAGCAAATTCCGATCGGCAGCCACTTTAGGTCGGCGAGTGTTTAACTTGATCAGGGCATTTTGAAAATTGAATATTCGATCAGGCACGACATGGAATAATCAAATTCCTAAAATTATCTTTTAAAAAAAAATTGAAAAAAATGCACAGCCCGACCTTTCCGAGTTATTGGTTTGACAAATTGACAAGCCATAATGGAAACGGAGGTCCCTATACCCAACTCACCTGTATGGAGTCGGGCAGCAGACCACTAGTTGGAGAGCTAGAGAGCTGGTTGCCTCGCGTCGGGTTATTACTCCAAGCTCCTGTGGTACCACCTCTCTCGCTGCCCCACCCAAGTCCTCCGCCCAACCCACCGCCCAACTGGTTCTTGGATTGGACGCTGGGGGACTGGGAGCGGGGCGAGCTGGGGGAGCTTGAGAAGGGAGACGAGGTCAGGTTGTGACCTATGGGGAAGGTGAGGGGGGGGGGAAGGTGAGGGGGGGGGGGGGAAGGTGAGGGGGGGGGGGAAGGTGAGGGGGGGGGGGGGAAGGTGAGGGGGGGGGGGGGGGGGGGAAGGTGAGGGGGGGGGGGGGAGGTGAGGGGGGGGGGGGAGGGAGGGGTGTGACAGGGAGTGAGAGGACAAGAAGACAGACATATTGAGTTGATTATATGAATACAGAGCAGAAATATGATTTGATGATATTAACTCTAACTTCCTAGGCATTGACTTGGGGTACAGTACACTGTGCTACAAAAGACTACTCAATCTCATAGGCCAGTGTAGTAAGAGTACTGCATACTCCCATTTTATAGTCCAGTAGTATTTTGTAGTATTTAGGAATGTTAGAGTTAATATTATTGGTAAAAAAACACCATAATGTGCACAAGTGAAGTGTAGTAATCAGGTTGTAATTTTTGTAATTTTTGTATTTACCGGACCCAGGTGCAGGATTATTTTTCACGAACATCAACCCCAGCGGGCCCAGGCCGACAGTCCATGGGCAGCACACCCACACATGCCAGCTGCGAGCCGGTCGTTGACAGATATTTTTGGCTTCGCTCCGAGTTGCTCATGGCATGTTTATCAGTCATCCGTTTTGATTTTCGGAAAGAAATTGCGTGTCTACACATTTTCCGGCGCGAACTGGTTAAGCATATAAAACTGACTAAGGAGGATTCGAACCCGAAAAACACCGTGCATTTAAAATTCTTAATTTTAGTATATATTGGGTTTTGTTGGGTTTTATATTTTTTGAAATTTATGTGTGTTATTATCATTATTCTATTCCCCACCACAGAAAATATATCCAGCCACGGCTTATGATAATATGGACGAAAATGAGGCCCACTTTCGACTCCCGTCAGTAACTGACATTCTTAAAGTCGTTAAATATAATGAGATTTCTATATCGAGTGCAGTTCCGGGTCCCCCCCCTGGGTCCCCCTGGGTCCTGCGTCAGCTGATGTCTCATACAACAAACCGAAACAATGTCACTTCTATGAAATGCAGAAATGACGTACTCCGTGCTTCGTGCTTCGTGCTCTGCTAACTCCGGATTGGATTCATGAATCAAATGTTCATCTGACGGCACATGACGACGAGACCAGGGGCCATTTTTATGGAGCTAGTACTACGCACAAAAGATTGCTTAGCATGAACATTCTTCCTTGGCAAATACAGGGTAACAAACCAAATTTTCAGGTGATATATTTTGTTCGTAACTGGTATTCAACTGGTATTTAAAAATATTGAAGGTTTTGGAGCATGTTAGTAATGGCTTAAAGGTAGGATACACCATTTGCAGATATCAAAAATATTTACTACCGAATTATTAAGAAATATCTTACTCATTTGAAAGTAAATGTTGATTCTAGGCATCCAGCAAAATGATTGCGCTAGATATATCCTGTAATTATTCCGAAAAATAGAATTTTATAATGAAAAATTTGCCGGACGGCGATCGCGAAAACAGTTTTTCATGCTTTTCTCGGCATCCATGATTCTAAAACTTCGGACAGCTCAGTTAAACGATATTTACTACAAAATACAACCCCTCAAATCTACTCATTCATGATAATTCAAGCAATGACCAATGGTGTATCCTACCTTTAAACTGCAGTTTTCATAGCAGAAATCAATGGGAAATGTACACATTGAACAAGTCAAACAATTTTCAAAGACTTGGAGACTGTCACGGCAATGTAGTAGGAACACCTACAGTTTACTCAAGTAGTATTTTGTAATATTAAGTGACGTTAGAGTTCATTTATGTAAATAATCTAGAGGCGTGTTGAGTGACTGAGATTCTACCGTATTTAACTATTAATGTATTCACCGGTTCAGTCGGATCTCGTAGGTGTGATACAACGAGAGGGTCGATAAAAAAATGACCGTATCCGGCCTTTCAAGAGATTAGTTGGGTCCCTCGGGGTCGGATGAATGACGGAGTGACCGCTTGGACCATTTACAGAAAGATAAATAGAGAGATTGATTATTTACGCAAGGCGATTGACTATGTCATGTTTTTTTTTCTTTTCTTTTCTAAAGATAGTCAAGGGGTAGGAAATGGACGAGGCTTTATGGTCATTTGACTGACCTACTAAGGTTGACCTTTATATTGAGGGAGAAACATGATAAATATTTTGTTGTTGTGCAAAACATGTACTGGTACATTAAATCTCTTCAAACAAATTTACAGTCTGTGCATGAGACTGTTTTAAAGGTAGGATACACCATTTGCAGATATTGAAAATATTTACTACCGAATTATTAAGAAATATCTTACTCATTTAAAAGTAAATAATGATTCTAGGCATCAAACAAAATGATTGCGCTAGATATCCTGTAGTTATTCCGAAAAAACTAAATTTTATAAAGAAAGATTCGCGAACGCCGGGCGGCAATCGCGAAAAAAACAAAGATAACAGAAAAGTACTTAAATTTTTTTTTTACCAAAGACAGCAAGGACGAAGTTAAGCTCGTGTATGAAATACCTTTTTAACCAGTTCGCGCCGGGATTATTTTAACATCGCCGAGCCGACGGGCGGGATTATTTTTAACGAAACTCGATCCGAAGCGGGTTCAGGCTGATAGTGCCGGGAAGCACACCCACGCATTTCCGGCCTTGCGCGCTGCTGACATACATTTCCGAACTTGAACTTGGCGTATATATTCGTCATCCGTTTTGAATTTGGGGAAATTTTTGCGTTTATATTCGTCATCCGGCGCGAACTGGTTAACAGCCAAAATGGGCAGGAAAAAATATAAAACTTTTGGAGAAAATTACCTTCTTGTTTTCCTCCAGCCCAGGGGGAGGAGTAGCTGAAGAGAGAATAGCCCGGTGACGTGCCCAGGGTGCCATCCTCTAGGCTGCTCTTCCTCTCTGTGGAGTCCGAAAACAGACTGCTCCTGTTGACCAATCAGGAGGAGAGACAAATCAGTCATTTACAGTCTGGTAACACATGCACCAGATTGCTGATATTTCTCTTTTTAATGAGTCCGGTCACAGACCACCATGGGCGTTAAATGTTGAGTATATGTTGGGTTTTTTTCTCAAATAAAATACATACATTTAAATAACTAGCCAAGTCTGGTGCCCACATTGGTTGCTTCTAAATTCTGAGTCCTTCTGAGTCTCTCTGAGGTGTCCGAAATCAGTTTCTTTAAAACAATATGATTATGAATGAAAAATATGTGACAGTACAGTGTGTACTCTTTGAGCTTTTTAAATTTTACAAATTTTCATCTCTCTAAAAGACAACCCCCCCCCCCCCAAAAAAAAAACCACAGCCAACTCAACTGTTGCATCATCCAAGGTTGAATATTACAAAAACGCACAGAAATTGATGAAACTGTATTAAATATTACAATAGTGTGACCCCCGCCCCCTCAAAAAGAAATCTCTAAAATTATACTTCTTTAAAGCCACCGCCAAGGGCAGGCTAGGAAAAAGAAAAAAAAATTAATTATATTTACTTTCTCCCAGGTCTTTTGAAAATGAAGGGGGGGGGGGGAGCTCTACAATTAACAAAGCTTGTGTAACTTCAAATGGTCGCGGTTGACTCGTGGACCGTGAACAATTTTCGCTCGCCAGTTGTTGCTGGGCCAAGATTGGGGAGGAGATACAGAAGGGGGTGATAAATTATAACCAAACAGGAAAAGGAATAAATTAAATTCTCTTTGATATGACTAGGTGTGGTGTGAACCTATTGTCCTTACATGTTTTAGTGTGTTTTCTGGGGGTAAATGATAGTGTAAAAAGTGATCACTTAGGAAAATGATGCCACTGGATAGAATTGCATGTGCGGTATAATCCAGAGGCCTGAAATATAAACATCCAGTTCTCAAATCGTGGCTGCAGTCGTGACTTTGCCTCCCTCTGCTAATAATAGACTACGAGTTGATTCACGGAAAAAGGAATCTTAAATCATGAAGCCGAAGTCAAGATTTGGAAAAGCCTCTGAAAAAATACATGCACACGCTGGCAGGCAGTGTGCAATTTGGCACTAAACAATTGAAGACGACGACCTCGGAAGTTCCACTGTTATAGAACAGTCGTACTTTTGTAAAAGTTTTTTGAAGGGACGTGCAATGTTCATGTCCCTTCAAGGGTGCAAACCAGTAAATGTCCATGATACTAGTTCATTTTGTGGGCCAAGAACTTAAGGGTTTGTGAGAAAAAAAGGGAAAAAAGAAGAAGGATAGAAGCCGTGCACAGGACTGCCAGCTTGTAGTACTGTGAACTTTGGTTGAAATTGGGCCCTAAAAAGGCTCTGTTTTGCAATGAAGGCCAGGGATAATTTTTCAGCAATTTCACTTGTGGCTGTACCTATGGTACGGTACGCCTCTCGCAAGTCGATGTACTTTGTAGTGCTACAGATTTTCTGGTGCGTAACCGTTACTGTGCGTTGTGGTTCAATGCAGCGGTGGTTTTAAGCCATAAAACCCCGCACATGTTGGGCATTCAACCAACAGAAACTGGTCAATTCCATTTCAGCTTCAGGGCAGAAGACTAAATAATTTTGTTATTAGAGGGGAAAATCCCACTACAATGTAGTCACAGTATATGCGCAAAACCGGCGCTCACAAATAAAGACTCGGCCCAGTGACCCATTCCAAATCCAAGCATAATCCGCAAATTCATTACATCTGGGTTTGTTTCATTTCGTAAAAAAAAAAAGGTTTTGACCCATTTTTTTTTTTTTTTTTTTTTTGTAAATTGGACCGCAGGTGTTTTGGAATCGCACATCCTGGTACAGTACCCAGCTAATGTACCACTTCACTACAGGCCAACCCATCCCGGATCTCTAAACCAGATCGGTTTACCTAGGACAACAGAAAATTGTCCCCGTTAATTTCCACCTGCCAGCACCGTGACCTCAGAGACAACAAAGCAATGTGTTTTAAATGTTGTTTACGTTTTTGCTGTAATTTTCAAGAAAAGATTTATAGTAAATGTTCTGACACTGTTTTGTGCTGACAAAAATTAAAAAAATTAATGCCGTTTCTGTAGTCTGGTTTCTCGACTTAATTCAGATGAAACGGAGCAATATATAGACGTCCGAGGAATCATCAGGTTAGGAAACCAGACTAGTTGGCTGGCACTCATTCACTCATTCTCAAATAAAATGTTTAATAAATTGGAGACAGTGTTTGAAATGAGTCGGGTATTTCAAACGATTCCCGAACCGGCATTAGTTGTAGACCTTTAACAAAAAAGCCTTCATAACAATAAACCTGTGTTTGTTATTTGCACTTGAAATGTGAAATTTCTAAAGTGTCGCACTGTTTGCATAGAATTACCCAGCACAAATACTTTCAGACCAGTTTCATTAGTGCTTATCACCCACTTATTTCCCCTTTTTTATTTTCAATTTCAGCTATTAAAAGGGCAAGGCTACTCACAGAGTCCAAAACTTTCAGAATTTCTATAGACTAGCTGGGAATGAGGTCGAGAGAATTTCAAGTGCAACGCTTACAAATGTATTGGTACATGTAGCTCAATGGCAATATCCTAGGTTTTGTACAAAAAATATGGACATTTACAGTTCTGCAAAAAGAAAGAAAAATATGATGGATGTGCACTTTTTTCAATTCAATTCAATTCAATTCAATTCATTTCCGCTGAATGCAACAGGTCCGGTACCTGACCTGGACGTGGTAACTCAGCAAGTCATAAGCTACTGTGGGTTCCACCTGGGCTACCATAGTTTGCCCAGATTCCTTTCACTGCCAAGGACACCAAGCAAGCAAAAAAAAAAAAAAAAAAAAAAAGGGCAAAAATGTACAAACAAATTTGTCTTCCTGGTATTTGAAATGGGTCACTGTGATCGATCCGACCCAGAAAAAAAAGGATCCTGCTGGGTTCGGTGTGGCCGAGGTACTTTGCAGTTCAAGGTTGCTGGCTAGTGGATGGTTTTCACTGGTTGCCCTGGCCCAGTGGTGTTTAGTCGTTAGGAATTTGTGGAGGAATTTATCTTCTTCTACCAATGTTTCTGATCTGATTTCAATAAAGCGCATGGTTTACATTACAATGCTGACTACTGGTACCACAAACAAAGTATGTGGTCAAAAGAACAAAAGAAAGAATTTCCAAAGGAAAAAATAGGAATAAGAGAGAAAAAAAAAGAAGTACATGCAGTGATGAGAGTGCGATTAATAAAGGACAAATATAAATGCACAAAACTAACAAGAAAGATTCCATTAACAGAAAAATGGTGACGAAAACTTAAATGCAAAGAAAATTAGAACATGAATAAATAAGAGAATGCTGAATGAAGTGGGAATGTAAATAAAAATACGAACAAGATAAAAACAAATGAATTACATCGTGGATATGAATGAGAAACACAATTAACCATTTTGAGTTGAAAACTTAAAAAGAATATGTTTATTAACATCAACACCCCCCCCCCCCCCCCCCAAAAAAAAAAAATGAAATACCCAAACAAAAACGATAAACTAAAAGACCAAATAAAAAGAACGGTCAAAATAATTCGCTACAAAACACAAAGGCATACTGATTATCGCGCTAAGGATCTGTAAATACAATTTCATTTTTAAAAGTACATTCCACCTTGGCGAAAAGCAGTCTTAACAAACAAAATTACCTGTCAACAAAAGACTAATTTACAATGGTAATTAAACATTCCTATTTTTTTAAAATTTGTTTAAACTGCTTTTTAATCTGCTCGAAACAAACATTATATGCACTGATGAAAAGTGCAAATTTGTTCCAGCGATTTCACTCTCATCCCCAAAAAATATTGCGACGCGTGTATGGAGCTGGCGGTTCCTGGCACGACACCGATGAATAAAAATATGACGAGGGGGAGAAAAAGAAAAAAAAATCAATGTAAAAAAACAGAAGAGAAGAGTTCAAGTACAAAGTACTCTGTCCTCGGTCAGTGCTCTGTGTGCTCAATGAAGCTATCCACGCTAAGCCCCGCCTCCATGAAGCTATCCACGCTAAGCCCCGCCTCCATCTGACCCACTTCAACACGACACAGCGGGTCGTTCATAATGAACTCAGAGTTTCTCCCTCCGGTGTGATGTGCAGAACAACAGAGAGAGAGAACAGGAATTCAACCAAAAAAATATAAAAAAATTCTAACAATCATTGTCAGGAAGAGAGTTTTGGAGTGGAAATAGATCGACAACAACAAACCTAACCCCAGCTGGGGATCTACCCAGGTTTCATAGGCTCTTGGCCCAGCGGTGATATGCACTAGTTCACCTTGACAATGAAAAATTTGTGGGGAAAGGATCGGGGGAAGACAAAACCGGAGAAATAGATATTCAAGTTCGTTGTCGCCACGCTATGGGGCTTGACGATTTGTTTTCCGTTCTTGGGTTGGTGTCAAGGATAGGGCATGGTGGGATACAAGGGCACCAGAGCAGACCGGCAGCGTGGGGGTTGAGGGGGGGGGGGGGGGGGGGGGGGGGGGGACAGACGACAGAGAAAGGTTAAATAGTACACGCCAGCGATGTCACTACCGGTGATTGCACCTTGACTGCACCTTACGGTCTAGAGAGAGAGAGAGAAAGTGATGCTACATGTGTCACATGCAAGCACCGGTACGAGTAGAGAATAAAGAATTGCGGAACCAGGTCTGTCTGCAAGCCACGCAAAACAAAACTCCACAAACTAATCCTTCAAATCACTGCAAAACAAACACAACCACGTAAAATAAGAGAAACAACAACCAGGCTCTTGCAGAAACATTTACAGCGACATGCATTTATGGTGTGAAATATTCTATTATGTCTTTTATTCTATGATAATTTACTGCGATATTTCTTTTATTAAATTCTTGTTGGAGTTTAACTACAGATTTATAAAATATTTACTAACGAATTATTAAGAAATATCTGACTTACAGTATTTGAAAGGCATCCAGCAAAATGATTGCGTTAGTTATCCTGTAAATGTTTCGAAAAATAGAATTTTATAAAAAAAAGTTTGCATTTCCCAAAGTAGAAAAAAAAAGTGACGCAAATTGTATCAACATGCCATTGCTGATTATCTTAATTGCCCTTTTAATTTAATTTAAATATTTTAAATAAAGATAAAGTTTAAAAGCTCATGAAATTAGTTTTTGTCTCTTTTTTAGACAATCCAGCCCTAACCAGTTCATATGAAGCATTATATGTGATGGAACCCCCCTCCTTTGTGGTGGTCATTGTGCTTGCGGAATGTTGTGGTTTCTTTTTGAGGTTTTCAGGGGGGTGCGTTAGGTAACAATAGTCTAGGTAGTGTATATGTATGGGGAACTAAGGAGAGAGTCTCTAGGTCCCATATCTTGCAGGCGGGTTTAGACCAGCAGCCGATTTCACGAAACTGTGCGTAACTTACGCCTTAACTGGATGTGGCGCAAGACTTACGCCATAACTTTAATGCGTAGCTGCGCCATAAGTTAAAATCGATTTCACGAAACTCGACTTAGCTACGCAACATCCTATTTTCACTAAAAACTTTTATATTTGTAGGACGAGGGTGACCTCAAGTTCTAACAACGACTGTTTGCAGTTGTTGCACAAATATACATAAAACAGACGTTACAATTATACGTGTTTACGCGGATTTTTGTTGGAGGCCGCCATTTTTTGGGGGGCTGTGTTAATTGTAGCGTGAATACCGATTTTAAAGCCGTTTTTTTTTCTCAATGAAAAACCCATAGTACGATCGCGCCTTGTCTTGACCTATAATGGGAAATTGAAGCAGCAACTTGAACAAAGATAGGATAGGGATTGTCATCAGTCACCAATGAATATGATTATGCATGTTACGTCAACGCGATTATACACACAATGTCACGTCACACGCGCATGCAAATTCTGCTGGGAATTTTTGTTAAGTGATTATGTCCATTAGCGAAGACGTTCAATTTAAAGGTCATGGCGTTTATTAAGAGGGCGCCCGCATAGGCGGTCTACGCGCACTGCATACTGAGATTAGGACGTTTTGCAACCAAGACTACCCACTGTGTAGCAGAATAATGTAAAAATATACTGTAAAAATGGAGAATGCACCCGAGTTCCTGCATTTAGAGGCCAAAAATCAACTTAAGACAAAGCCAGGGAAAGGCATATTGTTTGTATATCCAATGAGAAGTCAAGTTTATAAAATTGCCATGATAATACAAACAAGTCTTGTTTATATTTATTTATATTTATTATCTTTCTTTATTATAATTTCTTTCTTGGAACAATTTGTGTATATACAATGTACATGTAGAATTTATTTATCAATAAAAAACAGAAGCCTTGTTCCTAGACTTGCATTGGTTTCTCAATTTGTCATGTTTTGTAGTGTTTTATATAACCTATAAGCCTATAAACTGGGTACAAAAACTACAAAAACAATCCTTTGGTTCTGGATTTGATTTTAACAGGTGGGTTGCGTATCTAACAATACATTTGGAGAACGCACTCCTTACAAACCACATTCCCGAGTACATTATGTATTTTGTTCGACCAATATAGGCCTACATTCATCTTTTAGGGGTGCATGAGGGCGCTGTTTAACTTTTGAGACGAAAAAGTGCGCCGGAGATTTGTTAAAGTGAGATTTAAACGAGGGTCACGGTGGTTTTTTTTGCACGCGACATTTACTAACGTTAACGGAAAATGAGAAACTATCCTTGTAGGACGCTCCAAACATGTCGTAAATCTTTAACGATTGGGAAAATACCCTTCCGAAAAGAGCGATACCGTCCTCTGATTTCGTCGTCTTCGAGATGATCTATAGGAGATTTATTCGGTCACGGAACAATCTTTCACGGCGAAGCGCTCTTCGGTGTTCACGTTGAACGCCATGTTTACGACACATAGCCAAGACTTACGCCACCTAAAGTCATGGCGTAAGTTACGCCACATCTTATGGCGTAACTCGGTGAGTTACGACATATCCCGATAATGCGTAACTTTCGTGAAATCCGTCCTAAAGTTATAGCGCAACTTGCGCAATAAGTTATGGCGTAAGTCCACTTACGCCATAAAGTAAAGTTTCGTGAAATCGGCTGCAGTTGGCGCAACTCTGATTTCACCTGACCACCTTAATTATCTTCTGTGCAGTCATGCATGACAAATAATCCAGTGAATCTGGCACCAAAAGGAGCGGAAAGAGTTATTCTCAAAGTACATATGAAAATATCTTATCTATATTGCTACAGAATGAAACTAGGGCCAATTTTAAAAGTGTATATTTTGGTTTACTCAAACTGTAAAACTTTTAACAGTTGCTACATGCATTTGATCACGTAGCTAACTGATTTTAAATTTTGCTATTTGCTATCAAAAACAAACAGCAATTTTTCATTCCATTGTTCCCAAAGTTACGAAAGTAATGCGATTAGTCACGATGGTTGAGCCTGCATGATGCAAACATTTTGTTATTCAAGTATTTTATAACAGGTACTGATAGCCACAGTGCCCCCCCCCCCCCCCCCCCCCCCTCTTTCTCTTTTATTTAGGGCAGGTGCAGACAAATCAAGTTCAATGAAGCAAGTTTTAAGAGTTATATTTTTCCCGTTACGGTTCCATGAACAACTGTTGCTTTTTGTCTTGTGCACGGAAACACGTGATGCAAATTTTTTATTTTTTTTTACAACAGTGAGCGTAACTATTATTCACTCAAAAACGGTGTACTGTCACGTAGGCACATTTTTTTCCCCCCAAAAAAAATAAAAATAAAAAATAAATAAAAATATGTCAATATTGAGGTCATCTCGTAAATTTCCAACAGTCAAATGTATTACAAACAGATAACAGATAACAAACACTGCAAAAGTTTAAAATGCAACACGTTTTAGATTTTGTTTAAGGGAAGGGGGGGGGGGGGGGGGGGGGGGGGTTGTTGTTAAGTCTATAAGTTTGCGTTAGATGCATGTACATTTGTATCATAAACAGCGCCTCCTAGTGCATCTGGTGTCATCTCCTCTTAAATAATATAATATAATAATAATGTATTCTTAATATAGCGTTTTACATAAAAATCTCAAAACGCTTTACAAATTCTCAAATTCGCTCGGTCCATGGAGGAATTGGTCCCACCGCCCATACTAGGCGCTGCGAAGCAAAGATACGCTTTGAGCTCTGATTGGATAGATTTTATAGTGTAACCTGTGACCTGAAGGTCACTAGTTTGGGCTCAAATGCCCTGCGTACTCTGTTGAAAGACCTCCCATATGTTTTGTGCACGATCGGCAACCGGGGACGTTTGACATTAGGGGACCCTATTGTCCTCTATTGTTCAACGTCTACTATTTGAATGCAGATACACATCCAGCCCTAAATACATGTACCGGTATGTACATGTATAATGTATATTAAATGCAGCTACGGTACACATCAAGCACTACATATGTACTTGTGGGAAAGCCTTTTGTTATTATGTTTTTGGTTCTTTGTTCCTATACAAATATTAAAATCAATAGCGTTTTCCCTGTGGGAAGAAAATAAATTTCTAAAGAATTTCACTGTGGGAAAGCTAGAGCCTAATGATCTATTGTGTTACAGGCTACGTGTACAAAAACATTCTCAATATTAACAGCGTCATAAATTTGGCAAGTGCTCATACTCCTAGTCACGCTTAAATTCCCACCAGTCACCTTCATCATGTACAACGTACATGTACATGTATGTTGTATTTCGACATCGCGGCACATTTTTCCTTCCATAAAATCTATGGGACCACATCTGCATTCGGTTAGACATTTCACACATTTGGCAGGTATTTTTTTGCACACCTTTTTTTCTTTTCATTTTTCTTCATTTTTCGCAGGTTATCGAACTCATCAATATTTATGGCCTTAGCAATATCCTCTGAGGAAACGGGGACATAATGCCTACGACAGTGACTGAATGGTTGCCTTGGCAGGAAACAAGGAATATAGGTCTTCACAGCCTGCATATTAAAGAGGAGGAGGGAGAAGGGGGGGGGGGGGGGGTGTCCATTAGGCGTGGAGGGGAAATGACCGAAAAAGAGGCTGAGCATTTTGAGGTTAATAAATCAGGACAAAGACTACTTGTAAGAAAAAACAAGATGGACTGCTAATCTGTATCTCCGTACATCTTTCTGATTAGGAACAATTTCTGACAGGTTTGATTCCACAATACACAATGACATGGCTGAATAATAATTAAAACAAGTAAACAAAGAGGAATTCGGTACTAAAATGGTCTCTGATATCACAATGATACAGTTATGCAACATTTTCTTTTGCTGTAATTTTCAGAAATAGATGGATTTGGGGGTTAGTTTTTATAGCAAAATAGTAACGAACGCCAGAAACTATAAAGTACGGGTGTTCATGTAGTCTGGTTCCCTGACCCTACTTCAGATGAAACAGAGCAATGTATAGATGTCGGGGAATAAGTACATGGTACACGTATTTCAACTGCGCATGTGCACAACGATATGGGTAATGGGTCATTTATAAAGACGCATAAAGTATGAACGTGTCAGGTGGTCACACGACACACGCACGTCAACGATTTTATCACAAATATATGTAACCTTTGACCTTGCTACTTCATTGAAATACTTAACTGCTTATTGTCACCTCAGGGAACCACCCTATCAGCACAAACAGTTTTGTAAAATTGTCCGAATGTGCTACTTTAACACTACTACATTACAGAGAATTCTCTTTGTGTACGGCTGTGGGCGAGTGCTTTCTCAGAACAAGTGGAACAATGTCAGTCTTCCCAGAACACCCGATGGGAAAGAGTTCATAGAGAGTATCAGTGACAAAGACAGATACGTGTACCATAAGAGACGAGACACTAGGGTCTTGCGTCTCCTTCTCCCCTAATGCCACCCCCAGCTTTGATTGGTTACTTACTCAGAAAGAACAGATTCATTTCTACCATCCCGCAAGAGACAGGCAAGGTAACAATTGGATTGGGATTGTCCCAATCTCAGAGCCAATTAATGTTGACATTTTGTATAAATCTTCCCCGCAGCAGGGAACAGCGCAGGTCTTGCCCTTTTTCTACAATGCAATTGCAGAAGCAAGATTGGCAATTGGGTCCCATGATAATGCTTCCTTGAAACAAAATTATCACCGTGGATTGGTAAAATGTCCACGTTTGTACATTTGTTATTGTATCATCTACATGTACGCTCATTTCCCACGCAGCAACAATGACGTACCCTACGATTCCTCGACACCCATTGTCTAAACTGTCTAGATTCAAGGTGATTCATTTTTTCCTTCGTCAATAATACAAGAACACACTCTTCTCTTGACTCGTGACCTACACAGACTGTCCCAGAAGGAATAGCCTCCCTACCCACCACAACACCAAGTCACCACCGGTCAGTAAAAAGTAAAAACCAGAACTCCTCAAAACAGTAGGTCGTAGGTTCAAGTCCAATCCGAACAAGCAGGCAATTTTTTTCTTTCAGAGCAGTTCAAAGACAGTTTGTCTGCCTTTGCTGAGGCAAGAATTACCCTTCACTTGCCCTAAAAATGTGAACTTTCACAGCCGCTGACAACCCTAACCCTAAGTTTAAATTACAAGTGAGCCTAGGGGGATCTTTCCCAAACGCCTTCGTTAAATTTGACTCGAGTCAGTTTCGCGGCCTTGTCTTCATCCCTCTTCCAAACCCCCTCAACTCCTCCGACAAAAGGGTCGCACGTGTCTAGAGGCTAGCCGACGGCAACAAATCCAACACGTTATAAAAGGCGGCAAAACCATTTCCATCGATAAACCTGGCAGAGAAAAGAAAGAGACAAAGAGGTTGGAGGAGGGGGGGGGGGGGGGGGGGTGAGAAAGTTGAGCAAGGGCGCAAGAAGAACTCGAGCATTTCAGCGACCGCCGTGGGGATAAGCAGGTCGCATTCTCACACCTCGGCAAGGTTCTTGACATCTTTCTTCCAGGGGAAATCTCCCCAAGCTGCTATTAATTGAGCCACTTTCACTCACTCTCTCTCTTATTTCTTTTTTTTTTACCCCTTCCTTTTCCTATCCCTCCTTCGTTTTCCTCCAAAGTCTGGGGAAACTAACAAACGGATCAATCATAGGAGCCGCTGACCCCAAAAGCTGTTACCTCAGAACGGTTACGACACCTTCCAAGGTACCAGAAAAAGAAGAAAAAAGAGAAAAAAAAACCTTTGAAAAATATTCCTGTGACAAAGTGCTCCAGGCGAGATTTTCTCCTTTTGAAAAGGCTTGGATGAGGAGCTTCACACCCTTTGACTGTCTGTCATGCAGGAACGCATTTAGCATGATAAATACTCAAGTAGACAACTCTCTTTTGTGTTTCATTGACCTCTTTGGCAGGTACATTTTAGGTGGGTGATGAATCGGCAAGTCTGGAATATGACAGAAGTGATGACAACAGCCTCAGGGTAGAGAAAGCTGCCAGAGTATTGAACAACTTTCAACTTTTTTTATGTAAACTAATAAAGTTTGCATAACAGATTTAAAAAAAAATATACTGTTAACCCAGAAATACATAGTTTCTAGATAAATTTGGTTCATAAAACAGTTTTTGACTTCTGGTTTCGAGTACTGTATTTTACATAATGTAATATTTTTTTCAGCATAAAAAAATTATGGACGTCAACCCCTTCGTCTTCCTATAGTCATACCCGCTTCCCCTAACTTCAATACCCTTCATGACCCAAACTGGTCTGTTTCTAATCGGGCAGTCAGTCAGTCCTTAATGCGGCAATCCCATCAGTCAGTCCGGTCACATATCTCCAACCCAAGGGACCTCATGCCCCCCTTTTGCTGGGGCTGGCCCTACACAGCCTGGGGCTACAAGATGTTTTTAAAGGTGATACGGCAGGCCATAATACTGATTCCTACGGTTCACACATTTGTTCAATTCAATTCAATTTCAGGCCAACCCCCCCCCCCAAAAAAAACAACTTGTTTATCTTTTGAAAATCGTATGCTACTAGTACTGCCAAAAAAACCAAAAAAAAAAAAACAAAAAAAAGACTAATAGAAGATTACATCTAATGCAACAAAGGTTTACATTTTAACCAGTTCGCGTAAGATGACGAATATATATGCAAAGTTTTTTCTGAGATTCAAAATGGATGACAGATAAACACGTCACGATCAAGGAAACAAATATCTGTCAGCGACCGGTTCACAGCGAGCGAGGCCGGGTGTGCTTCCCACTGAAAATCGGCTTGAACCCTTTTTTAAATTGAAATCGTCCAACGCAAGGCCATTGTAAGGGCCACTCAAAGATGTACCGGTAGGCTACAAAAGAACTAAGGAGAGAGAAGTCTTCTATTTACATTTCTCTTGAACACGGTCTGCTTGTAATTGCGGGAAATAAGATACGGTACAGGGAGGGGGTAGAATAGAGTGGCGATCTCACAGTATTAGCCTTTGGATTAGATACAGTGACTAAAATGTCATTGAAAGATTTTGTTTTGTTTTGTTTTGTTGTATTGGGGATTATAGGGTGGCTGCAATGTATTGTAGGACTTCCACGGCCAAACCTTGTTTCAAGAAAAGACAAGGTAGGGGAAAATACCGGGAAAGTCTCCATTGAAGTTCAATGGGCTTGCAAACCACAATCCTAGAATGCATTCAGTAAGAAGAAAAAAACCACCTATGATGAAAAGTAAAGGGCAATTTTAATAAAACCATAAAAACAACTTCTTTTGTGTTGCTCTTTTGTCCCTCTAAAAAAAAAAGCTTTTTCAAAACCACCAACAAATATTAAAGTTCCATTTTAGAAAACTCCATTCCTATTATCTGTTCTAAGTACACTTTTGGAAGAAATTCCCAAAATAAGGACACCTCTGGGTAATTTGACAACATGCACTGTGGTAATAAAACAGCGTTTGACGTCATCAATGCATGGGGCTTTTGAGCCCTGCAGATACACCCGTACTGCTTCAGAAAATCATCGCTACTGCCTCAACGGATTACAGTGATTGGCAGAGGATTTTGGAGGATTGAGGCAATGGTCAGCCCTCCACTGCACAAACTCAAGAAATAAGGGACGATTGTATTGGCAGAATTGAGGATGATTCCCAAGTTCCTAACCAAAAAGGGCCTAGAGAGTTTTAGTAGGAACAAAAGTTGCTGAAATTGTCAGAACAGATGATGATGATGATCATGCATTTGTAAAGCGCCATCTATCTAGTTGCCTATTCCGAGGCGCTGCCAGGAACACCGGGGCAAACCCCTTCTCTTAGCGAAGAGTGTTACTGGGTTCTTTTCAGCCTCGTTATTACCATCACTACCTCTCAGTCTTCTGACGACGGGAAGAGCATACTGTCCAAAATGTTGAGTTCTCTCCAGTTCTTTTCAGAACCACATACCTCACTAAAGAGTATTACTGTGGTGTTATAGTATCTTATCACACTCAGTACCCCAAAAGGCCCATTCACACAGGTAACACCAATTGATTAGGTGCGCCAATCAAAGGGGAAAAGGTACTTGTACACGTATTCCAGCAATTGAATAACAATTGTCTGGTATGCTTGCTATTTCCGGTGAGGCGCCTGGGTGCTGTGTCGGTACGGTCAACTGGTCAAGCTGTATGGACCCGACCTGACCCCTTCCTCTGGATCACGCCACCATTTGGCCGCCCACTCTCTAGATATGTGGACAATTTGGCAAGGTTTCAAATATTGCTACCGTATCAAGGGCAACTGTCTACAATTAAAATATGAGATCTTTTTTGATGGGTTAACCCAGTAATACTATTACTAAAAACATGGAGGTGATGAGGACAAATATGGAGATTCTGTAATGTTTTCGAGCTGTGTGAATAGGTCGCTCTCAAATGATGTTAAATTCCTACAGATCAGCCACAGGCATCAGAATTTTGAGCATTAACTTGCATAACACGATTCAACTTGCATAACACGATTCAACTGCACTTATTTCAACAACATTTTCGATCAAAGATAATCCCAGCGCGAACAGGTTAAGCAAAATGTAAAAAACGCCATTCCCAACTTGAGAGAAGTGATGTTCATTTTATAAAAGTGGATGAAGTTACCAGTGCCGCCTCTTTATCAACCTCAATATTAGCAAAGGCTATTTATCTTATTATAACTTGTTTACTTCATTACTATTACCAGTATTTTGGCTTTTTACTCCACTACACACAGTACCAAGAAGCGTCCCTAATTTAAGCGAAGGCACGCACACACACACACACAGGCAATTCCATAGATGGGGTGCCAAGGAAAAATTAACTCAACTCCAGAAATGGAATAACAACAGCCTGGCATTTTAGCACTTTTAGTCTAAGAGGCCAAGGTCAAAATATGTCAGCTAATAAGGTGACCATGCCATTGGGGAAAAAACAGGAGCAATTTTTTGACCAGCATACAAAATCCTTTAAAAACAAATGAGGTTCAAAATAAGTTTTATTCCAACTACTTAAAAAAAAAAAAAAAAAAAAAAAAAAAAAAAAAAGTCACTTGCACTTTAGGGGCTTTATACAGGCTTGAGCAGCCAACCAAATAGTTCGTTTTTTCAGGACACTGCCCCTGAGAATCCAAAAGTTTATAAACTCCCCTAAAAACTGCTGAGGCATAACAAATGGCAAATCAACAACTTTCAGTACCAACTGTGGACAAATTTCTCTATTTTTTTATTTTTTGGCAACTTTGCGTTACCTCTTGCATGACTGACATGATGAAAAGTTCTCGCTTGTGTTTTTGCCAAAACAATTTTTTTTCGGGTTACTTCCTGCTTCGACATTTTTAAATCCCAAGACACATACCACATAAAGTCCATAACTCCTACTTCTAAAATTAGAACCTTGCAGTTTTTTTGAGTGAATAACACCACTGCGAAAAGAAAAACACAGCCATGCACGGCCTCTAGACTTAGAAGCTCTACAATCAGAATTCGGCAAAGGCTCACTCTAATGCATTTTCGATTTCTGAAGCTTGTACCTGTACCTAAATTAATGGTGGGAAAACAAATCACATGAGAAAGACAAACTTACCCTCCATTGTCGTATAGCCGGCTAGGGGGCTGGGTTGAGCCAAAGGTGTCCTGGCCAAGAAACGAGGAGCTTTGGCGGGCTGGTTGAGAGGTTGGAGTCGGGGAAAGTCCGAGACTGCCGCTGGAGGTTGCAGGGCTCTGAAGGAAATGAAGAAATCAGCAATCAATAAATCAGTTTAAGGTTTTGCCCTTAAAAACGTAAGAACTGAGGGCTTAAAAGAAAAACAACTTGCCAAGAAAGCACCTTGTTTTTACAGAGTTCTACAGAGTTCTTGGCGAGAGTGTTTAGGGAGTAGGTTTGTCGAAGCCATTATGGATTCAATCAGCCTCTGACATTCATGAAGCATACTTACCAGAAGTGTTGGCACATCCCTGGTTCTCTGGGTATGGTATTCCTCCATGGAGAACTTGTCTGGCCACGTGGAGACGCCAGGCATCATCTGCATCTTACTGACCTCCTCGTTGGTCGGGAAGAGCGTCGGTGGCGAGGTGGGAGTTCCCCGTCCATTTGAGCCATCCTCGATACTCCAATCTGGTGGGGGCCGCTGCTGCTGCTGCTGCTGCTGCTGCAGGTGGCTGCTAGGGCTGCTCCTGAACAACCCAGACGGTTCTTTAATCTGAATTTCTTCAAAGTTGGAAGGGTAGCCTGACGACTTGTGTTCAGGAGCATGCTGGGGGTAGGGGAGATGCTGGGGGCTAAGGTAAGGGGTGCTGTCATCTGCTGGGAAGGATGCATCAAAGCTCCTAGTAGAGGAAAAAGCACTTGGAAAGGGTTTCTGGACCAGGGTTGGCTGCTTCATAGATGCGAACTGATCTTTGTTTAGACTGGATCCTAAGAATCTTTGACTTTGGATGTCGACTTGGCCGGTACTCTGCTGGTTGAGCTGAGATAGTAGAGACAAGCTCTGAGAATCAAGGGAGTTGCCTGCCTGGGATGAAGACTTAAGGCCAAGGTTGCCATCACATGGGTCCGGGGACTGCTGCATCTGCTTCTGCAAGGTAGAGAGGAGCTCCAGGATGTTTTGGTTGAGTGTGTTCTGGTTGATGAGCTGCTGGGCCAAGTCTGGGTTAGGCTGGGATGGTTGACCAGAGAAAGAATCTCGTTGTTGCTGCTGCTGCTGTTGTTGTTGCCTTTGGAAAGAATCTGTCTTGGCCCCTGGAGGAGGTTGCTGCAGTGGCAAAGCCTGCTCTGAATGCTGGATGTAAGGTTGCTGTTGTTGTTGCTGTTGCTGCATGGGATTCTGTCTTCCCACAGGCCCTCTACTTTGACCTAGAATCTTATTGGTGCTTCCACCCCAAGTTGGAGATGGGGAGGAATCAGCACTGCCTTTTGGCCAAATGCCTTGGTTTGCATGAGAGGGCTGTTTGGTTTGCTGTTGAGGTTGGGGAAGGGGTTGCTGATGACTAAACTCATAACCAGACGAACCATCCAGGTCTTGGGGCTGCGGGGACTGCTGCTGCTGCTGCTGCCACCTGGGGTTGGATTTTTCGCTATGGGGATAGGGCGGCCTCTGGTGCATAGGTGCTCGTGGGAAATTAGGTCGGGGACCTTGAGAAGGTGACAAATGGGATGGTAGACCATGGGGTGGAGGACCAGAGGCAGGTGGACCTTGCATGGTTGGTGGAGGTCCAGGCGGGTGAGAATGTTGAGGACCTTGAGGAGGATGTTGCAGGTTTGGCGGAACACTGTGGGGGTGGGAGGGCGGCCTTTGTGGGCGTGTTGGCCCCTGCTGCAAGTGTGGAGGTTGCACTCCTGGGTGATGGGAAGGCGGACCAGGTGGGTGAGGTCCGTGAGGAACAGGGGAAAAAAGATTAACGTTGTGACCTGGAGGAGGTGGTGGATGAGAGAGCCCACCTGGGTGCGAGGGAACGTGCTGCGGGTATGGTGGGGGACCATGGGGCTGGTTGGGCCAGGGCGGGGGAGGGTGATGCCGGAGAGGTTGGCCAACCGGGTGCCGGAACCCGCTGCTTGGGGAGTGCATCGGGGAGTTGTATGGATGCTGTCGGCCCTGAACGGGGGAGTGGATTGGGTTTTGTTCCTGGAGGACCCTGCCGTCTGCTGGGCGGTTGTGGGCACTCCCTGGTATTAAAATTGGCTCTGTTGCCTTGCTGGCTGTTTCCGAGACTTTGGACTGACTCGGTCTTGGCAGGATGGCCTGTTGATCAAAACAAACCGAATAATAAGCCTGACACAATGCCAATCTAAGTATACAATTCAACAAAAGCCAATCAGCAAATTGTCACTATCAAACAAAATATAACCGAGAACTATAAAAAATTCCTTCAAAGGATGAATCTCTACCTGAATGGCCACACTATGAGTCTTGTTCTCGATGCTTCCGTCACTACCCTTCCGCCCTCCGCCGCTGCCCTTCAGTGCTCTCCGCTCCCCTATGGCCGGCTCGGTGCTACTGTCTCTCTTCTTGGGCCCCTCCCTTGCTTTCTTGACCCCACCCCTGTGGGGGGCGGGCCCCTGCGCAGCCTGAATCTGTTGGTGCTTGCTCTGTCGTTGTTGCTGCTGTTGCTGCTGTTGCTGCTGTTGATGTGATGTCTTAGACTGCTTTTGTTTCGGGTGGTGTGGCCGGCGCGTCTGCTCCTCGCCGCTCTGGCTGGTGAAGGTGACCTTGGATGTGTCCTCGCTTAATGGCTCTATCTTAAGGTGGCTGTGGGAGAAATTAAAGCAAAGGCGTGGATTAATTCTTTTTAACTCAATGGAAGCAACAGCTAAGCTGCCGTCACGCAACCGATAAGACCTAAAGAAAGACCAATAGACACGTTTGACTTACTCTGGATGTGTCTCTGCTACCAATCTGCCGTGGGCCAGCAGCCTGTTAGCTCTCTCTGCCCACTGCGTCTCCTGGGGTAAAGTTTGCTGGATAGCTGTGAACTCCACGAACCTGTTGCCAAAATGACGGTAACATGAATTGAACCTTTCAATCGATTCAAACGAATGCTGGCAATGTTCTAGCAGCATTAACACTAATACCGTCATATTTACCACTGCCAGTTATCGGATTATCTGTTTATAATGAAGTATCCATAACGTGGCCTCTTAGCTAATTTTTTTGGTTTTTTGTGGGAGTCAGGTAAAGCATTCTTATACGGTGATTAAGGTGGTACTATCATCTGTATGATAAACGCTGCAAACGTTTTTTTAAGCAGAAGGTTGAGGTACTGAAGACATAAACAAGTCAATCTTTGAGAGAGTGCAAAGAAACCAAGACTCACCCTTGGGCGTCTTGCAATGGCAGGAACCCATTCAGGCTGATGTCTTCCGGTAATGGGGCCCGGCCGTGTTTGACAGAGCGGCTGGCCTCCGTCTGGATGCTGTTCAAGACTCTGGCCAATTTACCCCAGAGCCTAGTGGAGGATTACAATGACAAACCGGGGAAATGTGTTCGTTAAAGTTAGGTGGATCTCCACTGGGAGTTTGGATGTCAGTGATATAGTGGTGGGAATTGAATATGACACAGAGGGGTTGTATAGGCAAACTCGCAAGTGGGTCTGGGAGCGCAGAGTCAAGTCCCATGGAATAATTGCCACAAGCTGTAACCTGATGCATTTGACCTGATGGAACTTGCTGGACTGGGCAGGCTTGTCATTTGGGGGCAAGCGGTGCAATTTAGCAGTGTGGGTTCGGAGGTAAGAGTTTCTACCCAAAAAATCCTGAAGGGCCAGGGTTGAAGTTGCTGCTGACTCTGTTTTAGAAGACTTTCACAAGCCAGTATGGGTCATGTGAATGGCGTTTACCTTCAATTTCTAAGGAATATAAAGGACAGAATATGTGACCCAGCACTAGTAAATGAGACACTTTGAGGCAAAATTGAAAATTGAGATTTTGATTTCATCAATTAAAGCTCGTTTAGCTTTAAATGATGAAATCCAAATCTCAATTTTCATTTTTGCCTCAAAGTGTCTCATTTACTAGTGCTGGGTCACATATTTCTCCTCCTCCTAAATGGGATGCTGGTCTATAGCCACTGACCTCAACACCTGGACAGATCATTGTCCATATTCTGCTGTGCTAACACTTGAAGTCGGCGCGAACTGGAAGTGCAACATGGCGTCACTGCTGTGAGCCAATGAAATGTCCAGTTGTAGAGGTCAGTGGATTTACCAACCAACTGAACTCTACACCTGGACATTTCATTGGCTCACAGCAGTGACGCCATGTTGCACTTCTCTGCATGCCGACTTCAAAATGAAACAATGGATGATCTGTCCATGTATAGAGGTCAGTGTCTATAGCAGGTTACTACCCGACTAATGGTTGTACTCCTTAGTGAAGGAGGTAAGGACAGAACATATGGCCAGCATCAGAATTTGAACCCCTGACCCACTCATCACTAACCCTAACCACTAGGGCACAATCCCCCATTAACCAGTTCGAGGCGGGATTATTTTAACATCACCGAGCCGACGCACGGGATTATTTTTAACGAAACTCGAGCCGAGACGGGTTCAGGCCGATAGTGCCGGGAAGCACACCCATGCATATCCGGCCTTGCTCGCTACTGATAGACATTTCTGGCCTTGCTCGTGGCGTGTTTATGCGTCATCCGTTTTAAATCTCGGCAAAACTTTGCGTTTATGAACGTCATCCGGCGCGAACTGGTTAAAGTTTCAGGCATCTAACAATCATTTTCAGCACACATTCCATTTTTACATCGGCCACTTTTTCTAACAACATTCGCAGCAAGGTAACAAAATAAGTATGGTTTGCTTACATTGATTTGGCCGGCATAAAATGATCTTCGAAGAGGCTTGGCTGATGGACGAGCCAGTCCAGGAGGATCTTGATAGACGGTAGTCCGCACCACTGAAGTGGCTTACCGTCAGTATTGCCCGGCGTATAATGCAACATCAGCTGCAAGAGGGTAACTGGAAACAAGGCAAAAAAAAACAATACCAAAAATAACATGTCTTACTGGCATCTTACTGATGACTTGTGGTCCATTAGAAGCACCTTTTTGGGTATGAGAGGCACGTGAGTAGGCATTGAACATTTATAACGGGAAAAGAAAGGCCGGGACGGGGCACACGCATGGATTCCTTGTTCAAAAGGGAACCAAATTTATTTTCTTACCAAAATTGCATTTTGTTTTACTATTTACTTTTACAGCTAAATAGACTTACCTAGCCGCACCCCCCACCCCCCCCCCCCCCCCCCTCCAACAAAAAACAGGTGTTTCTTTACCCCTATTTTGGGGTATCAGAAATTCGGTGAAAATGTATGACATTTTCTTACCAAAATATTTGGTGGTATTTTACGATCAGTTCCATATTTCTCGCTTTCACACTGTGCATTCCTTCAGAGTTCCCCCTACTGTATTAAAGATAAAGTTGACCTAATCGAACCTTAGGCTAAGGGGCATTTTTCGAGGCTCACATTGAAATAAATTAATTTCACGAGCGAAGGAGCTACACTCACTTGTCAGCCCAAACACCAGATTAAACGTCCTGGTCTCGTCAGCAGCGAAGCACCCGTCCTGGACGGCCCCTTGGCTGTCCCCCTGGCTCCCTTTGACCGTCTCGGCCTGCGGCGGTGTCACGCTGCCCTCTAGAGTCTCCAGCTGGCGCAGGCAGACGCAGTGCAAAGCGAAGAGGTTGATGGAGGTGATCTGGACCAGCTGTTGGGCCGTCAGGGTCTCCTGGGCCAGGTGGCTGCGAAAGTTCTCCTCAAGCTTCTCCTTGATGGTCGAGGCAATCTGCAGGTCTGGGTGAGAGGGTTTGAAAAGAAACAAATCAAAAGACCTCTTCACCTATACCTCGTCACCTTAACCAGTTCACGCCGGGATTATTTTGACATTGACCGGGCCACTAACAAACCTTGTTCCGAGACGGATTCAGGCCGGTATTTGTGGGAAGCACACCCTGATATTTCTGGCCTCGCTTGCTCGTGGTGTGTTCATGCGTCATCCGTTTTGAATCTGTGGAAAACTTTGCTTATATATACGTCATCCGGCGCGAACTGGTTAACGGCAGTCATTTTGTCAAAACCATGTCACAAATAATATCTGCAAGACAGTGAAGAATGTACCCCAAGGAAGAGAGAAGGCCCACCTACCTTGGTCTCCCGTCGCTAGGTAGACGATGGCATGGAACTTGATAAAGAAATGAATCAACTCAATCTCCTTCATCTTGAACAGCTTCACCTCATCTCTGAAAAACAAAAACAATACGTAAGATTCCATTTTGTGGACAGTTAGTAGTATGCAGAGGAGATTTGTACAATAAATCTTGCAACACGACAACAAAAATGTAAAAGAGAAACGGTGTGCCCTGTTACATCAGGGTACTGAATTTGTCATAAAATGTCAATTTTCTCAGGAAAACTAACGTTCAAATGGTACAAAATTGGACCACTTCTGCCCAACATCCAAGACAAATATCAGGAATGAATATTAAAATTTAGTTGCATAGATGGCATTCAACAAGAAGTGTAGAAAAATTTCACACTTTGTGTCCCAATTTCATGGAATGACCCAATTACTAATTGAGGTGACGCACCTGTCAACTAGTTTAGAGAAGGTAGTCTGCAGGTTGGTAGCCGCGGCAGGAAAGGGATGCTTGACGGCGATACTCCGGATGTAGTAGAAGGTCATGGCTAGCTGGTCCCCCTTGGAAGCGGCCACGATAGCCAGCTGGTTGTAGGGCTGACCGTTAGAGGGAACCAGGTGGGCTGCCTGGAGGTAGTAGCTCTCCGATTGGTTGGTCTCGTTGCGGTAGCGAGCTGGGGGATGGAAGGATGGTGATTAGGGGGGTTAAAAAATTATCAAAGGTTTCAGTGCCATACATTTCCATCGGTGATGCTCAGATAGCTCCCTCGTTGCAAGCACGGAACTTAGGGGTTATTTTTGATTCATCAATGACACTTCAACCACACATCAACAACATCATACCTCTGTCATCATTTCACATCCGGAATATTGGTAGGATACGCAAGTACTTGGACAAGAGTGCCACTGAAAAAGTCATTCATGCATTCGTTACTTCTCGTCTTGACAACGGCAATGCTCTTCTCTACAGTCTTCCTAACAACCAGATTTCTCGTCTTCAACGCCTCCAAAACACCGCAGCCCGCATCGTGACACTGTCTAGAAAATCCTGTTCTATCACCCCCATTCTGAAACAACTTCACTGGCTCCCTATCTCTCAACGAATCATCTTCAAGCTAATGCTCATCGTCCACAAAGCACTTAACGGCAAGGCTCCCCACTATATCTCAGAACTACTTCAAGTTTACACTTAAGGAATCTTCGATCCAGTACCATGCTTCTCCTCAAGGAACCCAAGTCTCGACACTCCTGGGGTGACAGGTCTTTTTCTGCAGCTGCACCACGCATCTGGAACTCTCTACCACTCGATATTAGATCTTGTCTTTGTACCACAAAATTCAAATTACTCCTCAAAACTTATCTTTTGTCACAGGTCTTTATGGACTAATTTAGTTGTGTCTGTTTCTTTTGTTTGTTTGTGCCTTGAACACCCAGCAGGGTGGATATGTGCGCATTACAAGTCTCTAAATTATTATTATTATTATTATTAGGGGGCAGGCAGTACGATAATACTACTAATGTCAAACTTTATAGCTCTGCTTTAGCAAATTCCATGCTTGCTCAGCATATTCCACGAGTTAGCAACATTTGTGGGTTATGCGCAGGATGTGTACATCCTGTTGTACCAGGGCTGTGTTGTACCCCACCTTCTTTTGTGCGATCGTTCACAGGCAATCAAATATTTCTTCCAGGTGGTCCTGGGTTCGATTCCAAATTAAGCTTTTAGCAAACTCTCGAACCACATTAAGGTTGCATACATAAAATATCTTCTTCTTTTTTTAGGGGGGGGGGGGGGAGAATTTGAAACTGCTCACCAAGGTCCCCCAAGTGCACAAGACAGTGCTGGCAGATGTAGAGAACAGACGCGTAGGCGGGAGTGGTCACTTTGTGCTGGCCGGCGTTGGCAAGCAGAACCGGCTCCGAGGCCATGCCGAGGCGGGGCGCCCTCACGCAGCAGGGGATGTCCAGCTGGAATGAACTACACAACTCCTGCAGTAGCTGGGGTAGAACGAAAATGGCAACAGAATCATGTCAACTTTACGTTCACTCAAATTGAAGCCAGAAAAGGAAATTGCATGCTTTAAACTTATAGTGATTGTGTTCTTGGGCAAGACACTTTACTACAATCGCCACTCTCTAACAGGGAGTATAAATTGGTGCCTGTGAGGTTGGAATGCATTCATCTTGAGCTGCTGCAGGCCTCATGGCCTGATGAACAGGGGTAATAATTATCCCATTATAATCACATTATAATTATTATTGCAAACTCTCTATATAAATTTATAATGATAATTTTAAACAATTGTTTGTGCCTCCGATTTAATCTTCTGCTGTGACCTTTGCGATAAGCTTCCAGACTAGTTTCTAGGCATTATTGTGCAATTTTGCGAACAGTACCTGCAAATAGAAACCGCTACCACTGTCCAGGAAAAGGGTCAACATGGCTTGAACTTCACTACGTTTGGGATTCTGCAAAGATAAGAAAATAACACTCGTTTTTATTATTATGATTATAATTATTATTGGAAATCCAACCATTGGGAGGTATTGGCATAGACCTCTTCGCACAAAAAATCTGATCTTTAAACAGAGACCAACATTTAACCAACCCTCACCAAAGTTGGGTTTTGCACAAGGAATGGATTTAGGCCATATATAATGTCAGGAAATTTATGGACTTGAAACATTATGCCTCCCTAAAAGTATGTTTAAGCAAAAAAAATTTAAAAAAAATTAAAAAAAAATGCTTCATTCTATAAAATTATAAATATTTCAAGCAATATTTCAAGCAATATTTCAAGCTGTTCTAGAATAGCATTGACAGCAATATTACTTAAAGGTAGTATACACCATTTGCAGATATCGAAAATATTTACTACCGAATTATTAAGAAATATCTTACTCATCTGAAAGTAAATGTTGATTCTGGGCATCCAGCAAAATGATTGCGCTAGATATCCTGTAATTCTTCCAAAAAATAGAATTTTATAATGAAAAATTTGCGATCGCCGGACGGCGAGCGCGAAAAAAAATTAAAAACATAAGAATAACTGCGCGAAGCCGGTTGAAAAAAACGCTGTTTTTCGTGCTTTTCTCGGCATCCATGATTCTAAAACTTCGGACAGCTCAGTTAAACGATATTTACTATAAATACAACCCCCCAAATCTACTCATTCGTGATAATTCAAGCAATGACCAATGGTGTATACTACCTTTAACGGGATACATATGTCAAGTTGGAGTTGCTAAGTTCAGGAGAGATACCTTACTAAAAAAACTAAAGTTAAGGGCTAAAAATCATACTGCCGAATAACTGGTTCTCTGTTCAATTTTGATGTATAAAATTGTCAACTGGACTGACCGTTTTGTCTTTGGCTTTACGCTGTAGCGCCGATATCTGGTTTTTGAAGACATGATTCCACAGCTCCTGCTCTGCTTTCTTGTCCAGGGCAAACTCCAAATCAGTCACCAAGAGCTGTTGGTACAGCTCTCTTAACTGCTGCCGAGTGACCCAGGGGTCACCGCGGCCTTCTGGGATACCGAAGGACAACACGATAACAAATAATGTTCAATTAAATTAACAAATTATTCTTGAGTCCATAAAAAAGAAAATGTAAAATGCCATTTGTGGATAAAAAAAAACAAAAACTAGGCTACTTGAAAACAAATCAAAACAGATTTAATTATTATTAACTTATATTGCGCAAATTCCATAAAATATTTTAAGTTTATGTAATTTTGTACACGAGAACAATGTCCTGTCACCACAGGGAATACAAATTCACAATTAGACGTTCGACCAAGTTGCAATTTACACCGTAAAGCTATAAAGACGACTTTAAGGATTTGAAAATTCGGGGCTAAGTTGATTTTTTAAGGGTACCCAGGTACCCGTCCTGGGGGGGGGGGGGGGGGGGGGGGGTAAGGACATGGCTTCTTTTCAAAACTTTATACAGATTCACAGTTCAATAATTAATAAGAAAAATAAAAGGACACCCTTTAATTTTCGAAACTTGCAATTTGCAATGGGCAGTCATCGGTGATGGATTTCAAAGGAGCAACCGAGATTCCGATAGACGTACTGTACGTGTACAGTAGGGCTACAGTACCAAAACAAAATGAGGTATGTTTGTTTGTATTGCTTCATTCCAGAACGTCTTTCTGTACTATTTCAGGATCAAGTATGCTGAATACTCATTTCTCAGCTGTTGGCCATATGTTGCGACTGTGAACAAGCCATTTCATGCACACATGCCACTCCATACCCACGAGTGTAAATTGGTACCGGCAATGGCTAAGAATAACCCTGCGATGGACTGGCACCCCATCCAGGGAAAACAGAAATATGTGTGAACTTGTGAGAGAAATACCAGCCTTATGAACCACACTGACTTGTGAAACACGTTTCTGTCCGATATGAGATTCTACAGGAATTCTGTTGAGTTTGTAACATTCGTTTGAGTATAGCTGGCGCAAAAGTTCAAAAACTAATAGCAGTCGAATTTGCTGGTTGCGGCTTAATTATTTTGAAACCCCAGTTTTAATTTCACCAAATTTCAAAGATGTTTATTTGAAGAAAAATTTGTTTTCGTCTTACCGATAATCTCAGCCTTGCGCTCATTTGCCTTCCTGTAAACAAAAATCAACACCAAAAAAAAGACAAAAATAAAAAATACTTTCTAATACTAAAATTAATTTCTTTATAAGTACTTAAGGGAGTCGAGGCACTTCCAAGAGAAATACATATCTGGACATCTGATTTTGTTATGCTTAAATTTCGGAAGTTGGAGAACACTGCTTAACCCTAACCCTACCTAATGCTACTTTTTACTACTAGTAGTAAAAAGTAGTATGCAGTACTCTCACTGACTTGTGTGCAATGCCTGTACTCTGTAGTAATTTTTAGTATTGGGTACTTCACCCCTAATTGCACTCATAGTACTTTTTAGCATTGGGTCCCTCTGCTTGCTGAGTGTGCATGGCCCATGTATGCTGTGTAAGGTGTTCTAAACTCTACAGCAAAAATTGTCACTTGGGACACAATGGGTCAAGGCTGGACTACTGCATTTTTTGCCAGGTAAGTATTACTGACCTGTATTGCCACTATTAGTATTTTGTAGTTGGCAGTATCTGTACTCTGTCAGTACACACTTAATCATCAGTCACGGAGAGACCTAATGCTACAAAATACTAAGTAGTTATTCTGTAGTACGCAGTTCTTTAGCCCAAAGTAAGGCCTAGGAGGTTAGGGTTAAAGGAAGGAGAAAACTCAAACTTTTTCCTTGACAATAATTTTTCTGTTGTGGCCCAGAGGTTTTGTATGCAGAAATTTGAATGATTTATAGATATCCAAGCACTTTGTTTACACGTTTACACAGGAAAGCTGTTGACGGTTTGTATTTTGAGAAAACGCCCGTTTAGCCACTACATTATAATCTGTTCCCGTTTCTCCAGAACCTTTTATAGTTTAAGTACCCTGCCAAAGCAGTTACCCTCAGGATTCTCACACCAACCTTTATAAAACAGGAAGCAGCAAATTAATTAGAACTTGCTAAATCTCAAAAGAACATGATTCATAAACGCCCGTCCTTGCTTGCTTGGATGGACCAATTAAAGGGAACTCCAAATCTATAATGTACCCTTTGGGGCTCAAAAATATATGCAATAGTAACGGTTGAACCATCATGCGACTTTCCTGCAGGTTTTTATATGGACTGGATATTTAGCTGGCGCCGACTAATTTTAAGTAAACAATATTTTGCCGGCTAGCTTATACAGTGCCCTCTACACTATGAAAGGTATTAAATTATGACCATCATTTATACAAATTTAATTTGATTTTCATTTTTTTTTGTAATAATCGAGAATCAAAAAGTCTAGTAAAAGTAGTAGTGGTAGCAGATTAATTTATTCTCAATTCCTATTAATCTGACCATTTTTTGGAGTAGGTTAATGTGATCGGGTCTTCAGCCGCCCAGCACTACATGCAAATTCCCAATGTCATGAGCATTGTAAACTGAAGTAACGTTAGTCAAGCCTAGGCAAGCTAGCTCTATAGGATTCGTCTTATGGGGGGAGATCACTCAAATAGTCTGAGTTCCGAGATTGTAAAATAGTCCGATTCCTGTCTTGTGAATAGGCCCATTTAATATAAAGTCACAACAATGTTGGTGCGGAATTACAAACCAGACTAAGATTAACCGACTAAGATTTGCCATGGTAAACATTTATAACACAACTAACTTCATAAGACTATGTCACTGGGCATATGTTTAGTCAGACTCAGAGAGTAAGCCTAGGAACAGTACTCAATTATTTAGCCGGCGCCGGTTAAATAGACACTGCTTTATATAAAACTAAAAGTGACCCGTGTTCGGAGCCGCACCACATTACCCACCCTACCAATCTTCAACGCCCCGCCCATTCATAAGTAAAATAAGTTCACAAACGTACAGGCGCGCCTAGGCCTATGCAAAATAACGTAACATTCTTTTCTATTTTTTCCTGTTAACCTCACCACAACCTCATTCACTGAAAAGGCATTCTGAAACAACGACATTTATAACAACAAACAAAACAACAATTACCGTAGTAGCTGCTCACAAAACATCACATTTCAGGTCTTAATTTCTGTAGTCTTTCGCCGTTACATCAAAGTCTCATCGTCCGCCATGTTTCTCTGAACTATCCCCCATACCCCGGCTCCCGGAAGTTCACAATTTATGCAAATTTTCTAGTTTGTTGTCTCCAGGCGAGAAAAATTAAGAACAATCGGAAATACTCAATGTCGGTACTTTGAATGTCAATATCGAGTACTTTTGTCACCATTTTTACCAATGAAACGATTCAAAATGTTTCTTTTATACAAGTTGAACCGCACAGATCGACCTGTAAGGTCAAAGGTGAGGCCTGCTATTATTGCAAACAGCGATCATCATCAAAAGCGCGACGCAGAGCAGAATCGGTGCTAAAACTCAGATTGGAGAATATTCTTCCCTAAAATATCCTAAAATATGTCTTTTAAATACCCAGATCTGTGTGTTATTTCTTGATGGATTGATAAGAACACAAAGTGTTGGTCTCGGCTTGGTTGAAGATCGTTTTCGTTTGAATTGTATGCAAATATGTATTGTATTCGACCGGTTTGTAATCGTACGTCGCTCGACAGCTGATCACCGGGTACGGTGTGTTGTGACTTTCCCCCCGGTCTCGCACGGTCGGCTTGCCTGCCCCGGACCGGGCTTGATTCGTGGACTCGACTCGACTAGACTCGACTCGATTGAATACTTCACAGCAACGACACCGATATTGCAAAAATGAGGTTCACTGAGCATTTGGGTGCCCACATCACGCCAGAATGGCGTAAACAATACGTCAAATATGAGGTGAGCGTACGGAATATGGATTTTAACTTAGTTTTAAGCACAACAAAAGTTCATGTTTTTGAGAAAATAGGCCTACAGCGGTAGGCCTATACTTTCATGACTGTAACTTTTCACTTGGCAAAAAAACAAAAACCTATTATTATCTAATAATAATAATAATAATAATAATTTATTAATTTGTATAGTGCAAATTCTATAGTTTACCCACCCATCAAAACTAAATTTAATTATTTAATCTTTGAAAATCAATAAAATAAATCAACCGTGAAAGACCTGAACTTAACTTTTGCGGGATTTGATACATTTGGTTTTTCATCTACAATTCTGGGTGATGGATTATGTTCATATTTGGGGAGATTGTAGATTATTAGTTTGTGATTCAGAAAAACCTAAAATCCACTTCGAGATGACTGCAAAAGTACATTGTAATAAAACACATTGTGCGACTTTGTTTAAGTTTCGTCAGAACAGGTCACATTGTCATATTTGACTACAGACATTCCTTCCATTGATAAGAAATCCCCAGGGACTACACGCTCAGTGACCCTAACTCATGATACATTTTGACATTTGGTCTTTATTTTTCTCTATCATTTTTGTTTTGTTTTGTAGAAACTAAAAATGTTACTATATGAGGCACAGGAGAATGCCCCAGACCCGGAGGGTAAGTGGCAAGATATATTTTTGTTTTGGCTTTTCAAACCTTGATTCATTTTAGATTATGTATTTCTTAGATTTTTTGTTTTTATTTTTTATTTGTATTTGTATTTTTTATTTTTTTATGTTCGGATGATACTTCGTGCAAAAAAAAAAGTATATTAATAATGCCAAAGATAATGGTTTTATTATGTCATTTGCAGAAAACCTTAGGAATATGTTTTACTTTAAACTTTATGACAATTGCATTTCACAGTGTCTGGAGAAGCAATGGTGGAGCGACATTTTGCCCAATTCGAGGAGACGTTTCTCAAACTCTGTGAGAAAGAACTGACCAAAATCAACACATTCTTCAGTGGTAAGTTTTAATATGAGATCCCAGCTTGACATCAAATCAGGAGTATTGTAGAATTGAAATCTGAAAAGGTTGTTTATTATAAACTTCAATGAAAAATCACTATTATAGAATCACATTTTTTTTTCGACAGAGAAAGAAGCAGAAGCGATGAGGCGCTTCGCTCAGCTCTCAGACGAGCTTCGTCAGGTGGACTTGCAGACAGTGGCCAATAACGCCTCGCTGCGTCGTCGTCGTAGCTCCATGTTCATCATGGACAACAGCGAGGTCAAGTCGGACCGACGGAAGGTCAGCGACCTCAAACTGGCCTTCAGCGAATTCTACCTCAGTCTTATCCTGCTTCAAAACTACCAGGTTGGTTCTGGGGAGAGGGTAGGGGAGCCAATTGGTTTGTTTTAATCTTCTTGCGCAGTTCCTTCAAGACATCAGAGGGCATGAATATTCATAAATGTCCAGGGCAATTGAAATCAGGGTCGTTTACTGAACCCCAGATTCGTCTCTTTCTTTGGCTTCATTCATGCAGTTCCATTCTTATACTGTAGTTTAATTTTAAATTATTATTTTTTAATTTTTTTGCCGCGTCAGAAACTTAACTTCACAGGGTTCCGTAAGATCTTGAAGAAATACGACAAGATGATGAAGAGCATACGAGGGGCGGAGTTTCGGGTGGCCAAGGTGGAGCCGGCGCCATTCTACACCAACAAACACGTCAATAACCTCATCTTGGAAACAGAGGTTAGAATTTCAATGAGCGATAATTTAAACAGTCATTGCGTTGTGTAACAAACTAGCCCTGTTTTCAGTGCCCGAGACAGAGAATCCAAACATTCTGTGCTCAGAAGTATAGACTTCTTTAGCACTCAAACAGACTGGCTGGATTATATATGTGTGTAAACTGCCTTGCCCGTGGACACAAACTTTGTCATCGCTGTACATCCTTGTACCCTAACTTCAATCCTGTACTGCCCAATCTGTTTCCAATTCCAAACCATAATAAAACAATTGAACAATTTGACATTTCTCAGGCACATAATTCCCTTTTAAAATTCCCTATTCCAAGATTTGTTTGCGGAATTTTAACAGATTAGTATTACAACAAAATAAAATCAATCGATGTCTGATAAGGGCGACCAGGAATTTCTAACTATCCAAATATTTTATTTCAGACATCTTACATCAACGATTTGCAGGAGGGAAACAGACAGAAAGCTATGAATAAGTTACGGGTACCACCCTTGGGGGCTAAGGTAGGCTGCTTACTTAGGTTGTATAATGCTTACTTTGTTGTATAATGCTTACCTTGTTGTATAATGCTTACCTTGTTGTATAAAGCTTATGTCAAATGGGATTTTGCATAAAATACTTTTACAATAAAAAAATTGACCTTTTCTTTGAAAGGTGTAAGACCCTTAAAGGTAGTATACACCATTTGCAGGTATCGAAAATATTTACTACCGAATTATTAAGAAATATCTTACTCATTTGAAAGTAAATAATGATTCTAGGCATCCAGCAAAATGATTGCGCTAGATATCCTGTAATTATTCCAAATAATATCGCGAAAAAACAGAGATAACATAAGAATAACTGCCCAATGCTGGTTGAAAACAAACGCTGTTTTTCGTGCTTTTCTCGTCATCCATGATTGTAAAACTTCGGACAGGTCAGTTAAATTATATTTACTATAAAATACAACCCTACAAGTCTACCCATTTATGATAATTCAAGCAATTACCAATAGTGTATCCTACCTTTAAATGCCCTTTTAGATGTATTGTGCGTAAGATTGACGTGTGGGTCAAGTTGCTTTCCCGACCAACAAATCTAACAGTTATTTTTGTTTCTAAGCAAACCAATTTGCTCAAACTTTCTTGCGTGTCAACACTCTGAACACCAGCCAAAAAATGCATGCAAGGTACACTGGTTGTGACCAGGTCCCTGGTAAAAAAATATGCTAGGCAATATTTTCTTTCTGAGCAACTCAACTTAATATAGCTAGCCCAGTCTTGAGATATAACACCAGAAAAGGCAACCAGCATCTGATGTTTAACTATTTTCCAATTTTTTTTTCTTTCTGTGATCAGGGCACAAATTGGACCACATTCTCCATGGGTTTCTTTTCAGGCATCTTCCTAGTTCTTCTGCTGGTCATAATTTTAGCAGGTAAACAACATTAAATAAAAAGAAAAATAACCATTTTAAGTTGAGAACATCAAGATATTGCATTCTGCTTGATGCACCGATTCAAGCTTCTTACAAGTGTCCACCTAACAAAGACATTGCGGAAATCGGGAGGTAGTCCGCATATTGCTGGGTAACTCGGTGGGTAGAGCATCGGTACAGGATTCCGAAGGTCACAAGTTCAGACCCTGCCCCAGTCAATTTCTTTGTCGGCCTTCTGCTTCACCAGTTTCCATGGTTTCAGGCATTGGGAGATAGCAATTGGTTGCAGTTGGTTTAAAGTTATAGTATACCATTTGTCAGTTGTTCATTGTTATCGTTTGAAGCAGCAAAAGTTCTTACAATCTAAAGAATGGTGCTTGACAACTAACCTGAGAAAGTTTTAACTCTGTGAATGCTGTATATCCCCGAAAAAAATAATATTCTAAGATTGAAATTTTAAACCAACTACCGGTACTCAATGGACATTTCCAAGAATGCGTCCCTGAGATGCATTTTTCGGACTTCTTTTATTTCTTTTTCTTCAAAATGACAGCGTGCCAGAAATACATGTAATCATTTCACAGGGAATTTAGGGTCATGAATATTTTGACATCAAGTAAGCTACTTTTGAACAATAATTTGGTCGGTTACTTTTTGGATGGTTGCAAAAGGTATACTGTACATTTAAATGTAAACCGTAGGCTTTTTTTTCATTTTATAGAAAGCTCCCGTTAAAATAAACATTTTTCAAAACGACATTTTGATGAAAAGTTTCAATAAGTTAGCTTTGACACAATTTTTTTTTAAATTTTGACTTGATATAAAGAGCCTGAACGTCACTAGGTGACTGACCAAATGAGTAAATTTACCCACAGTGTTGATAATTTTGTTTTGTTTCTCGGTAGGTATTTTTATTCCGATTGACGAGGATTGTTGGCCGGCAGTGCGCATGTACCGAGGAATGTTCCTCATCATCCTACACATCTTCCTGCTCGGGCTGAACACGTATGGCTGGCGCAAGTCCGGCGTCAACCACGTGCTTATATTTGAGCTAGACCCTCGGAATAATCTATCACACGAGGATTTTATAGAGGTAAGTGTGCAAGGTGCCCCTTGCCCCAACCCCCCCCCCCCTCTCAAAGGATTCTTCTAAACACTGTAGCTCGTAAGCCTGAAGAAACCTGTAGAGAGAAGACATTGAGAAAAAGGTACAGTTGTAGAGGTGGGAGGAAAACCCTTTAAAAATATCCTGGTGAAAACCAACGAATCAGGCAGGGACTGAAAACCCAATTCACATATTGGCCCAGGCAGGATTCGAACCCTGGTCACAGCGTTGGAAGGCGAGGAAAGAACTGCTACGCCAACCTGACTTTCCAGTGAACAGCAATTTTAGAATCACTAAGATAGAAATTCATGTTACTCTGGGAGCCGCCTTGCTAGACTCGCCATGTCTTGTTATCGGTTGTTATTTTGTTTTCTCCCTCGGCAGATGTCCATGTTTTTCGCAGACCTGTGGGCCATCAGTATTCTAGGCTTCATCTACTTAGATGACCGAGGATACCCTATTGTGTTTCCCTTTGTTCCTGTACTATTACCTATTTTGTTTTCTCCCTCGGCAGATGTCCATGTTTTTCGCTGACCTGTGGGCCATCAGTATTCTAGGCTTCATCTACTTAGATGACCGAGGATACCCTATTGTGTTTCCCTTTGTTCCTGTACTATTACCTATTTTGTTTTTTCCCTCGGCAGATGTCCATGTTTTTCGCTGACCTGTGGGCCATCAGTATTCTAGGCTTCATCTACTTAGATGACCGAGGATACCCTATTGTGTTTCCCTTTGTTCCTGTACTATTACCTATTTTGTTTTCTCCCCCGGCAGATGTCCATGTTTTTTGCCGACCTGTGGGCCATCAGTATTCTAGGCTTCATCTACTTAGATGACCGAGGATACCCTATTGTGTTTCCCTTTGTTCCTGTACTATAACCTATTTTGTTTTCTCCCTCGGCAGATGTCCATGTTTTTCGCTGACCTGTGGGCCATTAGTATTCTAGGCTTCATCTACTTGAGTTTATGGTCCGCCGTGCCCAGTTACATCAGCCCTCTCATCCTAGCAGGGATCATGCTGGCGTTCCTCCTCAACCCGACCAAGACCTTGAACCACCGAGCCCGGTTCTGGCTTCTGAGAATACTAGTGAGTCGGTTTGACTGAGCTTCAATCTCCATTTGACTCTCTCAGTCGTTGCAAAAGGCAGAGTTAGGTTGAGACCAGTCCGAGGAATATTTGAAGGCATCGCCATCTGCACCTGACATTTACATGAAGACTTTTGCGCCATACGCGCATGAACCAGTACATGTAGTCATGTTTTTACATAACAACCGAGGATACCCTATTGTCTTTCCCTTTGTTCATGTACTACAACCTAACCCCATAAACTTAGCGTACACTTTAACAAATGGGGACAAAATTCAACAAAAGACTAAAAGGATCTATTGTTTCCCTATTGCTCTTCTGTCTTCGCGGGGTGGGGGGAGGGGGGTTATGTAGTACATGGACAAGCATGTAGTATGTCACTCCCCCAGGGGAACTCAAAAATGATCACAAACGCCGTCTGCTGTTCATAATGGAACATTGTCACAGTTAAGTCCACCCCAAGCAATTGTAACGACTGGATTACGACACTAATAATTCAATTCAATTAAAGTCAATTTCCTTAACTCCCTAAACAATAAGTTATTAATGTACTTAAGAGGCGTGTACCTTTTATTTTCATATCATACAGGCTCACATAGTAGTGGCGCCGTTTCACGCCGTCGGCTTTGCAGATTTCTGGCTGGCCGATCAACTCAACAGTCTAGCGACGGTGTTACTAGACATGGAGTTTCTTATATGCTACTACATCTGTGAAGTAGGCTGGGTACAAAATCAATGTAAGCATTTCATTAAAAATAAATTGTATTACTAATTTTAACCTATTACTAGCATTATTACAGTTGAGTTATTTTTTGAGTTACAGACTATAGACTAAAAGTTGATGCGAGTCTGAATCTAGAAAAGAAAAAAAAATAGGCTTAAAGGGGCAGTATACCTTTTGCAACTATCCACAAAGTAACCAACTAAATATTTTTACCAAAGCTGACTTGTTGTAAATATTGTTTAACCCTTTAAACTCAGGCCTGTTTTCAAAGATTTTGTACGTGTTGCTAGTTTGTATACAAATATCATTTACAGTGTACAAATCCCATATAATTATGTATCATTAGAAAGCTTACAAATAGGGCTATATTTTGGGGGAATATTTGGACCCCCAGGAGCTTTTAAGGGACTTATAAGTCAGATGTAGCGCGGGGCTGAGTGCAAAGTGTTAATGACTCTAAACTCCCAGTGAAGTTATTACATCTGGCACGCTGTCATTTTTAAGAAAATAATCAAAATAGTCTAAATATGCGCTTCAGTTAGAGATGCGTTGTTGGAAATGACCACGAGTAGTTGGTTCAAAATCGAAATTTTTGAAATATTATCATCTTGTACCCTGTCTTCTTACCTCAAATAAACCAGGTCTTGTATCCCGTCTCCTCCCTCAGGCTACTATAGGTGCAACAGCTATTCGTATTTTGCAAGGGCCATGGTGGCCTGTCTTCCAGCCTGGTTCCGGTTTGCCCAATGTCTCAGAAGATACCGAGACACCAGGCAGGCGTTTCCTCATCTCGTCAACGCGGGGAAGTACTCCACGACTTTCTTCTTGGTAATCTTCGCTTCGCTGGTCGCTACTACAAAAGGTAAGATTGAAAAAAAAAACTTGACTGAAACTGGTATATTAGCAGTCAGCTAATTAATTAACACACAAGAGATCTTCCATAGGTATTCATACAAACCAAACACCACATTTCAAAGATGGCCGACATTTGAAAGAACGATTGTCAACATCTATGGCTATGTAACATAGTGTTCCAGTGACGACCAAAGATGTAGTCACAAAATTAACAACTTGGACTTCAAATGTAGCTTTGTATATTTTTTTTAATATTTTTTTATTTCCTTTAAAAAAAAATGACCAAAAAAAAGCCACAAAAAAGATATATTCTAATTGTATGTCAGTTGATCTTTTTGTCTTGGATTGTCAAAGTAGGTTTTGAGAATTTTAAAATAATTTTTGAAAATGAAATATAAATTGTGTCAAAAAATTGGTCAGTAGAAATAAAAATATGATAAATCACTTTCAATAAATGTAAGCATGTTGAGAAAAAAATGTCATTAATGTCTGACGTTTTGATTTTTTTTTTTCCTTTTCTGTCCAGACGAATATGCATATTTTTACCATAACCCGTTGTTCTACTTGTGGATGCTAAGCGCATTCATCAGTTCCTGTTACACGCTGACCTGGGATCTTAAGATGGACTGGGGTCTGTTGGAGAGATCGGCAGAGAACAAGCTGTTACGTAAAGATATTGTCTACTGGGACAAGGTGTGGATACACTCATGCATGTCAATCAGGAATTTATGCAAAGGGAACTTCAAACTCTTTAAAATATTTGTTTTACAGGTATTTTAATAAATGTAACCACTCTTGGAGATAACATTTAACAAAATCTTATGTTAGATGTAACAGGGTCATGGAAAATTGGAATTTATGCACTGAATCTTAAACAAGATGAAATAAGTTTGAAATTTATAATGGAATACATTAACATAAAGAAGGAAAAAGAAACAGAAAACAAAAGTTGCTTTAATAGCTGAAAACATTGCACTCTTGCACAACAAATGATTTGAAACAAGTAAAAAAACAATACAGTGGAACGCCGCTTTAACGAACATCGTGGGATCCACAGATTTTGTTCGGTATATCAACCCTTCAGTATAGCGATTTTCAGTCGTCGGTCCATTGGGTGGCTATTTTTAAATGACGCCACCTTGTGGCCTATTTCCAGCTTATTCAACAAACCAAATTTTTGAAGCGACTTTTGGCTGTTCCCTTTTATTTATTGGGGAAATAATGGCGACCTGTCTCGGTATATTGTCCGGCGTGTTTGACGTTTGGGAATTAAAAACTGCCTGAATAGCATTTGATATACCTAGTGGATTTCTAAAAACTTTGTTGACATATTTTCAACAAAAATGTTTTTTATATTTGGACACAACAAATCGGGAGTCAAGGACAGTATATTTTGTTGATCCATTGAAATGTTTTTCAACAACAACAACATGCCGTATTTTGTACCACGGATGGTGTTTGGTATAACTGAATGTTCGGGATAGCAATGTTTGGTATAGCGGTGTTCCAATGTATATTAAAAATGGCTTTCTCAAAAATAACTGATTTTTCACAATTTTTTTTTTTTACTTACTTTTTTTGCTTTGGAAATCTTAGATTTATTTTGCTCAAGCATATCACAGATAAAATTGATGAAGTTACTCCATTGTTTTCTTAACCTGTTTTTAGTATTATTACTTTGCCATGGTGGAGGACTTTCTACTTCGGTTTATATGGTCAGTCAGTGTCTCCTTAGAACTCCAGGGATCGGTACATGGGGACATCTTACGCAGTATCCTGGCTCCCTTGGAAGTATTCAGGTAAAAAGGGCCAACGTGAACACGGTGTTAGGAATATATCCTAGCTAGTTTGTAAACTGTCCCAGTTTTAAGAAAAGGGGTTGGGGTGAATTTTCTGTTGTTATAGCTCATATTTTCTTTTGGCCTTTTCAGTGGTGGGACATGAGAAAAAAGTTCACAAATAATCGGGACCAAGGTTTTACGTCCCAGAGAAAAATATGGTTTATGTTTGCATAATTTTGCCTTAAAGAAGCTCTTAAAATAATCATTTTTGTTGAGATATGTCACCTAAAACCTCAAGTCTACCATCTCAATAAAGTTTTGCTATTAATGAAATTTTTTCCTAGCAAAAACATTGAGTACGTGTAATTTGTTGGTTTTATTTCGTGCATTAGAATAAATACAACACGCATGTTGTGAACTAAACATTATCTGGGAGGTATTCCCAATAATTGAGTTCATGTTTTGATAAGCACCACAACCGCTTTTGTGCCTTTAATGTGTTTGTAAGTCTGAATCCAGTCTTGAGCCAAGGCTAAGCTATTCTATAAAATAATAGTTGTTTATTAATTTTTAAAATTTTTAATTTTTTTGCAGGAGATTTGTGTGGAACTTTTTTCGTTTGGAGAACGAGCATCTGAACAATTGCGGCCAGTTCCGTGCCGTGAGGGACATCTCCATCAAGCCAGACAAGGACAAAGAGGAGGAGAATCCCAAACGGGTGGAGGACATGATGGATGACGAGGGTCAGGTGCCACTCTGCAAACACCAGGAGAGCAAAGGGGAAGTCAGGTGGGTACCAGACCGGGTTTGAGAAAAGGGCGTGGGCGCCAGATCTGAATCTGGTGCCTTGCTTCAAATAAAACAGAGAACAAAGGGGAAGTCGGTGGGTACCAGAACGGGTTTGAGAAAAGGGGTGGGCGCCAGATCCGGGTCTGGTGCCTTGCTGCAAATAAAACAGAGAACAAAGGGGAAGTCAGGTGGGTACCAGACCGGGTTTGAGAAAAGGGCGTGGGTGCCAGATCTTAGCCTTGCTGCAAATAAAACAGAGCAATAGGAAAGTCGGGTCGGGACCATACAGTGCAAGGAGTGAATGGGAGTCTGGTGCCGTACTGCTGACACCAGAGTGAGCAAAGGGGAATCAGATAGAAACCAGACAGTGTGTAACAAGGATAAAGGTCTTAAACATCGTAGTCCGAGGGGATTCAGTGTTGCTACCTGACAATTTGTCAACAGTATTGGTACTAAATATGATAATCAGGTGTAACTACGGAAATGTAATTTGAAAAACTTTCACTTCCAAAAGATCTTGTTTTTGCTGTTCAGATTGCTTCTACTTACCAAGATCACTCATGGTTCCTTCATACAATTTTTATTTTCTTCCTGTGTGTTTCTCCGTAGATTTGATGAAAATTCCCTACGTCAGCGTATCACCTCATCATCGGAGGAGGTTCAGGACAACCAGAATAACAGCAGCGGGTTGGAAAAATGCAACAGCCCGAAGATACGGAACACGGCCGTCCGGATACGATTCCAGCTAGGCGATGAAGGCGGGGGACACAATGCAGCTGAGGTGTGAAAGGTGTGGCCCTGGAATGTGGGTGTGGTCTGGAATAGGTGTGGCTCGGAAAGGCAAGCACTCAGATGAGTTTGACCTTGAATGGGCGTGGCCATGAGTTGGTTTTGCCTTGAATGAGCGTGGTCATAAGTTGGTTTTGCCTTGAATGAGCGTGGTCATAAGTTGGTGTGGCCTTGAATGGGCGTTGCCTGGTTCCAGTATTTATCCTCAATGGGGAGATGCCGTCATCCTCTACTTATCTCTGTTCTCCTTTAAAGAAAAAACCAATTGTGTCGAGAATTACATTACTGATCACTGTGAAGCTGAATTCACTTTAACCAGTTCGCGCCGGGAAATATTTCAACATCACTGAGCCGTGGCGCGGGATTATTTTTAACGAAACTCGATCCGAAGCGGGTTCAGGCCGATGGTAACGGGAAGCACACCCACGCATTTCCGGCCTTGCTCGCTGCCGACAGACATTTCCGGCCTTGCTCGTGATGTGTTTATGCGTCATTTGTTTGGAATCTGGGGGAAACTTTGCGTGTATATACGTCCTCCGGCGCGAACTGGTTAACTAGAGAGCAACTATTAGACAAAGTAGCCTCAAATCCCAAAATCAAATGGTCAATTTTTTTAAACATTTTGGAAATCGAAAATGTTTTTTCTTCAGATTCATTCATCTAACAATTGGGGGGAAATGTTTGGAATTAAACTGACAACTATTTGTAATTAGTTTGGCATTTTATGCACGTGACAATACATCACAAGAAACATTTTAGCCCATATAAATATTAGAACACAACTGTATTTATATCTATGCAACATCAACAAGAGTTTAGTTCTTAAAATTAATGAATTTTGGTGCTCGTTTATTAAGTGCAATTTTTAGGAATGGTCGACGTGTGTGCCGAAAACCTGTTACAATGTAAATATATCTGATATGACAATAATGTGCATCACTAAGACGTTACCTACCACTGTTCAATTGCTGAAGAACTTATCATTTGGTACTGCATATAATTGAAGGTATAGAGGGTTAATCTAGCAGGATTTTATTGCACATACTCATGGTTTTTGTCAGGGGGCTGGAGTTGGGATATGAGCTTTAGGATTCATCTGGTTAAAGGTAGGATACACCATTTGCAGATATCGAAAATGTTTACTACCGAATTATTAACAAATATCGTACTTATTTGAAAGTAAATAATGATTGTAGGCATCCAGCAAAATGATTGCGCTAAATATCTAGTAATTGTCAAAACAAAAGAAAATTATAGAAAAAATTCCTTATCACCGGACGGCGATCGCGAAAAAACCCCAAGAACCACTGCCCAATGCCAATTGACAACAAATGCCATTTTTTCTTGATTTTCTCAGCATCCATGATTGTAAAACTTCGGACAGGTCAGTTAAACAATATTTACTTTTAAAAAAATCCCAAATCTACCATTCCTGATAATTCGAGCTGTTACAAATGGTGTGGCCTACCTTTAAAAGGGGCTCTCATCGGTTTGTTTGGCTATGTTTGTATAAAGCCAACTTGAGAAATGCAAAACTGTCAACCCAACAAAAGTAATTAAGATTAATAACAAAATGGCTATATGGAGTGCATGTTGCAGTACCTTAAATGCGCAGAGGTTGAACTAATGCTGACCAAAAAAAAGGGAAGTCGAAAGTTGTGCAGAAATGTTAAGTTCAATTAAATAATTGCACCAAAAATCACCAAAGATTTCTTATTTATCAGTTGCACAATACCAAAACAACAATAGTTTTTTGAAGCGAGGAGATAATGTAACATTTTGAATTTTGTTTGTATATATTAAGCTGATTCCAAGAAAACCATTGTGTTTTATTATATCGATAAAAAAAAAGAATTAGCGGTTGCACCAACATTTGCTTAGCATGAAAATTCTTCCTTTGGGGAAAAAACAGGATTATAAACCAAAATTTCAGTTGATGTTTATTGTTTGTGACCGTGTTCAGCTGGTTTTTTGCTTTGAATGAAAAGCATGTGGAGTTTTAGACTATAACCTGTTTTTACTGAGCAAGACTTTTTTTGTGCTAAGCAAAGTTTTGTGCTTACATGTTTAATGAAATTGGCCCCAGGTGTAAAACAGTGTAATTCTTTATTTGGTGGTGGCTTCTGTTGATTTGAATACGGTGCAGTTATTGCAGTTATTCCAGACGAATGATAAAATGTTGAATTTTCATGAAGAAAACTAACGTATACTGTGTAACTAGGCATTATGCAGTTACTAGTTAAATGTAGGATACACCATTTGCAGATATCGAAATTATTTAAAACGAATTTTTAAGAAATATCTTACTTATTTGAAAGAAAATAATGATTCTAGGCATCCAGCAAAATGATTGCGCTAGATATCCTGTAATTGTTACGAACAATTTAATTTTATAAAAAATTAAACCTGGGATTAGACTTGGTTCAAGATGTATTTGGTTTGCACATGTCAATAAGGTGACAGGATGATATTCTTACATCTCGAGCCAAGACTAGCCGACTGCACTTCCTCAATGTAAATGTTACAGGATAAACATAATTGAAAAGTAGATGACATTTTCAATTGATTTGTAACAATCGTTCTGAATTTATAGTTCATTTTATGTGATTAATATGCAATTTTCAGGAACAATGGAAATGTATAAGGTATTTTTTAGGTCTTTACGGTATGATTTTTTTTACTGCGACCAAAATATTTTTGTATACTAATTAAGGTCACCGTAATAATGTATATATATAATATATTGGCACTTTCAGGTTGCGAATATTGCTGTACATTGGAAGATAAATAATGTTTGGACCAAAAAAAACATGTTTGAATGTGCAGTTTTTAAGTAAATCTGTGGTTTTTGTCTCGAGTTAGAAACAAGATCCTGGTCAGGTTGACAACACTCAACTTTGCTGATTTTTTGTTTTTGCAGCAAATTCGTTTCGTAATTTTGTTTGTTGAAGTCCCAAAATACCCAAACAGCAATCTGAAATACTTCCAAGTATTTAATAATGTGCCACCTAACAAATACATAAGTTGTTTTTTTTAACTTTGGCTTGGCCTCCGATTTCTGAATTACTGAAAAGCACATAGAAATATCCAAACTGTTGGATTCAGATCAACCGATTTAATGTGACTGGAGTTACTGCAGTTGAGAGCCTAAAAGTACTTAAGCCAAAGATGAAGTCGGGGATTTGAAAAGGCCCTTACATTGCATATACACCAATGACAAATTTCCTTTTTTGTTGGTGCAATATTACACCAAAAAAATCTTTTCTTTTTCGATTTAAAACAAAAAAAAATGAAATATTTTTCAAATAATAATTGGATTTTTCAAATAATATTAAAAAAACAAAAGAAAAATCATAATTTGCAAACAACTTCAGAAAAACTTTTTTTTTTTGGGGGGGGGAGAATGTCGGCATAAAAAAATACAACTACAAATGATAGCAATAATATTTCATATTTTAAATTTATTGCTCAATAGAAATAGGCAGAATTCCTCGTCTCAGTTCTATAACGAGGTACAAGTATATATCTAGACACTTTCACAAGTTACCGTACACTGTCGTACAAATATACAAAATATACAAAACAAAGAAGGCTTTTGTTTATATTTTTCTACATGTATTGCTTTTAAACCTCTAGCAATTTATACAATTGGCAATAGTGATATTGCTAAATCAAGGAATTTTTGCTACTGTTATTTGTCAAAAATCACAGGCACGGTATCGATATAATCTATATATCTAATCATTCTAGATGTATTTTTGAATACTGGCTTTGAGGACATCCCTCTGAATGCACAATACCTATCCTAGCGGACGTCCTTCCATCTATCTGCTCTCGGAGTCATCTTTTTCCAGGATGCGGTTGGTGATCTTGCTTGCTGGTGATCATCTTTGCCCCATTAGCAGGAGCCCTTCCAACTATCTGCCCTCAGAGTCATCCTTTCCAAGAATGCGGTTAGTGATCTTGCTTGCTGGTGATCATTTCCCCCCTGTTAGCGGGAGCTCTTCCATCTATCTGCCCTCGGAGTCATCCTTTCCCAGAATGTGGTTGGTGATCTTGCTTGCTGGTGATCATCTTTTCCCTGTAAGCGGGAGCCCTTCCATCTATCTGCTCTCGGAGTCCTCTTTTCTCAGGATGCGGTCGGTGATCTTGCTTGTTGGTGATCTTGTTCCCCCTGTTAGCGGGAGCCCTTCCATCTATCTGCCTTCGGAGTCATCTTTTTCAAAGATGCGGTTGGTGATCTTGCTTGCTGGTGATCATCTTTGCCCCGTTTAGCGGGAGCCTTTCCAACTATCTGCCCTCAGAGTCATCATTTCCAAGGATGCAGTTGGTGATCTTGCTTGTTGGTGATCGTGTTTCCCCCGTTAGCCCTTCCATCTATCTGCCCTCAGAGTCATCCTTTCCCAGGATGCGGTTGGTGATCTTGCTTGTTGGTGATCGAGCCCTTCCATCTATCTGCCCTCAGAGTCATCCTTCTCCAGGATGCGGTTAGTGATCTTGCGGGCGTGGTCCCTCATATTGTACAGCTGGTCGTCGATGCGCCGACGTCTCTCGTCGTTTGCTCGCAGTCTGTCCTGCAGATCTGCCATGCTGAGAAGAAACAAACGACTAATATAAGAAACCCGCAACTATATACATCTAATGATAAATTAATTTTGAATTCAAGGATCCCTTAATCGTTTAAAAAATAGCAGGAGAATTGCTCATTTCAATTTTCAGCCACATAAACTTTATTACTATCTCTTCGAGTCCAAAGAATGCCAATGAATTAAGGCCGTGTCAGAAACGGGCTTCCAGAGCCACGACTATGACTTTGTTCAGCATTTCCCCACGTAAACGGCGCACACATAGACAATAGCCCTTGACAAGAGTTTCGGAAGCGGATTATTTCTCCTGTAAATATGTCAAATCCTAACAATATCTGCATTATTGAGGTGGAAGTCATGGGTTCGAATCCCACCAGAGCAAGAACTAAGCATACTAGAGCTTTTAAGATGAATGCTTATTTTATATTAGTTGGGGTTAAACTGGAAGCCAATGAATGTGACTTGGCAACAATTGTCTTGTGAAAAAGTCTAGTCTTGGTCCAAGGCTAAATTAAAATTGTGTTCCCCTAATTAATCCGATTCCAATCCCTGACAAGCCCAGTCAAGCTGCAGAGGTGGCAGAGAGAGAAAAAAAATTCAAAATCCACTCTTGAACAAAGACTAAGTTCTCTTTGTTTCACATCTGTAGTATTCTTAATTGATTTGCAATTGCCAAGATGAAGTCGAAAAATGACATTGTTGTCAGACCCCACTATCCTTGTTACCAGTCTTCCGGCTTGAGCGGTGCCTCTGTCGAAGTCTTGCTCGCGACTAGCTTGGCCCGTTGCGTAGCTAGACGCTTCTTGAGAGGTAGAATCTTTGAAGATGAACCATCCGACTGACCTGATCAACAAAGTGCAGATTATACAAACGCAGATTGCAAATGAAATGTTTCATCTAACATACATCAGTTGATTTGCGGAAAAGTTGCACGTCTAATGTAAAAACTGTGCATGGTTTAAATTGAGGGATTAGTTAGCAATTTTATCGATGTATCCTTACCGGGCGATTTCATGATCCTTGGTCTGTGATCCTTTACCCTCCCTCTGTCAGGTGACTTTGGTAATGGAGAAACTCCTCTGATTCCGAGGGAAGTCTTGGCCCCGCCCCTACCCTTTCTTGGACTCTCCCAGCTTTCTCTTCGACTGTCCTGCTGAAACTCCGAGAGATCCAAACCCGACTCGGAGTCTTCTTGAGTTGTGTTGGAGATTAAGGAGTGCCCGTGGTCAGAAAGACTGGAGAAGTTGGGGTTGTTTGTTACATCGTGGGAGTCACTATGGGTAGGAGGATCGTGCTGGTGATGCTGACTGGCGATGTGGCGGTTCACGAATGCAAGCATCCCTTGTAAAGTCTCAAAGTTTTCAGCATCTTCCGTGCTGTCGGTGTCCGAGAAATGGCCGAGGCTTGCCAGCTCGTTTGTGAACCTACTGCGCGAGTGGGTATCCTGTGCACCGTGTCCGTGGGTTGTCGTGGGTTCCTGCGGGCCCTGACTGCTGTATGGTCCCCGGGACTGGTAACCAGTGTCCGTCAGGTGCCTCGAGTGCTTCCCGTGGTGCGGAGAACCGGAGTGCAAGTGCATTTTCTGGAGACCGTTGTGAACAGCACCAGAGACGTCGTTGCCGCTGCCAGCTGACGGCAGGTTGTGGTCCGAGGCGCTCCGGCGCAGGACGGTCCTTGGGGACTGGAAATGTGGGGACGCGGGGCCGGGCACGAGGGGAGGGATGAGGTAGGGAATGTTACCCCTGCTAGGGGTAGAAGAGGGGCGGTTGGGAGGTTGGTGAGTTGTAAATTGGGTGCCGAAAGTGGCTCTCTCATAGCCTGATATGCGGGCATTCAAGCGAGCTACCTCTGCTTCCTAAAGGAGGGAAAATAATAACAGTCTTAAGTTGTGACCATTTCAATCTTTTACTCAGCATGTGGTGACATTTCTGCTTAATTTCAAATCCACAACTCAAATCCACAACTCAAGTCTACAAGTCAAGTCTACAAGTCAAATCTACAAGACAAATCTACAAGACAAATCTACAAGACAAATCTACAAGTCGAATCAGCAACTCAAATCCGCAATGCAAATTCACAGCCCCGGCTTACCTTGATGACGATGGCCTCGTTAGCCGCCTGGATAACCTCCTTCCTGGCTGCCAGCTCGTTCTCCAGACCCGTCACCTTCTCCCTGAAAGACTCCGTCTTCTGTCTGCTCCTCGTCTCTGCTTCCTTGAGTCTGCTGACCTCTAATCGGTGGCTGGCCTCCAGTTGGTTCTTAGAAGCCAGCAAGGCTGCGTGGCTGTCCTGCAGATGTTCCAGCTGTTAACAAAAAAAGGCACTGTATCGAAACTGTGCCTTCCACGATTTCGCATGTGTAGAAAACTTCACAAGGTAGGTGAAAACTAACCCATGATCTCACTCAAGTTCAAAATGAAAAGGCAAAAAAACTCAGTTGACACCACCCACCTCTTGTTCTTTGACCTCCATCTCCTGTAGCTGCAGGTCTCGGATGCGTTCTAGTTCCGCCCCGAATCGCGTCTCGGTATCAGCCTCACGGGCCATGACGGCCCCGTGCTCCTCAGCCAGACGGGCGTGGTCCTCGTCCCTGCCTCGGCAGAGGTCCACGGCATCCTCGTAGTCTCTGGTCAACTGGTCCTGATGGTATGATGTCATAACAAAGGGAAACTATCGTGATAATTAAGGTTTTTTTAAACTCGGCTTTGTCTACAGGAGCCTTCGTGTTTGAACCAAATAACCAGTATTCTATGGAGAGTGTAGCCTAGTGGTTAGGGTTCGTGACTCATGATCAGAGGGTCAGGGGTTCGAATCCAGCTGCTGGACATATGTTGTGTCCTCAGGCAAGCCACTTCACCCAAACTCACCTCTCTCCATCCAGGAGAATATAACTGTTCAGTAACAATTGTTACTCAGTAAAAGAAACAGAATTAGGCCGTGTCTAAAACAGGCTTCCAGAGCTAGACGGCATCGTCTGCATGCTCTCGCGTAGTTGTAGTAATGGGACAACCTAGATAATAGCCATAGACAAGAGATTCGGACACAGCCTTAGGCATAACAAAAAATGTTATGTTGGCGTAACCCGACCGACCCTAAAAATACGGCCGACCCTGGATATATTTTTTTTCAAGGGACGAAATTTAATGATTAAAATCTATATAAATCTAGTTATAAATACGTTTAAAACCATTTCTGACCGTTTCTCATTGTTGTGTGTGTGGATTGTGTATATATTGAACCTGGACACGCTATCGTGTATCACTACCGGCTTTACAATTAGAAAACATATCATTTTCATTGCTGAAAGGAAAAAAATAAAAAATCCCTACCTACCTACCCTATTTTGTTGGGCCCGTTACGCCAACATAACATTTTTGTTTTTATGCCTTAGTTTCTGGCAGGAACATTTTATTATTTATAAACATTTCACGTTCCGAATTGAAATTGTTTTGGGAGATAACTTGATTTGTAGAGAGTGGATGGTTTGCAGAAGCGGTACCTTGTCTCTCTGGACCTGGGCCAGTTGTCGTCTAGCCTCAGTCAGCTCCACGTGGTGTTGTTGCATCTGTTCCCTGGTCAGTCGAAGCTGTTGACCCTGGGCCAACTCCTCCTCACGGTGGCCGCTGCACTGATGGCTCAGGTCTTCTATCCTCTAGAAGGGAGGAGAGAAAAGAAGTTGCTTCAATCTCTTCTATCCAATTTTCTATCAAAGATACATTCAAAATTGCCACAAATAGAATATAATAAAATGAAAACTATTTCATAGTTGTTTTGGAATAATAAGGTTATTTTGAAATGACAACAACTTCAGGACCTAAAGAACTTCCAGAAATCTGGAAAACCTTCGACAAAAATTCCTGGAATCAGGAAAATTGCTAAGAAATCTCAACCCTGCTCATTGTTTGAGTAACCCATTCCATTGTTTTCATTTCAAGGCAGTGTGTTTATCACCTTTTGTAGCTGGGTGATCTCGACAGCCTTGTGGTTGATCTCATTCTTCTGTCGGTTCACTAACTGCTCCAGCTGCTGCACCTGTAAGGCCCTCTCCTTGAGTGTCTCTTGCTGCTCACCGCACCTGTCGTCTAACTCGCCAATCTGTGTAATCCATCATAAGTCAGTTGCAAGTAAGTCCCAAGTCGGTTGCAAGTAAGTCCCAAGTCGGTTGCAAGTAATTCCCAAGTCAGTTGCAAGTAATTCCCAAGTCAGTTGCAAGTAATTCTCAAGTCAGTTGCAAGTAATTCCCAAGTCAGTTGCAAGTGATTCCCAAGTCAGTTGCAAGTAATTCCCAAGCCAGTTGCAAGTGATTCCCAAGTCAGTTGCAAGTAATTCCCAAGTCAGTTGCAAGTAATTCCCAAGCCAGTTGCAAGTAATTCCCAAGTCAGTTGCAAGTGATTCTCAAGTCAGTTGCAAGTGATTCTCAAGTCAGTTGCAAGTAATTCTCAAGTCAGTTGCAAATAATTCCCAAGCCAGTTGCAAGTAATTCCCAAGCCAGTTGCAAGTAATTCCCAAGTCAGTTGCAAGTAATTCTCAAGTCAGTTGCAAGTAATTCCCAAGTCAGTTGCAAGTAATTCACAAGTCAGAAATTTACAAGTTAACCAGTTTATGCCAGAATTATTTTGACATAGACCGGGCCCAGGCATTGGATTGTTTTTCATAAACCTTGATTCAAGACGAGTTCATTCGGCATCTGTGGGTAGCACACCCTGATATTTCAGGCCTCGCTCACTGCGATATCTGCAAAGGATGTGCATTCTAAATTTAAACAACACTTAAATAATCTCAGTAATAGAAGATTGAGAGAGTGGAACTGAGATTCAAGATTGTAGATTGTGAGACTTGAGCGGAGACCAGAATGCCAAACCATCTCACCTTTCTAGAGCACTGTTTCAACTCATACTGGCTCTTGCTTAGACTGTTCTCCAGCTGTAGGATCTTCTGCTCCGAATCGCTCTGGTGTTCCTTGACTGCCGTATCCAGCTGAGTAACCTGAAAACAAAATTTGGATCCTCCATTCGCAGTTTCCACACCTTTTCTTAGCATTTCTCCTTTGATTGAAAATCTCCACCCTGGTCTCGAGCAGGGTTGAGTTAAACCCGGGGCAAAATCATTCTTGGGGTTGACGCGAGTTGACGTGGGGTTGACGTGGGGTAATTGATGCGAGGTAATTGATGCGAGGTAATTGACGCGGGGTTGATGCGGGGTAATGGATGCGAGGTAATTTTTTATGTGTGAAACTCCCATTGTTTTCAACCCTGCGTCAGCACGCCCTGCATCAACCCAGAGATTTGTCATTTTTTTGTTACCATATGCTGACACTCCTGTCCCAACTAATCAAGCCAGCCAGTTGGCCTATATGAAGCAAGATAGAAGGCTGAGGGAAACCCCCTCTTGCGTGTTTCTTCATTGTGTTCCCGGAATCTCAGGAATTCCTTTTAGTTTTCAAGGAGGTAGGTAACAATAGTCTGTAGTGTGTATAGGTTACAGAGACAAAAGGGGGGTCCTTGCTGGGGATAACGCTGACTTACCTGTGCAGCTCTGTGTTCCAGCTCTCGTTGGCTGCTTTTCAGCGCGTCGTCCATGTCAGCCATATCGTGGTCCCGATTCCTGGCCTCGTTCTGACTACGCCTGGACAAGGCAAAAACAATGAATCAGTGGCAAATCAAAGCAGAAACAAGACTGTGATCGCTGGTCATGTTTAACGGCAATCTTATCTTTCCATTTGCTGAAGATCACTACAATGGCGGAGGCGCCTTTAAGGGCCAGCGGCTCGACCACGTTGTAGCTGCGTCCTTCGCAATTCAGCACCCCAGCTTTAGCCTCCCAAATTATTATTATTATTATAAGCTAAAGGCTACAATACCTCAACTCATCACCAAGTTCCTGCATACGATGCTGCTTTTGTTTGGCTTCAGCCCTGCTGCGTTGAAGCAGTCGCTGTAGATCAGACAGCTGCTTGGAAGCCGTCTGCATCTCCAGCTGAACCCGACGCAGCTCTCCGTCCAGCTCCAACGAGTGCTCACGGTGAGCCTTGTTCTCCTGTCTGGTGGTCTCCAGGGAACCCTCAAGGTCAGAAACTGAACAGGTGGATTGAGAAGTACTTTTAAACCAGTTCGTGCCGAGATTATTTTAACATTACCGAGCCGAGGTGCGGAATTATTTTTAACGAAACTCGATCCAAGGCGGGTTCAAGCCGATGGTACTGGGAAGCACACCCACGCATTTCCGGCCTTGCTTGCTGCTGACAGACATTTCCTGCCTTGCTCGTGGCGTGTTTATGCGTCATCTGTTTTGAATCTGGGGAAAACCTTGCGTTTAAATACGTCATCTGGCGTGAACTGGTTAATATTGAAGAGGTATAAGAGACTGCACTTTTCCTCATTTTGAGGGGAATGTTCTGACTTTGTACCTTTCTGCGTCATGTTGTCCAGCTGTAGTTTAGCCTCTCTGAGGTCTACGTCCAGCTGGGTTGCCTTGGCTGCGTGGTTGTCACAGTCCTTCTTAGTCTGGCTGAGTTGCAGCTCTAAGTCAGCCGAACGGGTTTCTGCTTCCGCTAGCTCCGACTGGGCTTGACTGATGAAAGAAAGTAAATTTTGTAATTTTTTTTTCAATTTGCTTTTTTACATTTGCTCTTCTTTAAGTTCTGCAAGTTTCTATGGGTTTTTAAGGTAGGATACACCATTTGCAGATATCAACAACAACAATTACTACCAAATTATTAGAAAATATCTTAGTAAACAATGATTGTAGGCATCCAGCAAAATGATTGGATATCCGGTAATTGTTTCAAAAAATTGAATTTTATAAAAAATAAAATCACAATCGCCGGACGGCGATCGCGAAAAAAACAAGAACAACATAAGAACCACTGCCTGACGCCGGTTGAAAACGAACGCCGTTTTTTCTTCTTCAACATCTACGATTGTAAAACTTTGCACCTGTCAGGTAAACGTTATTAACTATAAAATACAACCCGGCCCCCCCCAAAAAAAAAAATCATGATAATTCAAACAGTTACCAATGGTGTATCCATTAAGTCAAATTTAAAATTTACTTTACAGGTTAGATTTATAATTTTTTTAGATTGAAAGATTTGGATACCTGAGGGCCTGAGTGGCTTCTGTCAATTGGCTGGTCCTATCTTCCAGGTCCATGCAGGCCTGGTGTAGTTTCTTCTCAATCAAGACTGAGTCTTTCTCTGCCGCTGTAGTCACGTGGTTTAGACCCTTCTCCAGATGCGACACCTGTAGACAAGGAAGTTATAAAGAAAATTCTTTTAAATTTCGTCCTAAAATTCCCGTCCAGTTAACGTTTCCTTTAAAATATGTTTTGTAGCCCGCTTGGGCATTTTTCAGGACAGAGTTTTTTTGTCTCTTTAAAATGATATTAATTGTAGTTTCCCAACTAAATTTTTATTTTATCACCTCGATGATTCTTTAATAATTAGAAGTGCTAATATGTTTTTGGTTTTTGTTTGATTTTCGATTTATACATTGAAGCCCAAAAAGTGGTCGATGCTAGCCCCCGTCCCTGCTTAGCAAAAACCTTCCAGTGCTTAGCGGCTATCCCTTCACCTGGTGTTCTAGCTGTCCTTCCTTGTCTTCTAGTTCTGCCATGCGCGTCGTGCTCTGCAGCAGCATCTGTTGGAGTTCCTCCAGGGCTTGTTGTAACTCCAAGACCTGCTCAGCTCCCTTCTCCTGCTCATCTCTGGACTGTTGTAACTGCTTCTCAACCTTCCTCATCTGGATATTTTATTTTTTTATTTGGTGAAAAATTTGAATGATACCTCACATTTATCTACGTTGTTATACAATTGACGTTTTGCTCACTGGCACGCTAGCCACCCCCTTAACATGCATGTAACTTACAAGTAACAACAAATTGAATATTTATAAAACTTTACACGGTGTTTTTTTAATTTTCAATGGCACAAAGTGTTAAGTGAAAAATGAGGAAATGTTTTTAACCAGTTCGCGCCGGGATTATTTTAACATCGCCGAGCCGACGGGCGGGATTATTTTTAACGAAACTCGATCCGAAGCGTGTTCAGTCCGATAGTGCTGGGTAGCACACCCACGCATTTCCGGCCTTGCGCGCTGCTGACATACATTTCCGAACTTGAACTTGGCGTGTTTATGCGTCATCCGTTTTTAATTTGGGGGAATTTTTGCGTTTTTATACGTCATCCGGCGCGAACTGGTTAAGGATCAGCCTGCCTTAGACAACCCTATGGAATTTTGTGTGGTCATTTTTGGGTTTTTTTTCATGACAATATTTCACATTGGCACTGTCTATATGACCCTTTCCCTACTCCCATCCCCCACCTCATTTATCACAGTGTCTCTACCTACCTCACTTTTCTTGGTCTGTAGTTCCTTATCATGTCTATCCCTCATATCATCCACACTGTCTCTATTACCCTGTCTCTCCTCCCATCCCCCACCTCATTTATCACAGTGTCTCTACCTACCTACCTACCTAACTCACTTTTCTTTGTCTGTAGTTCCTTATCGTGTCCATCCCTCATATCATCCACACTGTCTCTATTACCCTGTCTCTCCTCCCATCCCCCACCTCATTTATCACAGTGTCTCTACCTACCTCACTTTTCTTGGTCTGTAGTTCCTTATCATGTCTGTCCCTCATATCATCCACACTGTCTCTATTACCCTGTCTCTCCTCCCATCCCCCACCTCCTTCGCCACAGTGTCTCTACCTACCTCACTTTTCTTGGTCTGTAGTTCCTTATCATGTCTGTCCCTCATATCATCCACACTGTCTCTATTACCCTGTCTCTCCACCCATCCCCCACCTCATTTATCAGTGTCTCTACCTACCTCACTTGTCTTGGTCTGTAGTTCCTTATCGTGTCCATCCCTCATATCATTCACACTGTCTCTATTACCCTGTCTCTCCTCCCATCCCCCACCTCATATATCACAGTGTCTCTACCTACCTCACTTTTCTTGGTCTGTAGTTCCTTATCATGTCTGTCCCTCATATCATCCACACTGTCTCTATTACCCTGTCTCTCCACCCATCCCCCACCTCATTTATCAGTGTCTCTACCTACCTCACTTGTCTTGGTCTGTAGTTCCTTATCGTGTCCATCCCTCATATCATTCACACTGTCTCTATTACCCTGTCTCTCCTCCCATCCCCCACCTCATATATCACAGTGTCTCTACCTACCTCACTTTTCTTGGTCTGTAGTTCCTTATCGTGTCCATCCCTCATATCATCCACACTGTCTCTATTACCCTGTCTCTCCTCCCATCCCCCACCTCATTTATCAGTGTCTCTACCTACCTCACTTTTCTTGGTCTGTAGTTCCTTATCGTGTCCATCCCTCATATCATCCACACTGTCTCTATTACCCTGTCTCTCCTCCCATCCCCCACCTCATTTACCACAGTGTCTCTACCTACCTCACTTTTCTTGGTCTGTAGTTCCTTATTATGTCCATCCCTCATATCATCCACACTGTCTCTATTACCCTGTCTCTCCTCCCATCCCCCACCTCATCTATCACAGTGTCTCTACCTACCTCACTTTTCTTGGTCTGTAGTTCCTTATTATGTCCATCCCTCATATCATCCACACTGTATCTATTACCCTGTCTCTCCTCCCATCCCCCACCTCATTTATCACAGTGTCTCTACCTACCTCACTTTTCTTGGTCTGTAGTTCCTTATCATGTCTGTCCCTCATATCATCCACACTGTCTCTATCTACCTACCTCACTTTTCTTGGTCTGTAGTTCCTTATCATGTCTATCCCTCATATCATCCAGCCTCTCGATGTAACCCGTCAGTTCCTCCTTACATACGAGCAGTGCTGCCTCCAGCTGTGAGACTCGGTAGGCATCCTCCTTGGCCTTCAGCTCTAGGGTGTGGGTGGTCTCCCTGTGCTTGCCAACCCTGTCCTCAAGCTCCTGATTGGAGGGGGGAGGAAAAAAAATACCCTTAAACTCTAAATCTAAAAAAAACTAAAGTTGATGTTGTGTCAATAAACAGTTTGGAAATTTATTAGGTATCCTAAATCCGCCCAAATATACCAGTTTTGTCATGCACAAAAAATATTTGTGTTGGTGACTGCTCAATATATAGATAAAGGCTGAATCCATCAAAATCCAGCAGTAGTGCTAGGCTTACAATTCCTTAATCCATCAAATTTTCTCCAGTTTTCAATATAGAGTTATCCTGATTCCGCCCAAAAATTCTCCAAAACAAGGGTATGGACTTTGATGGATCCAGGGAGGTTAGCGTTAAATGTTGCGTATTACACATAATTCAGCATTCTCCTACTTTTTTTGCCAGGTCCAGGTTCTCTTTAAGCTGCTTACACCGCGTCAGTTGAGACGTCAGTTCCCCTTGGGTTTCATCAACGGACTGGTTGACGTTTCCCAGTCGGGAGGCGAGTACCTCTTTGCTTTCTTGAAGCTGGCAAAGACATGGGGGGAGATTGAGTAAATTATAACAAAGCGAGTTTTTATTTGACTCAAAGTGCCAGTCTACTGTTCTCTGATGGACTGAGCGGCTGAAAGACTGACTGGTTGAGTCACTAGCTGAGGTACCGAGTCACTCATTGCCAATTACTATTACAAATTGTAAATTACTATTCTAATTTATCAAAGTTTCCCCCTCCCCCTCAGAAAAATATGTAATTTCATTATTGCATTCATTATTGCATTGAGTTTAAGTAAATTAGGAATATTTTATGGCAAAACTGGCTCAAGAGTTTCTTTTGAAGGCCAAAAAATTTGATGTAGCTGAAAAAGCTGAGTTCCCTCTGGTTCTTTATAGAACCACACAACTTATACAGGAGAATTTAAAAATGGTGCTACTGAAAACAAATTTATCTTATTGCCTTTTCATCATCATGCTTGTTCAAATCTCAGCTGAACAAGCATTCAAGGCACAGGGATTGCGAGTATTGTCATTACCGCTTCAATCTGTTGCTGCATCTCTTGGCATTGCTGGACATGGAGCTCCTTGACCTTGGCCAGTGTCTTGCCTGTCTGCTCTGCTTCTTCCGACTTCCTCCCTAAGGAGTCCTATCAGGAGATACGTGCAATGAGACTGCCGTGAGATGAAATGGATTATTGTCTGCATGCACAATCTGTGCACGCAGGTTAGGGTTCGTGACTCATGATCAGAGGGTCAGGGGTTCAAGTCAAGCTGCTGGCCATAGGCAAGCCACTTTACCCCCACTTGTTTCTCTCCACACAGGGGTTATAAATGGGTACTAGCATTAGCTAGAAAATTTCTAAGTCATTTTATGCTCTGAAACTGGATATATACACCGGCCCGATGAGCCAAATTGGCTCGGGTAGATCTGTAGAGTGCTTCTGTTTTTACAGCCCTTTAACCAGTTCGCGCCAGAATTATTTTGACATTGAACAGACTCAGGCACGAGATTGTTTTTTCGCGAACCCAGCGATCCGAGACGGGTTCAGGCCGTCATCTGTGGGTAGCACACACCTTGATATTTCTGGCCTCATGCTCGTGACGTATTTATTCATCATCCGCTTTGAATTCCAGAAAAACTGTTCGTGTATACACGCCCTCCGATGTGAACTGGTTAAACACCCCCATTCTTATTGGCAACCAGCCTTGTTATTGGGTGACTTTATAAACAAAAGCTTGCCTGCAGCTCTCGTAGCTCCGATGTCTTGTCCTTGAGTTGCTCTTCCAGCTCAGTCAGTTTGGAGGCACATTCCTCGACGGATGCTGCCTTCTCTGCCAGATGCTCCTCCAGATGAGATACCTGACCATTCTTCTTCCCGAGCTACATTTAAGACAGAAACAAACAAAAAAGTTACAATTGTGCCCAGTTCCGTCTCATTTTGCCAGAACGCCTTGCATATGCCGGCCTGAACCCGTCTCGGATCAAGGTTCACAAAAAGAAAATCCTTCGTCTGGGTTTGGTCAACATTAAAATAATCCTGGTGCGAACTAGTTAGAAACGGGTTCAGCATGTGCACGCGGCCGGTGGGGGGTACCAACAAAATGGCTGCAAATTGTGTTACTCCGATTAGTCTCTATACCTCGGCCTCTAGCGTAGCCACCCGTGAACCTTTCTCCACGATCTGGTCCTGCAGTATCCTGAGCTGGGCGTTGTAGTGGTCCAGTTGAGACTCCACGGCCGTGCTGTGGGACTCCTGCTCTGTCAGGCGTTCCTGTAAGCGCACCAGCTGGACCGCGTGACGAGTGCGTTCCTCCTCAAGGCGGTTGATGATGGCAGCCAGCTCGTGGGCCTTACGATCACCTTGGGGGAAAAGAATGCAATTGCTCTGAACTTAATAAGTAAGTCTTCAAGCAAAGAGTTGTTTATGTTTTGACTAAATACCATGGAGTCAGGTTGGGGTAGGAGTTTTTTTCCTCGCTTTCCACCGCTGGGTTTATAAGGCTGCTAAGCACAAAACTTTGCTTAGCACAAAAAAGTCCTCCTTACTTCCAACCAAAACTACATGTGCTTTTCATTGCTAAAGCCCTGTTCGCACTGGACTTGTTTTGATAAAACTTACCGAGACGATGGGTACTTTTCCCATTTTAAGTCCAGTGCGGACAGCCTAGGACGTTTTCCTCTCAGTTACTTTTCCCGAGTCCAGTGGTTACTTTTACCGGCCAACTGCTGGCCGGGAAATTTTCCCAGGTAACTTTTTCCTAGACGATAAGTCCAGTGCGAACAGCGTGAGTCGGTAAAAGGGTCTCAGGAAAACGTACATCCGGCCCCCTACTGCGATTTCATGCTACACAAGACACCGCGCATGCGCTCTTTGCATTGTTTAAGTGCGCGCGCTGATGCATGCACATCGCATTGTGATCACATTCGCCTTCATGAGTCATTATAATGACAGCTCGGCTACTTCTCGGCTACGGTCTCGGTAAAATTTTTCCGTGTCGAAAGTCCAAGTGCGAACAGTGGTAACATTTGACCATTTTTTATTTTACCATTGTCTCAGTAAAACCTTCCCAAAAAAAAGTCCAGTGCGAACACAGCTTATACCAAAAAAACCCAGCTAAATACCAGTCACAAACAATATACATCACCTGAAAATTTGGTTAGTAAACCCTGTTTTTGCCAAGAAAGAATGTTCATGCTCAGCAATTTTGTGTGCTAAGCAACTCTATGAAATGCCCCAGCTGTTAATGCTGTTAATGAGTCTAGTGTGATTCATGTGTCCAACCCACCAATCTTGTTTTTCTCCACCAGGGCAGTGAGTTCCGAGCGCAGTCCGTCCATGGTGCCGCTACTCGATAAGGACACGCCGGCCGTGTCGCGCTGCCTAGCCGCCTGCAGACGCTGGTTCTCGGCCTCCTTCATGGCCAACTTCATCCTTGGCAGAGGAAACAATTGGAATTCAATGTTGAAATATAATTAGCATGGCATAATTATTTTTCTTGAACTAAACTTGACCATTATAATTCTTCTAATCAAAATTCACATCAGCTGGAACTCAAATTTACAACAAAAAATATTCCTGAAAAAAACCCAACTTGTTTATATTATTAGTTTTATATTACAGCAGAACAGACTATACCTTAACTGAGCTATGAGAGACTTGTTGCTTCCGGCGCCGACGTAATCCAAATCGTCACTCCAGCTGACATCGTAGATGTGGTCAGCTGACAGGGCGTTCAGGGCGAGGCTTCCGTTCTTCTGACTTGGGTGTACCCCCAGACCCGGATCTGAGGCCGGGCTGCTGGTCCGGACAGGGCGGGGGATGTCGTAGCCATTGGTTTGGGCAAGGGATGAATCTCCAGCATGCCTCTGAAACAGGAATGAGAGAGTAATGCTTGTTTACATGCTGAGGTGAAAGCTGAGGACGAGAAGCGATCAAGTGTCATCTGCAAACCTCTTTAAGAATCTGTTACTTGGGGTCCATGTGGTATCTCCAGGGATGAGATTGCCAATTAAGAAAGCTCTCACCATCTGAGCCTGCAGCCTACGTGCCATCTCCTCCAATCGCTTCAGTTCGCTGTGACTGGCCTCGATGTCCGTCTGGCAGTCTGCGAGCCTCTCGTTCTGTCGGTCCGTCAGCTCCTTCAACTCCTTGTTCTCCTTGTTTTTGACCTCCAGGTCTTCGCCGAGACGGCTTAGCTGGTGCTGAAGGGAGGAGGCGGTGGACTGCAGGTCTTGGCTGGAGGCTTGCAGGTCGCGAGACGTTGACTCTTTTAATCCCCTTTTTTGTCAAAAGTGGGGGGAAAAAAGAGGTCTATGTTAATAATAAAACTATGGAAATTAACCTCCACTCAAGCCAACTGAAATGACATTCAATCAAAAAGACTGCATACCATTTTTCAGTTGTGTATTTTTATCGTTTGAAGCAACAAATTAAATGTGCTTAAAATAACAACAAATGTGCTTGACAAACAACCTGATGAAGTTTTTAGCATTGTGAATGCTGCAAATTCTGGGAAAAAAACCCAATATTCTAGGATTTTGATTTAAATTCAAAATTTGCCGGGTCACAATTTGAATTGAGACCACAATCTGCGTTAAGGGTGGCCTCTCAGCCAGCAGATTGCAGCTACCAACGCAATGTGCCGCGGGCCGTTCGAACGCTCGCAGGCACTATTCACGGAAATGTTTAAATGTGCGTCTCTGAGATGAACATTTGAAAATGGTATTCCTTTGTCATTTTCTTCAAAATGACAGCATGACAGACGGAATAGTTTGACAGGAAGTTTAGAATCTTTAATATCTTTACAACAAGTAAGCTTTTCAATAGTATTTCGGTTGGTTAGTTTTTGGATAGCTGCAAAAGGGCAGGGATGTAGTCGAGTCCATCACAAGTCCATGCAAGTCCCTGTAAGTCCCTGTAAGTCCCTGTAAGTCCCTGCAAGTCCCTGCAAGTCCCTGCAAGTCCCTGCAAGTCCCTGCAAGTCCCTGCAAGTCCCTGCAAGTCCATGCAAGTCCATGCAAGTCCCTGTAAGTCCCTGTAAGTCCCTGTAAGTCCCTGCAAGTCCCTGCAAGTCCATGCAAGTCCATGCAAGTCCATGCAAGTACATGCATGCCCCTGTAAGTCCCTGCAAGTCCATCACAAGTCCTTCAGTTCCAATACAAATCACAAGCTATTCAAATCAGCTTTGACAAAAGCATTCCTTTGTCATTGTTCATCCAGATACTTATGACAGCCCTTATGAAAGGACTTGTGACTGGCTTCACAAAGGGACTTGTGAAGGGACTTGTGAACGGACTTGCAGAGACTCGACTACAACCCTGCAAAAGGGACAATGCCCTTTAAACAGCTGGGTATATCATCATCACTATCACCATTTGACATCATCACCGACATCATCTTCATCATTATTCACCTTAAGTTCTCTCTGGCGTCTTGCAGTTCTGCTTCCAGAGCCGTTGCCTTCTCAAGTAGTTCCTCTCGTTCCTTGTCACAGTGCAGCAGGCTGTCTCTCAGATGATCCTCCGTGCCTTGATACTGCGAACATAAAATGGTTTAGATGGTCTTTCACCACGGCTATATTTTGGTCAAGAGCTGGTTCAAGTTTACAGCAAAAACTATGAATAAGTCATAAAATGCGAAGTCCATTACTGGAAACAACGGGTCAAAGATAGACGTGACCGGCCACTGAGTCCAGATGTAAGTCTAAGACCATTGTGACTTCAAAAAGACTGCAAGAGTCCCGCGTTAAGTCTGAACTCGGTCTTTAATTGTGAATCTGTTCTACTGAAATTGTAATACCTTTTTGAATTTCTCCTTGGTCTTGTTCCTGTACTCGTTCAGTTGGTCGCTGAGGTCTTCTAAGTTCTGTAAGGCCTCGTCTCGCTGATTCTCAGCCCTAACAAAGATCGGTAGGAAAGAATCAAACATCAAAAGTCTGAAGTAGGATTTTAGGATTTGAAGATTTGCGATGGAGAGAAATAAACGTAGGAAGATTTGAAGCAACACCATTGGAAACTTTTGAACATTAATGGTAATAACATGGATTTATTCAACACAGTTTTTTTCATACATACAGCTAGATGCTGCCATTTGAACACAACCAGCAATAATCAGACACACAACCGTCTCTGCCCGCACAGGTACTCATTTACTCCTGGGTGGGGAGAAGCATTGAGTGACAAATGTGCCTTGCCTAAGGGCAAAGGCACCATAACCCCAGGCCGGACTCGTACCAACTACTTGCAGTATAGAACCCACTGAATACCCTCGAGTTTAAGGCACAATGGCACTTCACAATGTTTATGCAAGACGCTACACAGAGAGGTTCCTGTTCCAGCAATCCAGCGAGTAATTTCTGCAGGATCAATAACTTGATCATCGATCAGTTACAGCTTTTGACTTACCTTTTCCTCTGCTGTGTCTCGTAAGTCAACTCGGAATGGACCGTCTTGGATCAATAACTCGGTCATCAGTTACAGCTTTTGACTTACCTTTTCCTCTGCTGTGTCTCGTAAGTCAACTCAGGATGGACCGTCTTGGATCAATAACTTGGTCATCAGTTACAGCTTTCGACTTACCTTTTCCTCTGCTGTGTCTCGTAAGTCAACTCGGAATGGACCATCTTGGATCAATAACTCGGTCATCAGTTACAGCTTTTGACTTACCTTTTCCTCTGCTGTGTCTCGTAAGTCAACTCGGAATGGACCGTCTTGGCGTCCTCCCTGCCCTGTTTGAGGAAGGAGTCCTTCGCTTGCAGTTCCCGCTCATAACCCACTAGCTTCTGATCAGCAGACCTGGGGCCAATTTTATAAAACTTTTAAGCACCCAAATTTGCTTAGCATGAAAATTCTTCCTTGGAAAAAAACAGGGTCATAAACCAAAACTTCAGTTGATGTTTATTGTTTGTGACTGGTATTTAGCTGGTTTTTTTTGCTTTGAATGAAAAGCACGTGGAGTTTTGACTGATAACCTGTTTTTACTGAGCAAAAACAGATGGTGTCCTAAAGTTAAGGAACAAAATAAAATAAAAATTTGGCTGAGTAATGTTAACGCGTTTAGCACCGGTCAGCATGCTAACAAATCTAAAATCTAAAAAAATCCTAAGCTAGCATTCTAATTCTAATCCTAATTCTGATAAACCATTGTACCTTTCCTACAAACATGTGTCAAGATATGAAATCAACAAGTGTACAGTTGTAATTTCTCTATTACTAAAAAATATGTGACTATTCAATCCAGACACGAGAAAGGAGTTTCTATCCCAGGATTTACTATTGAAAACAAGGTTGAAAATAAAGTAAGCCCTGTGGACGAGGTTGTACTCTACCTGAGTGCTTCGTCATCCAGTCTGATGCTGGACTCCAGCTGAGACACTTTGTCCCGCAACGAAGGCACTTCAACTTTCGTTGATTCCAATTCATGGCTTACGGCATGCAACTACAGACATTTAAATTGAAATTGACAGAAAATCGTAATTTGTTTTGATAAAATTAAAATGTTCAGAACAATTATTATAAGATATCTATCGCAATCATTTTTCTGGATGCCTACAATCATTAATTACTTTCAAATAAGTAAGATATTATTTAATAATTTGATAGTAAATTAGTTTTGATATTTGAAAATTGTGTATCCTACCTTTAACCTGAAGAGTAAGAAATGCTTTGTAAAAAATGCTTGTCACATAATTTCAGAAACCAATGTTGTAGAAGCCCAAATAAAATATAATTGTGTACCTGGCTTTTGGTTGAGCGTAGCTCATACCCAGTACTTTCCAGTTCATTGAGTAATTGATGGTTACTCGACACCAGCTGAGAGTTTTCATCTCTCAGCGTCTGCAGTTTCTTCCGCAGGGTTTCATTCTCTGAGTTGTGGACGGATGGCGCTGAGCCCTGCACAGTGCCATTCTACAGAGAAGCACACAAATAAATGTCAATAAATAAACACCATTTTTAAAATTCTGTATAAGAAGTTATGATGTACTTGTTGCATAATGCATTCGCCTGTAAGCAACAAAATATTTAGCCCTAATTAAAAAACAAAGGACTATGCCATGACAGCAATTTTATACTTTTACTTGTAAACACTTTTACTTTTACACATGCAATTTGACCATTTGTGACCCAGCACGAGTAAATGAGACACTTTGCGGCAAAAATAAAAACTGAGATTTTGATTTCATCATTTAAAGCTTGTTTAGCTTTAAATGATGAAATCAAAATCTCAAATTTTATTTTTGCCTCAAAGTGTCTCATTTACTCGTGCTGGGTCACATTTAGGAAATTACGATGGTTTCTTTAATAAACCCACACAGAGACGTCAAGATAAAAACTAAACCATTCTAAAAAATAAATATATGGGGGTCTATTTTTTTTCTTCTGTCCCAGCTCCGGTACAAAAATAATAAACTTGTATCGACTTACAGTTTTGGGTTGCTGTACTGGGACAGTAGCTTGATCCAGACCGTGTGCCCCCTGTACGTCCATCCCGTCTCGGTGGAAGCTGTAAGGGATTGCAATTCTACCCCCTCTTGACCCGAGGTCCAGGTAGTCCTCCGTCAGGTCGTCTAAGGTCAAAGGTTGCAAGGTGTCATCGGCCAGCGAGTCACCGTCGGAAGATACTGCATACCTGTATGGAGCAAAACATTACAAGATAAGATGAAAAAATAAACCCTCTGCTGAGGTCTAGAAAAAAAAAAAAGTATATCCCCCACAAATGTTATTATATAACAAATATATAAACAAACAAACAAATAACAACAACAACAATTTAGGGAGGGTCATTGGATGCTATTTTGATCACCATAATAATATTGCGGAAGTTGGATTAATTAAAGGCCGGGTTATTTTTCAATCGACGACAAAAGCAAAGTAAAATGTTCAGTGTGACCAATCTCTTTTAGAGATTGGCACTTCACCAATAATGTAGATATATGCAAAGTTAACCCAAATAGATTTTCTGATGATTTCAAAAAATTAGACATTTAAACAAAAAAAGGCTTTCCGTACTTCGAAGCACCTTAACTAGTTCGGGCCAGTTTCTTTTTATTTGCCGGACCCAGGCGCGGGATTGTTTTTCACAAACATCGACCACAGTGGGCCTAGGCCGGTAGTCCGTGGGCAGCACACCCTTGCTGATTAAGCACTGTCAGCCAATAAAGATCCAGCAGTCGATTTCACCAATGTTAAGATCGATCTTAGCAAGAGTAACTCCTCCTAACTTGCAATAGATCCAATGCAAGTTAAGATGAGTTAGTCTTCCTAGTCTTTCGTGAAATCATCCCCTGGGCTGATACAATGTATTACCTGAATACTGTTCATCATCATCAATTCTTTACTACATGTACAACATAATTCTTCCAAATCATGTTGCAACTTCTGTATCTACAACCTTAAACTAACTTACCAGTGGGTTTTTTTCAAGAGAAAAACCCAGAGATTTTTCAAACAACACGTTGCTTGATCCAAATCGCATTACAATACTCACATTAGCTGTTGTTGGTCTCCTGAATTTAACCGACTACATCAGAGCAACAACCACTTTTAACAAGCCAAGCTTGAAAGTTTCCACCTAAAAATATATCACTGAACACGCTTTCCAGCGATACTATAACAACTGTCAAAATTTCTAAAGGGGTCCGGATCTGTTTACAGACGCTAAACTGCCCTTATGTACACACATGCATCTAGGCAGAGAGAATACTTAACACGCATTTGATAGCTCTGGAGTTGCCGTTGTCAATAGGCTGCAGCCAATGAGGGATGGTGCTTGTGTTTGCTAGGGTCATCTTTCTACTACGCTATTGTGACTGGTATTGACACAATTCATTGATAGCGTGGCTGGGATTTTTTTTCTTCCAATTTTTTGTGTGAACTTGGTGTGAAAACAAGGAGTCAATGTTCATTCATTATTACTTTAGCAATTTATCAAATCACACTGTAAAGTTATTTATTAAAAAAAAATGTTTAAATAGTAAATGCCATTGGTTTATAATTCATATTTCCAATGTTTTTCTGCCAATTAAAATAATGATGTAATTTACGTTTATTTTTTAAGTTTCTCTCTCAATGCTCTTAAATGTTCAATTTGTTTCTACACACAATTTTATTTTAACAACTGTATCATTTTGGAAAGAATGTAGTATCCTGACGGTACTTCAGTGGTTGTGCAGAGTATTTCTAAACAAAATTGGAAAAGTTTCTTAGTCCCAGATTCATGTTTCATTTAATTTAACAGAATATTTTTGTTTTGTTATTTTGGACATTTTCAACACTTTGAAAATATGCTGTTATTTTGGTTGCTTTAAAATTCCTACACACAAAAGATATGCCTGAATTCATAAAAAATGTATAAAATACTTATTCTATAAACAAGCTAGTAGAGTCTTTTGCTTGATGTTTCAATATAACTGTTGTATTGTTGAATTTTATTTTGTATAACAAAACATATTTTGGGGCGAAACTCAAAAATAGACAGGGAGACAACTTTAAAGCAAATTATTATTAAGACAATTATATCATTTGCAGTTTGCTTTTGGTTTTAGGTAACCATACGTAATGTAAAGTGTATGAGTTTTTAATTTACCAACAACAAAATTGATTTCAATGATAAAAAGGTCTGATATATTTATAAATTATTCCACTTATGTAGAATACAATAAATAGTTTTTTTATTACCTGTATATATAATTAAAGATAATAAAACTATGGTCAGGCTTTAAAGTATTGGGAGGAAATACTATTTTAAGACTTAGTCAATTTATGATAATAAGTATCTGTTGAAGACACCTGCTGCTTGTCACACAGGCAAATCTGACTTCCCCTGTGTGTGGACAAGTGTGAACTACAACCAAAGACTTCATTCATGGAACAAACAGGGTCTTCTCATTCAAGGAAATTACATTTGTAACGAGACTGACAAAATCAATAATCAGTATGGTGAATCGTGGTTAGAGTGAATTAAGCAATCAATTATTTATAACAGTAAAATAACTAAAAAAACGTTTGTTTGTAGGTTTTTTTGGGGGATTAAAAGCTGAAAAATCGGCAGAATAGAATGAAGGGCCCATGCAGGGCCCACTGACAACTCTTGGTTTTACTTACCCTCTGACATAAAATGGAGTGGCCTGTATTCTATGGGTATTGGGGTATTGGGGTATACAGGGTTAGGGTCATTCCATTCTATATCTTTGGGTAAATAAAGTCGAGAGTTGTCAGTGGGCCCTGCATTCTATAATTGCTCCAAAAAATCATTTTAATAAAAACAAATCACTTCAAAGTCTCAAATTGAGTACCTCGACACAAAAAACATGAGTTTGTCATCTATTCCGACTTCTTACTGTCCAGAGAAAATCAGCACATGTAGGCACACAGCTCCAATTGAGATTAAAACAAGCCCACATGGCCAAGCGCGAATTTATTCCCTCATTAAAAGTTTTAACAAGTTTGAGTCGACAGAGAAAGCTCAGCGAATAACAAACCCATTTATTTTCCTTTCATATTAAAACAAAAATCTCTAGTAAGTTAGTTTAATTGGTGTTCATACCTGGGACTGTCCCAGGGTGTCTGCAACAACTGTAGACTCCTCTCCGTATGAAGAAGGCGCTTCCTGGTGTGGCTGACGTTCCTGAGTAGTAGATCCCCATCTCTGTCAGACTTGGACGTCATTTCAGATTATCTGAAGTAAAAATAATAATAATAATATACGAGTTATGAATTTCAATAGAAATACTTAGCTGATTCATACAAACAAGGTTTTTCTGTCCGTTTGTAAGAAAACACCTATTAACAAACCATAAAAAAGAATCTGATTTTTTCTTACAATTTTTTTGATAATAATTTGTAACTCGGCTCAGGGAATGGCTCAAACATATGTTCACGAGAAAAAATATGTTGAAAGTTCTGGAGTTTATCTGGAATAAGCTGAAGACAAAAATAATAAGCCAGAAAATATTCTAAAAGTCTAAAAACTGAGGTTGGTGATTTTAAACTTAGGCGATTAGCAATTTTTTTAATAAAAAAGTCTTCTGGCAAAACTGCAAATTTGATTTACACACAAGCATGTTGTACACCCCTTGTGGCGAATGTGTGAAGAGTAAAATGTGTTTCGGAAGCATGGATACCTGCGATATGTAACCAGCAGATGCCACTCCTCACCAACAGGTTCTGTGTGATTCAGGCCTGTAATTGATTGGGTAGTGTTAGGCTTGTGTGTTGGTATAGTGGGCCTACTCGACTGCACCTGTCGTGCTTCCTGATCATTCAGAAATCTGTATTCATAGTTTATAATAATATATATCTGCATAATTCATAATGATATTGGCGACGGCGATCGCGATTTATTTTAATAAAATTAAATTTAATATTTTGCTAGATGCCATTTACTTTCAAATGAGTAAGATATTTCTTAATAGTTCGGTAGTAAATATTTTCGATATCTGCAAATGGTGTATCCAACCTTTAACAAATTGATTGAAATGTATATTTAATATATTTAGTATATTTAATATAATATATTTAAATATATTAATTTAAGACTCCTTTTTCTTGCAGTCAAATGTAACTTAAAAAACATAAAAAATGAACATGTTGCAATGAGTTATGTGTCAAAGAACAGTAAAAAGGAATTTTAAAACCAAATTATCGTGCAAAAATCAACATTATTACAAAATAAATAAAAATATATCTAGTCAAAACTGATAATACTTACAACTAACTTTTGAATAAGATATTATATCAATTGTAAAATCTGCCATACTTTTTTACTTCTTTACAAAATATAAATTTAAATCAGCTCATTCAAAATTCAGGCAGATCTTTGAGTTTGGTACTTAAACGTTAACGGTAAAAACTGGAATGAGACTTGAGAAGTTCGTGGATGTCCGCGCTCACCCCAAAAAAACATGGTAAAAAAGATACCTAAAATTGAACTTTTAAAAGCCTTTTTTTTCTTCTTTTTTTTCTTCAGTGGCGGGAGTTGCCCCTGCAAGTTCAGTCACAACACCAATTCATAGGTATACATATGCACCAAAGTACTAATATAGTAAAATTAACTGCAGTGCACTAAGTTCAGAAGCTGGAGATATGCTGCGTTCCAATCACGTCGTGTTTCTCGTGTTCACGAGTTCACTAGTCATTTGTTTTGGCGTCCTTATTGCCTAGTAACTCGTGTTTACCAGTGGTAAACTCGAGGTGGAATTTTCTTTCTCGAGTTCACGACTTCGCAACAAATGGAGTACTCGCGTATTCCATGCACATTGCCATTGCTTCGTACAGTTCATACACGGGAATGTCGACACACTTACAGACTAGACAAAACTAAACTCGACTGTGCGCGCGTGTTACTCTGTTACTGTGAGTAGCATTTGGAATGCAACCCACTCGACTCTCGAGAACATTAGATATTCATGGTAAACACGAGAAACACGACACGATTTCATAACAACAGAGCAACACATTAATTGTAATAAACTAATTCAATAGCGCCCTCTAGTGTTTTGACCTTTAAAAACAAAATTACATTTTCTTTTCTTGTATAAACTGGTTCGAAAAACATTTTGCGAATCTAAATTATCAAACTGAACAGTAGGTATCACGACCAACTTACTGGTTTTAATATCGTTTCAATCAAAGGCCAATAAGTTAGAAATTTTATACTGCACCAAATCATGATCAAATGTCGTCTGCAAACTTCACATTTGTTTCGTCCGCCATTTTGAAGGATCAAACGTCTCCGTATTTTGATTGGTGGAGAGTGAAGTTATCCAGTGAATTATAATTATAATTCACCTAAAAAAATAATTGATAACTTATTGTGATTTTCGAATTAATTGTAATATATAATCTTCTTTATTATTTAAAATTCTAATTTTAGTTTACAATAAGTACAATTATCAGCAAAATCTTCCAAATTAAAAAATATATTGTTTATTTGGTACGCATGCGCAACTGTACGACCCTTTTCATTTTTGGGTCAGCCCCCAGCCGAAGCTACCTTGAGTGGCCTGTAAAAAGGGCTGAAATTTCGCAAAATGGTACCGTGTTTTATTTGAAATAAATATTGGAAATTGTACTGAATTTATGTATTATAAATCTACATTAAAATTGGACGTGTTAGTGTTACAGAAATGGAAAGATGAAACGGATTTGAAATCGACTTGTTCCATATTTTTGCTTGTCATCACCGTATGTTGTACACGTTCCAACGTGGAAGAATTCCATTTACTAGCCCCCAACAAATTTTCGGAGATGTTATGTTAAAGTGTAGGCTAAAGCTTATTTAGTTGTGATCTTTAGTAGTGTAGCTAAGACAAACGCATTGGTTTTCTCGATTTTCTAAACATATTTTAATATTAAAAGTTAATCAATTATGAATGATTTTGTGTTGTGTGGAAACTGAAATTGAGTGAAAACGTTTCCAGTCCACACTCGCCATGCCCATGCTCGTGACGTGTGCATGGAACTGAAAGAATTAAACCATTTTTTTCTTCAAAGTTTTTATTTTGCCGGTATACGGTCTCGAATTGGTTTTGGTTATTTTCTTTATTTGTATTATTTTCAATTTGAATCACAATTTATTTGCAGATTAATTCTTTTTCTGATTCATCGATCAGAGAGAGGGAAATTGAAATTGCATTTGGAAAGGGGCCGGCCGGGCGGGCGGGCGAAGTTGTGGCAACTGAGTAGTTCTCTGTGATGAGATGCCATTACAAAATAGCTGGAATTACCGTATGATTCTTTTGTGATTAGACATGGCCTCTGAGAGAAGGGGAAGAGGGGGGTTGTATAAGTTGTGATGCAAGTGAAGGAAAATATCTAAGTCGCTGAGAATTTAGTATTGAAGTGATTGCGTAAGATCTGCCAAAACCTGTTGGTGTAGAAATGGATCACGCCGATGCAATTGTTGCAACCACTCTCTAAGAACCCGTTTTTTAGTAAATAAAAAAAATAATCCAATTTAACCCCTTGTTTTATTTCTATTGTTTTTCCAGTGATATATTTACGAAGAATTAATAATTTGAAGAATTAAATTCAATTCAAATTTCTATAAAACTGTCTCACTGTTTCACAGAATATTGTATATTTTTTCTTTTGATTGATTTCAAAATCATCAATTCACATTTCAATGCCAGGCATGTCAATTGTTTTTACCCTCAGTTTGTGAAGGTAGTAAAGAGCAAGGCGTACTTCAAGCGCTACCAGGTCAAGTTCAAGCGCCGTCGCCAGGGTAAGACCGATTACCAGGCCCGGCGCTTCCTGGTCGTCCAGGATAAGAACAAGTACAACACGCCCAAGTACCGCATGATAGTGCGCTTCACGAACAAGGATATCGTCACGCAGGTTCGTCAACTCTAACCCCCTGAATGATTTTACTAAAAAGTATCCTGAATCCGCCAAAGTCCACCAGTATGTTTATTGTTACAGATGAGATCTTTTCCTTTATAAAATTCATCTGCTACTTTTCTTTACTTATTTCCCATACAGAATTTTAGAATGTGTTTATAAATTCTAAAGAACTTCTATAGAAAGTTGGCCCATTTTCTTTAGACTTTTTATACAACTCTTCAAGTTCTATAGAAGTTCTGCAGAGTTCTATAGAACATAAATATAATCTATAGAAGATCCAGGTTTCTATAGAAAGTACACTTTTCTATAGAGCTACATGTATTTTGATTTTTTTTCGTTTTCATTTGATTTTAATTTTCTTAAAATAATATTTATGGTTCGGTACTTGTACGTGTAAAACTGTTTTAATAATGTTTTCTACAATGTTTTAAAGATTTGAAAGTTTTTTAGATTTAACTTTTATCTGTAAGCACCTTGGAGCATTGTTTTTTTGATGGATTCGGCGCTATATAAATATATATTTTCTTATTATTATAAAGAGCTCTATAGAAAAGCATTCTATAGATTTCTATAGAAATTGTTTGTATGGGTTATATACCTAAACATCTGTGGTATTTTAGTGTAAAGGTGTTTTGCAGTGGACCCTCATGTAACTATATTGTACCCTTTTTAATCCGCTTTTGTACCCAATCCACCTATTGAACATATTGTGCCCAGTGGGCTGACTGGTTATGTAATAGCCCTCTGCATTGTTGGGTGCAAGTGTATTTAAGAAAGGGTTGTACTGTGCTTGGGTGCATTCATCACATCACACCACAGCCACCAAGTCAGCCAGAGGCTCTTCCCTCTCTCTCTTCCAACTGATGGGTGTCATCAAGCAGCCTTCACCATTAGCCACACCTTGGCCCAGCCAGTGCCTTGGTGCTTCGGCTATGCACTGCTGTTCTCTTTCTCCTTCTATGGTCTGAACCACGCGGAGTCACCACTGCTCTTGTTCTCCTTCAACTTGATGGCCTGAACCATGCAGAGTCACCACTGCTCTTGTTCTCCTTCAAGTTGATGGCCTGAACCACCCAGTTCTAGCACTCTTCGATGGCCTCAAACCAGACCAGACCGGTTCAGTGCACCAGTGAGCTGCACTTTCCAAGGCTTCAACTCCGAACCATGAAGTGTGCCACAGCTTAAGTACAGCCGCCCAAGTACAGACCCAGCCAAAGGCCGAACCTTCTAGGGTATTACAATCGCAATACATTTGTATCATAATTTCAAACTTTTATTTGAATTGTCTTAATGTTATTTTGAGATTCGAAGTTAATAATGGTATGTAATTATAGTTGCTGGCTACCTTTCCACTGCCGTTATATTTGTTTCCGTTCGTGCAAAACTTCTTTTGGATTCTTATGATTTAGTCACACAAAGTTGGTGTTGGTAACTGCTGAATGTGGAGGTATCCGGAATCCATCTAAAATCTTGCAGTACCGCTAGGATTAAAATCCTCAATCCATCAGATTCTACTAGTAGTATTCAATATTAAAGTATCCTGAATCGGCGAATCTCCTGAAGACAATGGATTTTGATGGATTCGGGGTGGTGAGGGTTTGAAGACCCCCTTCTTTATCACCAACTTTTGAGGAACAAATCATGCTCGAGACACTCTGCAAGTTATTGAGCAATTGATTTTTTTTTTCCCCTTTTGCAAAATGTTCCTCTGTGATGAGATGCCATACAAAATATAGCTGGAATTACCGGATGAGTTTCTCCCGTGATTAGGCGTGGCTTCTGAGAGAAATGAATGCATACGGAGGTTTTAAAATGCTGAGAGGCTATGTTGTCTAAAGTTGCCATGTTTTGGCGTTCATGTTTCCTTATGCAATTTTTGTTGGATGGGCTTGTTACAGATAGCGTACGCCAGGATTGAGGGCGATGTCATCGTATGTGCTGCATACTCCCATGAGCTCCCTCGCTATGGCGTCAAGGTCGGGCTGACAAACTACTCTGCAGCTTACTGCACAGGCCTCCTGTTGGCCCGCAGGGTAAGTTGAAATTCGTCTCAACTTTCCTCGCATTTCTCCTCCCACTCCACTTTACATTCTCCACCTCCACAGATCCTAAAGAAATTTAACATGGACTCCCTGTACGAGGGCCATGCTGCAATTTGTTTTTATCTTCACTTTTTATTTAGCTGAAATAATTGTTTGAGAAGTTGGGGATAGCATTTTTCTGGCTGCATATATGACAAAAGAAGCCTTGAACTCAATGATGAGATGCCATTACAAAATGCTGGAATTACCGAATGATTCTTTTGTGATTAGAATTGGCCTCTGAGAGAAGATCTTTAAGAAAAAAGCCTTTCAAAGGAGGGCTAATTTTGACTTGTGTGAAATATGGTCAGTTGCGAAAAGCCTGTTGATGGTAATAAAAATCCAACCGGTCAGAATTCAGAACTAGCTGCCCATGTTTACATGTAGCATGTACCACCTTGTCCACACAGATCCTGAAGAAATTCAACCTGGACTCTCTGTACGAGGGCCAGATGGAGGTTGATGGGGAGGAATACCATGTGGAGAGTGTGGAGGGACAGGCCGGAGCCTTCCGCTGCTACCTGGACGTTGGCCTCGCCAGGACATCCACCGGGGCGCGCGTGTTTGGCGCCCTCAAGGGTGCGACTGACGGGGGCCTGGACATCCCACACAGGTGGGTCGATCGAAACGGTCTTTTAAAAACTGGAATATCTTGAAGGTCATAGTCCTAAACAAAACTTAATATTCACTTTTTCTTGAGCTGAATTGTTTGAAAAGATGTTGAAAAGTATTTTTGTGTTTGCACATGCGACGAAAGATAACTTGTTTTTCTCAATGATGAGATGCCATTACAAAATGCTGGAATTACCGAATGATTCTTTGTGATTAGAATTGGCTTCTGAGAGAAGATCTTTTCGAAAAAGCCTTTCAAAGGAGAGCTAATTTTGACTTGTGGGGAATTTGGTCAGTTGCGAGAAGGCTGTGGAGAGTAACAAAATCCAACAGGTCAGAATGCAGAATTAACAATTAACTGCCTATTGCCAACGGGATACAATAGTTGCAATGTTCAATTGGATCAAATCTCCCATGTTTCTTGCACGTATCCTGCAATATTTCTACAATTTCAAAGTGTTAAAATCCTTTGTTAACTTCCAAGTGCCCAAAATCCTGCATTTTGCAAAGAGGATTTTAGAAGATTTGTGATGGATGGGGTTAAAGGCACATTCAGAAAAAAACAAGCAATTACCAATAGTGTATCTTACCTTTAAATCCACCCATTCCTGATAATTCAAGCAATTGCTAAGGGTGTATCCTACCTTCAATTCGCCAATGTTGATGGACAAATTCAACATCTGGCCAGATTAGGGTTTAAAGAATTATTATTATTTGTATGTTATTTTAGCAACAAGCGATTCCCGGGTTACGATGCCGAGAGTAAGGAGTTCAATGCCGACGTTCACCGCAAGCACATCATGGGTGGGCACGTGGCCGACTACATGCGATCCCTGGCTGAAGACGACGAAGAGGCCTTCAGACGTCAGTTCTCTCAGTACATCAAGCTGGGCATTGAAGCGGATGGGGTAAGATTCCGTCTCAAGCTAGGATTTTGTTAAATTGTATTCTTACCGTCCGATATGGTCAACTCGTCTTGGGTTGTCAAAACAAATCTTGGTGTCAACAAATGTTATGCTTTGTAGCAGCATTTGCATGCTGTTCTGCCAGCCTTTTGTTACAATGTGACAACTTTTGGGGGGCTGTGGGCTAGGGAAATGTAATTATTGGATTAGGCAAAGGATATATCACGGGGGCGGAGTTGCAGCAACTGAGTAGTTCTCTGTGATGAGATGCCATTACAAAATAGCTGGAATTACCGTATGATTCTTTGTGATTAGAATTGGCCTCTGAGAGAAGGGGAAGAAGAGAAAGTACTTGTATAAGTTGATGCGAGTGAAGGAAAATATCTAAGCCGCTGGGAATTTACTATTGAACTTGAAGTTATTGCGTAAGACCTGTTATTGGTATAGAAATGGATTATGCCGATGCAAACATTTATAAGCAACTGGCCTCACTTGCTATTCTGTAACACTTTAATAGTAAAACTTGTTAATTTGACTTGCCTCTAAAATAGTCTGGTGCCTAAGGGGGAATTGTCTATTACACTGCACAACCTTGGGTACAAGACATAGACAACGGGCATCTCTTGTTTTTTGTTTCATAACTAGGTGGAGGAGAATTTCAAGAAAGCACACGAAGCCATCCGTGCCGATCCCGAGACCAAACCCAAGGAGAAGAAGGAAGTCAAGACGAAGAGGTAAGCGGAGATTAAACTTTTCTAATTTTTTTTATTTTTTATTTTTTTTGTTCCCAACGATATTCCCCCCAATTCTGATAAAAAAAAAAAATCTCAATGAGTTTAATGAAAAGCGAATGTAATTTTAATCTTCACTTTTTCTTGAGATGAATTAATTTTGAAAAGTTGTGGATAGTATTTTTGTGTTTGCACATACAACGAAAGAGAACTTGTTTTTCTCAATGATGAGATGCCATTACAAAATGCTGGAATTACCGAATGATTCTTTGTGATTAGAATTGGCCTCTGAGAGAAGATCTTTCAAAAAATGTATTTTAAAGGAGGGCTCATTTTGACCTGTGGGGTTTTTGGTCAGTTGCGAGAAGCCTGTTTAGGGTAATAAAAAAAATCGTAAAAAGGGTCAGAATTCAGAGCTAGCTGCCCATTGCCAACAGGTAATAACACTTGCAATGTTCAATGGGGCTATATCTCCAATTGTTGAATAACTGGAGGTTTACCCAAAACCTTATTTTTCTAACGCATAACGAGAGTGTTAATCCTCCGATGCATCAACTTCCAAGTGCCCTCAAGGAGGATTTTGGAGGACTTTTGATTCCAATGCTAAAGTACCTGTTTTTGACTTGGTTTCCCCCCACTCGCAGGTGGAACCGAGCCAAGATGTCACTCGCCCAGCGCAAGGACCGTGTCCGACTGAAGAAAGCATCCTATCTCCGAGCCCAGGAACAAGAATAAATGGGCCACCCTCTCACAGCCGGAACCTGAGCCCCCAACAGCCCCCCTCTGTCCTTTGAGGACTCCAGTAAAATCCTAAATCTAACCATAGAGTCTTTAAAACTTCGTGAGTCGACGAATGTTTTCCAGTGCGAAGAGCAATGACATTAAATGCCTAAACCAATTTGCAGGGAAAGAAATTCTGTCTCAACTTTGTGTTTTCTTTAAAGGTGTCAATTATTATAGGTTTGTTTTTTATTATTAAAGGTAGGATACACCATTGGTAATTGCTTGAATTATCAGGAATTTTTCATGAATGGGTGGATTTGGGGTTGTATTTTTTAGGATATATCATTTAACTGACCTGTTCGAGGTTTTACAATCATGGATGCAATTTTGTTTTAATCTTCACTTTTTCTTGAGCTGAATTAATTGTTTGAAAAGTTTTGGATAGTATTTTTGTGTCTGCATAGATACGACAAGAGGCTTTGTTTTTCTCAATGATGAAATGCCATTACAAAAATGCTGGAATTACCGGATGATTCTTTGTGATTAGATATGGCCTCTGAGAGAAGATCTTTACAAAAAAGAAGCCTTTCAAAGGAGGGCTAATTTTGAATTGTAATATCTAGCGCAAATCATACACTTTTAAAATGAGTAAAATATTTCTTGATGATTTGGTAAAAAAATGTTTGATACATGTATCTGCAAATGGCGTATCCTACCTTTGAACTCCTGAAGGGATGGGGTCTACTTTTCATACTTGCAATCGCATTTGTGCTAGCCATTGTAAGCTCAAAAGAAAAATTTACCTCGCGTACCGAGTAACTCGGTGTATTCTGGGAGGTTTTGCTATAAAGCAGAGCAATGCTATTGGACCGGGTGCAAGAAACACAACAACGCTGGGACAAACCTATTTTGATGCATGTATTTTTTTATTTATACATCATTTGTATGCATGGTGCGGGAGTTGTTAAAAAAATAATCACGATGGGTTCAGTGCATAAAATATCGATATTCAGTGTGCGTTTCTTTCAAAAGAAGGCATTGTACTAGGAAAAAAAGCTTGTGGTTTTTAAATTGTCGAATAAGTCCCGATATAAAGAACCCGCTTGTAACCAAAGCAAGGTTCATTCTACTCCAAGTCTTAAACTACATATTTCTAATAAAGTAATGCATAGAATTGTATTTAGCCAGGCGCATACAAAGTTATCGGAAGCATACATAAGCACCAATTGAAATATCAAGACAATTTTAAAAGCTTTTGATAAGCAAACATTTGTTAACAATTTACCCTCGATGAATCCCTAAAACTCACCATACACAAACTGCTTCTTGAAGATGTGAATGTTCAAACTATTTTAAAGTCGCATAGAAACATTGACAATTATCGACCAATTTAATGTGGGAAAAACTGCTCAAAGTGAAAACGGGACCAGTCCCAAAAACCCTGTGAAATTATTCCGCCTGAAATATTGTACAAAAGAAAATGGAAAGCGATTTCAAAAAAGTTTGCCTACAAGCACTCGAATCCAGTTAAAATGTGTATTACATTGGAGTTTAAAAATTATACATGTAGCCCATAGGTCCCAGCTGTTGTAAAAATAGTTTTTTGTTAATAAGTTAAAACAAAAATATTCCTGACTAGGGGATAAAGGCGAAATAAGATTTTCAGTCGAACAGCACAAGGCATAGACATTGGCCAATTACAATATAAAAAAAATATGGAATTGCAGCCGATATATTCACCTTGAACAGCCAAGTATTTAAAATCACCGTAAATCTCGATATATCAGTTGTAATCATGTCGCTGTAACTTGGAGTATAAAGAGTTTCCATTTAATTTTATCATTAAATTTTAAGAGTGAAAAAAAAACCTGCTGAATTGACACAATCCAGGGTACCATTCTCAAGTTTATAAATGATCCCTGCTGGTGTGTACATTTGAAGATGGGACGCCAGACTTCAAGTATGGATAAAGAATTCACGCAAAATTACCGATTTCCCAGTGTTCACTAATAACCAGGTCGAGTGTCTTCTAATGGAATAGGAGAGATGTATGCCGATTGCATTAGAATTCAGGTCCAATAGGAAAGGTGCACTTGCTCATAATTCTTGTTTTTGTATTACAATGGCACTGCAGTAATACATACTGTTATAATAGCACACTTTTGATAACACTAAATACAATATAAATGTCATTAACTCCTAGTCCCTTGAGCAAGACCCAAACAAGAGAGTCAAAGGACCAACAAAAGTATACTTTCATAAAATTGAGACATTTTTGCACTTTAATTTCCCATTAAATAATTTCTGAATATTAGCTGTCAATATGATACAGAATAAAACATCACAAAATAACTTCAAGACATTTGGCATTATTCAGCTTTTTACGTCCCAGTCGCAATCGCCGTCAGAACCCCAGCCACCCTGGAAAATGGAGAAAAAAGAAGACATGTTCCATAAAAATAAATGACAATTTTGCACCAGGATTTTGTTGACATTGACTAGGCCTAGGCGCAGGTTTTTTTGTTTACAAACCTCTGTCTGAGACAGGTTCAGGCTGGCGTCTGTGGGTAGCACACCCTGTTGCTTCCGGCCTATGGAATACACTCACTGGATGAAACAATTATTGCATTGGTTTTCACTGTCTTCTCCAAATGGCTTAATTAAACTTACGTCGTCATCTTGCTCAGTGGAAACTCTACTGGCATTCAAAGCTGACTGTGACGAATCGGACCTCGGTGACGCCTTGCCGGACCGGCTTCCCTTCCTCACATCCGCCGTAAAAGAAAGCGACGGTTTCATGTCGGCAAAGAAGTCTGGTTCCTGACTCGTCTGTTTCGGGGATACAACAATGTCGGGTATAGCATACTCGCTTCCAAGTTCTGGGGATTTATAAACTTTCGCAACCTGCGCAGGCCTTTTTGGAGCAGTCTTTTTTGGAGCAGTGGAGACACTGAATGGCCGAGTTTTCGGTTTCTTGGTTTCATTTTTTGGTTCGGGAGAAACTTTTGTGACGGGTGGTTTCTTGAGTTGGAGTGACTTTGACGACTTTTTTGAGGTTTGTCCATTCTGAGCATCTGTCCTTTCAGAATCTGGCTTACTCCGGTCATCATCCACTCTGGACCAATGAGATTTCACGACAGTATCACCAGTTACTGCAAATTCAGTTTCTATTGGTTTGGCTAAGACTGCTTCCTGTGTTTCCTTGCTGCCTTGTAACAGAGATCCTGATTGGTTGAGTTCAGAGTTGGGACTCATCGGTACTGCTGATTGGTCAGACTGGTCCATGTCATCCCAATCTGACCAATCGTCTTTGTCCTTATGGAGGTCCACTCCATCCGCGTCTTCTCCTTGAGAGATAGCAACATCCGTTAACCGTTCCTCCAACTCCTCAGAGGGATTTGTTTTGTCACATCTTTGAGACAATTCTTCAGGGTGAATATTTTCAGCGAACTCCGCAGAATCCTTGTTCAAATTAGCCATTGACAACAACGTTACTGTACAAAAAAGAATAAAACAAATATCACTATTTGAAAAATGTACATGAATCAATGAAAAAATCACAGGCAGAGTTGCTTCAAATGTGACCCAGGATTCCATTTCCTAAGCGAGTAGAACACCCCCAAAAAGAACAACATATTTAATTCCTATTGGGCGTCATATTGCAATTACCATTTTCTCCTTTTTTAATTCCAAGATCCTAGCTCTCTGGAGTATGTGAAAATTCATAATGAAATTTATGAATTCAGAATAGTTAGGAAGTCCATTCAGAAATGTTTTCCAACAATAATTTGAGGTGATTGGAGGTATATTATTTCCCTTTAAAAACTTTAATGTTGCTATTGGAATAGCTGCTAAGCACAACAAAATTGCTTAGCACAAACGAGTCTTGCTCAGTAAACAAGTTACCAGCCAAAATTCCATGTGCTGTACATGCTAAGCAAAAACCAGCTGAATACCAGTCATCTGAAAATTGGGTTTGTAACTGTTTTTGCCAAGGAAGAATTTGCATGCTAAGCATTTTTTTTGTGCTTAGCAGCTCCATGATGTGGTTCCTGGATGCTTGCATCTTGGCACTGAATGTTCATTTTGTGGTACGCGATTGAAACATTTCCCCAAACACAAAAATCCTTATTATGACCCACCTTTTCCAGCCTGCTGGGCTTTCTTGGCCTCGCGCTCTTTTCTCCTCCGATCGTTCTTCATCCGCATCTCCTCCCGCCGCCTCTCCCGTTCCTCCTCGCGTCTGGCGGCCGCTATTGTCGCTTGGCAACCCCCCTCCTCCTCGTTCTCCGAGGCCCGCCCACTGTCGGGAACAGGCACCGGGGACGAGGAAGGGGTGGGCGGGGCCTTCTCCAGTGGGGGGATGGTGATGACGCCACTCACTGCAGTCAGGTTAGTCACGTTGTCCATGCTTTTCAGGGGGCTGTCTTTTGCACTCAGGAACTGCAAGAACACAAAAAATAATTACAGTCAAAAAGATACACAAGGCTTTACATATTAGGAAAATAAATTGGGAAAAAGTAGAAATTTCAAGGAAAAAAGTAGTAAAAGTAGGAGAAAAGTAATCTAAGAAAACGTAGAAAAAATTGAAATAGCCCTTTATTTTTGTTAATTCTACAGGTATGTACGTTGTGAGAAAACAAATCTTGATTAGAAATAGTTTTTGTCAAAAACAAAAAGGTTTACAATTTATCAAAAATTAAAAACTTGTTACATATTTCCAGAACCTACACAAACTATATTCTCTTTGTAAAATCTGATTTTACAAGGGAAATTGGTGGCCAAAGGTTTTTAACCAAAAACGTGTCGCAACAATGAATTCTGAAACGAAAGTTGCGCCTACATACCTTGGGCCTTCCCTCTACAAAATATTTGATTCTGTCCCCACCCACCACCAGGTGTGCTCCCAGTATTGGCACCGTGTCTGCCAGGGCCCTCAGGCTGGCTGACACCAGTTCGTCGTGGTTGTCCTTCAGTCCAACAAGAAGCTGCGTCAAAAAAGAGAAAATTCTAACCACATAAAGATCTCAGCAAGAGGGATTTAAGACATCGCTATTGCTTGGAATGGTCAGAAATATTGACGACGCCATCCGACTATTTGAGGCACTCTTCAAAACAGATATTATTTAAGAATTATCAGACAATATAGGTTGCACCCTTCATTGCAACAAGTGAACAAAGTTAAAAGGTCCAAAATGTATGTATATACCATTTGGTTTTGCTGGATTTTTTTTTAAAAGGGGTTCATATTAAATAGTTTTGTGTTCATAGATGATTGAAAAAAAACAGAACAAATGCTGTTCTTGTAGTCTGGTTCCTTGACTTCCTTCTGACAAAACAAAGCAATTTATAGATATGTCAGGGAATTATCAGATTAGGAAACCAGACTAGTTGGCTTGCCGCCATTCACTCCGGTATTCCGGAGGTTGAAAGTTTGAGTCCCGCCTTGCCAATTTCTTTTCACTTTGAAATTTAATTTGAATAGATTCAGGGCAGTGTTTGAAAATAGTAAGGTTTCTTCACTTCCCCTCTCTAAAACCCCATTTTGTTACCACCCATATGGTTATTCCTAGCTGTACCCCTGATCCTACCTGAGGTAATATTTCCTTCTTGAGCACGTTGACGTGAAACAGGTCCACGTAAAAGGCAAAGTAACGCAACAGACAGAGACGCACGTGCATCTCTCTGGAAGGGAAGATCTTAAGGATGACAGGGACCACGTACAGCTTGTAAAGGTCCTCCAGAAATAAAGGGTTGACCTGGCCTGAAAGGAACTCTTGCTGCTTGCTGTTAGATTCTGCACAAAATTATTGAAAAATTACATATTTTTAAACAACGACAAATAGTCAAAATATTGGTGTTTAAAGGTAGTACATGTATACACCATTTGCAGATATCAAAAATATTTACATGTACATGTACTGTACTACCGAATTATTAAGATATTATTATTAAGAATTATTAAGAAATTTCTTACTCGTTTGAAAGTAAATAATGATTCTAGGCATCCAGCAAAATTATAGCGCTAGATATCCTGTAATTATTACGAAAAATTAAATTTTATATAGAAAAATTCGCGATCACCAGACGGCGATCGTGAAAAAACAAAGAAAACATAAGAATAATTGCTCGACAGCGGTTGAAAAAAAACCGCTGTTTTTCATGCTTTTCTCGGCATCCATGATTGTAAAACTTCGGACAGGTCAGTTAAACGATATTTACTATAAAATACAACCCCCCAAATCCACCCATTCATGATAATTCAAGCAATTACCAATGGTGTATACTACCTTTAAAGCTAAAGTATGCTTTTTGCAGCTATCCAAAAAAGCAACCAAAATACTATTGGAAAACTTATTAGTTGTGATATTAATGATTTTAAACTTCCTATGACAATATTTCTTCTGGCATGCTGTCCATTTGAAGAAAATTGTAAAAGAATGCCATTTCTAAAGATGGGTCTAAGAGACACATCTTTGGAAATTTCCATTTGTACATATTATTATTGTTTTTGTATTTTTTTATTCTGATAATGAAACCAAGGATCCCTCAAAATCATCCTAGGTACTGTAGCTCGCAAGCCTGAAGGGAGAAGACAATGAGAAAAAGGTACAGTTTTAGAGGTGGGGGGGGGGGGGGGGGGGGGGAACCCCAGAAGAATATCCTGGGAAAACCCACGGAATCAAGCAGGGACTGAGAACCCAATCCACATATTGGCCCAGGCCGGATTCGAACCCGGGTCACAGCGGTGAAAGGCAAGGAAAGAACTGCTACGCCAACCTGACTCATCCTAAATGGTTTGTAATCCTCGAATGTTGTGCGTAAGCGTTAAAACAATGCACTTGTTTGGGCCCTATTATTAGTAGGAAGTGGATTACATTTCTGACCGTCTATGACATCCTAAGATCGGTTCACATCTTAACTCAGTTTTTTTACCTCGCAATGGAGTCATGAAGTGCGGCAAGACTGTGGAGACGGCCGTGGGCTCAGCCATCACGAAACTGGACAGGAGCAAGGGCGCCAAGCGATTAGCCACCAGCTCCCGAGGCAGACGATGGAGCCTGGGTGCCAGACCTTCAAAGAACGCATTCTTGGCCGCTTCACTTTTGACGGTCAAATGCACCAGAAAGTTGGTTATCTCTAAAAAGTCATTTCTATAAAAAAAAAATTAAAAATGAGAAAATGAGAAAAATATATTAATTTTTATTTCAGGGAAGGTTTTACTGTTTATAGTGTTTAGGTCAAAAACTATTTTTTTAAAGTTTTTTGTTCCACTTACCAGATTTTGTCATCAATAAGTAAACTGTATAACTCAATATGATTTTCTTTCTTTTATTTTAATGTGTTTTTTAGTGTTTTTTATAAAAAATTAATTATTGGGGGGGGGTGGGAGTCAAAGTTTAAAGTCAATTTTGTAATCAATTCTTCAGAAAATGACATTTTCTACCCGAAGATATCCATGATTTCAATCAGTACAGGTACTTTTTGATCATTTGTTTTTGATCGGATAATAAACTTTTACAAACAAATACAAAATGTAGTCAAAGTGAAGTCTTGAATGTAAAATTGGTTTTTTAACTTTTTGGCGAAACTATGAAAACTTGATTTTCTTAATTTGTATTTTTTTTCGTAGATATGGGATGGAAAAAACTAAGATGTGCTAACTTGAAGAGTCTGTCGTTCAGTAGAGAGGTCAGCCTGGGCCTCAGGGTCGGATCCTCATCCAGGAACTCATCGCTGATTCGCTCCTCAAAGTTTGTCGTCATAGAACCTGAGTACCAGAAGTGACCAATATGTTCAATAAATATTAAACCAATTCTGTTCAATTACAAGTTCCTTCACTTGTATCAGGGTTTCAAGCAAACCAATGTAAAAAAAAAAGAGAAAAGTAGAATTTTTTGTTTTTTTAGACGTAGGACTTTGGAGGACAAAATCAGGATAAATGTAGGACTTTTGTGAGCTTTCAGGAGCAGTTTTTCGTTGTACTCACACATATTCACTGCATTATAAACCTCATCAAGATGTCTGCGCTAGTAAGTAAGAGGCAAAGTGTCCGAGGGATTAAGAGCAACAAAGATGATTTGCTCACCGAGATCGGTGAGATACTCCAACATGTTCTGGGCTAGAATCCCGAATGCGTAGGCATCCCTGGCGTGGCCGTACTGGGGAGCTGTCGACGTCATGCTGTCTTCTTGTTCCTCTGGTGGGATCGCCTCCGCATTACGCACCGGCAGACTCTGCTTAAGAAACTGACAATGATGCGATAATGTAAAACTTACAATAATGAATCTACTCTGAAGTAGAAATCCCTTAACCCTAACCCCTTGAGTGATTTCACTAGGAAGTGTCCTGAATCCGCAAAAGTCCATCAAGTTTGTCCTGAGTCTATCAGAATCCACCAGTATACATTTTGGAGAAATCCTGAATCCGTCATCAATCAACCATCAAAATTATGGTGGATTCTGATGGATTCAGAATACCATGCTGGCATAAAAACATGCACAATCCTGCAATACTTCTAGGCTTAAAATCCTGAATCAATCAGATTCCACCAAACCCTCCAGGGTATTTTGGCTAGAAACCCTGCCAGACGCAACAGATTGCATACTTTGTTAAATTGACTTGTGTGCAGAGTCTAGCAAGGTCAAGCAGTCACCACAGATGCACTGTGCTGGATCTGGCAGGGTTAGGGTTATGGAGGTATTCTGAATCCACCGAACTCTTCCAAACAAGGTAATGAATTTTGATGGATTCAGGTGCGTTTGGACTAATGAAAGTCAACTTAGGAGATCGGCTTGAATTGCTAGTTTGTGAGGTTCGAAATAGCGAGACATTATTGTGGGAATCCATTTCATTGTACTGATGTCATCGACAGAACTCTCTGGAATTAGAAGAGCCGCTGCCATCTCCTTAGGTGGCCAATTAGAATCCGATCACATGGCAATTGAAACCAATCACGTTCATTCTACTGGTATGTTCCTCATCCATATTCATGACACTTTGCGATATACATTTATTTTTCTAATAGATATTATTTCAACATCTCACCTGCACAGTGGCATCTTCAAACTTGCTGAGATGTTCCATGCCTCCCAGCCTCCACCCGCCATCTTGAACGCTGACGTAGATTGAAGACACGCAGACATTGTTGTGAGATGCACCTCCCTGGATGTCAAACGGATTGGAACAGAGAAAGAAAAAAAAGCACTTCATTATTTTTTGTGGTTTTTTTGTCATTTAAAGCAACATAATTGCTCAAAATCTAAAAAGTTGGAACAATAACAACAATTTTTGGGTTGAAATTTTATTTCACTAGATATCATGCATTTTGAGAAAATACAGAAAACATATTTTGTTGGATCTTCTAAATAGATATATTTGCTCAATTGGTCACACACTTAATTTTGAAAATAAAATGGCAGTATAAAAGTTAGATACAAAAATAAAATAAAAATTAATGAAAACTGATTTATTTTTCTTGAAGTTGAAGTCAAACTTTGTGGTACCCTGTCATGAAGAAAGCTGAGCGCCTCTGCGATATTGTACAATCCAGCGCATATCTCCTCCGGCGTGAGGCTGTCCAACACTATCTCTAGAGGGCGCACTTGCTCCGTTATCAGGTACGTGCCTTCCACGTTATCGCAGGAGGCGAAGAATTTCAGGATGGTTGGGTGACGCAGTATCTTGAGTTGCTGAAAAGAAAGGAATTAACCAACTCTACCAACTGAGCTATCTATCTTGGCATTCTTGCTCTATCATGTGGGCGGTCTTCCAAAATATACTGACAATTTGGGAGACCGCCAAAATAGGGCAAGATTGGTAGCCCTAGTCTATGGTATGGCCCCAGTTAGTACACTCTGTGCTAATCATAATGACTGTGTACTCTAGTGCGGGGCCATAGACTAGGGCTCATCAGTTGGTAGAGCACCAGGCCGGAATTCCGGAGGTCGCAGGTTCAAGTACCGCCTTGCCGATTTCACTTTGAAATTTAATTACTAAATAAATTAGAATAAAATTAATTAACAATTACAAAAATTGTAACAATTGGTGAATAAATCATGCCTGTCTGTTAATTCTATTCATTGTTTCTAGTGTTCCAAAGCAAAGAAAAAAAGAAAGAAAAAAATCCTGGTTTAATCGATTTAAAAAATGATATCTCATTCTTACTTTTGCGGCATTTTCCAAACGCCGGTCTTCCTGTTCCGATTTCTTGTGCACAAACACGGAGACCCGCGATCCGTCTTTCCGTTTCGCTGGGTGGAGACGCCACTCGTTCTGAGACGGGGTTTCCAGCGGTTCCTCCAGTTTGCAGCCTTGCAGGACGCTGCTCTCCGACCCCATCTCCCTAATTTTTCACCGGATCTTAGTTTAAAATCTGGACACCTGTTTCGATTTCTCTATTTTTCTTATTTATTTTTGGAAACACGTAATATCGTCGTACATCATCATGAGTGAATCACAGTCACACCATATGAACACACGCCAGTGAATTAGTAGTATGGCACCTTATCACAAGGGAAGTTCAAATTATTTTGTAATGTTTATCTGTTGAAGCTTCGTTGAAGATATGGGTACCCGACTGGGGCTGTAGACAGGTGCTCAGATTTGGCTGTCACTTTTACTAGGGAATAGTGTATGGTGGATACAGGTTAAAGACATTTTAAACTTGCGCAAATATTACATTGAGGCGGTCTTATATTTTTGTAATTTGTTTTTTATTCTTTCCGTATCAATCAGAAAAAAAATAAAAAATAAGTCACCCATATTACTATTTCGATAAATAATCAATTTAAACTTCAGAAATATTATCGCAAAAATAATAGTGAGTTGGATCAGTGTGATTCCAACAATAATACTTAACGAGCGACTGTTAACAAGACTAGGATTAATAACCTTTGACCCGTTCCCCTGAAGAGAGCTTTGGAAACCCGTTATCGGTCTCTTTCGTACACATTTCTGCAGTGAGTGACTGTTTGTCATTTGTAATAGAATAATTTAGTATTTTTTCGCAGTTTTATGTAAAATTCTGTAAATTTAATTCATTTACCTATTAGTACATATGTTCCTGTTTATTTTATTCAATTTGTGATATCATACATGTTTAAATATTTCAGTAAACCTTGTGTCTATTCCTGTATCGTAAATCCATGAACTGAAATCCAAGATGGCGGCCCCCATTAGCCCTATCCCTAACTCCCTAGGGTGTGTGGAAAATCATATTGCATTTTGAGGATTTAGAACTGTTGTTAGGGATATTTATAGGATAGTATGCGGTAAGGTATACCATGGCCATGCCGCCTTCAAAAAGTTAGAGATTTTTAAATAATTTTTTTATGAAAATCATTGGCATTGCCATTGGGCCTCAAATTTTGCCGCACCTTGACTGTGAGGGCGCTTTGACACTTTCGTGCAGTATAAAAGTAAAAGTAAACACTTTCGATTAAGTGCCCGACTGAAGAATACATTTTAACAATGAATAAGACAAATAATTAGGCCAATTTTTTTTTCTCAAAATGGCCGCCCGACACACCCTATCTTCCAATTTAAAATTAAAACATGGTTCACCCACGATTAAAAATTAAAATTCATGTGGGTCCATCAAGTATGCACCGTATACCCCTAGAACTCTGGGTCTCCCGACGCCCGTAGGGCGGAGACCCATAGATAGAGAGGGTTTTTACAGGTTAACCGCCGTTTAACAAAAGAAACCGTGCACAAATTCCGGGCAATAACTCCATACTGCCGCACGGTCTACCCCAACAAAAAATTTGTATGAGTACTTTATCAACTCACCCAGCTGCTGCCTACCAAAAACCGGTCGAATCTCGGCCAATTTCTGTAAAAAAGGTGAAAACTATGCCCGTTCCGCAAACGCGACTGTTACAAGATGGCGGATAACGACGTTGGTACCGTGACCCCGGCCGGGGTCAGTGCGGACCAATCACATGGCTTCTCTGAACGATGACAGGGCTGTTTTCCAAACCCTGGCTTCGGTCGTTTGTGGTGTGCCTCCGGCGCATTGCTTAACTGAATGAATAAGGCCTCGCAAGATGAAGTTTGTGTTTCAAAAACGGCTAATGCGCATGCGATATGCGGCTGCAGCTTGAAATTACGCACGAGTTATCCGCCATCTTGTAACATCTTGTAATTTTTCTAAAAAATTTTTTTTTTAAGATAATAAAATTTTAAGATCGTATTTTAGACTTAAGCATCACTGTGTGCATGCTCTGGAAATATATTTTTTCTAATAGGAAGTCTAGGGTGTGACGTGTAGTCGTGTACAGTGCATACTTGATCGACCCACATGAATTTTAATTTCTAATCGTGGGTGAACCATGTTTTAATTTTAAATGCGAAGATAGGGTGTGACCTGTTTACTGCATAACTCGAATTAAGATGTGTCGGGCGGCCATTTTGAAAAAAAAAAAAAAAAAAAAAAAAGGGCCTCCTCCTACGCTAAACTTTTTTTATTTTTTTATTTGGCCTTATGTTTGTTTGTTTTTTTGGTTTTTTTATCAGACCAAGATGTCTGAGAATTGGGACGAGGTTGCAGTACCTGCCGAGGCCGAGGTGCCTGAGGTGCACCTGTTTGGGCGCTGGAGCTGTGAGGAGGTTTCAGTCAGTGATATCAGCTTGACTGTAAGTATATCCCTGCTACCTCTTTGTCTTACGATAAGATGGCATGTCTGCAATGTGACATTTTTTGGCAGTGCAAGAAAGCTGGGAAAGATTACCATATACGAGTGCAACTTTTTTTTTTCCAATTCTGAATTCGTTAAAAAGTTCTTGTCTCTTTTCTTCCTTTTTCTCTACATTTCCGACTGTCCTCTTATTTTTTTACATCATTCGTTCTCGAACCTGTGACTTGAACCTACGCTGTTCTGCAGACTCTAGGCTTAATGGCAGTGTCATTGCTGCCATAAGAGTTCATTTGATGTATTTAAACATCATATATTGCATAAAGGCGAGGTCAAGGAAGGTCAAATGAATATTTAAATATTCAGGTTGATCTACGTGTATATTGAGGGGTTCCGGTATCTTATTGGTTACAACTTGTTCGCACTTTTACTTGCACCTAACCCAAATGTTACTCTATCCTACCCCACAAAAAATGGTTGTACCCATGATGTTGCTTATTCATATCTGCACCGCCTGCACACTTCACGACATGAACAAGAGATGCAAGATGGCTTGTCCAAAAAAAAATGGCCTAGAAACCCATCTTTCCTTGGATGATTTCAGGTTTTACACACCTAATAGGCTTCTAATCTTTTCAAGGAACAAGATAATGTGCAATTTGTTAGTCTGTGATGGCGTATAGTATGCTAAAATCCGCTAAAATGTGAGTGAAGTTGGCCTGAATAGATTTTGCATGATTATCAGCACTCTAGGTCCCTGTCTGGCATTATCCTTTGAATATTCTATGGGATTAACAATCGCTCTTGTTTATCCTCCAACGCACTTCAACAAAACAAAACTGTGGTGCTCTGTTTAAAAACTGACAGAAAAATGAACAATGTCACTCTTACTTCTTAACCAGGATTACATCGCCGTCAAGGAGAAGTATGCCAAGTATGTCCCCCACAGCGCCCAGCGCTATCAGGTGAAGCGTTTCCGTAAGGCCCAGTGCCCCGTAGTGGAACGCCTGACAAGCTCCATGATGATGCACGGCCGCAACAACGGCAAGAAGCTGCTGACCATGCGCATCGTCAAGCACGCCTTTGAGATCATCCACCTGCTGACTGGGGAGGTGAGAATCTCGGTGGACTGTCTGAACTCGCAAAAAACATCAGAGGGGTTTGAAGTGTTCTTCAAGACTAAACAAAATTAGAAGCTTATGTTAGGTAGCACCACTGGCCGCATACACGCTGCATTATTTTGACATTGACCGGGCCCAGGCGTGGGATTGTTTTTCACAAGCCTCGATTCGAGACGGGTTCAAACCGGCATCTGTGGGTAACACACCCTGATATTTTCCGGCCTCAGGTGCTACCACCTGGTCAAATGTCATACACAATTAAACTACATGTTTGTGCGTTTGAGGTTGTGCAGAATCGAGGATGATACAATCCATGCCCTGTTACTATGCATAAAAGGATGTGATGGCCCCAACAGTTTATGCCATTGGTGTAGTTCATCTTCTGGATTAACCCTAACTCCTTACACAACAAAGGAAGTTGGAGGATTTTGAAGGAATTGTATTGTTCAATAACAATGGTGAGGGAGTTAGGGTTAAAGAATGTTTATGATAAACTGCCCCGTGGAGATAGGGTTGAGAAAATTTAAAGGAGAATTGGAGATCAATGTTTGATCTGCGCTCTGTTGTTTTTCTTTCCCCGACAGAACCCCTTGCAGGTGCTGGTCAATGCCATCATCAACAGCGGCCCACGCGAGGATTCCACTCGTATCGGTCGCGCTGGTACAGTCCGGCGTCAGGCTGTGGACGTGTCTCCGCTCAGAAGAGTAAACCAGGTGAGTTGAAAGAGGTTCTAGTCAACGTTCAGAGTTATCTCTTCGCAGAGTCACCTAGGGTGAGTAAGGTCCTGGATAATGGATCAGCCACTTATTCAGACATTTGCACTGACTTGATCATCTTGTGGGAAGAGCCTATTATGTTTGCTGGTGCGTAATGGTCAGTTATGTAATTGCTTTGCTGCCAAACGTTGTACTTTGAACATACTGTTGTTTAGTGAATTATATGACCAAATTGCATTTGTGTAAATGAGCTTTTAATTGACCCATCGCCTATTGGCACGTAGCCACGCCCTTTAGACAATTTTATTGAATTTTATGTGGTAATTTTGGTTTGTCTCGGATTTAGCACGTTCCACGACGATTTGTAGTTCGAGTGATTAGACACCTTTTTTTACAAGATGCGTTCGTGTTGACGTGACTCTACTGCGATAGTTCAATTAAACCAAGGATCTTTCAGTACAAAAAATGGTGATCACCAAGCGCAGTGTGATCACAAATGACTCTCTTTCCTCCCTTTTTCTGCTATCAGGCAATCTGGCTGCTGTGCACAGGGGCTCGGGAGGCATCCTTCAGGAACATCAAGACCATCGCTGAATGTCTGTCTGACGAGCTGATCAACGCCGCCAAGGTGAAGAGAAAAAGAGATGCTTTCCAATCCCATGAAAATTGTCCAAGCTTTCAGCAATGTTGTTGTATCGGGCTTAAAACAAACCCCAGCTTGGGCTCCGTCTTGGGCTCCGTCACCATTGCCAAACTGCATGAACGAAACCAAAGTCGGAGACAAATCTGGGGTTTGAAAAACAGTTGATAGCAACTACTCACGCAAGTTGGGGAACAATGGCCAAGTGGTCAGGGTATGTGATTCTTGATTAGAAGACCAGGGATTCAAATCCAGATGCTCGCTGCATGTTATAGCCACTTCGCCCCCACTCGCCTCTTTCAACCAAGGAGTAATATTTTAATGGGGTGTAACCTGCGATGGACTGGCATCCCATCCAGCAAGAATAAAACAATATTCACAGTCATTACATATCGCTGAAGCTAAAGGGAAAAAAATGCCAGCCTTTTTGGCTTGAGACAGATTGGAACTTTATTCAAGCTAGTCTCAAAGGATTGATTGTTTCCGTTTCTCAGTCTCGTCAGAGAAAAATTTAAACGTGAGGTTGGGATTCGAACCCACGACCTCGTGCTGTCGACATCTAGCTACTTGACCACCGAGCTAGTTCATCGAAACTATAAGATGGAATACGTCGATTGAAGGGGTGAGGGGAACCAAAAGCCCCGCTGAAAATTCCATCTTGTGACTAATTTAACCAGTTCGCGCCGGGATTATTTTAACATCACCAAACTCGATCCAAAGCGTGTTCAGGCTGATAGTGCCGGGAAGCACACCCACGCATTTCCGGCCTTGCTCGCTGCTGACAGAGATTTCCGAACTTGAACTTGGCGTGTTTATGCGTCATCCGTTTTGAATTTGGGGAAAACTTGGCGTTTTATATATACGTCATCCGGCGCGAACTGGTTAAAAAAAAAAGTCATTTGTCTTGAATATTTTGTGTTTTTTTTCACGCAGGGGTCCTCTAACTCCTATGCCATCAAGAAAAAGGACGAACTTGAACGTGTCGCCAAGTCCAACCGTTAAAGAATCGTCCAGCTGGGAACTCGCACCTTGGAACTCTCACCTTGGAACTCGCACCTTGGCTGCCTGTCATTGTTAAATTCAAGTTACACCGCATCTAAGCAACTGGCCAACATTGTCTATAAATAACCCCCTCAAAAATATAGGAAAATAAAACAAAGGCAGGTTTTTATCTCTTATCCCAGGCCTCACAAACTATGTCCTACAATCAAAGTTGTTTAAATATCTTGCTTGTCTGGGCAATTTAAAAAAAAATAACAAAAAGTGAATCAATAAAAAGTTTACACATTGAGAAGCTGTGGAAAAATTAGACATCTTTGTTCAGTGTGAATTTTGTTGTCGTGTGTTCAATTTCGTGTAGAGACCAGAAAACAATTGAGACAAAGAGAATGAGTAGGTCTCCACAAGGCAATTCCCCATAGGTTTTAAAGTTTCCAGAAGGATTTCGAGATACATTGTATATGGATTTTACTCTAAAACTAGGAAATTCCAACGTATACGTATGTTATGTATATATGCAAGTAATATCTGGTAGAAATTTCAACCAAGGAAAGTAATTCTGGTTGAAACAAGCATTTCGAAAATGGCCTGTACACAAATGTACTACTAGGATATGATGTATATTTGAGAAGGGCTGTTCCTGTGCCATAGGTAACAATAGAGGGCGCTATTTATCATAACTGGCGCAAGTTTCTTCACCAGCTGGCCGGCTAAACTTGTACAGTTTCGTGCTGTTGATCGGAACTGATCTGTGGCAGAATTTGCCTAATATTGATATGGCAGACGAGTGGGAACAGTTGTCAGGAAAGGTAAAAAACACTGATTTAAACTATAGCTAAATTAATATTTTCTGCAATTTACTTGTTCAGACAGTTGTTGCCCCAATTTACACTTACTTTCAGAATTTGTAATTACAATTTGTAAGTTGAACTTTGTAATGTAATGCTTCACGTACTAACTTACTAAACGCAGGATCGATCGATCGGGAGCCACATAATTAATATTAATAATAATATACTTCTTGACTTTGTGTGGTCCTACCCAAGTCGAAAACCTTTTTTAGAATATTATTTTGACAGAACATTAGATCTATATGGACTCGATCACAATTACATTTCTCTTGTCTGAAACCAGCAAGAACATTTTTATTTTCTTATTAATTTATTTTGTTTTCAAATCTAGGATCTTGATCACTATGTCTCTCCTTCTAAATGGAGCAACCGTCGTAATTTATATCCGGATATAGTGGAACATTTCTTAAGCACAATTGCTATTGGTGAGTTAGCCCCAATACTACTTGCCCTAGTTTTTACGCCACAGTCTGTAGATTTATGTTTAAAGCGAACCCCATTTTTAGATTTACCGGTGTATGACCAAGTGAACACAAATTGAGCAATGTTGAACTCGGGTCCAGCACAAGTGTTAAAGATATTTAAAGTGGAATTTTTGTAAAGTCTAAATACTTAATTTTTATTTATTTTTTTAAATTTTTTTTTGGGGGGTGTGCAGAAACCAAGTCGGTGCGGAAGTGCGTAGCCCACGAGTTGGACGTTCAATATGGAGAGGGAAATCGACAAATGTTGGATCTTTATCTGCCGCAGCATCAAACTGAAGGTTTGTCAAACATAAACCATGGGTACACGATTAAAGAAAGAAGACAAAAAAATGCAATAAAGTGTCCTGCTCAAGAACACAACTAGCTGGATTTAATATATATATACTGCTAGGTAATATTACTACTAAGCTGGTTTTGTTTAAGTATATAAGTATCACAAGTGTGATCAAGATATTGTTTATCTGCTGTTTCTTATGGCTGCTGTTGTTTTAGTATTTTTAAATGAATTTTAATTAATTCTATTTCATAATTGTATTTTACTATTTTAACAGTAGCTGGGATCCATGGGAGATCAGTTAGTTTTTTCTAACTGAATGGATCACCCAGGGTAAATAAGAAATAAATAAAAATAAATAAAAGGGACCGTATATACCTTTTGCAACTATCCAGAATGTTGACCAACCAAATTATTGTTCCAAAGCTCACCTGATTGTAAAGATATTTTATTAAACAAAAATGGTTCATCTTTTACCGAGGTGCAAATCACAATGTTTGTGTTTGGTCTGTTCACAGATTCCCCGGTTCTCCTCTGCATTCATGGTGGGTTCTGGATTGCCTCAAGGTAATTACAGAATCTGGAATCTGGCAGGATACCATGTGACGAATATAGATAGTTTATACACAAAGCTTTAATTGGAATGTCAGTAAAACCCCCGTCACACTAGAGGCCGAATGAGCCAGGATGCTGTCGAAATGAAAATTCTTGGTATATACCTGGATATTCGAAGTGCATTCGAAGTGCATTCTAAAAATTCTGACAAACATTCGGGCCTATTCTTGTGGCCGGCCCGAATATTTTGCTCAGGCTCAAAACTTTCGAGGTGCATTCGAAGTATAGAAATATCGAACGGCATTCAAAGTGAATTCTAACTGCATTCTGACTGCATTCTGACTGAATTCTAAATATTCTTATGGCCTTCCAACAGCATTTGAAACATTCTGATCAATTTGTTCACAATTTTCGTCAATTTGTAATTCCCGCCCGAATAAAAATTCTTCATTCCAAATTGGTTCTGCTTGATTCCTGCTGATTCCGAATAAGTGTTAGAGTCGTGCAGTCCTTTGGAAAACTCAGTTGTGAACATTTAAATTGTTCTCTAATGTAACTAAAGAGCTTTTCAGTCGACTCTTGTTAACCAGACCGCGTCAGAGGACACACACGTAAAGTTTTTCCGGGATTCAAAAACAAATGACTGAAAAACACGTCTTGAGCCAGAAATATCTGTCTGCGAGTGAGGTCCATGTGCTATTCACAGAGGCCGGCCTGAACTCGCCTCGAATCAAGATTTGTGAAAAATCTCCAAAAAATCAAGATATTGTTATTTCAGATGTCATCGCGCAAATGTTGAAATTTATTTTTAATATATTTCAATTTAATTATTATTTGTTTACAGTAAGGATGATTGTGGATTAATGGCCTTGCATCCTGTAAAACAAGGAGCTGTAGTGGCAGTGATGAACTACACATTAGCACCAATTGGTAGGACTAATGGTTGGTTGGTGGGGCCGGGGCTGGATTGGGGCTGGGTGGGAGGTATGCGGGTGGTCGGTGGGCACTGGGCAGAGGGTTGGTGGGCGCTGGGCGGGGCTGGGTCTAGGCCAGGGCTGGGCAGGGGCATAGTGGGCTGGTGCTGGGGCAGGGCTAGGTTGGGGCTGGAGGGGGGCTGGGCGGGAGGCGAGGCTGGGGCTGGGCCGGGGCTGGGCTGGGCTGGGCCAAGGGTGGAGGACCAGGGTGGAGGCGGAGGCCGGCATGGGGACTGGGTCTGGGCGGTGCATGGCCGGGCCATGGGCCAGCTGAGGGCTAGGTCTGGGCCAGGGCTGGGGCGTTGCTAGGATGATGCTGGGCAGGGGCTGGGCTGCATAGGCTAGGCTTGGCTAGCCTGGGCTGAGCTAGTCATAGTTAGGCATACATGTATTTCATTAAACGAAACTATCTTTGGTAATGATAAATGAAATTGTATTGTTTCTGTAGGTACCCTTCCACAAATGATCAATGACGCCAAACAAGCTGTTTTATACATGGCCAAGAAATTTCCAAAAGCAAGGTGAGCTAATAAAAATATACTGCTAGTTGTAGAAAAGATAAAATTTGTTTCGGGGGGGGGGGGGGGGGGGGGATGTGCAGCATTAATGCATTTGGTGACTAGCCAGATTATAAGGCCCAGTGGCAGATAATTACCATTTAGTTAATTTATTTGGTGAAGTCGCTCGTCCACTAAAAAAACAAAAACAATAGGCTTCTGTTAACCAGCTCGCGTCGGGATTATTTTTAAACATCACTGAGCTGAGGCGCAGGACTATTTTTAACGAAACTCGATCCGAGGCAGGTTCAGGCCGATAGTACCGGGAAGCACACCCACGCATTTCCGGCCTTGCTCGCTGCTGATAGACTTTTCCGGCCTTGCTTGTGACGTACGTGTTTGTGCATCATCCATTTTGATCCTGGGGAAAACTTTGCGTGTATATACGTCCTCTGGCACGAACTGGTTAAAAAGAAGCGAACATTAAAAGCAGAGATTATATTTCTTATAATATGGCTATAATAGTAAGGGAATTATGTCCTACATTTAATGTACATGTAGTATGTTTTTTCTCTCTCTATTTCTGTGTCTATTAGTGATTAGAGAAAATAAACAATTACATTGAACCATTTCCTATTTCACTGGTGCACCACTCTGATAAAAAGCCTTGTTGTGCCTTTTCATTTGAAACCACATTGGAGGTTGCGATCCTGTGGTTCTAGCAGTGGATGAAATGAGTAATTCTTGAATCAGTTTTGTCCGTTGGACAAGGGCAGAGATGTTAGTGATTCATGTTTGCATAAGGAATTGAAAGAAGAAGAGACAGTAGCTAAGTAACAACATGTACGCGGTGATTCCTCGGACTCTGTCCGCAGCGTAAAATCCTCTTGTATGCCCGGAGGAAGTTGCGGTTCAGCCAGGCGTACAGGTAGGGGTTGATGGACGAGTTGGTTAGAATGAGCATAAGCCCAACACGGTACACCCACAATGGAACGTTGACGCCATGTTAATGATTCACGTTTGCATAAGGAATTGAAAGAAGAAGAGACAGTAGCTAGGTAACAACATGTACGCGGTGATTCCTCGGACTCTGTCCGCAGCGTAAAATCCTCTTGTATGCCCGGAGGAAGTTGCGGTTCAGCCAGGCGTACAGGTAGGGGTTGATGGACGAGTTGGTTAGAATGAGCATAAGCCCAACACGGTACACCCACAATGGAACGTTGACGCCAAGAAGTAAGAAATGCACAACCCAAAGTGGCATCCAGAGGACCACGATTGTAGCGAAGATCAGGGCCATCATTTTGGTCAGCCTGACTTCGGCTGGGTGGAGCCCCACGGAACCCCGCTTGGATGAATTGTAGCTATCCCAAGTCGGCCGTTTCCCTATCCACGCCTTTAGTCGTGAAGTGCTCGTGCGTTTGTTGCTGGCGTGCAACGTGTGGAAGGTCTTACAGTAAAAGAGGGGAATGATGAGCAAGCACATCACGAGGTCACGAATCAGCACGGCGCTGATATACCAGTACGTCTTTGGCTCACTTGTATCAGGATAGCAGAATCGCAGATGAGGGTTGTATCGTACCGTCGCGAAGCCGGCCAGATCTTGAAAGAGGACGAAGGCAACGGCAGTGATCCAGATGAGGCAGAGGGAGAGGGTGGTGCTCTTCCTGCCGCAGTACCTGGAATAGGAGTCCCTGGTGCAGGATACCAAACTGCACCTGCTGGCGGCAATCACGGTCAAAGTTAAGATGGAGCTTCCGAGAGCCACGAAGAACAAGTAGCTCAGGAAGCGGCACCAGAACGGCTCGTACGGCCATCCGTAGTTAAAAAAGGACACCGCCATGAACGGGATGACCAGAGCGTTCACCACAAGATCAGCCACACTCAGGTTGACAATGAACGCATTAGATGCGTTCCGGAGGCGGGGCGATATCGCCACGGAAACAAGCACCAGGATGTTTCCGATAAGTCCCGCAATGGCCACCAGAATCATATACACCGTCATAGCAATCAGTGCTGGAAGATCTTCACTCAGCAAATCGGCTTCACTCTTCGAAAAAGTTGACCCGTTCATATCTTCCTTTATTTTAATTGAAAAAAAAGGGTTAAAAAAGATGTTGTAAACTTTCTTTATGAAGCTGTGATTTGGCTTCTAAAAGTGTTTTTTTATTGTTAGTGCATAGCCCAAGAACTTCCTCGGAAGAGATGCTCCTTGTTTGATGACACAAAAGCAAATGGCAAGATCCATTCTAACGGTGGGCTGATAGAGCATAGCCATCGAGCGTGATGAGAATATATACCATCTATTAAAAATCTCATTACTAAAAGTGCCATTAATCATTAACTTTGCATCATTGGTATAAAGAAACTCTATTTGTATAACAAATGCCTTGTGAACAATTGACAATGCGAGTAGTCTTTTAACAAAAATTGTAAAGTTAACCCTTACCTCCAAGAGTGTCTGAACATTGTGTTAAGGTTAATAAATAATGCAAAAGTTAGAGTAACCTGTCTCGGTAAACATTTGACCGCTCATATTTGTTTTACTCTACTTAGTTTTGTGCAGCCTTGAACACGCACACGTCCACCAGTGCCATCTAAAGAACGCTGACAAGATATTTTAAACAAAACTAAGTACATGTATGATTTAATACACAGTGACTTGTTGTTAATTTTGGAGTGCAGTTTATTTGATAAATGATGTACTTTATTGAATTATTACGGACAATAATTGTATTATCACAGGGTAGGCTGATTCCTGCCCTACCATCAATATCAATAACATACAGACCCGGAGCCTGGTGATATATGTGATCCAACCCTGCGAAACCCTGCCGGACGGCGTTCGCGAAAAAACACAAATCACATAAGAAAAACTGCTCGACGCCGTTTGAAAACAAATGCTGGTTTTCGTGTTTTTCTCGGCATCCATGATTGTAAAACTTCGGACAGGCCAGTTAAACGATATTTACTATAAAATGCAACCCCCAAATCTGTTTGTTGGGGTGTTTGTTTGTTTGTTTTTTCAGAGGTTTTTACATCGTTGGTCACTCTGCTGGGGGGCAACTGGGAGCTATGATGCTATCTGTTGATTGGGCGGAAGAGTATGGGCTGCCAAAAGATTTCATCAAAGGTACAATGAAGTGTACGTGTTCCAACAAGATTTTTTCCAAAATTTAACCCTAATCCCAGAGGGTGTGTGGCAATTGGTATTAGAAATTGATGAAATTGATGAAATTGATGAAATTGATGAAATTGACGAAATTGACGAAATTGACGAAATTGATGAAATTGGTGAAATTGATGAAATTGATGAAATTGACGAAATTGGTGAAATTGGTGAAATTGGTGAAATTGGTGAAATTGGTGAAATTGGTGAAATTGATGAAATTGGTGAAATTGGTGAAATTGATGAAATTGACGAAATTGACGAAATTGACGAAATTGAGGAAATTGAGGAAATTGAGGAAATTGAGGAAATTGAGGAAATTGAGGAAATTGAGGAAATTGAGGAAATTGAGGAAATTGACTGGGAAAGCATGTATCCTTACTCTACTTCAGCGGCTGTGTACAGAGTGTTTGGAGAATCAAGACAATTTTCTAAGTACAAAATTGGAAATGTTTCTTAGTCCCAGATTCATGTCTTTTCAACATTATTGCACTGGTTGACCTTCATTGAGTTGATATATGAAAAAAAAACGAGTTGGGTTGCAATATTCTTTCCGAACACTGTTGAAAAAAGTAGGAAGTCGGTTAATGGTTATATTTTGGAATAAGCTGCCTTTTCTGACTACCCATACAAACCCTGATATATCGATATATATTTTGCTCATTTGTACAATTCCCCTAATATTTTGTCCATCTTGTATTCATTTTTATGTCCATATATTTTACTCGTCAGGAGCTTGTCTCGTGTCGGGGGTGTTTGACGTCCGCCCTCTTGTTGGAACCTACGTTAATAAGCTCCTTTCCCTAACACTGTAAGTCATGGCCACAACTGTCTTCACTGTAAGGCTGTTTGTGTAGCTTTTGAGATTATATTGTCTACAAGTCTAGCTGAGAATCCCACACACACACATGCAAGTGTGTAAAGGCCTTCGATCGTGGACGGGGTATTGTCCGACCGTCTTCCCTCTTTTGTTTATACTCGAACGTTTTTTGATGATCGCCATAGGATTTGTACACGGGAAAAGATCGTGGACGTTTTGTCAATCGTGGACCCATTGTTTGACTCCCAATTCTTTTGTCCGACGACCACGATTTCCGGTCAATACAAACGCACACACACACGAATCCAGAATTGTCTCAATTTCCTCTCGACTCGAAACCTAAACTCCCGAAGTCCAAAATTGAGTTTCAAGTCACGTCAAGCCTCCATTTCAAGAATGTCATTACGAAATGAAATGTTTGATAGAAAGCTGGAAATCTGCGCTGTACCCGTTATTAAAACTAAGTCCTATGGTTCCCGCTCCTTCCAATCGGCTGCTGTTCCGTTATGGAACAACCCACCAAATGTTGTAAAACAGGCCGAGGCAACAGAACAAATCAAAACCCAGGTCAAAGCATATCTGTTCAATTGGTATAATTGTTAAAATTAACGACAGCGCATAGGGACCTCACGGTGATATGTGATGCAAAATCCGTCTGAAGTAGGCCTTGGTCATTTGGGGAATTTTTACATATTCTTTTGTAGCGTACTTTTGTATCACTTCCCTTCTGAATTTGGTTAAAAGAGTATTTTCATGTAAAAGAAAAATATTTTCCCCTTCTGTTTTTGTAAAAAAGTCAATTTTGATTTGTCCACCCATACGAACATATTTTGGCCCGATCTCAAAACAAGAATTGCCGAGTTCCGACTGATTTTGCTTGATCGCATCACATATACGCTGTATAAGAATGTTTTATTATTATTATTTCCTCCCAAATCTCAAGTTTGTTTGTGTGTTTTTTGTTTTGTTGTGGTCTTGTAATCAGTGAGCAAGCTTACCGGGTCAGCCCTATCAATCCTACCAACCTGTCTGAAGCAATCCGTCTGAATCCCCGATGTAAGATCAACAACGTCTGTGGAGAACACGACCCTCCGTTCTTTCATCAAATGACGAAGGAGTACACCAAAGTAGGTGCAACATAAATGACCGTGTTGTTCTTATGATTAACACGATTAACACTATTGTCATAGGTTGTCAAGTAATCCTACTTTTTCCTAGTTTTTTTCTTTTCTTTAAAATGTTCTACTTTTTTGTCTCGCGACAACTTCAAGATATGAAATTTCATTGAATATGTTTCATAAAGACCGGATCATATTCGGCGCAAATGCGTACTTGAGTACTTGAGTACTTGAATTTGTGACGTCAAAACATTCACAAAAACCTTTGGAAATATTGGCCGTAATACCTCACAGTCAATGTAACCTCCATTGCAGGAGCTTGCCCAAGGCGGTGTGGATGCTACGTGTGAGGTGATTCCTGGATCGGACCATTTTGAGCTGGTTGAAAGACTAGCTGAAGCCGAGTATTCACTCACAAAGGTATTGTATATGATTGCATACTCCAGTAGTGTTTTGTTTGTTTTAAACATGTGCAGATTATTATGAACATGAAGTTCTGCTATAACAACAAAATTCACTTTTTTTCTGGTTTAACCTAATATTCAACAATTTTTTTTACTAAGGTGAATTCATGTATTCGCATTTTTGTATCACTGTGGAGACATGGCTTTGTTCTCGTGTACAAAATGGTTAGAAAGTCGAGCACGTTTTTCAAAATGCTCCCATTTTAACCATAATTTTTTTCCGGGGTTGAAATTTCAACCCAATATACCCTATATTATACCCTAACCCAAACACTAACCCTAACCCACATCCTAATCCTAGTTTTTGAGTAATTTAATCAAAATCCAAAAATCTAATTCGTGAAATTCCCAATGGAGACCTATTCATCTATAGAAATTTACCCTCCGGAGACGTTTTGTCTCCATTGTACACATTGTGTTCATGTCTCCAGAGGGTACGGTATTTCGCACCATGGGACTTTCAGCATCTTGCACAGAAACAATTTTTGAAAACATAGTAGATTAAAAAAATAATGAGTAACAGGATGAGTAATGCAAATTTCTTCTAAACTTGTCAATTGTGTGTTCCAGTCACGCAAACATGTTTGTGGTCATTGACGCCGGGAAGCGGCCATGACCGCCGCACCCTAATCCGTCCGGAATGTCATAGAACACGGCCTGTGTGACAGCTGCATGCTCGGGTTTATTGTGCAGTGCAGCTACTGTTCAAAGGCTGCTGTGCAATCATGTGTTTAATCCCAGAAGTAAGGAGGATTAATTAGTTGCTGCAATACCCGCTAACTCACATTATTAAATAAGTTAAGAGGGCCTAATATTTTGATCTTAACAAGATCTTCTTATTAACTCACATTATTGTTGGCTTTTTTTGTTTCCTTTTTTATTTCAGACTGTGCTGAGGATGATGTCGCTGCCTGAATGTAATTCTTGTGTCTAGATTGTCGTCCATTGCAACAACACGGAGGTAACAGGCCTTAGCTGTATCTCTGAGGGTTTAATTCAGCAGTGGTCTTACGATGGGACAATGGAACCACCCTAGCACAAGTCTTCCAGACAACTTCATAATGAAAACTGAACATTGTTTACGTCATTTTATTTCTTTAGTATAAGGAGTATTATATTTAAAAAAACACATTAACAAAGGTTTATCTAGCTACCTCAAACTATGACATTGACAAAGTGGGCAACAGGACTGCATAGTTCACTTGGTAGAGCACCGGAACGGCAATCCAGAGGTTGCAGATTCTAACCCCACTCCTGTCAATTTCTTTGTTCAATTTTACACAAAAGTGAGATATATATTTGTTTACTACTTCAGACACAAAACTGTGCATTATATTTGGTGCATAAAATGCTCTACGGATTTTTGCCCACCGATTTTGAATTAAAAAAATTCCAAACTCAGGGAGCTAGCCAAGCTAGTGTATATCTAATCTGATGTCCACCTATTGTATAAATCCTTTTTCATAAGGATGCTGAATAAATTATGTAGACGTGTATAGCAACTTGGCTTTCTTGCTGTTTTTATTCTGACGCTATATTTATATTTGTTGTTTTTCTTGGCACAAATTCAAATTTAAAAAAAAATAAAAAATTGTGAAGGGTTAGCCTTGTATTTTAATACAAATTTGCAAACATTTATTTAAAAAAAAAAAAAAATAGTAAGGGGTTAGCCTTCCATTTTTATCAAAAATGACCTTAATTAAAATTGTAAGGGGTTAGCCTTGCATTTTTATTAAAATTAGCCACAATTCGACTTTTGGGAACAAATTAAAATTGTAAGGGTTTAGCCTTGAATTTTTATTAATATTGGCAACAAATTGGCTTTTTGAAAACTATTAAAAATTGTTAGGGGTTAGCCTTGCATTTATATTAATATTGGCCAACATTTGGCTTTTTGAACACAATTTTAAATTATAAGGGGTTAGCCTTACATTTGTTTTGAATTGGCCAAAATTTAACTTTGGAAAAATAAAAAATCGTAAGGGTTAGCCTTAAATTGGTATTAATATTAGTCAAAATTTGACTTTTTGAAGAAACAAAATAGTGGGGGGTTAGCCTTGATTTTTAATTAATATTGAACAAAATACTTTTAATTGACAAATGTAAGGGTTAGCCTTGCCTTTTTATTATAATTAGCCAACATTTCGACTTTTGGGGAAAATAAACAATTGGGAGGGTTTAGCCTTAATTTTGTATTAATATTAAACAAAATATGATTTTGTTTTAACAATTGAAAATTGTAAGGGGGTTAGCCCTTTGCATTTTATTTTCAAATTAGCCAAAATTTGATTTTGGAAAAAAAATAAAATCATAAGGGGTGAGCCTTAAATTGGTATTAATATTAGCCAACATTTGACTTTTGGGAGGAAAACAATAGTAAGGGGTTAGCCTTGCATTTTTGATTAAAATTGGCGAAAAATGTGACTTTTTGAAAACAATTAAAATTGTAAGGGGTTAGTTAGTCTTGCATTTTATTGAAAATTTAATCAAATAAAAACAATTAAAAAATTAAAATTAACTAAAATGTCTTTGCAATCTGGGTAGGAAAGTCGCTGAAATGTACCGATTTTCAACAGCATAATTTTTCAAAGCCAAATACATTAAACAAAAAGTAAAAGTATGTTTTCATATTAATACTTTATTTCCAACCAAATTCCATGCTTCTGTTTTGGGGACAAATCACATCACAAATATTCATAGCAGAGAAATGTCCATAAAAGGACAACAGACCAATCAATTAAGTTCCGCCACACAATTTTTTTTACCAATCACAGCCTAATGTCTGACATGCATTCAAATGCGTACGATTCTTCTGGGATAGATCAAACAATGAATTCTTAAAGGATATTATACCTTTTACAATTATCCAAAAAGTAAACAACCCAAATACTATTCAAAAGCTTACTTGTTACTCCAAACTCCCTGTGTCATTTTCAAGAAAATAATTAGAGTCCAAAAATGCGTCTCGGAAACACATTTTTGGATAATTCCATTAGTAGTTGGTTCAAAATCAAAATCATTATTTTCTTGTAAATATACAGCGTTTTACAGAGCTAAAACTTTGTCAGGTTAGTTTTCAAGCACCATTCTTTGGATTTTGAGAACTTTTGCTGGTTCAAATGATAAAAATACCCAACTGACAAATGGCAGATTAAAACTTTAAATTTCTGAGGGACCCTTGAGCTATTATAGGACAGATGCAAAACAGCTTTTAAAGAAAATATTAATCTTGAGAAACACGAGATGCAAATCTGGAGATTGCTTAGCAAGACAGCTGTTATCACATTTTTGGTCAACATGAATTTTAGTTTTTGTTTTTTTCACCGTTTAGAAAAGCAGAAAGTATTGTCTGAGACGAGTTCTTGTAACATACATAACATACAATGCCTGTGTCCTGTCTGATTACAAACATCAACATGCATCTCATAAAATTTCTTATTAGATATTCAATATTCCAATCATCTTGAAGTTTTTTAAAGGCCGTTGATGGCAATTCCTAAAAATTTTCATGAGAAAGAACACACTTTTTGTATTTTTACAAATTACTTTTTTTACTATTTTACTGGTCATCAATGCCATTTTCTGATATCCGAGCCAGTCACTCCTCCGTTTAGAACGAGATATGCAAATAATATTTTTTTTAAATTAATTTAACAAGCTGTAACACATATGGTTCATACATAAGAGGATTTGACTGTCGAGCAGAAACAAAGAAATATGGTCGCTCACTGTAGACAAACTTTATACATGTATCAAACTTCAGCCTAATAATACAGCATCAACGTTTTGCTCGCAATAACTATATATTGCATATAAAAATTAAAAAGACCCAGGAAATGTTTTTAAAAAAATCTCGGAATGGCAAGAAAGGGAGAATTTAAGAAATTCATAATTTCGAATTAAGAGGAAAAATTATGGATTCTTTAAAACGGACTTGCCCCTTTTGTCATTTGAAAATATTACGTTGTTGAACAATTCCCTTATTTATTATAGCAAGCTTGTAAGCTAACTTTTGCACTTCGTGACAATCTTGCAACAGCCCTTGTACAATTATAAAGTTAGTCTAGGATATGGAACTGTGCGTCTGCACATGTCGAAAGGAAAGATGATGTGGCTCCGACAGACGAGACTACATGTAACGCAGGAGGTTTAACTTTGCTCTTTTTACGTTGGGTGAGCTTCGCGCTTCCTTTTTTACGCTTCTTTTCTTGCGAATTCGTTGTGGAAGTAGAATCGGCCGGGGACGGGTTTGTGGACGAGGTGTTCCCCTCCCACTGCTGTATTCTGTTGAGGGTTTCCCTCAAAGCTTGGCCATCCCCGTCTTCGTAGCTATCGATATCGACTTGAATATCGTCAGCTTCCAGGCTACCATCCGGTCGCAATCGCAGTCGGCCCTCCGGATCGATTCTGAGAAGGTAGCGTCTGACGATCCGTCGCTGTTCGTCGGTGTGCTGGGGACACCGTAGCGATTTGGTGCACATCTTACGGGTGTGTTCCGAGATGACTCCACAGGTGGACATCAACAGACGCTTTCTTTCTTCCAGCGACAGACCCTCGTAAGGAGCGGAGGATAAACTCTTGGAAGCGTAGCTCGTCAGGGAACCTGCCATGGGCTCCGAGGGCAAACTGCCGACGCAGGGAAAGTCGCCGATTTTGGGCCCGGTTTTGGGCTTCGATCGTCTCGGCGAGTTGTTGCTGACTTTGTCTTTCTTAGACTTCTTGGAGACTTTCTTGTCAAATGCGAACGACCAGTCCAAGTCTCGGTCATCATCTTCATTGTCACTGTCCATCTTGCCCATGCCTGAGTTGGCGATTCGTTTACTTGCCAGCCTGCTGCTGTTTCTTCCCATACCCATGCATTTTTCCAGGTGTGGAGCAAAACGCGAGGCCGAGAGATTCCGGTTGCAGTGAGGACAAATGCAGTCTATCTGCTTCTTCAGCGGTGGCTTGCCAAACACGTCTCGTCCCGGCTCGTTCACAATCTCGTAAAACTTTAGGCTGGGCTCATCTGTTTCATCCAGGAACAGTTGTCCTGTTTTACAGGAGCGGTGAATCTCAAAGCAAAATCCAAGAGTCAATTCTTGGAGCACGTCTGCGAATATGTCCTCCTCCAAACCCCCTTCCTCTTCGGGACTTAACGTAAGTGATGGTTCATGCAAATGATGCATTAAAAAATCCTCCATCCTTTAAATTTTGCCGGTTTCCCTTTCTTTGGTTTGGCTTTGTACTGCCACTGTCCTGACGTCAATTCTCACTTCTTTAAAGCTTTGGCGTCTTTCATGTTAAGCGGCTGTTATTCGTGAATGCAAATAGGAAAGTACAACCTTGGCTCTATCACTCCAATAAAGCTATAATAAAGTAGGATAAACAAACTGGTTTGTGTTTGTAATCGATCAGTGATCTGTCAAGAGCCATTTTGGATGATATTTGCTGCCCTCTACTGGTCGAGCAGGGGCAAATAGGGGTTTTTCGAAACCTTTGCTTAGTCACCGACTGTAGCTTCGCCTCCGATTTCTAAATCACTCAGAAGTAAATATAAATTGAGAAAACAAAAAAATACGCAAACGTTTGGGTTAATATAATCGATTAAAGCGCAACAGATAAATGAAAATGTGGCTGGATTCTTCGCAGTTAGGAGCTTAATTTCGCCTTTAGCCTTTACACGAAACGAAGCCAGGGATTTGAAAAGGCCATAAATGCAAAACGCAATGCCTTAGTAGTAGTGCGCCCTCAACAACAAAAAGTAGTGCGCCTTCGCGCGATTGATTACAAAAATACTTTAGTTTAAAAGGCTTCAAATTAAGTTATATTTCAAGTAAATATTATATTATAGTCCTATATTGATCACGTACCGTACCTATGTTTTATTATTGATAGATGTTTGCATTAGGTAGCAATAAAACTGCTTTAATAATCGGCAATTAAAGGTAGTATACACCATGTTTTGGTAATAAGGTGTTTCACGGTAATATGCGCCATCTTGTTCACGGGGCAAATTTACACGCGTGGCTGTGTACGCATCTTCGATCGAAAACTTTTGCGCTTCCAAGTCATCATGCGTTCATTCTAAAATGTGCGCGCGATTAGCAACGCGTGTTAATTTTGCCCCGTGAACAAGATGGCGCATATTACCGTGAAACACCTTATTGCTTGAATTACCAGGAATGGGTGGATTTAGGGGGTTGTATTTTATCGTAAATATCGTTTAACTAACCTGTCTGAAGTTTTACAATCATGAATGCCGAGAAAAGCACGAAAAACAGCGTTTGTTTTCAACCGGCGTCGAGCAGTTATTCTTATGTTATTTTGTGTTTTTTCGGGATTCATTATTTACTTTCAGATGAGTAAAATATTTCTTAATAATTTGGTAGTAAAGTGTATCTTACCAAGCTTAAGGCCGGGTCAAGAATGGTGGACGTGCCAGTAATAAGGTGTTTCACGGTATTATGCGCCATCTTGTTCACGGGCCAAATTTACACGCGTTGCCGTGTATGCATCGTCGATCTAAACTGTTGCGCTTCTAAGTTACCATGCGTTCATTCTAAAATGTGCGAGCGCGCGTTTAGCAACGCGTATTCATTTTGCCCCGTGAACAAGATGGCAACTGTCCCAATAATGGGCAGTTGCCTATGAAAATTAGTATTACAAACAAAATTCTCGATAAACCTGAAGCAGAATTTTTTTTAAAACTTGTTAGAAACAATTTATAGATAAAGAGCAATTTAGCCGCCGGCCCGACCCCACCTGTTCTGTTGGCCGGCCCGACCGCAGAATCCGACCGCAACTGCTCATTATGGGCAATGTGGGCAAGCTGCTCATATTATGGGCAATGTGGGCAGGCTGCCCATAATGGGCAAGGTTCCCATATGGGCAATATATGGCCAACTGCTCATATGGGCAATATGGGCAATCTGCCCATATTTACACTGGATCTGTAACCTTACTGGGAATACTGAATTGTTTATTGCGATTAAAGTCAATGTTGCAATAACATGATTTGAAATGACAGAAATGGTGAATTGTATGCACAATAATAATTACACTTAAATTGGTGTAAATGCCCATTTTAGTACAATATTATGTTCTCAAAAAGAGGGATACTCATACTCCATAATGGATGTTTCAGTATGTAGTTCTACTTCTAATAAGTTTCAACTAGGTTACACCATGGAGGTAGGGTGGCTTTTCAATTAGAAAGAGCCTTGAAAATAGTTGCCCTGTGGAACAGGAATATGGAAGTTAACTACATGTATATGAAAACGGCCAAAGCAGCTCAGAGCTGCATGCTTAAAAGCAGTATGCTTAAAGCAACAGCATGCGTTTTTTTGCTACAGTTTGGTGGGCCATAACCAATGTTAGTATGCACGTACGTGCTCAAATAACTGTTGCAGCGCAGAACACCACGTTCCGAATCAGTTGAATCACATAGAATTCTTCTTCTTCTTCCATATAAAGTGCAAACTTACTTCAACGATGTGAAGATCAACGCACTCGTGCAGGATCACCACAAGAAGGTAGCTGTTGTGATCCTATTGAGCCAGGAACACCGGGGCAAACCCCTTCACTTAGCGATAAGTGTTACTGGGTTCCGTTTTACGTGCATTATAATGATTATTATTATACAATACACGGGACCTACAGCTTTACGTCTCATCCGAAAGACGAAGCAATAGTGGTTTCAGTGCCTTGCTTAAGGACACAGGTGTCGAGGCCGAGATTAGAACTCACGCTCTGTGGAACAGAAAACCGGGTTCTCGCTTAACCGCTCGGCCACGACACTCCAATTCTTTTCATTTAGTGTTTCTACCCTCGGTACTACCGTGTGTTCAAGGCAAATAGTAATTATTCCACTATTGTGTGTGGCTACAAATCTCATTTTGTTTTTCATGTGAATTGCACCTTCCCGTCGAGATAAAATAACCACGCAAAAGCTCCTGGGGTATTTTAAAAAGCAACCCCCCCCCCCCCCCCACCCCGACCTTGAGCCGCATTTGCACCCCGCATAAATTCGTCGCGTTCCGTTTATAATGGTCACACTCCATCCTTCGTATATTCGTCATACCCCCTAAATCTACGCGGTCCTATTTTTTCGCACTCGCCTTTAATTTCAATTTGGCAACGCGCGCGTCTTAACCAGTTCGCGCCGGTTTATATTTTAACATCGCCGAGCCGACGGGCGGGATTATTTTTTAACGAAACTCGATCCGAAGCGGGTTCAGGCTGATAGTGCCGGGAAGCACACCCACGCATTCCCGGCCTTGCGCGCTGCTGACATACATTTCCGAACTTGAACTTGGCGTGTTTATGCGTCATCCGTTTTGAATTTGGGGAAATTTTTGCGTTTATATACGAAGAAGTCGAAAAGATGACCGCCCGGTAAACTTTGTTGGTCGCCCTCTGTCGTCAGTATTATAGCTACCGTGTCCTATATAATTCATTATTTTTTTAAGGGGGTTTAAGACTTGCGGTGCAACAAAGAAGACATGTTTCTTATATTATTTTGGAATTTTCTTGTGTCATACCTATTAAAATCTTGACAATTTTCTCTATTGATTGGGATGATCACTAGATGATATTGGATGATCTATACAGATTGTTCAGGATACCAAATCTAAGGAGGGGTCAATTTATTAAGGCATTTAAATATTATTAGGTTTATTTGTATTTTTAATTAATTCAGGCCTAATCAGCAACTGAGTTTATTGATGCACCCTTCTAAGACTCAGCAAACCAATTGCTACTTGAAATAAACAATAAAACGCACAACTTGGTCCTGGGTGTACCTTGTATAAATCATTATCATAATTATCAATATTAGAACGAGAGGCTTTGAACGTCTGAGGTGACAATTTGTAATATTGTAAAACTATTTTGTATTTCCTAAAGAGCATAAAAAGCCATTTTAGTATGAATTCAGAGCACGGCATATGAACACTCGTGTAGAGCTAATCCTACTATATTTAAAGTAACAAAAATTGAATTATTGTTTTAATATTAATGTACATTTCAAACTTTATTAATACATTTTTCCAATGATAACAATACAAACTGTGGTCTACATACATGTATAATTAAATAGGTAAATATGTATAAATTGTATGTGAATTGTAAATATATGCCGTTTAACAATTATCTATTGAGAATTAATCTTGAAATTACGAAAAGTGTACTGGCATTGAAAAAAAAAGAGGAAATAATTATGTTAAAAATGTTCAAGCTAATATATTTTCCAAAATCAAGGAGTAAAAAATGTTGTTCTTCATTGAGTTGCATGGCCCGGACCCTGTAGATTTTCCATGAAGCGCCCCACTGCGTAGATTTAGGCAGGATTTTGAACGCCAAAACTGCTCGCTTTGGAATTCCCCGCTTGTCGCTACAAATAAAGATAATTTTGCTTTGTTAATCGGCATGGTGGAAGATAGTGAGCCAACAATATAAGTTTTGTTGATGAAAAGAGTGGTTGCTCTTTTAGTTTTAAGCTACTCGGTTGCAAACCCTTATGTGCGCAGAAATAAAATGATCGAGGATACAATAAATCTGAACACTTTTGATCCACTAATGACTATAATATCATCCAGATGTTGTAAACACCATTGGTAATTGCTTGAATTATCATGAATGGGTGAATTTCGGGGGTTGTATTTCATAGTAAATATATGGTTTGACTGACCTGTCTGAAGTTTTACAATCATGGATGCTGAGAAAAGCAAGAAAAACGGCATTCGTTTGTAACCGGAGTCAGGCAAGTGGTGCTTGTTCTGTTTTTGTGGTCGCATATGCATATGCGCGGAGGTCGCATATGCGCGGTGGTCGCATATGCATATGCGCGGTGGTCGCATATGCATATGCGCGGTGGTCGCATATGCATATGCGCGGAGGTCGCATATGCATATGCGCGGTGGTCGCATATGCATATGCGCGGTGGTCGCATATGCATATGCGCGGAGGTCGCATATGCATATGCGCGGAGGTCGCATATGCATATGCGCGGTGGTCGCATATGCATATGCGCGGTGGTCGCATATGCATATGCGCGGAGGTCGCATATGCATATGCGCGGTGGTCGCATATGCATATGCGCGGTGGTCGCATATGCATATGCGCGGTGGTCGCATATGCATATGCGCGGAGGTGCATATGCATATGCGCGGTGGTCGCATATGCATATGCGCGGTGGTCGCATATGCATATGCGCGGTGGTCGCATATGCATATGCGCGGTGGTCGCATATGCATATGCGCGGTGGTCGCATATGCGCGGTGGTCGCATATGCATATGCGCGGTGGTCGCATATGCATATGCGCGGAGGTCGCATATGCATATGCGCGGTGGTCGCATATGCATATGCGCGGTGGTCGCATATGCATATGCGCGGAGGTCGCATATGCATATGCGCGGAGGTCGCATATGCATATGCGCGGTGGTCGCATATGCATATGCGCGGTGGTCGCATATGCATATGCGCGGAAGTCGCATATGCATATGCGCGGTGGTCGCATATGCATATGCGCGGTGGTCGCATATGCATATGCGCGGTGGTCGCATATGCATATGCGCGGAGGTGCATATGCATATGCGCGGTGGTCGCATATGCATATGCGCGGTGGTCGCATATGCATATGCGCGGTGGTCGCATATGCATATGCGCGGTGGTCGCATATGCATATGCGCGGTGGTCGCATATGCATATGCGCGGTGGTCGCATATGCATATGCGCGGAGGTCGCATATGCATATGCGCGGTGGTCGCATATGCATATGCGCGGTGGTCGCATATGCATATGCGCGGAGGTCGCATATGCATATGCGCGGAGGTCGCATATGCATATGCGCGGTGGTCGCATATGCATATGCGCGGTGGTCGCATATGCATATGCGCGGAAGTCGCATATGCATATGCGCGGTGGTCGCATATGCATATGCGCGGTGGTCGCATATGCATATGCGCGGTGGTCGCATATGCATATGCGCGGAGGTGCATATGCATATGCGCGGTGGTCGCATATGCATATGCGCGGTGGTCGCATATGCATATGCGCGGTGGTCGCATATGCATATGCGCGGTGGTCGCATATGCATATGCGCGGTGGTCGCATATGCATATGCGCGGTGGTCGCATATGCATATGCGCGGAGGTCGCATATGCATATGCGCGGTGGTCGCATATGCATATGCGCGGTGGTCGCATATGCATATGCGCGGAGGTCGCATATGCATATGCGCGGTGGTCGCATATGCATATGCGCGGTGTTCGCATATGCATATGCGCGGTGGTCGCATATTCATATGCGCGGTGGTCGCATATGCATATGCGCGGTGGTCGCATATCCTGCGCATATCCATAGACCTGCGCAGTAGACCTGCGCAGTAGACCTGCGCAGTAGACCTGCGCAGTAGACCTGCGCAGTAGACCTGCGCAGTAGACCTGCGCAGTAGACCTGCGCAGTAGACCTGCGCAGTAGACCTGCGCAGTAGACCTGCGCAGTAGACCTGCGCAGTAGACCTGCGCAGTAGACCTGCGCAGTAGACCTGCGCAGTAGACCTGCGCAGTAGACCTGCGCAGTAGACCTGCGCAGTAGACCTGCGCAGTAGACCTGCGCAGTAGACCTGCGCAGTAGACCTGCGCAGTAGACCTGCGCAGTAGACCTGCGCAGTAGAATTTTTTTTGAAGTTGTCCTAGGGGAAAATCTACGGAATCACTAAAAACTAAAAACCCCAATCCACATGATTAGCTAGCCCCCAGGCTGGATTCGACCCCGGTTCACAGCGGTAAAAGGCGAGGGTTCCTGTGTTCGCCGGTGGCGCTATGCATGGTGTATCAACAGGCAAAGCGAATACAAAAAAAGTGAATACATTGCAGAAATGTAATAATCCTGTCATGTCTTTTATTGAAACACCCGGCCGCCCGTCCCGGTCAGCATGTGCTGTGCTCGCCCGCCGCCGCGCCGCACAGGTTCGCGGTGAATTAAAGCCAGCTAGCCCTTTCTCTCCGGCTGGTACGCATTTACACGCGTTGCTCATGTATATACGCATCGTCGATTGAAAACTTTAGCGCTTCCAAGTTATAATGCGTTCATTCTAAAATGTGCGGGCGTCTACGTCTAGCACAGCAGCAGCATGGAGGAATAAACTACCTCCATATGGTAGCAGCCACGCGTGTTCATTTTGCCCCCATGAACGAGATGGCGCATATTACCGTAAAACACCTTATTAAAAACAAATGTGGACGTTCTTGCAAGCAAATTTGGAAACATAACTAAACCAGCTAATAATGAGAATGAATTATTGACGACTGATTTTAACCCAATGACTGATTTTAATTAAATGATTTTATAATGAGTCGGTGGTAAAGATGAATTCCACAAAAATGGTGCAACATTTCTAGGGCATTTGCATGCCGAAGCTCGCTAATATTCCCCCCCCCCCCGGCGAAAACTAGGAAAAGATAGTAATTTGTTTCCACGCCTAAAGTTGACTAGTGTAGCATGAATTACAGACTATGAAATCCTGACTCGTTGATGCCCGAGTGCCCGAGTGCCCGAGTGCTGTGCAGATAATTAGGAGAGTGGCCGGCCACGTGAGGTTTACCAATAATCGGGGAAAGAAGTCTGATTTTCATACCACACCCATCGAAACGATGACGCTACCCCTGTGGCTCCCATTGATTTTATCTGCTGCCCTCTACGGTTGACAAAGAAACATTCAATGTTTAACCTTGCCTGGGCTGCACTGCCCTCTGAGTTAAAAATACTGTTTCGTTCTATTTATTCCAGGGCCTCTATTCGCTCAACTTGCAAAGCAGAAACATGTTTCTAGTCACGGTCGCGAAAACCGGCCCCTGAGAAATACACGGTCTTCAAAACGATGGATTGTGGAACGATAAAGCTTAAAAAACTAAGAATTATTATTATTGTTTCCAAACTTAGCATTGTCTTCCAATACACAATCCAATATTTATTTTATATATATTTTATATATATATTTAGAAAAGCGAGGAGGATATGCATTGTTTTGGCAACATAGTGGTATTCTATACAAAATTGCACTGCTACTTAACTTAACTTAAGTCTGTAAAATCACTAAAAGGCCAAAATAAATAAAAAACAACATCACCAATAAACTGCTGTATTTTTCCGTTTTCAGTTGATGTTTTTATTACAAAACTTCAGGCTTTCAATTTTGTCCAGTGAATGTGATCCAAATTATACCTACAGAAATACATGAATGGACACAAGTTCGAAATCAATGAGGCGTAGTATTAACATCATGCTTTATTTTCCCCATGGATAATTTTACTAGTTATAACACGGATTACATTTCATGAATGAAAAATATCACTTGTCCTTTTTTGTTGGGGGGGGGGGGGGGGTGCAGTCGAGGTTAATCTGAAACTAGAAGTTTCGAAAGAATGTAGTGACTTCTTGAAAAAGAAATCAAAGGCTAAAATATTTGTTAATTTTATTTTCTTCAAAAATGACATGATCCAACACAAACAAAGAAACAAAGAAACAGTTACTTTTTTTCTCGAAGCAGAGTTGTAGAGTTTATGCAAGTCCAGTCACAAGTCTTGTTTTATAAAGCCAGTCACAAGTAACTGGTTGAACAATGACAAAAAAATGTTTTATCATAAAGCACTTAGATTCTCACCATAATCAAATATTTGTTTAAATCAATAATAATTATAACGCCTCGCCCACAGATTCTGTGTCTTAATTGGCCGAGAGCTAGTCACATGGTATTTTCTATTTTTTCTATCTTTTTGTGCACGGCCAAAAGTACTAAACCCGTAGCAACCAAAGTACTATACCCGTAGCAACCAAAGTACTATAGCCATGACGAGGTATTTGTGTGCAAATCCATGCAGATGTGCGCGTCGTACCGCGTATTGTCAAAGAGCCAGCGCTACAGTTCTGGGTTCGAACAAGGGCTGCTTTAGACAAGAGCAAAGACATTTTCCACCAATTTTGTATTGAAATCAAGATTTATTTTAACTATTTAATTTTAAATATTTTTTTAAAATATTAAAACCAAGTAGAATCTGTGGGTGGGGTGTTATAAAACAAATATTTAATGTCGTATCTTGTGATGTAGTAAAACTAGCCTCCCTCGGTGATCGTTTCCCCTAGACTTTGCCTCGGAAAAACAGAATGCTAAATGGATTACCTCGGGAGGCTAGTTTTACTCACTACTCAATAATTTTCAATATTTGTATACTATTCTCAATTCTTGCAGTGTTAGGCCTCCCATAGTTTGCCAAACCATGATTAAATGTATACCAACCAAACTAGTCTGGTTTCCAGACCAAATAATTTCTGACTATTTTTGATAAATTACATCTCCGAATAAATAAATTGTCATGTCAGAGAACCAGATGAAAACAAACAAATCTCTGCCACATCAGGCAGGGTACCATGCAAATAAAGATGGATGCCAAGTGCCAAATCATTTGCAAACGTTAATTCCCAAGTGCTGTAAAGTTTAATTGTGCATGGAAATAAATAAAAGGAATTTTGTTACATTAGTTTATAATAGTACTGAAGGTTTTCTTTACACAACAAGAATTATGAAGTCGAATTGAATTGTCGGATACAAACATTGTATTTGTAGTCGAGGACTTTATAGGGGTTGGGCGACAATGGGGGGGGGGGGGGGCAATGGGGGGGGGGCAATGGGGGGGGGGGCAATGGGGGGGGGGGGGGGGGGCAATGGGGGGGGGGCAATGGGGGGGGGGCAATGGGGGGGGGGGGGGGGCAATGGGGGCAATGGGGGGGGGGGGGGGGCAATGGGGGGGGGGCAATGGGGGTGGAGGTATGACACGGAATGGGGAAATGGGGGGGGGGGGGTCAAATGGGGAAATGGGGGTGAAGGGATGGGGAAATGGGGGTGAAAGGATGGGGAAATGGGGCTTGGGGTGGAGGTAGGTAGAGTTGGAGCATGTGGTGAATGTGGACCCCCCATAGAAAAATAATCACCCCCCAAAAAAAAACACCCAAAAACACCCAAAAAATGGGAACTTATTAGTTCTCAAAGTGAGCGACATTTTTTCCAGGTTTAATCCTTGTTCTCTTTTATACAGACCGTTGATTTTATAAGCAAAATGTACAAATATAAGAATTGTGTAGAGTGCAGCAAAGCAAGTATTAACAGAAACTAGAAACCCCCCTCCCCACAATGCTGAGAACCATGGTAATGCTGCTGATTAAGGGAGATACTATTAGTTGTCAGATTTCATTTTCGTTCACCATTATTACATGTTGTATTGAAATCGCATCAAGACACAACCACATAATTACAGCCACATAAATGTTTTCAGTATCGGTATATATACAAAATATCCATGCTTTACAACAAAAATAATACATACATGTAATATATATACTTATTCAATTCAATTTTGATTGGGTGGGGTTTGCTGGGTTCCACCGCCCATACTGGAAAGCGCCGATGCGGCTACACAGATTTCTGTGAAAGAAACACACGGCATTCTGGGTAGCGTACCACGACCTTTTCGGATTGCACGCAGCACAGCTGAGCCGCGGAACTGGTGACCTCCAGTTCACAGGTCACACAAAATCTATCCAATTAGAGCTCAAAGCGCAATCCCAGCGATTAGTATGGGTGGTGGGACCAAGCGAATAAGTGGGACTGCTTGTAATTCTTGGTACATGTACATGTACATCCTGTTTAGTCTATGCACAAATATCTGCTGTACAACGGTTAAATATTAACAGGATTACATTTCCTTTGCACACAGGCACAGAGATATTTGTGTAGGGGACCTAGGGAAAGTAGTGTGAGTATAGGTCCAGGGTCCAAGGCATATATAAGCATATGAATTTTCTAATATTTTTGTATTGGGATGATATGGATAAATGTCGGGCCAAATTGTTATATCTTTTAGTGCTGGCCGGGTTTATTGTAATAATGTTATGAGAAAATTAAATCTAAACTAGAACAAACAAAATCTTAAAAACTGAAATTTCATTTGTAGCTGAAGGTCATTTTTAAAAAGTAATTTACTATTTATTTCATACATGTATTTAACAAAATGGGAACAAATTATACTTCCCAAAGTATCAATATCTTACAGAAATATACAGATTTAGTTCAACTACACATACGTCAACTATCTGTCTATGCGAACAGTTAAATATATTTATAAATAACCCCTCCCTGTCACGTAATCTTTAGCCTCTTTTCCAATACTCATAGCAAATATGCATAGCACAATATGAAAAAATCGTTAAACAGACAGTATAGTCACAGAAAATGATACATTTTCTTTACTTGTAGACCAGCACAGCAATACTGAAAATATGGTTCATATAAATAAGTTGCTCGTGATTGTTTATTAAAAACAATCAAACAAACCAGATTAAATTCTGGTTTATAAGATTGTGTATCTTTGTTTTATTTTAATTTAAAAACAAAAAGTGTACCGGGTAGTCTATATTACAGCAGTTGCTATTTGCAAGCTCAGGCATGCTTTTCAATTGTATTTGTTGTGTCATAAGCTAGAGGCAGGTACCGGCGATGTCATTACCAATATCAGGCTCATTCCTATTAAAAACTCCTGGGAACAAGACCAGGGCTAAACTTATCATACAATTTTAGAATCCGACTTGGTCTTTTGGGATTAGTACTTCCTAAATGACTAAAATCTTATTTTTAATTTTTTATAAATAGTCAAACTGTTCAACTGTACAATTATACAAAGATTATTAAGAATGCCCTCTAAGTCATCCCCATTAACAACAAATCCTCTGGTCTCGTTTTGAGAACAAAACGTTGGCCAAAAAGATATATCATCAAAAAAGTTTAGCTTTGAGAACAAGGCTAAAAAGATAGTGGGTACAAGAATCAAAAAATTCGAAAAATAGTTTTGAAAAAACATAACTGAGGTAATAATGCTGGACAAAGATGATCTCAAAGTCTTTCTTTTTTATAGTTCCAAGAACTTGAAATTGAACAAAGGTCAAAAAAGAAAAAGAAAAAGAAAATGAAAAGGGCCACCCTGTCACTGTGAGGTTTGAAGACGTGAAAACCTTTTCTTAGAGAAAAAAACACGAAAAGTAAATAATAGGCCCCTAAAAAAGTTATACTTTTAACCCCTTGACGCCAGTATTAATTCCTCACTGCACCGGATTATACACATGACTTCACAGCAGCCATTGTCCAGCAGCTGCACTGCACAATGAATTGACCATGCAGCAGTGACACAGGCCAGGTTCTACGGCGTAGCGTCAAGGGATTAATACGAGAAAAGAAGACCTGCTTTTTACTTTTCATGTTTTTCATTCCCTACAGAAAGGTTTTCACATCTTCGGGCATTGCAGTGTGTCCAATATCTAGGTTTTGCTTCATACATGGGTGACTCGAGGGCACATCGTATGTCACTTGGGCCGAATCTTCTCGTACAGGAACTGACCGCTGACCGGTACCACCACGCCGTCCACCGTCTTTAAGCTGCGCTTCTTCTGCATGTGGAAGTTGTCCAGCACAAAGTTGTAGAACTCCTCCTCCACCTCCCAAATCGGAGAGGCCTTGAAGAACACGATGGTCTCCTCAGAAGGCTGCAGTTTATTGGCGGTCTTCCTAAGATGCGACTTTTGACCTAGTGGCAAATTCAGTTTTAAAAAAAAATTATAAAAAACTGCCACACGTTTTACCATTATACATTGATTTGTTTGTTACGAGTTGAACACCCAAAAAACCAGATAGGGTTGTGAACCTGAAAACTCTGATGCTCTACCAACTAAAGGCCAGTTCATACTCGGCGCGAAAAGAAACGCAAATGCGGATTCGCAAAAGTTAGAAAAAGATATTTGAACGCCGGTGAATTTTGCAGAGAATATTTTGTGACGTCAAATTCGTAAAACAGTCTCAGTCAGAGTCGCAGTCGCGTGAATCGAGCCTTTCACTATCCAGCCCTAAGTTGACGATTCCTTGTGTATTCATGAGACGTATTTACAACGTATTTACAACGTAACAGGTCTCAATGACAACAGTATGTGAAATTATCAAGAGTTGATTTCTCCCAGTAAAATGCTCTCATGAAATTACTTGGCACTTATAACTGAAGTTTGAACTATGCTAACTTTATGGTACCAGACTAAAATGAAGACTTGTGCAGTTAAAGGCTTGGATCATTTTCCAAACCCCAGCTTAGGCTCCGTTTCCACCTCTATCACCATTGCCAAACTGCATGAATTATGCCAAAGACGGAGACTAATGCTGGGGTTTGGAAAACAGCCCAAGTCACCCACCTGTTCTGAAGAGATCCACAGCGCCTCTGAACATCGAGGGTAGGGCCGACTCCAACATGGTGACGAACTCCTCCATTTCCTCGGTCACGCCCACCAAGAGGTAATGATTGGCTAGGTTGAATTTTGCTTGTTCTAACGCCCAGCGACTACCCGGAACCCTGCACAGACGCAAATCATGTGAACGTAAGGTTACCAGTGAACAATACAAAATTGACAAGTTGAGAAGGCAAGGCTAAAAGTGCCAAATTCAGAGTGGTAGTCATGTCTTTGCAAGTTCTTTCACCAGTTCTTTCACAAGTCCTTTCACAAGTCCTTTCACAAGTCCTTTCACAAGTCCTTTCACAAGTCCTTTCACAAGTCCTTTCATACAGCCAGTCACAAGTATTTTAACGAACAATAGTAATTAGGAATGCTTTCGTCAAAGTTCTTCTGAATAGCTTGTGATATAAATTGGAACTGATGGACTTATGATGAACTTATGATGGACTCGACTACATCCCTGATGCTAATCAACTAAGAGAACATTTTCAGACAAAAAGTGTGGTTGTACTTTTTTTCTCATCACTGAAAAAGTTTACCAAAATCTAACATTGTTTTGGGGAGCAGGGGCCCATTTCACACATTTGTCTGCTAACAGAGCCTATTTCATCTATATTTCATGGAGACCGTAAGCAGTAAACACAGCAAAAGTCATGCTTAACCCTAGCGAAAAAATGCTTAAATCAGAGACATATAAGAATAGAATACTCCATGCGCGTGCAAAACGTTAGCACAACCACTCCGTGAAATAGTGCTCAAGGTTAGCAGATTTTTCGGCCATAGTTAGCACAACTTTTCTGCTAACTGTTAAGCAGCGCCATGAAATTTGGCTCAGGTCTTTTTAAACTCTTTTGAGAAATAAAATCAAGCCGAAGCTTTATTAGGTTAGTTGGTTAAGCACCTGTCTGTTGCTGCTTCAAACAAATACATGCACAACTGACAAATTATCTACTGATTCGCTGACTGATTAGACAATTTTGAGTGCTTGCTAAATTTATATTAAAAAAACCACGCTTACCAGCATTCCTGAGCATGTCCGCAGAAGAAGGGTACCTGAATCCACAGCTTCTGCTCTGAGCAATCGTAGCCCCGCCGCGCTACGCACTGGTCAAACGACTGAAATAGAGAAGAGAAAATGTGCAAAACGTTGGAGTTTTTCACGATGGAGGAAAGGCGAACGGGGGAAAGTTTTGCCAAATTATACGACAAAAATCTCGAATTTATGATTTATCCCTTTGCAATATTAGATAATTATTTATTGCACTAAATTAAGTGGAGACAATAAATTGAAATAAATCATTAAAAAAATACAAATTACGTGCCAACATTTTGCTTCGTTCACAATGTATAAGCCTGTCGTCTGCTCACAAACTAGATTGATTAGACACGTTTGAGTGAAAAACAGACCACGCATGCGTGAAGTTGAATCGAAAAAAAACCAAATAAAGTGGTATGTTTCAGGCAATCAAAGTTGCAACACATCACTATTTCAACTACGCTGTCAAACATAATATTCCACAAAATCTATCTTAGAACCTCCAATAAAAGGGTTACTTTCCGTACAAGCACAATAGCTGCCTTAGTTGCCAGGCTTTAATTCGAACCAAACTTCATCATTCAAAAAAAAAAATAAAAAAAACCCTGAGTTTTTGACAGAGCTAACTTGATGACTTATAGCTCATATTCCAATTCCTCTTAAATCCCCCTCAACCGGGCCACTCAGAGCAGATAGATACTCATTAGAGCACAGATGTAAGGTACTGGCAAACTTGAAGCGATTCTCCCCAAGGAATAAGACGCAATTATTAGAAGAGACAAAACAAAACAAAAACAATAAGGGGGAGGGGAGAGAAAAGAATTCCCGGAGTAAATTTGTAGTCTTCTGGACAATTATCCCGAAATCATTACCTGATTAAGCAAGCCTGACAGTAGAAGAAGACAAAAATGTTAAGAATTGGCGCTTATTGGGGAGATTTGGTCGGCTCACGGTTGGACGAGAAATGTCCAGAGAGGATTGGATGCAATAATGGGCTGCACAATTCTGGGATGCAGTTGGAGCATCTTTGGGGGGGGGGGGGGGGGGGGGGGAGGGGTTAAAATCCTAGGGGAAGGATAGAAGAAATATTTCAACCATTAATGTCTGCGAGCATGCGCGCATGACTTGGCAGATCCGTCGCCCATTGAGTCAATAATTAAGTTTGGAGATAAAACTAATGAACGTGCCTGGCAGACTGGGTGGATGCCAGATGGCTGGCGAAGCAGAAAGACAAGACATGGCAACGAGACCGGGAACAAGACCGTGAAGGAACTACAGAAACAAACTCAGGCTTGGACTGGGTCGAAGAACAAGCGAGACTGAGACAATAAAAAAGATAGGAACACAGCAGTGACGAGGAAAATTTGCAAAATATTTTACTGAGCAACTCTATTAAACATGATTCTTTCTTTTTTCCCCCTGAAAAAAAATGCGCAATGGAAATATGACTTTTGGGGAAATTATAATTAAGATGATCTGCAACTGTTTGGGATTATCTTAGGGGTTTACGACAATCGATATGCTCACCTCTTTATTCGTGTGACCCTGTTGTCTGGACCGCTTGAGTTTAGGTCTTAGGTCGTCTCCATTTCTTAAGAAGTAGTAATACGATACTAGTCTGTCAAGTGGTCGACGGATTATGTTAATGTATAACGGCTGCTGCGACGAACCAAAACTGTTGATTGAAAAAGTAATAAAGTTACCATATTGATTTTAATTTTTTTTAAACGAATCTGATATAAATGTCACGTTTCATCTCGAAATATAGATCTCCATTTTCCATCAATAGAGTTTTTATAGACCTCAGATTTAATGACGTAATGCCTCTGTCTGCATATGCGTTTTCCTATGGGAGTTAAGTCAGGACACCATACGAAGTAAGGATGCTGGCGTTCATAGGAAAGCGCTATAAACAAAGTGTTACGTCATTACTGTACATGTATGTCTTACAAGTCTATTTCAATGTCGTACTCAAGTCCCTGTAAGTCCTTTCACTAGTCCAGTCTCAAGTAACTGGATGAACATATAACAAAGGAATGCTTTTGTTAAAGCTCATTTAAAACAGCTTGTGAAGCATGTACTTGCATTTTCTTCCCAATGTTTTTTATGAGACCGCAGGGAACCAGTGACAAGCATAGTACCAGACAGCCTAACTAGATGTTATTGAATAGTCAGCATATCTCCACGTCCATTAAATACACAGACCACCAGCGCGCCATGTGATAAACTCATTGGGTGACGATTTAGGCTGAGTCATAACACACCACCCTGGGACAAAAAACAACAATTTGCAGCACTGGGCCATTAGGTCGGACAGAGAGTAACGATGACAGCTCTGTGTGTTTCAGGAGACAAGATAGTTTCTCTGTCTCCAAAGTTAACAAACTTTAACGAAGATGCACAGTGAAAAAAAATGTAAGAGTGGTTTATGAGGTGGCAAATTAATGCTGTCAATGAACCCATGCCATGCATACAGATGTGAAATTAATACAGGAACCTGATGCAACATGATGGAGCAGAATATGGCTACTGATGGCAGAAATTGTGATTTATTACCCTGTGATTTCTCCACAGAAAATTAACCTGGAGCCTCTGGTGTTTTGATCAGACAGAAAATTGCGATTACTATACATTCCTACTGTAAGCTCCGTGCAAGGAAAATTATGATTGGCAAAAATACTTCAAATTCTAAGATATTTGGAGTGCAATTGGAGCGGTAAACACAAAAAAAGTTGCTAATATTTGGGACCATTACTGCGAAAAGCAGTGAGTTAACTTTTTATAGTTAAAAACTGTAACCCCAACTCCCTAGGGTGTATGCAAATCATATTGAAATTGGAGGATTCTGGAAGACAAACTTAATAAAATTATTTTCTTCTAAAACACAAAAGGGATATCCTAAGAAAGTTTTTTTCTCTGAAGATTGTTTTTTAACTCATGCTAAATATAAAACCTTTTCTTTAAATTAGTTTTATTTCTTTTTCTTTAGTTGTCATTTTGCGTGTTTATTTTGTTTATTATTTAATTTTTTTGGGTGGTAGAGGTTTATTGAAATTCTTACCTTCCAAAATCTATAAATGCTAAATGGCCGTGGTAAAAAGCTGGTTTCTTTGCCGTCCAGCTTGAGACATTTGATACAAATTTCATCTGTAAAAGGAGAAAATAACAAAAATAATACAATTACAATAAAAAACATTCATAAATGCACGATAGAGCAAATGTAACAGTAAATGTATTATTTGGTGTAAAGTGTAAAAGCTATAATAGTTCTGCTGTCAGCTTGCACAAAGTTTTATGCTAAGTAAGAAAAGGGTCCAGGGCCTTATATACCCCAAGGGTATTTTGGCTAGAAACCCTGCCAAACGCATCGGATTACATCGTTTGTCTAAGTGCTTGGCTGCAGAGTGCAGCGAGATCCAACAGGACAGGAATTTCAAGGTCCAACTGCTTCAGAGTCTGTGGTCACAGAACACAGCAGGATCCATCTTTGTCATTGTTCAATGGGGATTAGCTATCATAGTCTTAGACTGTGGTTGTTTATACACTGTTGTTGACAGCTAAATGCATCAAAGTGCACCAGATTTGTTTTAACTGATGCACTGGGCTGTGTCTAGCAGGGTTAGCGTTAAGCTCCCCAAAGAGCACAAATGGCCATTATTTTGGCCTTCTGGTACATACATGAAATGTAATGCACATTATTCAGTAATCAACGTAACAAAAAAGACAAAATATTGACGCCATTAAGTCTCACAAGATGATAAAGATCTTTGTGTCTCTGATAGAGAAGCCTTTAAACATTAATTTCTCTGGAACCCTCAGGAACGCGATCTCAAATTACTTGTTCCTTGTTATGTGTACACACAGACTGACATTTAGAGCTATAAGATCCTGTGTTGGGTAGTCTGCAAGTCTGATTGAAAAAGAAAAACAAAGTATTAAATTTCACCCTTAAAGCCAGGCTAGCAGTTAATATACTCCACTGGATTAATTACTATGACAACAGATACTCAAGATTCCCCCACCCCCAAAACAAAAACCCAACAACAACACAGAACTTGAATGAGAGCCCTGATTAGTGTGGAATTGATGACTGCACACCCCTTTACTTCACTATGAACAGGCCCGTGGCCGGGCACTTTAATGCACAGTCCAGTATTGTTGTAGGACTTCATTACAATAGCTGTAGGGGAGAAATTTGAAGCAGCAGGTTTTGTTTGTAGTCATGTACATGTATATCTAATAGTTGACGTGCTGCTGTGCATCATGCCAATGATCACATCTTGATTTTATTTTGTTGTGAATACAATGTACGTAACATGGAATTTAAATTAACCATGTTAAATTTGAGCTATTCCTTAAGAAATCACAGCAACAATTTCGAGAGAATCATTGTTTTATTCCATTTTTTGTTAAAATGTGCAAAAAACTGACTTAACAACGTGTGGATCGATCACGAAAAGTTTTACCGGAGAAAAATTCAAAAATAGCACCTAGCAAAAATGAATATTCAGGGCACGCACCATGCTGCCAAAGGATTACTTCTAAACGGTACACCAAACTAAAACAGGGACACTTGAAAACATAGCCGAAAAAACACCCTGCAGTGCATATGTTCTCCGGTTCCACCTCCCTTTAGCCCATGTGAAATGTGAGCCGGCAAAGGGTTTTGCTGAGGGGAAAAATAATAAACTGGACGGAGTAATTTCCGGTTTTATTTTGCTTTGCATGCTAGCCGGGTGTACGTACGTGCACACGTACTCAAAATCTGACTGTACCACTACTCATCAGCAGATGTTCCTGCAAGTCTGTAATGAAGTTGGGTCAGGCCACCAGGCACACCCTGGCAATCGAAGTAATCAATTTGCATTTGTTTTTCCATCGGGAAAAACTGAAGAATTATTTTCCCCAAAAGAAATTGGCCCTCAAATTCCAATTTGTAACTTGGAAAATTGAATTTTTTGTGGCGCAATCAATACTTCCGAACTTCCCAGTTGCAGCCAATGTTTAAAAATAACGCAATTTAACAAGTTGCAACTTGAGGTTGAACCCAGAGATACTAAACCTCTAGTTCCTCTTTTAAAAAGTTCGTGCTGGGATTATTTTGACATTGACCGGGCCCAGAGAAAAAAACAACAGTTTTTACTTATGCCATTTTGTAGCATAAACACATGCCATGTATACACATTTCCTGTCTTGTTCAGGCAGACAATTAATACACTTCACAGTTTAAATTCCTGTTTAAATAACTTTGAAATAATAATACCGTTACAATTTGTGTTTTTTATATAATTAACTGTGTTCCACAATAAATATATTTCTTTTTCTGCTTGATTTGTTTTATTCTAGTTATATTTATGTAATTTTTTTTTCATTTTTACTATTTTTTCCATTTGGGTATCTTGTTTGTTTTTGCATTTATTATGTTTTTATTTCTTCTGTTTTATATCAATCTTAATTTTCTTGAGGTTAAGTGGTTTTATAATGTTATACGTTATTCCTTTTTTTATACAGGGCCATCAGAGATAGCAGATTTTATCCGGATGAAGATATCCTGGTTAAATAAAACTCTAAATAACTCGCCTTGTGCCAACAATTGCACCAACACATTAGTTCTGCGTCATTGTTCAGTGAAAATCCTGGCAATCCGTTTCGAAATTTGTGTTCCCAGTTTCCACCCTGTGCCCTTGACAACCCTGGACACTTCCTTTTCAGGTGTCCGAATCTGCCCTTTGCTGATAGAATATCAATACGACAGGAAGATGATGTAGGAAGCAAACGATACTGAATTACTTGATAAGGGTTGGCAATCAAGCTATACCATTGGTAACAATACCCTTGATCACCAATTCTTCTGTGAGCTAACAGATGGTACCCAAAATGGTAACCAAATATATGCAGGATTAAAAACAGCATTAGGTAATCTAGAAAAACCAAAATGGTAGAAGAATGGAACATTTTTTCTTTTTAGTGACACTTGTAATATATATTTTAACCCTAAAGTCCTGTACAAGTGATGTGGGCCTTACTTTGGGCTAAATAATTGAGTACTACAGAATACTACCTAGTATTTTTTGTATAATGACAGCAGTATGATACTGACTATAGTACATGAAAACTACAAAGTACTACTTGCACACATGCTTGTGTATGTAATAGTGGGAATAATTTATAGGTCATCAATTACTGGCTACTACCATTTACTAATAGGGTGTAGTATTCTTTGGCATTAGGTCTTTTTGCTTGTTGAGTGTGTTTGGTTCATATGCACCACCTATCTACACTTAGCAACCTTAGTACAACGTATAGTATTTAGGGTGAAGTATCGGTACTGAACCAAAACCTGAAAAATACTACAGGCATTTCACACAAGTAGGTGAGAGTGCTGCATACTACATTTTCTACTACATGTAGTATATTTTGTAGTATTCAGTGATAAATATTAGGGTTAAAACATAAATCAAGAAATGGGAAATGGTGCTGTAAAAAGGAAAGACTGTGATTGAGCAACTGTTCAATCAGTTGTGTATCAAATTGGGACATGTACCCATCTACATGTTCTTTACAGACATTTGAAACACAAAAAACTTCACAACTCTTCATATATCTTAACTTTTCCAAAAATGATCAAAGTTGTTTTTGTGGCCATGTATGTTATCACATCTGCCATTAGCCCAACGCTGACAAGCTCAATTGAGAAAAATTACCATGGCAACCAGTTAAGCTCTGCCTTGAGTAGAGGATTTATTAATAATGGTTCCTCTTTAATTGGTCCCTTTTAACTTCCCCAAACCTAATGGGTATACCCTACGGCCAGATACTAACAACAATCTGATAGAAATGAGTGCCACATCACTCAAAAAATGGCCCTAGAATGTTCTTCAATCTTAAATAAAAACAAAATGCAGCCCAACCCCCCTCCAAAAAAAAAAATCTAAAAAAGAGGGGAATTAAAAAATAAATCCAACAAAAACAGGTGAAAAAGCTGGCCACGAGACCCATGCACAGGGGCAAGAACTCATTAGGGTCCTGAATCATTAGGAATAGTTTATGAATGCTCAAGAAAAAACTAAATGGTTATGTTGTGAGCAGAAGACGGATTATGACAAAGGGTTGCAAGGAGTGAGCACTATGAACAGTTGATGCTTGGGCTTAGTGTGGCGTGAATCTCCTCTGCACAGGTGGCGACCTCTGTCTGTGTGCTAATTGGGCAAAAGACAGGGCAAGGCTGGAGCCTAACTTGGGAAAGCTGGAGATTGTGACTAACCTTTCATTGAAAATGAAAGGTGTTTGGTGTACAGGTACCTTAGCCCTAACCCCTTGGGTATTTGTACTACTAGAAGGTATCCTGAATCTGCCAAATCCTGCAGTACCGCTGGGCTTACAATTCCTCAATCCTCAGTTTAAAAAAAGGAGGTATCCTGAATCTGCAAACATTATACTAAAACAGGGGTATGGATTTTGATGGTCTCGAGCCCCCTCCGATTTTTGCAGTCAATTTTATGCCAGACTTTCCCTAGAAGCATAATTTGCCAAACAGCCACTATCTGCCGAAAACCTGTATCCAGAATTCACTGGTGGCGAGACACAAGCCCTGTAGAAAGTGATGTTGACTGGTTTCCTTTTTTAGTTAATGTTCACCATAATACCTTGAGTTCAGTTCTCTGAATACAGTTCTCTGTCAAAGTTCTCTATCTATTTACAAGTCAAAAGGTTCTGTAAAAGTTTAATACATGACAGTAGATTTTATACATTTTATGATGATTCTTGTGTGCAGGATAACCCCTTTTTCAACAGTCCAGTGACAAGAGGCAAAAATCTGTGAACTTTTGAAAAACGCCAAATACAGATTATACCCTGCACGTGCAGATGTACATGCACACAACAAAACCAAGCGTGAAAGCAGCACGTGTGGAAGGTTTGTGTACTTTTCACTTGTTTGGAATGGAAAAAGCCTTTTAAGCCATGCTTTTGACATCGAGGGCTATTTTGTCTTACAGGAGAGACTCTCTCACTCAGACTTATTTGGCTTGTTCTCACCATGGAGGAATCCATGTTCTTACTGCCCAAACAGGCTTATGGGAAATGTCTTTTGACTGGACAGACAAAACATTACAAATGTTGTAGATCCTAAACATGGTACCCAGATGTACTTTGTTTCATACAAATCTAGTAAGTTTTGAGGTCAACATGCATGCTCTGTTAACAGCAAAAGTCTAACATTATTACAACCTTCTCTGAGTGATACGCACCATCTTTTGAAGACAGTGCAGAGCTGATGAAATCAACTGATAAATCCGACACATATGTCAAAGCATTAACAGGTTCAAATAACATCCGCGGTGAGCTTAAACAGTTTCCCCTTAATATTCCGTTTAGGAGTTCTGTTCGCACTTGTCAATTTACCAAAATCCCCCTGTCAGATGGAAGGATAAAGCAGCAGACTTTTGTTCAATCGGTGAAAGTCCCCAGGTACGCGAAGGAGATTTATAGTAGGGATGATATTTTTTTTTTTTTTAATAGTCTGATAAATGGATTCAAGGTCTGAAAGATGCATTTCTTTCTCTTACCGATTTAAAACATCAGGTTTTAGACGAAAGCCTGGAAGATGTCATGCCTGAATAATAGAACTGAATTAAACAAGTACAATACATCAATGTTCTTGGGAGTGGGAAGAGGGAGTCGGGGGAAGGAGTGGGGGGAAAGAGTGGATGGGAGGGAGTATGGGAGGGAGTGTTGGATAGGGTGGTGGTGTGGAATGGGGTGGTGGGATGGGGTGGTGGTGTGGGATGGGGTGGTGGTGTGGGATGGGGTGGTGGTGTGGGGTGAAGTGGTGTGGGGTGGGGTGGTGGTGTGGGGTGGGGTGGTGGTGTGGGATGGGGTGGTGGTGTGGGATGGGGTGGTGGTGTGGGGTGGGGTTGGTTTGGCAAGGGCAAGTCTTGTTCTTGTTCCCTCATTCCACCTTTGAAGACCAACAATAAGTATTTTGTTGAAGTCCTACAGCATGACTGTGAAAGCCACACGATGACTAATTGTTGGATTGTGACCCAATAGCCAGAAAATCTGCTCATCAGGCCCAAATTGCCAGTACATCCCTCCATTTTTTTTTACCTACCACACAACAACACACCAAAAGGTCCCTAGGCCCTGTGTAATTGAACCTGTCCTCTCATTAGAGGGGTAATCCTCGACAAAGCCGCGACCCGTTTTTGCGTTAAATGCTCCCCATCAACAAGGGGTACATCACACACCGCGCACACATACTCCACTCAGTAACCCCCAGACAATGGAACAGGTGTTTTCCATTCACAATATTGTCACCACTCTCCCCGCGGAATTGCTAATGACAGGTGTAGAATGAGCACGACCCAAATGCATCTTAGCATCCTATTGACCAATCATTGATCAGTGCGGTGTGAATGAACTTCGAGGGTTGGAGATGGAGGAGGAGGAAGGGGGGGGGGGGGGGGGGGGGGGGGGTGGTGAGTATTATTCGTTACTAAGCTTTTCTGTAAGATAGCGGAGAGAAGATCTGCACAAATTGATTTGACAGTAAGCGGAAACAATGAAGACAGGCCAAGACTGTCTCAGGAGGGGAAGCTACTTGAGAACTCTGCATGGTTTCTTGAGGTTTCTTGAATGAGGGAAGTTCGGAAGATGCTGTGGGGATTTAGAAAGCTTAGCTGGGGGAGAGCCGCGGTGATATTTTTCACTTGATATTGATTGTGCAGTTAAATCAATCAACGAGGGATTGCTAAAGTGAGTGAGTAAGACAAAGGAGATGACGAATTGACAAGATCAAGAAAACAAAGTCCTCCCTAAAGAGCAATTCACAGGCAAGACAACGAGGCGAACCAACCAACGCTCTCAAGACAAACACAAGTTATTCGAAAATTGGGACCTGACAGACATTTTCACCCTTTTTGTTTAAAAGTAGGACTTTTGCGGCTTTTGAGGAGTAGTTTTTGTTGATACTCATACACACTGAGCATCACAAGACTCACTTGGCAACATGTTCTTTACTCACACCACTTGTGCTCCATCTACAATAATTTCTTGGAAATACTCCTGCACCCAAAGCCCTTCATTGTGTAATTTAATTGACAGTGTATCTGTTATTAAAGGTACATGTAGGATACACCATTGGTAATTGCTTGAACTATCATGAATGTGGATTTTTGGGGTTGTATTTTATAGTAAATATCGTAAAACTGACCTGTGCGAAGTTTTACAATCATGAATGCCGAGAAAAGCACGAAAAACAGCGTCGAGCAGTTTTTCTTATGTTATCTTTGTTTTTTCGCGATCGCCGTGAGTAAGATATTTCTTAATAATTTGGTTAATACATTTTTTCAATATCTGCAAATGGTGTATCCTACCTTTAAAACAAATCTCAATAAGATTATATTTCTCGGATTTGTGAGACAAACAAGTACTAAGCAGCAGGAATTTCATTAAAAGTAGGAAAAGTCCTGACCAAGATAAAAAAAGACTTGGAAGAATTGAAACCCTTGGAACTTTATGGACCATCACAGAATACATCGCTAACACTTAGGCATAAAAAAAAATGTTATGTTGGCGTAACGGGCCCCAAAAAATAGGGTAGGTAGGTAGAGATTTTTTTTTTTTTTTTTTTTTTTTCCTTCCAGCAATGAAAATGATATGTTTTCTAATTGTTTAAGCCGGTAGTGATACACGATAGCGTGTCCAGGTTCAATATATACACAATCCACACACACAACAATGAGAAACGGTCAGAAATGGTTTCAAACGTATTTATAACTAGATTTATATAGATTTTAATCATTAAATTTTGTCCCTTGAAAAAACAAATATCCAGGGTCGGCCGTATTTTTAGGGTCGGTCGGGTTACGCCAACATAACATTTTTTGTTTATGCCTTAGTCACCTTCTGTTCCTTTATGTAGTTTATCATGTGACTTGAGGATCACAGACTCTCTGACCTGTTAAAAACATTCATGTTACAGATTTATTTCTCCCTCTTTCAAGTTTCAACAAAGTAACACCTCAAGGGCCTCTATTTGGTGCGTATGTTTCCCTTCGTCACATCTATTAGTCATTGGCAGGTGACAAAAGCCAATCATGTCGTGCCGATTAGGCATGACAAATCATTTGGACTACAGCACATTTACACTCATTTATTTTTATAAATTACTCTGGGGGACGCCTTGTAGAAAAATAATCTTCAAAGTGGCACACACAAAAAACAATTGTATACCAAATGATGCATGCATTCAATTTGCAACAAAATTGCTTTCTGTTGTTTCACTCGAAATAATTTAACGCCATTCTTCACGAGTCGACAGTAAAATGCAGGATGCATAAACTGTAAAAGTAAAAAACAAGTGGAAATTTTGGGTTTTTCCGTCCCACTGCCTCCAAAATGTGAACATTTATTAACATTTGGGCCTACCGTGTTATGCTCTTTGCAAAAATCACCCGAGTTTAAGTAATAAAAAGGATTACCGAGACATCATTATAGGTCAAAGCAAATTCCACTTTTACTGCACTTTTGTAAAAAAAAAATCCATTCTTTCCCGGTTTGTGTTCAGTAGATACTGCACAACCTTTAGACTAGGGTACTTCGTCATTTGTTGACTGACAAGAAGAGACCAACTGTCAGCACAAGAATCTAATTTATTACTTATCACAGGCACAAATGTGTTTGCCACTTGTTCATGGTGGAGCAAACAGCAAGACAAATTTGCTTCTTAAAGAAAGGATGTCAGTTGTCAAGGGAAGAAAATGGGGCCAATGGTCAAGAAGTTAAACAGGAATAGAATACAACGGAACAAACATGAAGTACATTTAGGTACGTGATGAGCAAATAGCAAAATTGAATTGTAGACAGTCTGTCATCTCTGAATGGACAGACACAAATGGAGGATTGTTGGACAAGCTCTCCATGTTTGAACAACCACAAACTCTGCCAAACAAACCGACCCCAAACAGTGTTACTTCATATTTCGTCATGATTCAAATCCTGATCTATCCCTAAGGTTTTTTTCTGGTAAGATTTTTAATTCCACTTGTTTTGAATTGAGACTTGGGAGTTGAGCATAAATTCTTTGTCTAGGTCCCACATGTACATCAACTTGACAAGATGTTATATTGAAACATCTGTACAGCATTCCAGAGTTGCAGGTCCCAGTCAATCTCTGGTCGGATCACACAGTCAGGTCAGGTCAGAAGTTAAAAAGCCAGGTAAAACATGTCAAAAGGAATTCCTCTATCACATTCCATCTGATCAAGTTTTCCGAGTCACTTGACTTGAGTCTGAGATCTTGATGACTTGTGATGACTTTGTGATGACTTTGTGATGACTTTGTGATGACTTTGTGATGACTTGTGATGACTTGTGATGACTTGTGATGACTTGTGATGACTTGTGATGATTTGTGTCAACTTGACTTTGGACTCAGGGCAGGTGTACCCGCTAACAGTTTGTAGAGATTTTTGAACTCATTGCCAACAAAATCTAAAGCTCACACAAAAACGCTTTCAGGTATATGCACATTCACAAATAAATTAATAATTCGCGCTTTGAAAAATATACATGTGCGTGCTAACTTGACGGCCTATGAAAAAATGTAAGGGCTACGAAAACAGGCCACAGTTTGGCTCGGCTTGCTTTAGTACTTTTTAGGACAGAGTAGGGCCTATAAAATACTCAGGTGCATAGTGCCTACTTTACTGTAACTCTTCTACTTTCGCAGCTCAACGCCTAAGTAGCAATCCCTAACTATGCCCTAACTACACTCACTTGGTCAGCTACAGACATGGTGTGCAGATTGCGGGTGGTGTTTATGTGCAGGACATTGAATTTGTTGGTGTGGCAGAGGTCGTAGGCTATGCCCGTGAAGGACGTGCTTCCAGTCTTAGGCACCCGATTGTAGATGACCACAAAGTCATCCGTGTTGGGCTTGTTGGAGATACTCGGGGTGCTTCGCATGCGCCGGCTATTGGATCTCTCGAGCGACTCTTCTGCAAGGCAAAAAAAAATTCAAAAAATAAAAAAAAAGATAATGATTCACTTTGTCTGCAATGGAAACCTTGAGTTAAAGCCAAAAGCAGTTTCTCTGGAAACTTAAATCTGAACAAAGTAATAAGCATATCAGTTGAAGTATCATGGAACACTAGTGTTGCCAAACAAATGTGACCCAGCACGAGTAAATGAGACACTTTGCGGCAAAAATAAAAATTGAGATTTTGATTTCATCATTTAAAGCTTGTTTAGCTTTAACCAGTTCGCGCCGGATGACGTATATAAACGCACAAATTTTCGAAAATTCAAAACGGATGACGCATAAACACGCCAAGTTCAAGTTCGGAAATGTATGTCAGCAGCGCGCAAGGCCGGAAATGCGTGGGTGTGCTTCCCGGCACTATCAGCCTGAACACGCTTCGGATCGAGTTTCGTTAAAAATAATCCCGCCCGTCGGCTCGGCGTTGTTAAAATAATCCCGGCGCGAACTGGTTAAATGATGAAATCAAAATCTCAAATTTTATTTTTGCCACAAAGTGTCTCATTTACTCGTGCTGGGTCACAAATGTTGACTTCTTTTCAAAGCCAATCTCATAAGCCAATTATCTTTTTTTTTAAATGGCACTGTTTAGTGATTGCCATTAATGCTGTGCCATTAATGAATTTTGTCTAGAAAGAGCAACATCTTTAATATACCGGTATTTATAGCGATTCCAATCAGTTTCATTTTTTTTTACAGACTTGGCGACTACAACTTTTGAAACGCTTTGAAACACACTTGTTAGTGTACAATCATCATATGGCATGGTCTGTAAAATAGGTAAACTATCAAATTAATTATCTATACACAGCCTGGCGTCTGAAAATCTGCCGCTATAATCCATCACGCCTCGTCATATCCACTTGTCTATTTTGGAGAATTTTGAGGCAAAACATGTAAGGAAGTCTCTCAACAAGTATGTAGGAGTCTCAGTTAATGAAATCTGTCATGGCTGTTGTCACATGTTATTAGTTTGTCTAAGGACTACATCTCCAGTGTCTATTAAACCAACCAGAATTTTTAAAACTCTTCAAATTGCATCAATGATAGAGAGGTCGAATATCGACCAAGAATCGTTGTCTGAGAAACTTGAGCAGGGAGAGAGGGGGGGGGGGGGGGGGGGGGGGGGGGGGGGGGGGGTTTGTAAGGGTCGAGGGGGGGGGGGGGGGAGACAAGTATTGACCAGATTTTTTTCCAGTGAAGGGGCTGCAACTGGGTCAGCAAATGACAGGAAACCAAGCGTAGTGCACGTTTTACTACGTTTCGGGGAGAGCACCTGGGTTTTGTCATCGAGCTGGTTGGCCCTGCGAAATCCGAGACGCGCCCAGATGGATTGTAGTGGGTATACCATCCTATGATATGTGCAATTTATGTAGGCAGCCATGCATGTGGGGCCCCTCCGTGCTGATGCTTTCATTATGCATGGTACAGCGGGCGATCTTTTTTGGTGTATACTGAAAATGGACCAAAAGTGAGGAATTAATGCTGGAGCAGAATTTTTCTAGCTGAAATTTAATTATGAAACTACATGTACAGTACATGTACGTTTGCATTGCGAAGCGCTGCAATCTTTTATTACAAAAACATTGAAAGCATTTTGAGTAAAAGACCAAAAGATGCAAAACAAACCAAGCATTTATTTTTGTAGGAATATGTCGATCTGGTCCAGCTACTCAAACACAACAAAGTCTGCGATTATATAAAGCTTTTTTCGAAATGTTACTGCCATGACATTATTTGTGAATCAATACAAATCCATCAGACCCTTGAGGAATTTTTTTTGTATTAGTGCAGACGATGATTATCTTTCAGATTGTTATCTTCGGAATATATATGTAGTGGAGCCATTGTTGAGAGCAGCTGTAGTCTGATGCTTTAGAGTGCGGCATCCCCTATTGACGCCTGTCTGATGGTCCATGCGTGTCATAATGGTTCCAGCTGATACTGAAATAATGAGGCACAAATAGCCTTGTCTCCTGAGACTGTCTGGCATGTCTCAATTTTCTTGGGCCAAATTTCAGTGTACTTAACTACCCTATCTCTCTACCCAATGTTTCCTGCAAATAAACCTCAATCATATCCTCTGATTCTAAAGTGTTACAGCTACACATACCATGCCAAAATTCTCCAATATTTGTACTGGGAACCAGTGCCTGAATCCTGCCAAAAGGTCTTAAGCTTAAGGTCTTTTGGCACCTAAGTAACCTCAGATCCTTCAGCATCAGATTGTGCTTATAGGCATTCAATTGAGGTACAACACTTGCTAACTACTGGTAACTCTCATAGGCCAGCCAGCCAGTGTAAGCCTACTGCATACTACAGATTTACCCAAGTAGTATTTTGTAGTGTTAGATGATGTTAGGGTTAATGACCTGGATCTTCCATTTTCCTTCAGAGGTAAAATCCTCTAGTGCCTTTATTCCTGCAAAATCCTCTGATGCCGCTTTGACTTTAAAAGCGCCCCCCCAATCCTTCAAATCCCTGTGACTTATTCCTCCATGAGCCAATTAAGGCAAATGGTTACACATTTGTTTTTACAAAGCTTCTGTCCAGCTGAGATTGCTGAAGAAATAATCCAAACAAAAGACAGTTGTGGCAGTTGTCAAATTCAACAACGGAAATCTTCTTTTAAAATAACACTGACACCGGCCGCACCATATGGATTTTAGGGCCTTCAAGCAATATTTCGCTAAGTTAAAATTTCTGGATTTGACAGACCGATCCCTACACAATGATGACAGGAACTGGAGAATGAACTGGTGGCCGGACTGACCAATAGACATTGGCTTAAGAATGAGACAGGTGGTATTTGAGCCAGGCTAATTCCAGGGATCCTAAACCAAGGTCTATAGATTGTTCGTTTGTTTGTTTTTGTTTTTTGGTTGGGGGGGGGGGGGGGGGGGTCACAAGTTGAATGACCTGACATTAGGTCATGTAGCTCAAATGGGCTGCTGGTTGTAAACATCAGGGGCCAATTTCATGGAGCTGCTAAGCCCAATTTTTTTGGTTAGCGTGAATATTCTTCCTTGGCAAAAACAGGGTTACGAACCAAATTTTCAGGTGATGTATAATTGTTTGTTACTGGTATTCAGCTGGTTTTTGCTTAGCATAAAAAGCACATAGTTTTGGCTAGTAACCTGCTTTTACTGAGCAAGACTTTTTGTGCTAAGCAAATTTGTGTGCTTAGCACTGCTTCATGAAATTGGCCCCATGGCCCAATTTCACTGTGCTGAGCAAAGTGCAAAATGTATTGCTAACTGACAATGTGCAGCATAACTTGTCCTAGAAGAGCAGGGAACCTACATGTAGCCAAAGGGGCAGATAGATCGCCATTATTCTCACAACTTTTGCCCTCCGATAAACTCACAGTCACAATGGAACCTGTCATGAAATGACATCCGAATAGATTACAACCCAACAAAATGAGTCAGTCTTCTATTGTGTTGCTGTTTTCCCCAAACTGGGGTTCTCCGGACCGCCCGGCCTTCCAATCACTCCCTTCAAGTCCCAAACACCCACCCCATCAAAATGTCCCCCTTTTGGGCGAGTCCTTTTAAGGGGCTTGCCCCTGCTAGCCTGTGCTTCAACAGTGCAAATCCCAATTAACGGCCAAACCCTGTTAACGGGATAGGTCCTTCAAATTATCGTGGGCCGTAACAGAACATGGGGAACATGTCGCGGTGAATCTTGCACCGCCTCGATATACGCAAGGACTTGGTCACATTTCATTATCCTGTCGTCCTTTGTCGGCGGGATAGCTTGAAGCTCATTTTTTATTGCTCTATTAGTCACTGCCTAGTTCTCTGGCCATGCCGACACAACCACTTTCTTTTTTCTTTTCGGTTTTTCGCTCTGAGGCATCACTGGCGATCATGATCATAGTCGCAAATCTCATCATTTTGGCTGGTACTTTGCCCTAGGCGGTATCCTCCTCGATTTCAAATGAGGGTTTTTCTCATCAATGATCATTTCTATCAGAGCACTTTGGGATTTACTGTGGAGTACATGTGGTTTGGCATTCAAGAACTGAGATTATCACTGAAGTATGATATCAATTTGAGAATTAATTGTGAGCAATTATGTGCACTTGCATGTAGACAACATGGTTCGACATTGAAAACAAATGTACATAAATAGGTAAATCCAGCTTTAAATTTTACAATAATGACCCAGAACCGTCAAAATATCACTGCCCATCACAAAAACTTAAAGGAAAACGTCCAAGATTATGAAACTGACTTGCCATGTTGTCAGAGTGAACAAACTGGATTCTGGATAATTTTAGTCCCAGCGCTTGTGACATGCCCGGGAGTACGAGTATAGCCTGGTCATTCCTGATTCACAGGAAGAACAGAACTATATTTGTAGACACAAACGGCTGTCCTAATTTAGAGCAAGTTTCAAAGTTAATCCTTGACCCAGGATGTCTAGTCGTGACCTGATTATCGTTTAAGAGTACGTGTTCTAATTTGTCCTGGATTCAAGGTAGTCCGAGCCATTGGGCCCGATGTTTTTGAGATCTAAATCGTGATTAGAGATCTGATGTGTCGAATGCTGTTCCAGATCACGTTTTAAACCTAACATCACCTAAAAAGCTTGAATGCCTTAAGCATGCTAGGGTTAACGAATCCGGCAAGATCAAAGATATGGCACTGCGCCCTACAGACGAAGAGAACAAAACTTCAGATGAGCTTTTGTGACAATTCTTTACAATTCAAAATTGTTTATTTTTTTTGAAAATCGGAAGCAGAGGAAATTCATCTCCTATATGATCAGGTGCATAAAGGATGATATGGCGCACACGAGTTGCTAAATTACCCATGCTTGGGATTTCATAGACGGATATTCATGCTAAACCGGTAAATAATTGGCTTGGCATGAGCCCCGACTAAGGGCTCAAATTCTGCAAAGATGTTCCTTTGCATTACAACTTTCTGTCACGTAGAAAACAGCCGAATTTCTCCTTTAGAGAATAGGTACGGGTACGTGAACGTGCAAGCATTTAGCCTGCGGACTGCTTAGTACAGTACTTCACAGCCAAAACACACTCTTCCAAAATTTTGCGGCAGGTGTTTCAGAATGGTAGGGGCGTTTTTTTGGACAAGCCTCTCACTTGTCATGAAGTCACGAGTAGTTAATTGACATTGCAAAATCTTCTGTGACGGGAATTTCCACCTGTCTTGTTTAAACAGAGCCCAGGGCTAGCCCACAGCCTCGGCTCTGCTAATTTTGGTCCGACATTTCTTTCATGTTTTCATGAACATTTCTTTTGGGCTACACTAAGCCATATTTTGAAACTGCAACTGTTATTAGAGAGGTACGCTTGCATATAGTTAGCATCTATAATTGTTCCTTGCGTACTATTTATAAAAGAGCAAAGTCAGTTTCTTCCGTGCTCTCATTAAAGCATTTAGGTGCAGAAAGTTAGTAAATCAATTAAAAAATTATCAAGCAAGCCAGTTCAGAACCAGAAGCCAGAACATTCAGCAAGGAAACCAACAAATGAACCGACACAAACAGTAGTCCAACAAACTGAATAGTTACAAGCAAGTCTAAACGCCAACAAGCTAGTTTGCAAGCCAGTCTGCAAGCCTACAAGCCAGTCTGCAAGCCTACAAGCCAGTCTAAACGCCAACAAGCCAGTCTAAACGCCAACAAGCCAGTCTAAACGCCAACAAGCCAATCTACAAGCCAGTCTACAAGCCAACAAGCCAGTCTACAAGCCAACAAGCCAGTCTGCAAGACAACAAGCCAGTCTGCAAGCCAGTCTGCAAGACAGTTCTGCAAGCCAGTCTGCAAGCCAGTCTGCAAGCCTACAAGCCAGTCTGCAAGCCAGTCTGCAAGCCAGTCTGCAAGCCTACAAGCCAGTCTGCAAGCCAGTCTGTAAGCCAGTCTGCAAGCCAGTCTGCAAGCCAGTCTGCAAGCCAGTCTGCAAGCCAGTCTGCAAGCCAGTCTGCAAGCCAGTCTGCAAGCCAGTCTGCAAGCCAGTCTGCAAGCCAGTCTGCAAGCCAGTCTGCAAGCCAGTCTGCAAGCCAGTCTGCAAGCCAGTCTGCAAGCCAGTCTGCAAGCCAGTCTGCAAGCCAGTCTGCAAGCCAGTCTGCAAGCCAGTCTGCAAGCCAGTCTGCAAGCCAGTCTGCAAGCCTACAAGCCAGTCTGCAAGCCTACAAGCTAGTCTGCAAGCCAGTCTGCAAGCCTACAAGCCAGTCTGCAAGCCTACAAGCCAGTCTACGTACAAGCCAACAAGCCAGTCTACGTACAAGCCAACAAGCCAGAAGCCAACTCTGCCAACCACCAACAAAACATAACAACAAACAAATTGCCTAACCATCCATCTAGATTATTCACAAGCCAATAGGCTCGCCAATCAATGGCCCACCCAAGGCCAACAAACCACAAAACACACCAACAAACCATTTACCTTTATACCAGCCAACCAACCAACCAACCAACCAAAGGCCATTAACCCATCAACAAAGCATGCCAACTTGAACATTGTCATCAAGTAATTAACCAACTAATTACCACCCAACAAGATTCGCAGAGTTCTCCAGATGGTTATTCATTCAAAAAACACCAATCACTCCACACTCTAAATTAACCCAACAACACATACAGACATTTTGTACACCCCACCACAAACTTCCCAGGTCACACACCCAGTCAAGACAACCTGCATAAAAAAACAACAAAGGCAAAGCTTTCAAAATGAGACAGCGAACCTTTTTGTACATTCCCTAAAAAAAAACACCAACCAAACAAAAACAGGACCAGCATATCATAGTCTGGCATCACCATGTCCTGTACCCTCCCCCTACCACCATCTAAAGAGCCCTTCTAGGATTGCTACCTTCAAGCAAATCCACCCATTAGCTCACTGTGGTTTTTCTACGTTCTCTTGTTGAGCCTTTTCTTCCCTCTGGCTGTTATTAACCCCTGGGTCAGTTGGAATTTGTGAAAGCATTTCCAGACAGAGTATAAAGGTTTCCTTGGTATAGGTAGAAGACAGCACCTTTGAGGTTTTTTTGTTCTCAAGGGGGGTGGTTCTGGGGGGTCATTCTGATTCAAAAATCATGTAAAGCTACATGAAACAAATGTATGAATCGGGGCCCTAGCTAAATTCCCACGGGAACAAAGTTCCCACTGTGTTGACCATATTTGTTGTTGCCAAACAAACTGAACAGACATTCTCCAAAGATAAAAAAAACAAAACAAATTTCGCGAAAAAAAGTTCTACAGAAAAAATTAATCCAGAGAAAATTTTGCAAGTTGAGAGAAGTTCAAAAGAAATGTTCTATCAACACTTTGATGGATGGTTGGAAGCCTTGACCAAAATATTTTAATTTGCAAAAGTTTCACATTTCCCGAGAAGAATAAAATCTCAAATACAGGTTCGAAGGTAAAATTTTCAAACTTAAAAAAAAATGAAGCATGAAAAAAAAAGGATGAAATCTTCCAACAATGTATGAGATTTACCGTTTGACTTCGGGATTCTGACGGGATTTCCCAAGAGTGAACCATATCTCCCAGGTGAATTAACATGATCCTCAATCATTTTTTCCCCAAGCCTTCTTTTAGCCTTTAACTTTAAGGTCATGTTTTCAGGTTAGATTTCTAAAAAGAAAAAAAAGACCTCACAAGACTCTCAGAAGTAGAACACTTGAAAGATGAGACCAGGAATAGATACTGATTTTAGAGCCTGTAGGCTATAGTTAGCAGGGTTTTTGGAGGGTGGGGGAGTGAAGGTTGTCTGATGACTATGTAGATTGCAGTATTTGCACCCAAGATTTAGGTGTTTTTTTTGTTAAGGACCTTGAGTTAGTCTTGCATACGCACTGTGGACCTCCGAACAATATAGGTCCACACGATGCGGGAAGAGGTTACGGTTTGTGGACTTGCACACGTCCACAATCCGTTTTTCAGTTTCCGAAAAAGAGAGCTAGAGGAAAAACGGGTTAGGGTTATATATAGAAAAGATAGAAGGGACAGCTGAGAGGCCCATAATCCAAATTTGAGGGTAAATTTGTTTTGGAGAAGCGAGAAAAATGAGTATTTAGTCAAAGTTTCTTAACTACACGAAGACAAAGGAATGTCCACAGTCCGTATGTAAGGTAAAGCTGCGTGTGTGGGCTTGAGTGTGTATTGATCCCGTAAAGCCGATCCAAGCTCTACTTTTGTAGCTTGTACTTAAAAACAAGATCATCTCTGAGTGCAAATCCACATGTGGCTGTCTTGCCAACCCAAGCTGACAACTTTGCTATTTTTGTTTACACATTCCAGTTTATTTTCAGGGTTTCAGTGCACAAGTTACTTTACTTTTTTCATCAACCTTTACGGCACGTGTATGTAAAGCAGTTTTCTTTTCTTTATGATAGTCTATGCGTTTATAAAAACTTAGTTCACCTTGTTGCTCTTAAAGGTAGGTTACATCATTGGTAATTGCTTGAAATATCAGGAATGGGTGGATTTGGGGGTGGTATTTTATAGTAAATATCGTTTAACTGAACTGTCCGAAGGTTTACAAACATGGATCATGGATGGTGAGAAAAGCAAAAAAACGCTTTCGTGTTCTACTGCCGGGCAGTTATTCTTATGTTGTTTGAGTTTTTTAAATATTTTTTTTATAAAAAAACTTTTCCAGAACAATTTTGATGGATAAATAAGTAAAATATTTACTAATAATTTCCATAGTAACATTTTTTTGAAATCTGCAAATGATGCAATCTACCTTTAAACGAACAATTTTTTACATATTCACCACCTCATAATTCACATGCAAACCGGCAGATACTTTCTCAAATTTTTCTAGAGGAAAACAAAAAGTAGCAATATTTGACGATTTTGCCGCAAAGTACAGTTGCTCCTAAGGATCGGATACTCCAACATGCTATTCCTTGGGCTACATTATATGAAAATGAAGATAAACAGCAGGGCTTAGGCCAACTTTCTCCCTCCCCGGCTCAGGGCAAAGACTCGTCAATTACAAAATGCAGTTGGCAAGATATTTCATTATCTTGGCGGCAATTTTGGGTCAATAAAAACACACGGCTGTAATTAAATTTGCCCCAAAACCCAAGAACAAACGCTGCAGAAATGTATGCATAAAAGGGAAAAAAAATAAGAGAGGACAAAAAAAAAGGATAGCGGCACTTGTGAGATGAACTGATATTAAGTTCTTGTGTCGCAGATGCACTGTGGAAATTTCTGCAGAGATTCATGACCGAGATTCCCCCCCCCCCCCCCCCCCCCCTTTCATCAAGATCTGATTGAAATTCTGTCAAATTGAATCAGGTACTTTTAGTGACAGAACCGAGGGCAACGTATGCTAAACTGTCAAAGAACACAGTGCGAACATCTGCTGGCAGGAATATTAAAGGTAGGATACAACATTGGTAATTGCTTGAATTATCATGAATGGGTAGATTTGGGGGGTTGTATTTTAAAGTAAATGCCGTTTAACTGAGCTGTCATTGATGCCGAGAAAAGTACGAAAAACAGCGTTTGTTTTCAACCGGCGTCGAGCAGTTATCGGCGATCACTTTTCAGAATAATTAGGGGATATCTAGCGCAATCATTTTGCTGGATGCCTAGAATCATTATTTACTTTCAAATGAGTAAGATCTTTTTTTAATAATTCGGTAGTAAATATTTTCGATATCTTTAAAGTTAACGTGCGCATGAATGTGGGTAATATAACGAGGAAAGAATAATCCTTCTTTCACTATGCGTGTACATGTTTGTTTTCCTTCTTTGAATCAGATGTCTGTCAAGACTGTAATTATAATTATATTTCCAATGCGTTATAAATAGATTGAATTTATAAACCCAATGATCGAAACTATATAGGCATCGAGTGCTAGAAATTCATTTCATCGAGATTTCATTGGATCAAGTTTCCATTGGGTAAAAAAAATGTCTTGGTTTATAGTTTTGTTCACTGTTTCTGTTTTCTGTCTGGAAATTGAAAATGTGTCTCGTTATTGGAATGGAGAACTTGTATCTAGCACTTTATACCGCAAGATTGAGGGCACTAGAGAATTTTAGCTCTGGAGGAAATTAAATTGGTCCAGGTCATCAGTCCCAATCTGATACTGGATGCTTAAAACAAAATATTAAAACAAAAACAAAAGAAGAAAGAGACTTAAAGGTAGGATACACCATTTGCAGATATCAAAAATATTTACTACCTTATTAGTAGGAAATATCTTAATCATTTGAAAGTAAATAATGATTCTAGGCATCCAGCAAAATGGTTGCGCTAAATATCTTGTAAATATTTTATAGTAAATATAATTTTATAAAGAAAAATTATATTTGCTATAAAATACAACTCCCCAAATCTACCCATTCATGATAATTCCAGCAATTACCAATGGTGTATCCTACCTTTAATAGACGTGCTCTGAATTTTCTGATAACATGAAACTTCGTCTGTAGACGACTGGTAAAATTTCATCCGCTTCTTCGGAGGAATTTGAGCATGAGCGATTCACCCCAGATACGCGCTGATCTAATTAAACTCTTCCCTGAGGACGGTTGCTGTAATATATAGAATCAGCTGACTCAACTCATTTGCTGAATCAGTGCTTATTGTCTTTTCTTCCCTAAAGCCACATTTTTTTCTCTTATTTCTCCCTCGTTCTCCCTTGTTTAATCAGATTCGGTCCAGAAGACTGATAAACTTAGAAGACGCCGCTATACCGTACATGAAAAGAGTAAGGCTTGCTATTTTAGGTGCTATAGTGATCTGTTTTTTAATATTAACTTTGTTGAAATGTCCACACTGGTGTTTAGATTTTATTAACTCTGAAAAATTGTCTTGAAAGATTCAAGTTCTAGACTCAGTTTCTGGGGGGAAATGAAAATACCTTAAATAAATTAGATTATGTTGCACCAGCCATGATGGAAAATTAAAAAGGGGGGGGGGGGGGGTGAACATCGTTTTCTGTTCTTATATGTTTATTTTTTAATTCACTTTTTTTTAACAATTACAGAATATCTAGCGCAATCCTTTGGTTGGATGCCTACAATAATTATTTACTTTCAAATAAGTACAATATTTCCTAATAACTCGGTAGTACAAATTTTCCGTATCTGCATATTGTGTATCCTACCTCTACCTTTAATAAAAATAAGTTTTTCCTTTTTTTCATTCTTTTTTTCGAGGGAGCCACTGAATATAGGTAGCATAACAATTTTACACTGGCTGTTTTTCTTTGACAAAATTCTTTCGCCATTGTATTTCCAGTGAGGCACAAATTTACTACATTCTGACATTATATACTACAGTTACAAAAATGTACTACATGCCAAAAAAATTGTTATACAAATCTGCACAGTAATTGTAAATATAAAACTTCTAAAAGCATCCGTTTTAAAACACTTTACAATTGCATACACATACTGTACATGTGTACATTGTACATGTAAGAAACAAGACATTTTATTTGACAAAGATTGCAAAATACTAAAAATAGGACCTAATTTTGTTTCCCTTTGCATACAAAACCAGCCAGGAAATGGACACTTCGGGCATTTTCCTGACATAAAGGTCACAATATTGAGGATGTTTCTTCTGTGCTTGCAAACACACTGCCTTTTAAGCAAGCATACCACCGAAAGAAAACGATAACGCTTATAATGACGACAGGACGATTTAAAAAAGTGGTCACCAGAGTTCAGGATTTCACTCTTGACAAAAAACTGTTGGTCATAATGTGAAGGACAGTGTCGCATGCACTTAAAGGTAGAATACACCGTTAGTAATTGCTGGAATTACCAGGAATGGGTAGATTTAGGGGGGAGGATTGTATTTTATATTAAATATCGTTTGACTGACCTGTCCAAAATTGTACAATCATGGATGCCGAGAAAATTGCAAGAAAAATGGCATTTGTTTTCAACCGTTTCAACCGTTTTCAAAAGTTTTTGGTGTTTTCTCTGCAATCGCCGGAAGGCGATCGCGATTTTATTTTTATAATCCAAGCAAAAATAAATTAAAATGTTACATGAAGCAGGAATAAAAATTAGAAAAAACAAGTCATTGAATAGCCACCAATAAAAGATGTGTCTCAGTATAAATACTACTGTACGGTTTCACACTAACCCCCACGGAATATTCTGAGAGCACCCTGCCAAATGCAACAGAATGCAACACAGCTGAAATAGAACCCTGCTAAAATGCAACAACATTTAACAGTGGATTCTGTTGCATTGTGTAGAGTTACATGTATGCTGGTATAATGACCATCAAGCCTGCTACATGTATGTAAGTGCCACAAAATGCATAATACCAGGAGAAATGTGTTGCCTGCTAAATGCAACAACTTGCAACAACTTTTTACCATATCGGTGCATTCTGTTGCGTTTGGCAGGGTTAGGGTTAATACGGTACCCAAAACCTTTTGAGAAATACTGCAACAAGTTTCTGAGTTGAAAAAATTGATTTGATTCTAACGAATGTAATACTTCTTTCAACTTTTGCATGCAGCTGCATCAACTATATATCTAGGACTGGGGTCATTTGAGGCCAACATGGGTCGGACATCATACCAAACTCAATATGGGCCCCTCTTGTAATAATTCTGAAACTTTATACAGTAACAAAATTAACAGCTCACATAAATCTGCCATGTCAATATTATGGTTGTCACTAAGCTCACACCAACAATGGAGGGCTGGGAAAGCTTGAGGCCATTGGAGGAAATTGGCTTTTAGAAGTCGCATTTTGTCTGGGAGGAAAAAAGAAACGCTCTTCAAAGGTGTATGTCTTTAGGTTGAGTTGAAATATACATTTTTTTTTATATTAAATTGGAAATTTGAGTAAACTAGTTCTGTAGGTCAGTGCTTTGTCTGTCTATAACAAAAACATGGTTTTCCACAAGTATACTGGGACAATGTAGGGAATATTGGCTCTTTTGTTAGAAGGGCTCAATTTTAAGTGGGGCAGTAAAAAAAAAATGGAATTTTACTGGTAATACGACTCTTGTAATACCATAACACCCCCAGGCAATGGCTCTAGACATAATGTTTGTAAAAGCTTTGTACAATAGTAAAATCACACCATTTTTTTTTCAGCACACCTTTAAAAGAGCACTAAATTTAATAAAAACTGTATTGCTGATTTTGTTCTTTTTATGGCACTTGTTGTGCCAAAAAAGGAACAAAATCAACAATACAATTTTATGTTAGTAGTAAAAATAAATAAATAAGCACAACCCTGAAGTCCAACAAATGTCTCCATTTATTACAAACCGTTATGTTTTCAGATTAACATATAGATACAATTTCAATGCAAAACAAAATTTATAGCACCTTTCGAATGACAATATATTTCACAATATAAAAAATAAGCATGTAGATCCTTTGAATTACGTACATACTTGTACAAACCAAAGTGTTAATATATGCACATTGATGAACAGAAGAGTGTTTGGATAGTAAACTGACAAATCCCAATCCACACACGCTTTTGACAAGTACTTTATTTCAACAGCATTTAAAATATACAAAAACAATCTACAGAGAAAATATAATTTGTGCCAAGCTCTATAAATAATTCATTAAAAATATGCCAGCGGTAAGTAATTAATAATTGGTACTGGATCTCAGGGGGAAGAGAATAAAACTACAAAATCCACGACAAACAAAAAAGAGCTTCAATTTATTTTTTAATAGGATTTCATTCTTTAAAAACGAACCACGGTATGAAAATATTCATCAATTAGATGTAATCGAAGCTTTTGTTGAGTTTTAGAGTCAGAAATTAGCCCTTAGGCCCAGCTCTTTGTTACAGGCTAGGCTTTCGAGGCAGGGATTTTTTAGGCTGTCGCTAATCTTGTTAGTAAATCTCCCAACCCCCCCAAAAAAATAGAAGAGGTGTAGCATCTCAGGGTATTAAAATATTGCGTTTGTCTTTTTACAGTTCCCAGATCAACAAAAGACCGGGGTATCTGATTTTGTTGGCCTTAGGGTGATAGTTTGATTATCCGTGAATATTTTTGCAAAAAAGTAATTCATGTTGTGTGCCCAACAGCCTAAAATATGGAAGAGGATATTGTAGGTCCTTTTCGTTTAAATGTCATCACCATTAATACTAACTCCCTTGGGTGTGCGAACATTCTTACTGGAAATGGTAGATTTAGCACCATTAGGGTTAACGATGCGTGAACAAAAACAAATTAGACCCTCTTAACTCATTTGAAAAAACAAATTGCCTCAAATTTGGAGAGTTACAGAGTTGGGAAAACAATCCTTCAACCCATTCTATTAATTGTGCCCTTTAAGCAAAGATTACCCATAAAACTGTAAGTGTAAAGGGCGGGTAGGATTCAGTTTGTAGTATTACTACGAGAATTCTTTTTGATACACCAGACCCATTGACAAACTTGTCAAAACTACTCTAGTTGTACCAACGCAAGTGCTACTCGAAAAGTCAACTCAAAACTTGAAAAAAAGAAACCCTCGCCTAAACTTCAATTTACATCTTAAATGTACCGGTACAGACTTCTGTACTTAGACTCCTCGTAACAAAGATCCTGACGATATTGGAATATTTTTGAGGGGATGGATGAATGGCAAACAAAAAGTGTTGGTTGATTTTGGAGGATGCATTGCGTCAAGCTTGTAGGCTGTACCCAGCATACTTTAAATTCCTGCATCAATCATATTGTCCCCGAGTGTCATCAGCACTGCCTTTAGGTGAAAGATTTTGAAGGATTGAGGCACTGGTTACCCCTACACTGAACAAATTAAAACAATTACGGATGGTTTTGGAGGATTGAGAAAGAATCAAATTTTTTGATGTTGGCAATTGGAGAATTGTGCAGGATTTAGGATGGTTCCAAGCCAAAAGGGGCTAGGATTGGAGTGGGGTTAGGATTAATCTATTAGAACATTTACATCCATGACCTTGTCGATTGTTAAAGATATTTTTAAGCTCGGTTAAGACCTGCGGCTGCCTACAATTTGTCATCAATATACACCACATCAAACTAATCCCAAAAATCGATAAATGTCAATCTTTAGGTTTAGGTACACACATACATGTATGCTACCTGCCATAGCTTTACGTATACATGTACATACATTCGCATTTTTTTATCACTGTGGAGACATGGCTTTGTTCTCATGTACAAAATGGTTAGAAAGTCGAGCACGTTTTTCAAAATGCTCCCATTTTAACCATAATTTTTTTCCTGGGTTGAAATTTTGATCAAATATACCCTATATTATACCCTAACCCAAACACTAACCCTAACCCACATCCTAATCCTAGTTTTTGAGTAATTTAAGTAAAATCCAAAAATCTAATTCGTGAAATTCCCAATGGAGACCTATTCATCTATAGAAATTTACCCTCCGGAGACGTTTTGTCTCCATTGTACACATTGTGTTCATGTCTCCAGAGGGTACCGTATTTCGCACCACACATACATGTATGCTACCTGCCATAGCTTTACACATGTACCTGTGTAACGATGTACATTTTGTACACTGCATGAATGATCAAAGATAAGTTAAGAGAAAAAAATTCCAAGACGGCGGAAATTTTTCTGAATGAACACATTGACCACGACCGACCGACCGACGAAGGGACAAAAAAAGAGGGGAAGACCTGTTTTATTGATAAGCTGAGCAACTACGACAGTGAGTGAATGCCCCGAATAAACCGGGCTAGACAAAATCGCGCCGGCAGTCTCGTGGAGGGAGATTGCATGGGAAGGCCAATGAACCGAGCGAAATGCGGGCCAATAACAGGTACTAGTAAGCGGAAAATCCAATAACCAATATCTGACGAGTGCCGTCGACCGAGTGTTCTACAACTCGGATAAGACGGATTTCATTTGCGCGGCTAGTTTGAGATGTTAGTACATGTGCAGAGTCTAGATTGGGCTGCGAGTAAATCAGCAAAAATGCATTTCTTGATTTGTAGATTAAATTTTAATTGTGGTTTATTTGAAAATGGGTCAACAGTGAAATGACCAGGAAATTTCCTGAAAATACTGTGGTATTCTAAAGATAATCTCAATAAAATAAAACAAATTTAAAATAAAATTTTAGTAAAATTTTAAAATCTTAATAAATTTTAATAATGTAGGGTAACTAAAATATGTGATCCACCTCTTATCCCATCAACAGATAGTAACTAAAAATCATATTTCATTCCAATGGAATATTTCTTGTGATTTTATTGTATTTTTAAATTTCCAAATTTGTGTTTGAAATAATTATATTCTACAATAATCAGTAAACTATAAAAAATACAGCAAACGAGGCTAATAATTCCTAATATTACTGATGTCCAACACCAAACTAATTAACCCTGCTCCAGAAAAAGCAGGCAGGTTTAGGCAAAATGAAGTCGATCTGCTTGTTGCACTCTACAGATTAAATGTACAGTGCCTTTTTCCTGTCCTTTTAACCCATTTAATTAGCCTAAACTATAGCCGCACCAAAAACTACCCCATCTAAGACTGATGGTTTTATCAAGTCCTAATGTGGCCGTCCATTAGCAGCTGAGCGTGTCCTCTGTTACGAAGAATCTCCAAGTTTCTATCAGGTGATGGCTAGAAGGTTAGGCTTCTGTTTAGCTGATCAGTGTTTTTTTAGGTGTGGGTCGATCAATCAGAGGGTGCGACAACTCTCAAAGAGGCTTGATTCTTGACTTCGCCAGTTTGCCGCTAGAGTAAAAGCAGGTGTTGTCTTACGGTACGACGACAGAAATGATTGGTGCATGAAATTCAAAAGGAGTTCCCCAATTTACATAATTAATGTATTCTTGCACTCAACATTGTAGCTCTCTGCTTTAACCACTGCAAAGTTTTTCAGGAATTCGAAACGGATGACGGATAATAAACACGTCACGAGCAAGGCCGGAAATATCTGTCAGCGACTATGCTCGCAGCGAGGGAGGCCAGAAATATCAGGGCGTGCTACCCACACATGCCGGTTTGTACCTGTCTCGAGGTCAGGGTTCGTGAAGAACAGCCCTGCACTTGGGCCCGGTCAATGTCAAAATAATCCCGGCGCGAAATAAGCAAGACCTTACTAATCAATACTGATGTTCATTAGAACAGCATGCACATGAGACAACAGGAGTCATAAACCATCCAATTTTAGTCAAGCCGGACTTGCAAGACCATGTCCCCTATAATCCATCAAAATATTTGGATGGAGTTTGGAAGGTGTTTTTAAGGTCTGCCTTTGTGAGTAATACTCACAGCATTCACGAGGGGTTTGCCTTGCAGCCCTAAGGTAGAGTAAAGAAGGAGGGTTTTGAATCCAAGTATTTAATAATAATAATAATAATGCTAGTTCTTATATAGCGCTTTTAGACTCCCACAATGTGGGTGTATCAAAGCGCTTTATTATTACCCCGGTCATTGGGCCCATGAAACATTCCAAATACTATCTCAGCTCCCTGGGGAGTATACAGCTCGATGCTGCCATTTCGGCGCAAAGCAGCTAAATCAACCACAATAACCATCTCTGCCCTTACAGGTACCCATTTACTCCTGGGTGGAGAGAAGCAATGAGTGACAAAGTGCCTTGCCCAAGGGCACACGCACCATAGTCCCAGGCCGGACTCGAACCCACAACCTGCAGCTTTACCTACAGATTACAAATTCAATACTCCAGACCACGAGACCACGGCACTCCCCACGATATTTCAAGATCTGTTACCAAAGATCGCGTAAGGTCACAAAGCCTTTAGCGCGATGATTTGCAAGTAAAAGTTTACTTCAGATTCTATGAATCATCATGAATTTAAGCCATGGGAGCACAGACTGCCACAAAAAACCGCCATAATGCATGTATGCACATAATTCATTCACCAGAACAAAGACGTAGGGGAAAAAAATCGAGCATTATTCTTTGTGTTCGACTTCTCGCGAGTGTAAGTTTCTTCGGTGGATTTTTCGGGTAACACACACAGTATGACAAAAACGTAAGTGGTACTCGAAGTACATGAGTCATCACGGCCGTGTGCGGATAGAAGTCAGGAGAGGCATGGTATCGGTGCAATTCAGCACTTGTTTTACCTTCGGGGCAGGGCTCTCAGAACGCTAAAATGTTCTCGCAACCGGGGCAAGAATTCTTCTCGATTCAAGAAACAACGGCAGCCGGCTTGCATTTTCTCTTTGAAATGATTGTTGATAGTTTAAGAGGTAGAGCATAAGTGCTTGAAGGATTGCCTCAGCTTTAAAGTAACGGGCACTCGTGGCCATACAAAGCGTAGGCCTAAAGTACCAATATTATAGGCCTGATTATGCAACAGATACCAGGGCACAGAAGGATCGAAAATGCATGTAAATGGAAAGGCAGTTAATATGTGAGAACAAAACATAACAGTGCAGAGTTAGCAGAGACAAATGGCAAGCAAAGCTGAAACGGAAATTTCTCCAAGTTAAAATGTTGTCATCCTGTAGCAACTAACTTTCAAATAATTTGTTTCTTTTATCAAACATTTCACTTCAGCAGCTTAACGATAAGAAAACGTCTGCTTAGCAAGGTTCTGCCCTTACTAGAAGGAATATTAATGTAGAAAGAAATCAATGGTAATTGGCCGGCCCAGCCGTTGAAAAGTGGTTTACTGTTCCCGCTCGTAATTAGGTTAACGCCGGTGCGGTGGGTCCAGATGTGCCTGGATTGGGCATTCATTATTGGTTGGATTTAGAGGAAAATGCAACTCACGTTTTTTTCCACCGCGGCATATTCACACTCAAAGAAAGAAAGTCTTCTTTTTTTTTTGGGGGGGGGGGGGGGGGGGGGGGTGGGGGGGTTACAGTGTGTTATCGAAATGACATAACACCAACAGTGCCCTTAGTTGTCCAGAAAAGGATGAACATTTTGACATTTTTAAGGACTCGAGGTGAGCTTTTCAACAAAATAAACCCATTAGGGAACTCAAATAGTTTCTATACTTTAAGATGATTAGAAAGTTGCAGAAAATATGTTCCCAAGAAAAATTCATATCATGTATGCATACCGGTATGTACAAGTATTATGTACAAGTTTATTGTCAGTCGGACACTGACAACCAAGCAATTCAAAATTGAATTCAAGCACCCTGAAAACACCTTTCTATAATTAGATTCGGAAGGAGGGAGAGGGGGAGGGGAGGCGAGGCTGGTAATTAACTTGCTATAGAATATGAGTAGTAGGCTTGTTGTATTAACTGTAGCGTGCACCGAACGATTTCCTGCTAAACATCTGGTAATATTGAACACAGTCGAGTGTGAAAAGCTGTTTCGGCCGGCATTTTATAATTATGCCCATTTGCACTTTGATACATCTGCGCACACATTTAGACATGTTTTATTCATCACGTATACATGATAGAAGAAATGCTGCAAGCTCTTTTCATACAGTTCCGGAATAAACTATCTGCAAAAATATATAAGTTTACCCTACAGTGCTTAAACCGCCATTCATAAATACCTGGGACAGTTTAGGCATTCCTATTGGTCGAGAGCCCGTCACGTGGCCGGTATTAAACGGACGATAAAGACATGGCTAGAAGTGTTTAAAACCAGTTGGCAACAAAAGTAGCCACTGCACATGGACAACTCAATGGACATCCTTCTCCGGGCACTTCACTGCTGCGCAGACCATTGTTCTTATCTATTTTGAACCATTCGGGTGCAAAATCCTGTTTTCCTCCAAATATGACGAATTTAAGAAAAAAAAGTCTTCCACTTTTTAAAAATATTCCATAAGTCGTGCACAAACGCGGTCGCGTCACGTTCGTTCTTTTCCCTTTGAAAAAAAACACGCGCGCGTACGCCATTTAGACGCGGAGGCCTATCCAGTCTATATAATGGAGATCAATGGTAAATACGCTTTATTGCATGTATTGTGACGTAGAGCGACAGAGGCGGAAACATGTCATTTGACAGTGGCCCGTGAACATGGATAGGGGAAAACACACAGAATGGCGAAACACCAAAATTTACTTGCGACAATTTTCCGTGATTTTCGGGGCTTTTTGGCTGAATTTTACAAAAAAGGTATTTATGAATGGGAATAAATGTGTGTTCGGTCGGTATTAATCACTCTGTTTAATACCGCTTGGAGTCTGGGTGCTGATAATTACCCTCGCCTTCGGCTCGGGTAATTATCAGCACCCAGACTCCAAGCGGTATTAAACAGAGTGATTAAAACCTCTCGAACACACATTTATTCCCTTACTCTAAAACACCTGACCTAATATGTGACCTGTCATCACAAAATGAGTGTAAAGTCGGCAAAATCAAAAATTGAGATGTGGGTATTTCTAAATTCTGTGGAAACAGAGCTTTCCAATGGTATATAACACTTGGAGGTTTGATACTCAATATTTGTTTTATTTTTATTTTCTAGTCTGGAGTCTTAATACAGAGATTATGAAAAACGGGCATTTCTTGCGAGAAATTGTGTGAACGCGCAAAGAAAGGCAATAGTCAAAATTGTCTCAAAAACTTTTTTTCTTTTTTCTGATCGTCCTGAAAAATTGGGAATTGATTGTTGGGGATTTAGTCCTCAAAAAAACAATAATCTCAAAATCGACCACCCCTTCAAATTTTGACTTTGACTGGCCGTAGTGGGAAATCATTCCGTGCGACTTTACGCTCATTTTGTGATGACAGGTCATAGGCAACATCCTTTACTCCAACATCAGGAACACTGCATACAAACCAATAAGGATGGTTTGAGATCTAGACTGGTTCCCTGGCCACCCTCTATTTCCAATGTCTGCAATATAATAGAAGGTCTGGGACCAGACATGTAAATGAACTGTAGTCCACAACCAGCGTGTTCGATTACTCACTCGCCATTACTCGTGCCTCTAAATCGGAGAACGGTTGTACCGGTACATATGCGACACAGTACATGAGAGTAAACGAACGATCTCGGGTCACTCACACAACGAGTGACGTTCATACGTAAATATGCGGCAACATGCAAGAATTATGTATTTTCCTTCCTTAAAAACTCTCAAAAACTATTCATGTCGCCGCATCGTCAAAACTAATTTTGATAGATAAATTCCTTTTTGAATTTTCCCATTGCTGGCGCATTGCAGCCATGTTTTATCATGGCCTTATGGGATACTTTTTCAAGTAACCGGCTCGGCGGGTCACGTGAGCGTCAAATCGAACGGTGTCACACTTACCCGAGTAGGCGCAGGGGAAGTAATCAAACACGGTAAAGAAAACAGTATGGAGCAAGTTTGGGTGCTGCTGAACTACATGTAGTCCCCTTTTGTCGATTCCCGATTCAACATCACGCATGCGTGGTCTGCTTTTCACTCGAACGCACCCAGTCAATCGAATACGTCAAGTCTAGTTTGTGAGCAGACGACAAGCCTTAATTCACGTTGTTAACGAAGCAAAATTAATGTTGAGACACGCCATATATCATTATTGAACATTATTTATTTCTATTTTTTTTCTCCAATTAATTTAGTGCAATAAATAGTTGATTGTCTTATTGCAAATAGTTATTATCATTGGAGAAATTGATCGTAAACCTTTGCAAAACTTGCCCCAGTTTTAATACCTTTCCTCCATAGAGTGATTCTAGAGTGACCAGAGAACCCATTTTGGGGGGCTAGGTTAATCCAGTCCGGCCAGTTGGACTACAGGTAGTCAAACCATGCAGCGTTCGAGTGACAACTACATGTACCGTAGTTTGACTATAACGGCCAAGTCTAGTTGCCCTAACTGATCTTGATCATGAATGGATAAAAGTTATGCACATCTTCAAACACAACTGAATGTAATCAACTTTTTTTATAATACAACATTCCTTGAGGGTTTTCAAAACAAGGGGGGGGGGGGCACACTCCAAACTGTGAGCACCACCGCTTGGCTGAGACTGGGGTCAACGCTTCATTTAATTGCATCATAAAAAAAAATTAAAAGTAGCAAAAAATCCAATTCGTAATATTAAACCAGGCTTTTTAGGAGCGTTTATCAGTAAATCGTGACCAGCTCACGAGTTGAGATGACTGGCTTCACACTTGCTCTAGGGGCTACTTAACCCAATAACCCCGATTGTAAGATCCTCGGTTGTCCAGCCAAATTTTCTTTCTTTCTTTTGCACATGAACCTGCAATTGTTGCACTTTTTATTCTATTTAATCATTCTTTAACCTAAGGTCACCTATCACGTTTAATTTGGATGTAAAGCAGGTGTGAAATATTGCCGGGATGCACATGAGGGATTAAAAACGGCGGGTGTTTTAAAGCAGCCCTGACATGCCTTGTGGCGTCTCTTGTGTGCAAGAGAGATCAGTTTTCGGGGTACTACCGGTAGATACGTCTTTCTCACAAGGGCTATGCTACTGCACTTTTTAGACATCAGCAATTTTTTTTTTTCGCATGCAAGAACAAAACATTAAAGGGATCGTATATGTTTGGTAATTACTCCAAAAATTAATGGCAATAAAAACTTACTTGGTAAGAAGTAGGGCAGCTTTGGATAATATAATGCGTTTTTAGAAACTTTTCACTTTGAAGTACTGCGGTTATGGGAAAAGATATCACTAATTTTTATCCCCAAAAATTTGAATCTGAGAAGCGTTACTGCAGTGACGTTTCTCAGAGTGTGTATCCCAATGCAGATTATTATTCTTGCGTGGACATAACCGCTTCAGATTTTCGGCAATATCTCAAAATCGCTACCACCTTTTGAAATGAAATTTTTACAGGTTAGTTTTTTTGTATATATCTATAACTATATAAGATTGAAACAAACAGTGGGTTCCAATTACCAAACGTATACGATCCCTTTAAATGCAAAGGGTTTGTCTTCTCAAAAAAAGAAGCAAATATTACTGCACTTTCTTTGCAATTATTAAAAAAACTATATGCCCACGTGCAAATGTTGTTTACTCGTAACCAAATTTTCCACTTGAAATTGTTTACAGTTAGGTAAAAATGTACGTCTTTGGCTCGAAGTCGTGATAGTCGTGTCCGCCACAAGTCCTTTCGCAAATCCTTTCATAAGTCCAATATAGACAATTGACAAATGAATGCTTTTGTAACAGTTCATGTGAATAGATAGTAAAACTTGACTTGAGACTCAAGGACTTGTGATGGTCTTGTGATAAACTTGCAGGGGCTTGCAACGAATCACAGGGAATCACAGGGACTTACCGGAAAGGGACTCAACTACACATAAATATAGTAATACATTTTGCATGCATACTTTATGTAGAGTATCTTACTACTGAAGAGAAATGTACAATTCAATTTGCAGATTAATTTGTAACTTCTCGCAAGGAAATGAAAAAAAAGAAGGCAGCACACAACAGCCATCCCCCAAATTCACTAATTGATTGTGGGGTACAAAAACGAAGTGGTATGCAAACCACTGGGGGATTCACACCCCTCCTGCCTTGGGGCAATGTGAGACGCGCGGTGCGCCGCCGACCGAAATTTAGCGAGCACGACGGCCCCATGGAAACCTACAGTGTGGTGAAGCAGTTAACCAGGATTTACATTATGTAATTAGGTCAGACTTGCAACTGATTGAAATTCGCTAATTGACCACAACAAAAAATAGTATATGCACCACAGGGGGGTGTGAACCCTGCCCCGCCTCAGGCAAACGCAAAACCTGTGCTCCGTTAAACTGAAATACAGCATGCAGGCAGACCTAATGGAAATCTACTGTGTGGTGAAGCAACGACAAGCGTTTTATATTCCGTAATGAGGTCAGTTGATTGCCTGTAAGGATATGAAGCACACACCTTACGCTGGGGCCTGGCCAGCTATAGGGGTTGATGATTGACGAGCCAGCGTGGTTTAACAGGTCTGGGACCTGCGACAGAGATTTGCGACAGAGATGAAATTAGTAGTAGTGATAGTACCATCTTTTTACCTGTCCATCACTTAACCATTTAGATGCAGTGGGTTAATGAATACCGCTGAAGTGGTTTTTTTTAATATTCTAAAAAGGAAGGATACACTATTGGTAATTACTTGAATTATCATAAATGGGTGGATTTAGGGGGGGGGGGGGGTGTATTTTACACTAAATATCATTAACAAGATATTTCTTAATAATTCGGTAGTAAATTTGTTTGATATCTGCAAATGGTGTATCCTACCTTTAGGAGACCTTTATGTCAGGGTGTGTGTAAATGTTGCTTTTATAGTGATGCATACGTTACACTTTGTATTATTACGCACACAGGTGTCAAATTTTTTGTGTTCCTATTATTATTTTTCGCCCTTTGCCGATGTATTTCTTTTTTAGATTAACAATTAACCCTATACAACAAAAACAGGTCCGATATTCATAAAAGCCTGCTAAGCCTAGAATTGGCTGCTAAAATGGCGCCTAGTTGACAGCTAAGCCTAGTTGGAAGCCAAGTGATATTCAGAAAACTTTGCTATTAAAACTTAGTTAGTTGGTTGCTAAGTTGGCTGCTAACGTTAGAGTTGATCTAGGGTGTCTCTAAGTCACTAGCTGGCAACTTGCCTGATGTCCCAGCTGAGTGCTTAAAATTTCTAGCTGTCAACCAGCTGGTAACATTCTTAGCAAGGTAGTATTATACAAAATGAGTTGGTAACCACGAGCAGCAAACTACGGATTTAGCAAACTGCTAAGGCCTAGTTGGCTGCCACGTTAGCAGGTTTTTATGAATATCGCTATCGGCCCTGTTTTTTTTATTCTACCAAACTAGAGTGCCTTTTCAAAAATTGCCCGGTACCCTTCCGCACAATTTACCAGGCAAACTCTTCCTTTCAATCCACCATGCCCAGCCTCAGGAAGACCAATTTACTCCTCAAATGGATCCGGATTTACTCCAACGTTAAAATCCTCAATAGTTAACAGGTCGCAGGTGTGCAATGCATCATGGTTCGTGCCTCCAGCTCCTTTATCCCGATAGAATTTGTTTCCATTCATGGAAATAAATACTCTCTTAATCTTTGACATCGGAAACCTCTTGGGATTTTCGGAACATGAGCGTTTCAATGAACCTATAATTTTCCCGATAATAAAATTCTGGTATAAACTTCCACCTTTTTTCTTTTTTTTCCCTCTCTCTCTCTCTAATTTTTTTTCTGTAAGTAAAGCAAGAGTTGTTTTTCTATACATTTTCCATTCGGTAAGAATTATCTTGAATAGTGTGATATTATGCTTGGGGCTTCTTTTGGCGACTCTTGTTTACGAGGAAGAAGACAGGGTTGATGGATACAGGAATTTACAAATTTTTCCATTTTGCTCAGCCTTATCTATCATTACTATTTCGAAAAATGTCTGGGTACATCACGCTTTGTTGGGAGGGGGTGGGGGGGGGGGGGGGTGGTAAAAGTGGCCTTCGGTCGACCAGCGTTTTGTTCGCGCCACGATAGAACCATCCATAGGTCACAAAACTGAGAAATCGTATGATTCTTGTGTAACAACTGGCATCCCAATGCAAAATAATCGCAACCATGGTCATGTCACTCACGACTCGTGTCACGACGCTACTATCCATGACAATTCCCGACGTTTGCCTGCATTAATTATATGTACATGGTAATTGCTTGATTTCTCAGAAATAAGTGAATCTGGGGGGTTGTATATTTTAGTAAATATCGTTTAACTGACCTGTCCAAAGTTTTACAATCATGGCCGCTAGAAAAGCATCATGTTTTTTCACGATAGCCGTTCGCCAATCGCCGTCCAGCAATATAATTTTTTTTATAAAACTCAATGTTTTGGAACAATTACAGAATATCTAGCGTAATTATTTAGCTGGATGCCTAGAATCATTAATTACTTTCAGATAAGTAAGATACTTCTTAATAATCCGGTAGTAAATATTTTTCAATATCTGCAAATGGCGTATCTTACTTTAAAGTCTAAACGGTTTCTCAAAATTGCAAGGGCCTACCTTTACAAATACACACTGCATAGAGTATGGATGACGCCAAAATATTTAGCCATACCAGGTATTAAATTCAGTCATGGTAGGATCATTACCATCAAAAATTCTCCAAGGAGAATAGATGGCTGTTGCTTGGGGGGTTCGAGTTTCACTTTGGTCAAGGCTAGAAAGTCATAAAAGATGCAGAAGGCTTTGTAGGGTGTGTATCCTTTGTCCAATCAAGCGTTGCTAGGGAAATTGATGGTTTTTATCACCATGGTGAAACCATTAGTGCTGCACTTATAATGTATTAGTAATAAACATGGTAAACATGTGCTTGGGCCACCGAGCGTGTGCTGTGTGGAAAAACTATTATTTTGAGGACACATCTGTGTTTTTGAGAAAACTTAATTTTTCACTCCAGAGACAATACAAAATCCCAGCCTTCAACATGTATGAATGAAAAAAATGCCAAATTTATTCTCCATCTGTCAGGCAGATATGATAGAATTGTTAACTTGATGATATAAAAGCAGGAAATTTGGCACACAGTCTTAGTATGTAATGAGAAATAAATATTTTGGTAGAGGGTCATCGCAGTTAGACAATTTATTGTTATTCTACCTACATTTGTTTTAAAATCAAATCTGTGATGGCCTATATATTATAGCCAAATATCTTTCTTGTGGCATACTACCAAATTTCATGTTTTTACATTTGATTGAAGAATGTTTGTATCTGCCTGAATACGTGGAAGGATTACCGGTACATCTCATGCAGACTGAAATTTTCAGCTTTTTCTGTTCAAACGACTCTCAGAATCCATCAACACACTTAGGCCTAACTCAACTTGTGGTTGAGAAAAACTGCCCGTGCTCCAGCAATTTTTGGCACCAAACATCAATTTGCATCCGTTAAAAAAAAAATTGAATAAAAAACTTTAAAAAATGAGAAATGGTTGTCAAAACTGTCTTGTCCTTAACATGCCCCAAGGCCTCAGAAAATGAGTCTATGTACTCTCAACATTTGTGATGGATGACAAATTTAACGACACTGTCATTAGGCATTAAGCATACAACACATACTGTACATGTGACGGATGATACTGCACTTATAGACATGCATTTTTCTATTTCAAGAACCACTCATCCCCATCATAAGTAAGAGCCTTTGGTGGATGAAGTTACCAGTTTGCCGAAGGAAAACAAGGTTTTTTTAAAAGGTCCATCGAGTGCAACATCCTACGAGTCTGACACCAGTTGCACTTTGGGTTGATGGTCACCGGCTGCCTGGGCGCCAGTGATGACATCTAAGATGATACTAAACCCACCGATCACTGAGATACGGACAGGGACTAAATGAGGCGGAAGAGTGCTTGATAAACGGCAGATCTGACAGATGGACGACTTGTCGGCCGTATACTTCAAAATCGCCGGGAGGTGCGTTACGTCCGGTACAATGGCCGCGCGAAGATGTACTCGGACCTGGTTTGTCATATTGTCATATTCAATTTCAAAAAAATGCACATTCCTTGTCAGAATTTTGTGATAAAATATGGAGAGCAAGTGTCCGCATCAGCTGGTGATGAATTACATTATGAATTTTTTGTTTTATATATGTACAAAAATGCGTAAATTACAGTACGCACTTTGTACATGTATTGAAGATGTTATAGTTATACAAGGTTGAGTGAAGCAGGGTTCAAACCTGCGACCTCCAGAACACTGTACCGGCTATCTACCAACTGAGCTGTCTAACCCTAAAGATGTTTTTGCTTTTCTTGTTTTGTTTTCTACGTGTAGATGCTGATAATATTTGCTTACAAGAATATTCATCACGTCTGTGACTCCATTGGAATTTGAAAAGGCAAAAATATGCAGTCACAATTTTATATTTTGTTAAACAGGACAAATGTTTGTTGGTTCTAATTTCTCCCCCACATCACTCCCCCACATCACCCCCCCACATCACCCCCCACATCACCCCCCTCCCACCCCCACCCCCCCCCCCCCCCTCCCACACCCACCTGCCACAATCCCCCTCTTCCTCCCCCCCCCCTCCCCCCCCCCCCCTAAAAAAAAGTATAGTACTGTACTTCCAAAATGTACGTGTTTAGCTAAAAATAGAAGTGTAATTTATGCAATGCAGCGCAAGCTCATGAAATTTTAAACCGCGTGCATCCTTTGCGGGCTCAAAGCATTCTACACACTCTCATGAATGGTTTATAACCCACTAGGGGGTAAAACAGGTAAAATACGAGACACCCACACTTGCCAATTTAATTTCAGCGCAGAAGATTATCTCATCAATAATGCACTGACCGCTCAATTTCACCTCCAAAATACTTTCCCGATCCAACATTGCCCCCTTTCGGGGGTAACATACGCTCTTAATAACTAATCATCTATGGGCATTAGCAGTGTATCCCACCAAAATAAAATAAATAAAGAGGCGCAATATAAGCCTTGATGGTTGGTGTGAATTATTCATTCAGTGAAAGGATATACTAAAGAGCAGAAAAGCCATTTGTTTTTTTACGATGGGCTGAACATGTTCAAGTAATTATCATCTACGGCTAATTTTCCCTTTCTCTTAATGTTTTCCATCTGTCTGCGCCTCTAGTTTCAAATTTCTCTAAGGGAATGCGTCACAAGATTGCGAGAAAAAAAAAGATATCACGGTCCAGGAAGATTTCTCCACAGTCAATTCATCCAAGAATGTGCAATTTTGTTTTTGTTTTTCTTTTTCGTTTTGGTTTATTAACACCGACTCTCTGGGGTGGGTGAAAATTCTTTCTTATTAGGGTTAAGGAAAAACTATGGCTCGATTGCTTTTGAGCAATCTGAAAATACCTGCCAGCATCCTGGCAATTTAAAACTGGATAAGCATTGGAATGACTTAATAATAATAATTCTGGTGCTTATATAGCGCTTGATGGTGCTACCCTAGAGGTCGTTGAGGAGTTTAAATATCTCGGCGCCCTCATAGGATCGACTGAAAGTGAGATGAGAATGAGGAGAGCTTTGGCATGGAAGGCCCTCCATGGCATGAATCGAATATGGAGATCTAGTCTCACTGACAACATCAAGAGACGTCTATTCGTAGCCACAATTGAGTCGGTACTTCTGTATGGAGCCGGGACTTGGACGATGACAGCCAAGCAAGAGAGAGCACTAGACGGCGTCTACACACGAATGCTACGGATGGCACTCAACATCAGTTTGGAAGACCGTGTGCCTAACATCCAGCTCTACGATGCCCTGCCTAGAGTCTCTGCCAGGGTCAGAGAGCGGAGGATGAGGCTGGCAGGCCACTGTGTGCGTCATCCAGAGCTAGCTGTGAGCCCTCTAATACTATGGGAACCTGTTGATGGAGCTAGGAGCAGAGGCAGAAGGAGACTCTCATTTGTCGACCAGTTGAAGAAGGACGCAGCACAACAAGAAACCACTGAACTGAGGACTCTGATGCTGGACCGGGATGTGTGGGAGGCGACCATCGGATGCTCCAGAGAAGGCATCGGCTGAAGATGACCTCTCGCCTACTACTACTACTACTACTACTATAGCGCTTACTATCGTATACAACAATATCAAAGCGCTTTACAAACCACCTGGTACATGTAGCTGTTTATAGGGGCTTAATCGGCCTCGACCCTCACAGGTACCCATTTATACTCCTACATGTAGGTGGAGAGAGACAACTGTAGTTAGGTTTCTTGCCCAGGGGCACAAACACCATGTCCCTGGCAGGGTTCGAACCCACGCACCATCGGACATGACATCGTACACTGTAACCACGACATTTATTCATGTCAATACAAAGGCTTGCCCTCAGTTAAAGATTATTCTTAGTTGTGTAATTTGCATTATACAAAAAATGTGAGTAATTCAATTAATTAGATTCAAATTTTGAATTAGGAACGTCCCACTCCTAATTTGTGGGGGGTCCTAGTTTGCACAATTGAACTGGAGCGCGCAATTGACGCAATGATAAAAACCACTATTTAACAAGGTGTAAAGGCATGCCATGCAAAAAATCTAATTTATTCGTATACAGTACATGATCTTTTAAAATTCGTTTAGAAAAGAAAACCATAAATTTTGACAAAGCTCGGACAACCCAACTTTAAACATATAAAGTGTAAAATTTGGAAACAATGTCATGTTGCAGTATTATTGGTGTGGAATGTATCAGTACATTAGTTTGGATTCAAAATTATTTACATGTCTTCTTAAAAAAAAAAAAAAAAAATCCGTTTTCAAATCAAATTTCGTCCAAAATGATTTTTACAGTTGCAAAACAATTTTCAGTTTTCATTCTACAAACACCGGTACACAGTGTACAGGTCCTGGTATGGAGTGATCAGTATGCCAATCTTACAGGTGCTTCACACAAGCCAAATGTAGGCCAAGCGTAATAACGACCATATCGTGAAACCAATTTCCTATTCCCCCCTCCCCAAATGGGTCAAGCTTTTGCTTCGTGTGTGTTTAAATTGCGGGATCTTGATGAGAAGGCCGTCTGGTAATCCATAGATATATCGTGACACGGCCGCCGAAAGTCTCTATGTCAACAACAAATCACCCCCGTTGTGTTTCCACAATGAATGTGTATGTAGCACACAATGGGGCCGGACTACTTACCCCGGCAATTAACAATTGGGCTGGGAACGGGGCGGATGAGATTGACGCGGCCCTGCTTTCTCCTGCCCCGGGAAACCCAAAACCTCTCGGCAAACAGGTACACTAGTAGGGCTTGCGCTCGCGGTTTTGGCTGCGCACACCGATACGCATAATGCTTACCGAAATTGCCTGCTTTGGTTGGTTGGTTAAGCCTGGGCTTCCACGGTAAATTAAAGTAGACACATATGAAAAACTACCTGAGTGTTGCCCAATTTGCGACCAGGTGCAGAGAGTGCAATTCATTTGGGAGTTGGGCAAGAGAAACTTTTTTTTTCTTAACGGTGCTGTCGTAATACGACGCGGGGGTTTCGTTCAACTGGAGCACAGAATCAAATAAATTGTCTTAATTTCATCGCTGACACGGGCTAAAGGGCTTTCACCTATGTTTGCTAATATGCCCATCTCGTCAATTCTGGTTTAACAGAGCCAATCACATCACCGAGATGAACAGATGGATTTCCTACGAATGATTGAACATCGCCTTAATAGAAGTGATGTATGTTTGTGTGAATGATTTTTGCATCCTACAAAAAAACAAACATTTTACGAACACGCTGCAAATGAGGTATCCAGGCTTATGAGTAATTTATGAGTCATGACTCGGCCTTCACTCAGTGTTGAAGTCATCCAATGTATTTTTTATTATTATTTATGTATTATTTATAAACATATATATACCAGAAAGAAAATTGTTCTCAAGTACCGGTATGATTATTTGCAAAACTCTAATCAAAAATTTTTGAACGGTTGTTACCAATGGTACCAAGTATTAATTTAAACATTGGATGCTGTTCTCTATAAACATGCTTTGTCAGTCTGATCGACTATGAAAAAGCACATTTACAAAATGAAATCATTTTGGGGGAAGGGGAAAACTTGAAAAATGGGGAAGGGGGAGGGGTGCTAGATTTTCCTTTGATGCACTTTTTCTCAATTATTTCCTTTTTCGGGGGGGGGGGGGGGGGGGGGGGGGGTTGAATGTTAATGTGTTAAGCCCAATGCATACTCTGTGCAAACGCGAATGCAAATTTGTGACATCAAATCAAATTTTCGTGCTGCGAATTCACAAAAGTTGAACATATTTTAACTTGGACAAATGTTCGCAGCGAATGCTTTGTGACGTCAAATTCATATCGCATTGGCTTTCGCTTGAAGTACATGTATGAACCGGCCTACATGTATACGAGAACTGTTAACAATTATTATACTTATAAACTTGTACTGCTATCTCAGTGTTCAATGAGAAAAATGAAAACAAATTAAATCTGGAATACTGGAATCTACCAAACCAACTTCCTGCTCCAACGAAACCCACGCAAAGTTGACAATTTGTGGGGTTTCTTTTATTTAAAAAAAATAAATAAATAAATAAAAATTTACAGAAAAAGTGTAACAGTTTGAACGGTCGTTTAACCGTGTAACCGTTGCAGGCTTACTTTCGATAAGAACAGAAAAAAATGAATAAATAGTTTGTTTTCTTTTTAGAAAAGGCATCCTTTTTCGCAAAACTGCACGGCCTGGAACGCAACTTTAACCTTTATCGGATATCTTTTTGCAAGAAACCCAATCTGCTCCTCAACTGTACGCACAGGATGTGTGTCCATCGAGCAAGAAACTGATCATAAAGACTGGTCAACCCTTCACACTGCGTAAACTGCATACACTGTGCCAGTAGCAGCTGCCACATCTAATATGCATGCACCAAAACCCAACACCAACAAACCTTACACTACAAAATGCGCTAAGGAGACATTAACCCTAACTCAGTCCTTAGCATAATTAACTGGGACCGTACCCATTATGGCAAATTCAAACCATTTTCAACTTTGATTCTGGAGGTACATTTTTAATTCTGGAGGTACCGGAACATTTGCACATGTGTAACCCAAAGGACTGTCAGTTTACGAGTACCATAACATTCTAGGGTAACATTTACCAAAAATGATAAATCCACGAAATCTACGAAAATCTATGAGTAATCTACAAACAAATCCAGGAGGACTCCAGATCAACAAATACCGGTAGTGATCTGCCTAAAGTAACCCCCTTAAAAATATGTCTTTTTTTTATTGGTCTATAAATATATCTACTTTTACAGGTAAAAACACCTTCAGGACAACACCTCGAAAATTCCAGATTGCAATATTATTGTAATAGAGTCTGTAATTTAATTTTAATTCTTGTAGTGATTGATTAATTACACATGTATCTAAATTATATTGCACATTTATTTTTAATCATACCATTTTGCTGTGCCTAGTTTTATTTTTGGACTCGCTGTTTTGTCATTAACTTGCACCGCAGTCCTTCATGGGCAAAGACAGATTGTGGTGCACACACTTCCCCTTTTAAGGGTTAAGCGTATTTATGTTTATGGCACTGACAAAAAGGAAATACTTGAGTTTCACTTTCGCACTGAATTAAGCAAATGTTTGATTCAAATAAGCATGTTTATTACACTTACACTCTCCTTAAAATTAGCACAGGCTCCGTTTGCAGAAAAATTGTGTTTTTAGCAGGCCAGAACAACGCATGGGGAAAAGAAAGGGGGGGGGGGGCGGGGGAGGATTGCTTCTTATTATCTGCCAGTCTAGCCAGCCACAGTCAATTTCCGAGTTGGTAGATTCCTTGAGATGTTTCTCACAGCTCTGACAGAGCAATCTTCGTTGGCTGGAAGATGGATGATTGGGGGTTGCTGGCAATGCTGGGGGGATCTAAGGATGGACTTATCAAGGTTTGGGGTTGTAAGAGATCCGGTCTGGCAAAGAACTCCGTTGATGTTGCAAATTCCAAATTGCTGTGGGGAAGATTAACAAATCTTTCCAACAGAGCTATATATGTACAAACGGAAGGCTTTTGTTTTTTCATGCACCAAACGAAAATATTTTCGGAACACTTAGCTGCCCGCTCAAAAATCGTGTCCATTCCTAAAATCAGCATCTTCTGATGTGGGAGTGCATTTCAAGTATTTAGTTTCCACAATTGCTGTAACCAAAGGATGCTTTGCCATGAATCACAGGGGGGAAAAAAGAAAAAAAGGAAGAAAATGACCGTGCATGCGAATGCAAGATCAACGAAAGTACACATCGAGTATCGTCAAACGAAGAAAAAGCAAAACTCTCTACCGGTACGTGTCCATGTGTACTGAGTACTCCCACAGCTGTACAGTGTATGGTTTACACGAGAATCGCAAGACATTATTATCGTTCATGCCCGGCGGAACTTTTGCAAATTACCCCCATTTGCATTTGATCCGCCAACACCACCAAAAAGAGAGCACCTCATCGAATAAAAAATTGCACCCGGAAAAAAAGAGAGGAAATTCTATGTTCCACTCCATCCACTCCATCCCCCGAAAATTGAACGCTGGCTAAGGACAAAGGCATGATGTGTTGAAAACAATGCGATAGGGAAACGTAAAACCCCGACGTGCTGGCAAGCTGCGGGGCAGGATTGGGTTCTGAAAAGCCGACGACCAAATTTGTTTCTTTAGCTTTCTTCTTTATTTCTCGACATCCCTTCCCCTCCCCTCAACGCCCATTAACGACTGGAGTAAGCCCGTTGTTGCGTGTGTTTGCGGGCTCCCCGTTAATACCGGTGATGACCAAATGGACATGAACAAGGATGTAAGCGATACCATGAAACGTGTCGCAGGCCGACGCTGCAGGAACAAAGGGGTGCTCGCCCTCAGCTGGAGTGGCCTAGAAACTTTCTTTTCTTGATCGGCTGCGGATTTGGTTCCTAGTTTGATGAAGTGCCGCTGAAAGAAAAGCCATTTCACAATGGCTCCACAGCCATTGTTGAGACATTTTATAGTTTTTAGTTTTGGGTAAAAATAAGAGGTGTGTGATTTTCGTGTGCATTTTGCAAGATGAGGATATATGTTAACGCTTACTTAGAAAGCAAAGCAAACAAATTTATTCTTTGGTGGCAGAATTTGCTTCTATTTCTGAGACTGATACTGTACTGGTATCTCAGTGACTCACAATTAAAGGTATCTAGGTATAACATTTGTAATTTGTGGATATGACTTTCTGGAATAACATTTGTCGATAATTTGAGAATTTCCACTTTAATCGCGACTCCTTCCAATACTGACCTGTCATGACTCGACATGGAATATTGCAATGCACAATTTCTGTACTAATCTTTGTAAAAAACGTACCAACAATTTAAGACTCACAATCAATGCATACCGTCTAGCCAATATCATAACGGAAAAAGTGCAGAGCAATATATGTACTTCTACTTCTTAATTAACTCGAGCAAAAAAAACCACCAAAACCCCAGAATAAACAGTTTCTACAACAACATGCTGGCTCAGATGAGAAAGGCAATCAAGTTTCTGCCGGGAACTTCCCGTCAACTCGTCAATCCACGCAGCGCGAAAGCAACACACGCGGGATATCGCTGGCAGCAAAGATAACACTTCAAGTGGTCAGACGTAACAGGAATCTAATGTTTACCGTTGGCCCACCAAGTTCCCAAAAAAGAAAAAGAAAAAAGGAAAAACCCTGAAACGGGTGATAAAAGTGTCAGTTGGAAGGGGACAGTGAACGAAGACGCGAGGATATATAGCACTCAGTTCATTTACAGCCCGAGCTCACAAGTGCGAAACCTAATTTCGTTGCAGGTTCGTGTTTCCGTTGTCTCTCGCGAGGCAGGGTTTTCCGATCCCCACGGGGGTTGGTTTGAGAAGGCAAGACAGATTTTGTTGGGGGGTGGGTAGCCCCGTTTGCCGTCAAGTATGCAAGCTCTAAGCATTGGGCATTCCAGCCAAAGATGTGAAAAAACATGGTGCACGGTACATTTTCCAACTCTTCTGTAGTGTTTTGCCAGTAAGCAAGCATACCGGTACATTGTACACTTGTTTTGCTGAACATCTTCGAGCAACAGCAGTGAAGGCTCATGAATGTAAAACAGAGGGGTGAAGTACCGGTACATTTGTAGACTACACTACAATATATTATCAACAGATCAGATTGCTGCTACATGTAGTAGCCTATTCCACAAGGGGGGGGGATAGGTGGGGGGCATGGCATATACAGAGGCATTATTTCTGCCCATCCTAAAAATTTGGCGACCTCATTTATTCCCCTGTTCCCGCTATAGCTGATAAAATACGAATATCTCGACCCTTGCCTCAAAATATTAAGTTTTTCTTCAATTTATTGATGTTCTATTTGGTTCAGATGAAATTCACAGATAATTCAATTCAAATACCCATGTACAACATTTCAATCAAAGTTTCAAATTGTTACAAAGTCTAGTTGTGAATACGAAACTGCATCAATTTGTTGTTTCACATGTGTACTGCTCCCGGGCTGCACAAATGTACATTTCACAAAGCCGTCGTGACTTTACATTAGACAGAGCAAGCAAACCCAACATACATTATACGCAGCGCTAATTATCTTTGGCAAGACCATATTATCAATGGTGTGCAGCAAGATATAAAGAAATTGGTGTTTCCTGACAAGTGACATTTATGGATGTAGAAAAGAGGTGAAGAGGGGAAGGGGGGGGGGGGGGGGGGGGGGAAGAAGGGTTTGAAATCTATATGCAGCAGAAAGATTTGTATAGGTCAAACCCAACTACTGTACATACCGGTACATGTACATGTAGTACTAGGGCTAAGAGCCATTCATAATTTTTATGTTTTAAAAATTTAAATGTGGATGGGAGGGTCAAATAAAATAACTGAAAATCAAAATTGATCGCAATTTAATTGACTTTTGACTCGCCAGTACCACGCACATATGTTCCAATGAGTATGTACACGTGTAAACATCGACAATCCTGGACGAGGGACAATTTGGTAAGGGCATAAACAAAGGGTCAAGGATTGACGGAAGTCCACGATTAAAAAATTATGAACAAAACCTATGGAAGGCCTTCCGAAAAAGTAATAAACTGTACAAAAAAAAGAAGGGTAACAGGGGATCCAAATGCATGCATGTGTGGTTGTTCTTTTTTAATCCCATCCATAATTTATGCATTAGCCAATTGTTAAAAAGTACGATACACCATTGGTAATTGCTTGAATTATCACGAATGGGTGCATTTGGGGGGGGGGGGGGGGGGGATGTTGTGTGTTGTGGCTGGCCTGCCAAGGAAAGCAAGAACAACAGCGTTCGTTTTCAAACGGCGTCGAGTGATAACAATTCAATTTTTGGGAAGAATTATACTAGGATATAGTGCAATTATTTTGCTGGATGCCTACAATCATTATTTACTTTTTTATAAGTAACATATTTCGTAATAATTCGGTAGTAAAAATGATTGATATCTGCATAAATGGTGTATCGAACCTTTAAAGAAAAACATCTGCAGAGAATTAGCCTCAAGTAATGTAGAGCTCTGGATCCTGGAGACACTTAATTAAAAAATGTTTTTCTCTCGCAAATTACATACTGTACATTATGTACACATATGCCTAGTGCCTACCCAGTCAAACGGTAGGATGTCACATTTGCTACAGTATATCGAAAATGTTTACTACCGAATTATTACAAAATATCTTACTTATTTGAAAGTAAATAATGATTGTAGACACCCAGCAAAATTATTGTGCCAGATATCCTGTAAGTGTTCTAAAAAATAAAAAAAAAATTAAAAAATTAAAAAAACACTGCTCAATGCCTGTTGAAAATTAACGCTGTTTTTCTTGGAATTTTCAGCATCCATCATTATAAAACTTTGGACAGGTCATCTAAATGATATTTACTATATAATACAACCCCCCCAAATCCACCTGTATCCTACCTTTAATATACCCAAATTGGTTAACATTTTTTGTTCACTTGACAAATTCTCAATTAATTTCAAAAGAAAAAGCTCCTTTCTTGGATTTTCAAATTTCAACACTCTGAAAACATGCTTAATTAAATGGCTTATATTTGGGGGTAATAACGCACCAAGTGTATGCCAATTTTGTTTAGGCCAAAACTAAAACAATTCAAAAATTAAAGTGAGCAGATATTTGTTGTCTCATTCAAAAGTAAATACCGGTACCATAACTTTTTATTATTATTTTTTATTTAATTTTTTGAGGGGGGGGGGGGAAACCCACAAGAAAAAGCATGCAGAGAGCATTTTTAATCCTTGAATTAAATTTTGTATTAAATTTCCAATTGTTCTCTATAGTATGCTCAATTTCTACACAGTTTGCTAAATGAAATTCTGAAAGCCTTCAGGGTTTGGTTCAATTTCTAGGCAGGATTTGGAAACAAGCAGTTTCTCCAGTTTTCCTGTTGAACTATAGGAGCAACAAGGGAAAATAAGGTGTCTAAATTATTCACTATTAATCCAAGGCATTTCCTGCTCGGAAGCCTTCTAATTCAACCTCCAAATTATAAATCAGACAAACTACCATTACAAAAAAACGACCTTTTTGTACAGCAGTCCCGAATATATGAACCATTCTCAACTGAATATTTGAATAGCTTTTGTTATTTAAATTGTTATCCTAAAGTTTTCTCATTGTCCGATGTCACTTTTTGGTTAGCCGTAACTTTTTGTCAACACCTATTTATCGGTCCTATTCTTTTAGCTGGATAAAAATTGCTTAAAGTTGGTGTGTCCGGGCTTTTAGAGGGTTGCATCCTGAAAAATAGATTTTCAATACTTTTCTAGCAGTATTTGTTATGAGCTTTCGAATGAGACATCACACGTCAAGTCAATAGCCTGCAAGAAACTCTAGAAGTACAAACCGTCTACTCGTGTGTTCCACAGGCGAACAAAAACCTGTGCCTCAGAGAGGGCGCTCTAAGCAAAGGGTCTATACAAAATTAATTTTTTTTTTAAACTTGCTTACCTATCCTGCGCAGCGAGTAGTTTAACTGATGTATCTGCCTCTCCAGAAACAAGACGGCAACCACCACGACGATGACTAGCACCACCGACAGTCTGTTCTGCAACATGGCTCGATGCGGAATCAGGGAGAACTTGGCCATCTGATAGAAGGTACGCTCGGAAGCCGTCTTCCGAGCGTTGGGAGCCTGGGCCTCCCTAGCACCCAGAAAGATGCGACGGCAGTCCGGTTTCTTTTTAATAGTCAAAAGAGTTTTGCAGTTTATCTTTTGCAGTCGAAGAGTCTTGGCGCTACCGGCCAGTGTTCAAAGTGAGTTGTTTGGAGTCCAGCGTGGTCAGAAGGTTAAATCCAGGCTCTGGTTTGGCTCGTGGACAAATCCTCTGCCGTTATTTACTGCAGCCAGTGTATACAAACATCTATCAGGATGGAAATGTTGAAATCCAAAGAAGTGGCAGTCCTTGTGTAAAAGAGTATCTGCAGATAGAAATAGAGAATACAATTACCAAAAACAATTCTTGAATCCCAGAGTTTTAGGTACGAGGCCTGGTGTTTAGATTTTTGAGCAAAGGCAAAAGGATGCTGTATGGACACAGTGCCAAAAGGGGAAATGGAAAGGGAAAATCAGAAAGAATTGAATTTAACCCTAACTACCCCAAGCCTATCAAACTCCAACTGCAGGTTTTGGCAGGTTTGGTACCAAACATTAGCAACTTGTTGTTAAACTTTGTTTCTTAGACTCGGTACAAAAGGCCCAGGGAGGCCCTATTGAATTATGTGAGGTTCAGGGCAGAAAGGCATGAGACTTGTAAAAATGTTGGAGTTTGGGCGAATGCAGTAAGCATTTATTCGTGGGTGAGCTCAGGCTGCAGTTCCTGGTCAACTGTTTTAGTGTGATGTGTACACCCTGTGTGTCCCCACTCAAATAAAATCACAACAAACAGAACCAATGGCCAGTGATCACAGCCCGGATCCTGAACACTGAACATTAACAATGCATAGACCCATCTGTGCCAAGTTTCAACAAGTTGAACTTTGGGAGGTTGAGTACTGTTAGGTTCAGTACTAATAATAAGTGAACCTGTGTGCAGTTGCTGAAGTTTGTTAGGCTTGGTATGCTTTTTAAAGGGTTAAAGAGCTGTTCTTTAATTTATTTAGGCATTGTAAAAACAAAAATATGAATCAAGGCCTCAAAAACTTGGGTGGTAAAAATTGTCAAGACACATGTACTGGGAGTAAAGAAAACTGTGACATTGCAAAATTAGTACAGGATGTTAATTGTTATGAAAACAAAATGTTTATAGAAAATAAATCCAGAAATTCGGCCCTTGTTTAACCCTAACCCCCTAGGCTCTCGCACTAGGAAGCATACCAAACCTAACAAACTTCAACAGCTCACACATGTTCAGTAATTTTTGGTAAACTGTACTGAACCTAACAGTACCCTGCCAAACTCCAACAGTTGAAGTTTTATTGACTTGGTACAGTGATAACTGGCTAGTGGTATTATGTGTTTTAGTGGGGACACACATACAAGGTGTAAGTGTACATACACTTACAGTTGACCAGGAACTGTGCCGTGACCGTGTGGGTCACTCACGTATAAATGCCTGTGCATTCTCAAAATTTCTAACATTTTGACAAGTCTCATGCCTTTCTGTCCTGAACCTCACAGAATTCGACAGGGTCTCCCTGGGCCTCTGGTACTGAGTCAAACAAAGTCTAACAACAAGTTGTTACGGTTTGGTACCAAACCTGCCAAAACCTAGCGAAAGCTGCAGTTGGAGTTTGATGGGTTTGGGGTAGTTAGGGTTAAGGAAATAATTATTATCATCAAAATCAGCAAATTCTTCAGCCTGTTAAGCTGAAGGTAGGATAGGATGGCAGAATGCAGTATGCCAGTTACAGATCGGGTCAGACTCTGAAAATATGCTTAAAAAGGAAGAATTTTGGGTAAGGAACATTTGTGACCCACCCGCTCAATAAAGGTGGATCACAATTACAATTTAACTGTAATGGCCTACTCAACGTTGACACTATTATGAAAGGGTGCATTTTTTTGGTTAAAATTAAATAATTTTATTTTGTCTTTAACCAGTTCGCGTCAACCAGATTCAAAACAGATGACGCATAAACACGTCACAAGCAAGGCTGGAAAATGTCTGTCAGCAGCGAGCAAGGCCAGAAATGCGTTGATGTGCTTTCCAATACCATCAGCCTGAACCTGCCTCGGATCGAGTTTCGTTAAAAATAATCCTGCGCCTCCGTTGTCCCACCGTTCGAGTTGTCCCACCGTTCGAGTTGTCCCACCGTTCGAGTTGTCCCACCGTTCGAGTTGTCTGACATTCATATGTATAACTCTTAAATTTTTGCAATATAGGCTATATACTTTAGCCTTAGGCCTAGTAGTACTCCTAGTACTATACCTTTTTCCAGAGAGAGGGGGACCCAAAAATAAATAAAAACAACGAAAAGACATAACTATAGACAGACTGCCAACTAAACTGAATATTAAAAATAGATTTTCCTTAAAAATAAGCGTTAGTATAAATTCGTTGTAAGGCCGGTATATAATATAGTATTACACCAATCATTTGACTCATTCACATAATAATATATGGGAGAAATACGTACACACACATGCAATTGCAATGATGAATGAACAAGTTCCAACAACAGCACAGTCGAATGTATAGTCATACACAGTGTGCCCCCGGTGGGACTAAGAAGTCGAATGCGGCCACTCACTCGGTTATCAAGTCCGGTCAGTTTGCGTGTTCAGGAAACTGACCTTCGTCGGAAATATCCAGCTTCCACAGATTATGAAATGTCAGTCATAAGCTGCTGTACCTTTAAATCTCGTCACTATAGACGTACTCAAACTACAGCTTCCGATCGGGGACCAGAAACTGACTTCGACCATGGAGGTAGGAAACTGGCACTGGGCAGTCAACTGTACAACACAACAAGGCTAGTACTAGTAGTGCAACGTCCATGCATTCTCGCGAACGTGTGCGACTTGTTTTCTTTGATAGTCTTTCAGATCCGCCGTCAAATTAGTGATTTCGTCACATATCAAGGTTTACTTCACGCTAACGCGGCAGGAAATTTCGAGCGTATGGAACGCCAAAGAGGCATTTAATGTGAACATCGAATCGCTGATGTACTTTCACGATCGGTAATGGACTTTTGTAATCGAGTGATGGTCTTTTGTAAATTTGTTCGCGATCGGTGATCAACCTTTGCGAGCGGTGATGAACTTTTGCGAGCGTTGATGAACTTTGCGATCGGTGACGAATTTTGCGATCGGTGATGAACTTTTGCGAGCGCGGTGATGAACTTTTGCGAGCGCGGTGATGAACTTTTGCGAGCGGTGATGAACTTTTGCGAGCGGTGATCATACTTTTGCGAGCGGTGATGAACTTTTGCGAGCGGTGATGAACTTTTGCGAGCGGTGATGAACTTTTGCGAGCGGTGATGAACTTTTGCGATCGGTGATGAAATTTTGCCATCGGTGGCCAACTTTTGCGATCGGTGACGAACTTTTGCGATCGGTGATCAACTATTGCGATTGGGGATGGACTTTTGCAATCGGTGATGAAATTTTGCTGAGTTATACATGTAGATATAAATCAGCGCATCACATATTCTTTAATAAATGTTTGAATAGACTGTTGCTGTAAACAAAGTTATTTAAAAGATACATGATGTACATAAAATTGTTTAAAATTCCAAATGTTATATCAAGATAAGAAAACAAAGTCTGAAGACGGTTTGTAGAGTTAGAGTCCTTTGTTACATTATATATACCGTTTCATTTGATTAATCTATTGATTTATAGCAATTAAGTTGTACGGACCTACTGTGCCCACCTTGAAGACGATACCGTGTATTTGAGCTGTTGAGGTGAGTAATCTCATGTGAATATGCTGTGGGGTATCTACTAATCTCGGAGAATGATTCACCATAAATACTTATCGAGCCAAAACTCTGTTTATCGAGTTGAAAAACTCTGTTTACCGAGTGGAAAAACTCTGTTTATCAACGGTGGAAAAACTCTGTTTATCAACGGTGGAAAAACTCTGTTTATCAACGGTGGAAAAACTCTGTTTATCGAGTGGAAAAACTCTGTTTATCGAGTGGAAAAACTCTGTTTTTCGAGTGGAAAAACTCTGTTTATCGAGTTTTGAAAAACTCTGTTTATCGAGTGGAAAAACTCTGTTTATCGAGTGGAAAAACTCTGTTTTTCGAGTGGAAAAACTCTGTTTATCGAGTGGAAAAACTCAGTGTTTATCGGTGGAAAAAACTCTGTTTATCGAGTGGAAAAACTCTGTTTATCGAGGGGAAAAACTCTGTTTATCGAGTGGAAAACTCTGTTTATCGAGTGGAAAACTCTGTTTATCGAGTGGAAAAACTCTGTTTATCGACGGTGAAAAACTCTGTTTACGGTGGAAAAACTCTGTTTATCGAGTGGAAAAACTCTGTTTATCGAGTTGAAAAACTCTGTTTTTCGACGGTGGAAAAACTCTGTTTATCGAGTTGAAAAACTCTGTTTATCGAGTTAAAAAACTCTGTTTATCGAGTTGAAAAACTCTGTTTATCGAGTTGAAAAACTCTGTTTCTCGAGTGGAAAAACTCTGTTTTTCGAGTGGAAAAACTCTGTTTATCGAGTGGAAAAACTTTGTTTATCGAGTGGAAAAACTCTGTTTATCGAGTAGAAAAACTATGTTTATCGAGTTGAAAAACTCTGTTTATCGAGTTGAAAAACTCTGTTTTTCGAGTAGAAAAACTCTGTTTATCGAGTTGAAAAACTCTGTTTATCGAGTTGAAAAACTATGTTTCAAGTGGAAAAACTCTGTTTATCGAGTGGAAAAACTCTGTTTTTCGAGTAGAAAAACTCTGTTTATCGAGTTGAAAAACTATGTTTCAAGTGGAAAAACTCTGTTTATCGAGTGGAAAAACGATCGTGAAAGTACCTCACCGATTCGATGATCACATTAAATGCCTCTTTGGCGTTCCATACAAGCGCCCATTATTTTGATATCCGCGGCTTGATTATAGTCTGGTCAAGGATTCAGACTACCTGTACTTTATAGTTGGAAAGACAGGGTATGGACAGGGTACTATACTTGTGTTCTGCATGCAGAGATCCGAATGTTTAAAGGGCGCCCTCAATATCTTCCAAGATGGCAGACCCGTTGGGTCTTTTCGTCCTGTTTCTTTGTCTTTTACAGGTCTGTACATTACTTCATTTAACGTGTATCATGCATAGGAATTAACACCTTGTTATTGATAATAGTCTTATTATGTATGCTAAGTTGCTATAATTTTGGTCGTGTTTTTCGCTCAGAAATGACAATTTTCCCTGCTATGTATATATTCAGACACGTCACGTCTTAAACGTCATGAACCCATTTTGACGGCGGCGGGCGCTATACTAATGTACCACACATATAAATTATACATAGTTCTGCACTTGGAAAACCAAATTTAAGACTCAAATCTTGCTTACATATTTCATTATGAAAATTATTAATTGAGAAAATAAGCGCATATTAATTATGTGGGTCTATAATTTAAATATAAAATTTAAAAGCCTACCAGGAGTACCATCACATCAGCTGCGTCTGCTTGAGTGAATTTGCACAATAGATACAAAGCATCGTGGGAAGGAAAATGGAGCAGTATCTGCCCCTTTTCTATTCCCACAATTCTTGTTATTCATTGTACAAATTCACCAAAGCAGTTGCAGTAATATTGCAAACACGCATTGGCTGATTTTGTATTTTATGGATAATTACAACTTAGTTCAAGTCATATGGGAATAGAGCGGTATTACCCAATGAAACAAATATGTTTAATTTGTTTGTGTTTGTTTATTTTCTCGTTGCAGATAGTTCGTTCTTCCGGCCAGTTTGAGTCCCCATCCCCACCCCTCAGACATGACTGCTTTTCGCTGGGTCTGTCCTCCAATCTCTTGTGTAGCTCCTGTAGCATCCTACCTAATCACGGCCTTGAGTCCCTCGTGCCAGACTGCCAGTCGTGCTGTCACAAAGACAACGATGCTGAGGACCAAAAGGTGACATGCCACGCCCTTCTGCCATGCCCCCTGCCACGCCCTTCTGCCACGTCCCTCTGTCACGCCCCTCTGCCACACCCTTCTGTCACGTCCCTCTGCCACACCCCTCTGTCACGCCCCTCTGCCACGCCCCTCTGCCACGCCCCTCTGCCACGTCCCTCGGTCACGCCCCTCTTCCACGCCCCTCTTCCACGCCCCTCTGCCACGCCCCTCTGCCACGCCCCTCTGCCACGTCCCTCTGCCACGCCCCTCTGCCACGTCCCTCTGCCACGTCCCTCTGCCACGTCCCTCTGCCACGTCCCTCTGCCACGTCCCTCTGCCACACCCCCATGTCACACCCGCCAAACTTGTTAGATATTGTGCTGGCTGTCCGGGGAGGCAAGACCAATAATTTTCTGGTCGCAAGCCTTGATACTGATCTGGGCACTCCAGACTGAGACTTTGAGTGCAGAAAACATCTAAATGTAGTTCTGTTTTAGTACAACTAGTTAGTTCAGTAAATTAAGTTACCTAATTTGAAATTAAAAAGTTAATATTCCAATTATCCTTCTTTTTTTACAGCTTTATCCAAAGGCAGTCCTAGATGTGTGCAGCTGAAAATTGGGGAGATTTCCACAGATCCAGGGTAAAAAACTGTTTTCAATTAAAAAATAGTTTGTTTTTTTGTTACATTTCAAGCAAAACATTTTATCAAACATTTTATTAATGTCTTGTAAGATTTTTGTTTGTCTATTAAACTGTTTTTAAATGCTATAGAATAATCTTTAATTTGTTCAATTTTTGTTTACAGCCTTCATCAAGAGTGATCGGCCCAAACATTTTCCAAATCTTGAGATCAAGGTAAAATATTTAAATCTTATTACATGTATTATTAATTTATTATTAATTTATTATCAATTTCTGTTAACCAGTTCGCGCCGGATGACGTATATAAACGCAAAGTTTCCCCCAAATTCAAAACGGATGATGCATAAACACGCCAAGTTCAAGTTCGGAAATGTCTGTCAGCAGCGAGCAAGGCTGGGAATGCGTGGGTGTGCTTCCCGGCACTATCGGCCTGAACCTGCTTCGGATCGAGTTTCGTTAAAAATAATCCCGCCGCGAACTGGTTAATAAAACCAAAGATTCCGCAAAAACATCCCTAGGCACTGTATCTCACAAACCTTTGAAAAACTTTAGAGAGAAGACGAGACATTACAACAGTTTTATATATAAATAAATATTGTGGGCCAATCCACATGTGACCCCAGCACCAGTAAATGAGGCACTTTGAGGCAAAAATGAAAATTAAGATTTGAATTTCATCATTTAAAGCTAAACAAGCTTTAAATGATGAAATCAAAACCTCAGTTTTCATTTTTGCCTCAAAGTGTCTCATTTACTCGTGCTGGGTCACATATTGGCCCAGGTGGGATTCGAACCCGGGTCACAGTGTTGAAAGGCAAGGAAAGAACCGCTACGCCAACTTGACACTTCCAATGATTCGACTTCATCTAAATGGAACCTCGGTTAAACAAAATAACTTATAATACATGGTATAATTCTGTAAAACTTAGATAAATTCTGGTGGATGAAATATTTTGTTAAGGATCTGGGAACAGACAGTTTACTCCAAGTTTAAAAGTAAATTGTCCACTTTGTTTTCTTCCGTTCTTTGATTCACAGTACATGCGTGGGGCCGACCCAGCGCTAAAGTTCCTGAATGAGAAGAATGTGGTCCAGGAAACGCTGAGCATCGAGAGATGGAACACGGACACTGTGGAAGAATTCCTTCAAGAACGCCTCATGCCTTAAACCCGAAGGAAAAACTAAATTGTAAAATTGTTCTTAAGGCCACAGGGAAAAGAAAATATCTCTGGTCCAAACTCCAAACCAAGTCTATTAGAGATAAGCTCATTTCACGGAACTACAAGGTAGAAATTATTGATTAAAATGAATACGTGCCAAGTGAAAGTCTGTGGGGAAACCACTTAACAGTTGTAGCCATTGCATAACATTTTGGCTGGTGAGCGGTGACCAATTTTTGCCAACTGCAAATTTCTGTGCTTTAACAGCACCATGAATTTGGCTTTTGATTTACCGGTAATAATACAAAATAATGGGTATTTCTAAAAGGAAGGTATCCATTCACCAATATTAGTTTGTATAGAGCTTGGTATTATTACCAGTAAAACATTCTAAATACAATATCAGCTCCTTGGGGAGTACAAACAAAAGCTTCATGCTGCCATTACAGTGCGAAGCAGCTAAAATCAACCTCACTAACCATCTCTGCCCTCGCAGGTACCCAATTTACTCCTGGGTGGGGAGCAGCAATAAGTGACAAAGTGCTTTAATTGCCCAGGGGCACACCTGCACCATAACCTCAGGCTGGACTCGAACCCACAACTTCAATACTCCAGAGATATCTATTTAACTCGTCTCAAATTTTCACTTCTCTAAGGCCTTAAGAATGATTACAACAAATACTTGGTGTTGTGAGACACATTTATGAAGGCGTTGTGCTAAACCTGATTGGGGCACAATTCCTGATGCTTAGTGTGTCACGACAAATTGTATTAATTAACGTTTGTGTATAACAAAAAGAAAACATTGTTTCTGAAGGAGCCATTCCTTCCTGTGTTGGAAACCAAGACAATATTTTGACTTTCTGCAAATTCATATAATGTCAGATATGGGATAAAGAGAACCTCCTCCCATCATTTGTGGTGATGATTGTGCTTGCTCAGGAATTCTTTTTAGGAATTTTTTTTTTTTGGGGGGGGGGGGTGCGTTACATAACTAGAGAATGTATAGGTATGGGGGGATGTCCCTTGTTCCCATTATCTTGCTGGATGTATGCAAACTATATTCAAATGCATAATATTTTTTTTTATAATGCCAGGGATGAGAAACTGGTTATTTTGTTCTTGGCTATAGTATATCTTTTATTAACATTTTCTCTGAATGGTACTTTAAAAGAAATTATATTTCTTCCACGTCATATAGTGTACCATTATTTGCAGAATAAATAGCGAGACACGGAAACAATAATTGGTAGTCCACATTTCTGGTTTTGTTTTCTTAACCTTAACAATTTCTTTCATTTATTTCATTCAACACAATTCTTCATCTTTGACATGGTAATAAACCATTTCAGCTGCTGCTGCATATTATACACCTCAAAAAAAGTAACCAAAATATTAAAACAATTTCACAAACCAACATTTGCAATACAGGCCATCAACGAATAAATCGTGTTACCCATCGGAGGTAATTACCGAGTGACTTCATCCATCGACAGAGGAAATTTGTTTAGCACAGCAACCAACTTAAAGTGGTACTCATGATAAACGGAAACGGCGTCCCAAAAAACCCTTGTTTTTGACTTAATTTTGTTGTGGTAAATACTGCTGTAACTTGCAGGAAACCAGTGAATTTACCCCATTTCAAACGGTTCACTAAATGCCTTCCACACTTGGTGACCAGGGACACATGCATCAAATCTCGGGTTACCAGCTACAACTGCTAGAAATATCAGCTTATTAAAATACAAATAATAATAAAGACATCTTGCTTAATTTGCATAATGCCTGTCATAGACAAATGTACAGTAAATCATATCAAAAAAGTGTTTTAAAAGAACCACCATTAAATACACACAAATTCCCTCTTTTTCCTTTTAAAACTTAGTCAACTTAAAACGAAGGGTCAAAACTGACTTAGTTTTGTACCCTTGGTATATAGGCCTAATCAACATCCGCAACCTTACAAATGATAATATATAGCACACAATTGTATTTTTTACGAAATAAAATGCCCACCTACAGATTTTATGGGGTCATTTCATCTCTTCAATAAATGACCATGCTGGGGAACAATCTGGGATATTATCTTGAATACAAGAATTCAATTCATAATCTGTAATACAGGTCTGTGTCACTAATACACACAATTCATTTCACTTAAATTTCTCTAATTCCGTCCACTAAGTTCAAGTTAAACTTCAATCAAATAGAGAAATGAATAGAAAAGCTGGACGTCACCAAGATTTCAATCATTTGTGAGACACTAAACATTTCATCCGATAATCACCTTTCATGTTACCCTTCGTCTTTCTTCCTTCTGAAATATACCCTCCTTATCATAAAGAAAATACGACCAGTTTAAAGCAAAAATAAACCAATAAAAGCCGGTTCCAACTCGGCGCAAACGCAAATTTGTGACTTCGTGCGAATTTTCGCACTGCTCATTCGCAAAAGTTAAACACAATTCAACTCCGGCAAATTTTGCTGCGAATGTTTCATGACGAAAAATTTGGTTTGCGTTCACGTGAAGTATGAATCGGCCGTACAGCAATCCGAGATTAGGAGACCTTTAACCAACTATACGACAACTGATTAGCAATAAAAGGGGTACATCAGGGAAAGAAAGCAAAAACTGCCGTCAGTTCTGCAAATTCTCGTAAAATATTTTTAGAATTTTCACCAAGTATTTGATTTCAATATGGCAAACTATACAACACTGCATTTCGTAGCGTAAATATAAACGTGGTGAAACATCAAATATGCACAGCAATTCAAAAGATTTTAAATTTCAAACTTCATTTTGAAAAAAAATCTCCACATCAACAGCTTATTTTCTTTTCCGTTTACATAGTTTAGTTCAGGTCGGGGATAAAATTTCAGCACAATTTTTAATGGCTATGAACATGTGAAACTAAATATATCCGACAAACTCCCCCCCAAAAAAACCCACAAAAAAACAAAAAAAACAAAAAAAAAACCCAACATTTGAACAAAAATAATTTACAATCAGAAAATCAGAAAATAATAGCTAAGAAAATACACCCAGCAGCAAACACCATTTATACTCAAATTAGTACTTGCACGATTTGGCAGGAAAAAACCAAACAAAACCCACAAAGTTAACATAAACACAACACACTTTTCACAATGTAACTTAAACTTTAAGACGGAAAAAAAAACCCACATTGGTCAGAAATCACTAACACAATGTTTTGATGCTTAAAAATAGAAGTCGCCTTTAAATATTTGCTGTTGCCCATCATCTTGTTATCAGTGCAAATGATTCCTAGGCTGCAGAATCATTTAAAGGGGCAGTCAGTGCCCTGCCCAATACAAGAAAGAAACACCTCGTTTCACACACACACATCATTTCAGAATAAATACAATATAGCAAAGAAAAACCTCAGTTGTATTAAATTGTAAATAAATTCAAATTAAGACAGTACGACACAAAGCTTGCTTGCCTATTTGCTTCATTGCAAATTGCTGCTTCTGTAAAAACAAATTAAAGTATTTGCAAAACAGTGCTAGAAATGTACTTGATACGAGCCAATTTTACCCACAAGAACGAAGCAAATAAGTGGATCTTTTCAGCAGTTTGTTACCAACCAAACTATGATTGGTATTTGGTAGCCCAATTCGTTCATTTTTCTTTAAAAATAACAAATACATGTAACACTGACAAGCACATTTAATCTACATGTAAATACCACGTAGTCACAATGTTTACATGTCATTTTCTGTCGTGATTAATAACTGAACCATTTTACCTACATGAAGATTTGGAGAAATCTCTGCAAAAACATTGTATGTCTGTGCTGTATGCCAAGTCTACAAAGAAGAGCTACTTTTGTGAATGCTACTTTTGTGAATGCTATTGTTTTGTACTACTGGCATAGCCGCCATTTAAAAAAAAAGAAAATGGCTGCACTGGTGCCCAACTAATGTTTACAGTACGAACACAAGCACATGTATATGCACATACTGTTCAGAACTTTATACAGGAATGTCATTGGCTAACTTAAAGACAATCACCAACAAACGATGTTATTTTTGTGTTCAACAGTTTTAACCAAAATAAAAGATTTGATTTAAAGAAGTAAGATTAACTTGTTACCAGGGCTGTTTTACAAACCCCATCTTCATCTTTGGTTTCGTTCATGCAGTTTGGCAATGGTGATGGACCTAAGTTGGGGTTTGGAAAATGGCCTATGATCTACAACACATCAGGTTGTCAAGCTACGCCAAAATAAAAACCAGTTCAAACCAGTTTAATCTGGTTGGTGCTAGTAACGACTGGTAGAGTGTACAGCAAGTCATTTGATTAGAGTACAGAAACGTGTCATCAAGACTTTTCTATTACAAGCACAAAACGCATACCGTTAATTTCTTTTTTCCTTTTGAAAATATATATATATTTACACTTTTTATTTATATTTTGGTGATGTCCCCACTACACCTACACACATTCTCTTTCAAACTAGTTTGTGTTTTAAGTTTATTTTGATTTCACAAATTCCGAGGTTTTTATTATAACTATTTTGCAACTTTAGCCCCCCTTGATTTTATTATTGAACTTTTTAATTTTATCTTAAACAAGGTGATACATCATTCATAAACATTAAATTTTAATTTGATTGGAATCATTACGTTCTAATGCTTTACAAAATAAATTCAAAATTTTGAGAAAAAAAGGAAAACAAAATTTCAAATTTTGGCAAATTGGCGATTGGCATAGGCTGCATCTAAACCAAGGTTTAGGCTTGAATTTACGCACGAGTCTATGGGATGAGGCTGTAGCCGCTACCATAGATACGTGTATATTTCAAGCCGCAGCCAAGTAATTTGGATACGGCTTTACTTGGGGCTATGCCAGGCATTGTTGACACACACATTAGCAGCAGCCGCTTCCATAAACATAGCCAAATGATTCGTTCATGGCCGGAAGGCCGGTTCATGCAAAACACATGCGACGTCGCTCACCTTAAAATGTGTTTAATTTCCCAATGAAACAGCCCTCAATGCCAAAAACAACACATTGCAGTAAAACAAAATTGTATGCCAAATTTCCTTATAGGATGACAAAATACTGATCTCTGGTTTCAAAGACAAGAAAACTTAAAAACTAGGAAACAAAAGTTAACTTAGATCTCTCTGCATGTTACATGGAAGATTGTAACTAGGACAGCGGCCATTTTGTTTAGTTCGTTTTTGTTTTCCACCCAAAATGACCTAAACTAACTTGGCATGTGTAATTACTGGTTTACCGACATTTTCAAACTAGCTAGAGTTTAACACATGAATAAATGTTTAACAGAATGGTTAGCAGACAAGTTAGATTTATTAACTAGTTTACTAATAACTAGTTTTAGAAACTAGTTTTAGTTACCAAGTTGTTAAGACGTGTATGCTGCATGCTACCACAACCCATACAGTCTTATGTAAACATTTAACTTTCAAACGCCAAACGTAGCCAATTATATTAAAAAATATCAAGGAAATCTAGGCACACTTTTGTCAGCCGAACAAATATTTTCACTGCACTTCTGTAAATACTTCTAATTAAAGAAACTGGTTTACCTAACTTCTGATGCAACAGATTTTAACATCTTTGTCTTTTGCATTAATAGGCAAAAATATAGGCCAACCAAAACTCAGTTACTTTTACCCTAGTCCTGTTAGTCAAACATACCACGTAAAGTATCTACAAGCCGAATATTTACTTTCTTTTCAGGATTCTGTAGGATTCTGATCAGGTTTTTCCTTCAACCACGAAAAGAAGCAATTTCTTAAGAATTTTTTTATTGTGTAATAAAACAATTCTTGAACATAATGCTTTTAGAGCCCACCGCATACCTTTCCGATTTTACCAGATTATCGGATCACCGGAAAGCTTCTTTCCTCCGCCGTTGCTTAAACCGCACACATGCCCGAATTGATCACATAATGACTGGCAGCGGTCACCTTTATATCATGTGACTTCCTTCAAAGAATCTGATTGGTTAACACAAATACTGCGTCTGCTGAAATCAGAGTAGTGCAAAATAAATCAAACGTGTCGGATTTTATCCAATCGTCTGGTTTCATACTTCTTCTGTCTGTACATCCAAATGTCCAATGATCTGGTGAACTGGTAAAATCAGAAAAGGCAAACTTTAGCTGAACAAATGTACAATATCTAACTCGCTATAATTTATCCGTTTTAATGCTGATTTCAAGCCCCAAAAAATATCATAATAGTACCTTGGACTTGTTTTTATCTTACATAACCACACATGCACAATCTTTTACTAGTGGCATACATATTATAAGCCCACAGCAAACAATTTTTTCATTTTTTTTTTAAACTGTAAAAATTTCAAAATTCACAAAAATACACAAGACCAACTGTCATGAAATCTTTTACTTTTAAGTGGGCGCATACTGCGCGTTTTATGCAGGCCACATTGATTCGTGTGAAACTTTTCAATGATAAACTGGACGTTTTCTTTAAAAAAAATTACAAAAAAGTTTTAAAAAAGGAAAAAAACTAGTTTTTGATCAAGATATCAGAAGATTTTTGAAATACTGAGATTTCTCAAACAGGCCGTAAAAGCAATATCACTTTTGAAAAGATTGTTTGAAATATACAGTCCTCGAATTTCACACGGTGCAACATTTTTTTCTGTGAAAAACAAAAGCTTAACCTCGATCAAAATACAGAATTTGTTTTGGTTATTGAAGTATTTCAAGTGCACTTACAAATAAATCTACAAAAAAAAGCTATCTACAAAAAACAAAAACAACCACCTATTATCTTCCACAAAACGTACTCAACAAACTTTGGTAGGAAGGCAAAAAGTCTAACTTTTTGTAAAGTTTCAGTAATTTCACTGGAGGGAACCATTTTGCTTTGAAATATACACGCAACGACAATACAATACAATACATTTATTTGGCTTTTTATAGGCCAACGTAATTTCAGAGAAGACAAAATTACACACACAATACAAGAACTGTAAGCACCGCAACGTTTCAAGTCACTCTTTTTATGAAAGATTTTTCGCTTATCTTTTACACAAAGCTGGCTGATATTTCAGGTAACAAAATGGTGCCCACTGGAGATAATAGACCCTGCCACATCAGAGGGCAGGGGCCAGTTTCCTAAAACATGTAAGCTCAAAAAAGTCTTGCTTAGTATAAACAGGCTATCAGCCAACACTTTAAAACAAAAACCAGCTGAATACAGTCACAAACAAACATCAACTGAAATGTTTGTTTGTAACCTGGTTTTTTTTCCCAAGGAAGTATTTTTATGCTAAGCAAATGTTGGTGCTTTACATGTTTTATGAAACGTCATGCTTAGCAGCTCTATGAAATTGGTTGCAGCTGTAACGTGGCTTACTGCGACAATCCCTCACTCTGATCCACGTCCAGTTTCTCTTCTTCGATGGGGAAGGTCAGCGACCTCATGGTGAGGGGAGGTGACTCCTGGCCGCGCTCCCGAACTATGTGCATGGCCACCGTATGCCACTGGTTCCACGCGGGGTTGTAGCACTCGATGGTGTCCAGGAAGTGTTTACCATTGAACCCCCCTAACGCGTAGAGGAGGCCGTCAATGACCGTGGCGCCAGCGTTGACCCGCGGCGATGACATGTTGGCCACGTTGGTCCATTCCTCCGTCTCCGGATCGAAGCTCTCGACGGAGTTCAGCACGGACTGGCCGTCGCTCCCTCCCAAGGCAAAGATCTTGCCTGGTTGGAGGATGATGATGATAAAAGTAAGAACAAGTTTGATCATCAAGAACTTTTTTGTGTGTATGCAAATCACCCACCACAAGGCCAAAGGTCACCCGAGGTGTGGGCTACAGAGGAAAGTGTGGAAGAACCAGCCTCTTACACTGAAACAAGACAATCTGATCTCTCTACACAGCATGAATAGGGTTGGGATGTGTACTAGTCCACTGCAAGGCATTAATAGTGCCTCTACCCATATTATGTGTAGAAGTGTCCTAGCCCAGACTGGGCTCGAACCTTCAACCTGCAGAACTACCCACAAACCACAAACTCAATGCTCCAGACATGAATTGGTTAACACCTGATACCTTCAGCTTACCTTTGTAGGTGCAGACGGCGGCTCCTCGTCTGCTCGTGCCGAGGGGCGTGGTCAGGCTCCACGAGTTGCTCTTGGGGTCGTACACCTCCACCGAATTGTGACAATTCCAGTTGTTGGACCCGCCCACCGCAAAGACCTTGTTCTTCATAGAGCACACTCCCACCTGCGCTCTCCCTAAAAAACATAGAAAAAAATAAATAATAACCACCAAATCCAAACCACGATTCTTAAAAAAACCAAAAAAAACACACCAGGGCCAATTCTCATAGCGCTGCAATTTTTGGCTAAGCATTAACAAATATTTGCTTAGCCAAACAGAATAGCAAGTTACCAGCTCAAATTTCCTGCAATGTATATATGTGACCCGCTCCCACAAAACCCGACATAAGTGGGTTTTTTAAAAGTGAGATATTGTTATTTCCAATTAGTACACATATTCAGCTTTCATTTGGTACCAAAACCATGATGATTTTAAGACTGCCTGTACACGCGATTCTATAGGAATAAAAAAAATTGAAATAACAATATCTCACTTTTCAACGAAAACACTTATGTCTGGTTTTGTGGGAGCAGGTCACATATTGCTTGTCACCGTCTCCCAGCTGCTATTTGTGCTTAGCACGTAAATTCTGCTAAGCTGTATCGTCTGCTTAATTCTGCTGAATTCCATTAAGTGTTAAAATGGTTCCAGAATGTCGGAACGCCAGACCGGATTTAAGGTAAACCTGACTTACTCTGGTTCATTTTGCTGATGGAGACCCAGGCGTTCGTTTCAGGATGGTAAACGTCGCAAGTCCTCAGACCAACGTTGCCGCTCGATCCTCCGATCACATACAATTTGCCATCCAAGACGGTAGCACCTGTATGTAAAACAAGAAAACAACGCCAAATTCAGTCAAAACAAACAGCTACATTTCTCTCACTGCAACTGGAAGGGGGGGGGGGGGTGTTAAACCTTTGCTTTGTCTTATCTTGGACTTCTGAATCAATGAGAAGCAAATAGAAATGGAAGCAAATGAAAATACTCAAACTTTTGGGTTCAAATTAATCGATTAAATGTTTCTGAAGCACGACAGGCACCAGAATTGAGGCTGGAGTTCCCGCAGTTGGGAGCTTACAATCGTCTTAAAGCATATGACAAAGACAAAACCAGGGATTAAAAAAACATTGGCAAACGTTATTCGTAAAAGTGAAAAGAACCTCGGGCCTGACTACCAGCTGCAACTTACGAAGATGTCCCCAACGATCTCTTACCTGAATTTGGTCTCTCCTGGGGCATATCTGCCACCCAGGACCACTCGTCTGTCTTCGCGTCGTACACCTCGCAGGTCTTCAGGTCCATGTGTCCGTCTGAACCCCCGGCCGCGTACAGCTTGTTGCCGATCACGCCAAACTCGAAGCGGGCCCGCGGGGTCTGCATGGCGGCGATCTTGTCCAGGGTGTTGGTGTGGGGGTCATAGACCTCGACAGACTGGTGGCATTCGTCCCTGTTGAAACCGCCTGATTTGTGTGTTTGAGAGAAGAAACAAACATCTTGGCCATGGACTTTTTTCTACTTTGTCCGCTCTCAACTGTTTAACCAGTTCACGCCGGGATTGTTTTGACATAATATTCAGAGTTGTGAGACACAAAAGTTTGAAAAAATAAGAATTGAGAGAGAAAAGTAGGAGGACAGTAAAAAAACTAGAAAAAAAAGGAGGAAACAAAGAAATACTTAAAATCACAAACAATTGAAATTAAACAAATCCCAAACTATTAAAAATTTTAAACAAAAATACATTTAAACTTAAGTCGAAATCCGACTGGTACAAAGGGTCTTTATTTTTCTCCCGTTTTCCTAACAATTTCCTACAAAGACAACAGATGCAGATAGTTTAAATTCACAAATTTCACAGACTATCCACAAATCCCCTCACTGAACTCACCCGCTGCGATCAGTTTGCCATCCACCTTAGCCACCCCCAGTGCACACCTGGGCTGTTCCATTGTGGCCAGCGAGGGGTGACTGCCCTCGCTCTCGATGGAGAAGGATCTCTTCTGCGTCGGGCGGCTCATCTGGGGGCTACTGGGCTTCTCGTAAAGCATGATGACAAAGAGGCTGCCGCGGAGATTGGCAACGGCGATGTAGCGATTGGCTGTCCAAGCAAATAAAAAAACAGTTTTCATCCCAAGAAGTGCAGCAGATTGGTGATAGGAGTGTGCCTTTCATGATACAAGCATAACATTTGTCAGAGTACATGTATGTCACGAGAACAATATTTGGCTATAGGGCCAATGCAGATTTGAAGATCCTTTGAAGAAATCTAGGTAGAATAAACACGCCACGAGCAAGGCCGGAAATGTCTGTCAGCAGCGAGCAAGGGCGGAAATGCGTGGGTGTGCTTCCCCGTACCATAGACCTGAAGCCGCCTCGGATTGAGTTTCGTTAAAAATATTCCCGCGCCTCGGCTCGGTGATGTAAAAAATATCCCGGATAATTATGAGATATCCCTATAGCCAAATATCTTTCTCATGCAATACTCTAGTGTGCAAATGTCATGGTTTTATCATCAATAGAAAATTTCCCCTAAAATGTCCCTTATTTGTCTCATTAAACAAACCTGTAAAAGATCAAATGGAATTTGATTTGAATTTAGATATAATCTTTCTCAATCCTTTAAAATCCTGTATTTTGTGAGAAATATTCCTCCATTCTACACGTTGCAATGGAAGGTAACATTCAGCAGGGTGTCATGGAATCAAGTACCACAAGTATTTATTTGTTGCTATGAAATTCTTACCTCCCATTTCCGTGGATGCTACAATCTTCCACTTCTCAATCCGCGACCGGGCCTTGCTTAGGTCCTCGGGAGACAGCACCAGTTTCTTCATTGCGTCGATCTTGGGGGGCGGCCCCACGCCATTGCTGACGCCCTTGTTGGGGGGCTTGGCAGGGGAGATGAGAGGGCAACGCTTGGCGTCTAGCTTGTAGTCCTTGATGAGGTCAGGCTCAATCTCGCCAAACTCATCCATGTCCTTCAAGGTGTTGTTTTCCGAGAGGAGCAGCGTCTGAGGCTAAAAAAAGAAAAAAAAGGTCAAATAACCCATGAATAATTTGTTTTAAAGGTCCGGAGTTCTCGTAATAACAAAGCCAACATCACTTTTTCTTCATGAGCACGAGAAATAAAATATTTTCAGTGCATTTGGGTAGAGTCATGTTTCAAATCCGTGCTCTGAGATGATTCCGGACTGTGAGATTTAACTTAATTCTAAGGTCATGACCCTTGTGTCCAAAAGCAAGATATTTTACAGTAACTACTTCTCACTACATGCAAACAATGAGTTTGTAGATTAAACTAGATCACTCTTATTTTGTGGAAATTCGTGTTGAGATTTTAAGAATGTATTTTGGTTCCAGTTATTAATATTCAATACTCTTCCAAACAACGAACCTCTTGCTGTAGATCTTCCAGTTGCTTGCCATATTTGACAGTTCGACGGATCCAATCTAAGGCGGTCTCGAAAAGTAGACGGTCGCTCATTTTGGAAGCCGACTTGGTAGCCACAACCTCAATCTGCAAAAAGCAAAAGTAAATTACTCAGTTAATACTTAGGACAGAGTTGTAATCAAGTCAGTCAATCACAAGTCATTCAGTCTTTAGTCAACTCACAAGCTATTTACATGAACTTTGACAAAAGCATTCCGTTGTTATTGTTCCTCTTGATGCTTCTGACCTGACTTCTGAACTAAATTGTGAATTCGCTTGTGAACCGACTTGTGAATGACTGGATTACAACCGTCCGGAAACACAGGTCAAAGAAAACGCAGACACAAATATTGTTTAAAGGTAGGATACACCATTTGCAGATATCGAAAATATTTACTACCGAATTATTAAGAAATATCTTACTCAATTGAAAGTAAATAATGATTCTAGGCATTCGGCAAAAGGATGCGAAAAAACAAAGATAACATAAGAGAAACGGCTCGACCCCGGTTGAAAACGAACGCTGTTTTTCATGCTTTTCTCGGCATTCATGATTGTAAAACTTCGGAAAAGTCAGTTAAACGATATTTACTATGAAATACAACCCCCCAAATCTACCCATTCATGATAATTCAAGCAATTATCAATGGTGTATACTACCTTTAAGCAGAGATAAAAACAATAAATGATTTTCAAACAGATTTAATACAAGGAAAATAACTTCATGTACATGAAAATGACAAACAAAAAAGACAAAGTATTTTGTGTGAAAATTGCACTGAATAAACTGCATAGTGTAATAAAATAACAAAAGCATTGTATTTCCCAGCACAATAACATTTCTCAAGTAGAGTTTAGTGCATATAGGGCATTTTTACATTTTTAGAGTTATTTTCCAAATTATCTATCTGGTAATTTTAAGGGCATTACAGTATAAATCAGCCGAGTTTTGCCAAACATACAAAAATTGGGCCTCAAAGCCATTTTCTGTTATACAGATTTAGTAATTAAATTCAGGAGAGAAACAATTACCTGTAACCGTGGCAACTCCTGAAACTCGTTTGTCAAGGCTACGTTGTCAATGTTCTTTTTCATGAAGTCGTCCACAATGGAGACTAGCTCCACATCCTCTTCCGCACTGCCGAACGTACGGAGTTCTATAAATGAAAATTTTTTTAAATACGACAATTGTGTGGCGTGATCCATCAATTCGGGAACGTATTCTGACCCAAGTCACCGATGACGGATTGCGCTGAAAAATTTGCGGGAGTTGAAATATTTTTGTGAATTCGCAATGCGTAAACTTAAAAAAGACGTCACAGATTAGCGTTCGCGCTCGTTTTGCATACTGATTGCAATCTGGTGTTTACAAGCAATTTGACTTTACCTAGACAATTCTTTGGATTAAGCTGTTGCACAAGGTGTCGGGCACAAGCATTCTTGACTCGGGCCATCTGTAAATGTTTGGCGGCTTGGTAGACCGTCTCGACTTGACAGTAAGGTACCTCCAGTCTGCAGACAGAAGAGAAACAAAATCAATCACAAAACAGCCTTGGATTAGGCAAAAAAAATAAAAAATAGAAGGTTGGTGTAATGGTAAGATAATGAGCCCACGTCAACTCCAAGTCATTGCCAATTCTAATTCACGTCATGGAGAGTCGAGACATGAAATTTGCTCAGCTAAACTACGTCGTGACTGGCTGTCGTATCTGTCGAAAAGTAAACTAGTTGACCTCACAACAGGTCAAACATTCATAGAGTCAACAAAACAGGGTTCCTGCATTTGTCTCGTCCATGCCAACTCAAACTAAGTATGGAATACAATCTTGAGTGAGTTGGTGCAGTTTGGGGTTTTTCGTTTTAAAATCTGATTTGTCCAGAGTGAAATCATTGGAAAGTAAAGTGTAGGTAGTGATTCCTTATTTGCAGAGACCAAGGGACATGTTAAGCCATGAACCCTAAACAAGCATGTAACAAGCTGAGTAGTGGTTGTTGAGGTAATCGTTGCGGAATAGAACAGAAATATCTTTCTTTTTACTATGTAAATTTGGTTACATTTTCTCGATTCCGTAACCTGAAACTGTTTCCTGCCATCATTGGTCGGGTGCTCGCGCGCGGTACACAGTTCCAATGCACAACCCTACCTGCCAGTGTAGGCGTAGTTGACCAGCAACTCCATGGCAGCCGGGCTGACGTTATCCAGACTGTGCTTCAATGGAATGGCGTCGTTCTCGCTGCTCAGAGCCTTGTAGTAGTCAAAGAGGTAGGGGCTGCTGCAGGCCAGCACGGCACGGTGGGCGGGCACAATGTGGTTCTCGATGGACAGGTGCACATCGGCAAACTGGTATTGTTTGCGGAGCTCGTTCAAGTACGCCATGACGGCAACCGGCCCCGTCTCGTCGTCATAGAACAAGGGCTGATCGGATACGATCGACTTCCGATCTTCTGTTTTGTAAGAAAAACTGACATCGTTAGACGCGTGGAAAAACTGATCAGATCAACTACGTGCACTTGATCCGTCATTTTCTGGTGTGGAAACTATGCATGTTGCAACCAACCGCATGCTTGATGAAGGTGCGAGAACAACATTACATCACCTAAAACAAATCTTGGTTGTAAAATAAGACAGACTTTGAGACGTCTCAGCAGACATCATCACGAACGGAGTTTCTCGAATGGCGCCGACCCGACACGAGGAATTTCATCTAGGTTATGTCAGAGAATGGAAGAAAATGTGGAAGACAACAAAAAATAGATGCCCTCTCCTTTAAAAACAGTCATAGTCGCCCATGCTTGATATTTATGTGATTTTGATATAATAAAATATCATATTTTAAAGATATATTAAAAATTATTAGATTATTAATTACTCTTTATAACTGTCTTATCCCTTGACATTTTCACCTTGTCCAAGTGTAGCCCCCCCCCCCCCCCACCCCCACCCCCCAAGAATGTTATTAAAATTCCTAGTTTGTCCAAGCTTTCCAGATGCAGTATCGCAGTCTCTTCTAAATAGAGATATTCTCTAAGCCTGAATCGGTCAGTTACCGTGGCAACATCAGTAGCTGAACAAAAAAGGAATGTCTAATGAGCCGCAAAGACCAGACAGCCCAACATGCAGTTGCATTTTTGATGTTTTTTTTAAAATGACAACCCCTTTGTATTTTTTTTCTCTCCATTTGATGAAAAAAAAATGAGTTAAAAAATTCAGATGGCTTTCAAATTTGAAGAGAAATTGATTCGCTCTGGCATTTGTCAACAACACGACTGTTTTGATGCCGTTATTACATTTCTGCCCAAGGTAAAAAAAAAAAGCTTCAAAACAGCCATTATACATGTATCTATCTTCCTTATGGTTTCTGCAAGTCAATTAATAATTTGACAATATACCATTTGTCAGTTGTGCATTTTCATCGTTTGAAACAGCAAAAGTACTCCAAATATATAAAAAGAAAAATTAACAAAAAATCTGATGAAGTTTTTAGCTCTGTGAATGCTGCATAATCTGAGGAAAACAATATTTAAAGATTTTAAGAGATTTCAATTCCAAATTTTCCGAGTCACAATTTAAACTGCAACCACAATCTGCGTTCAGGGTGCGTTTTCAGTCAGGAAATCGCAGTTACTTGTGAGTCACCCACTGAACTGACAAATAATAGCGCCCAAGCGTGCGCTGTGCATCGTGCGTTGTGCTTGCGCGCACTATTTGCGGACATTTCCAAAAGTGTGTCTTCAACACGCATGTTTGGAAATAACATTTTTTTTGTTATTTTCTTCAAAATGACAGCATGGCAGAAGAAACAATTTCACAGGGAGTTTAAAAAAAACCTTAATAATTTACAACAAGTAAGCTTTTCAAGAGTATTTTGGTTACTTTCTCTATAAGTTACTTTTTGAATAGCTGCAAAAGATATATTCCACCTTAAAGGTACATGTAGTATACACCATTTGCAGATATCAAAAATATTTACTACCAAATTATTAAGAAATATCTTTCTCATCTGAAAGTAAATGTTGATTCTAGTCATCCAGCAAAATGATTGCACTAGATATCCTGTAATTCTTCCGAAAAATAGAATTTAATAAGGAAAAATTTGCAATCGCCGGATGGCGATCGCGAAAAAAACAAAGATAACATAAGAATAACTACTCGACGCTGGTTGAAAAACCCCGCTGTTTTTCGTGCTTTTCTCGGCATCCATGATTGTAAAACTTCGAACAGGTCAGTTAAACGATATTTACTATCAAATACAACCCCCCAAATCCACCTATTCATGATAATTCAAGCAATTACCAATGGTGTATAATACCTTTAAGAACAAAACAAATTATTGATTGCACACATTAGTATGGTACATGTACTCGTATGAACATTACTGCTACTTATACACGGTGTATACCAGTATATGTGGCTCTACATGAACATAGGCACGTATGCACGTGTACATACTGTACGTGTCTGGTGACATGTCACGATTACTGTGTGTTTAACAACTGCATTAAAAAAAGTGTGCACACGTACTGCACACATACCGGTACATGGAAACTGCAGAATCACACTGATGCTAATATCACTGAAGTCATGGCCATCAGTATGTCTTGGTGATTAGCAAGCGGGTAATTATAGAGACGGGCAGGAAAGAATCTCGTAAGAAGAGTGGGCTGTTGATGAATTTTGTGAAACCATGTGTGCAACAGGGAAAATATCAATGTAATTGAGTGGTATATTTGTGCATCTTAAATGCAGTACTTCTTTCTTTTTTTAAATTTGGGGGGGAAGATATTTCAGAAAATTTATATCTTTCCTCTTTTACAGCCTTTTGGTTATTTGGAAAAATCATAAAGCCTAATTTTTAAGTCTTTATGAAAAAACATAATCATGTAACACAGGATTTTTTAATTTTTTTTTAATAGCTAATTTAATTCTCGATGTCAAATCATGTCGATCTGATAAAGATTGGGATAAATTTCAACTACACACGATATACTGCAGCGTCAGATTAACCATTTTCGGAAACCTTGATTTTGACTTTGGGCTTTGAATTCTAGAGACTTGGTTGAAGAAGACAGTGGTTCTTGTTTTTCCGATGCCGTGGTTTCAGTAATGCCCGAGACAGGTGTAGCATCTCAATCAGAATAGGCTGGTACTACCTGCATAAACCTACGAGATAAAGACAAATGCCCACCTCTTCAATTTCAAGACTTCAGGAAACTAGACACATTCAATTAATGCTGTAATTTCACTTACCTGCCTGTTTGAAAAAGAACAACTTTTCTGATCATCACGTTCTTATCAAACTCTGTAAAATTAACATGCATCATTATTATTGCCATTTTTGTAAACGGTTATAACTCGATTAGAACAAAACAAAAGCTGAAATTGGGGAAAATTAGAGGGGAGAGAAGTATGGGAAATTTGGCGAGGCAGACATCCAGGAAGTGAACTGAAGTACTGGCAGCCAATTTTTAGACCCAGCGTTGGCGGCCATGTTGGAAAATAAAAACGTGGAAAAAAATTAAAAAGTAAACAAAATGTAGATTGTACACCCTATAGTCACACCATGGAGCTCCATGGTCCCACCAGCAAGTTTTTGAAATCAGCCAGCCCTGAAATACGCAGCGGCAGCCATCTTGAAAAATACTTCCAAAACAAAATGCTTCTTGAAGGGGGGAAAAAGGGGGAAATCACACACACACACACACACCAAGGCTAATGGTTGTTAATAGACAGCAGAATTCTGTCCTCACCAGATGTGTTTTTGGGGGGGATTTCTGCCAGCCAGCCATCTTTTAGATGAGGAAAACAGAAAAGGACGACGAGAAAAAAAACCCCAAAAACTAAAAAACACACCATGTGGTCCTTTGGGCTGCGTTGGATGCGTGCTGTCGTTATCTGTTTGGAGCGACGGTGGGTCACTCTCCACTTGAAAACCCATCCCTGCAAATTACAGAAAAACACCGAGAAATATAGCATTTAAACACAAACCAAGAAAGAGATAATTATGTGAATAGGGTGCATGCAAAGACTGCCACAAAAATTCCAGAATGTGAAATTGTTAGTTAAACAATGGCAAAAATATAAAGAGTTTATTAGACAAACTGTATTTTAAATGTTACAAGTATTTATATTACAAAATATTAGGCATTTAAATGTGGATTATTATTACAAAAAGTCCAATGTACGGACTCATGTACCCGGTACATGTTTAAAAAAAGTGGTGTTTTTTTACGTGTTTTTTTACCAGTTTCCAACAATGTGTACATGCAATACGTATACGTGTACATGTAGGCGCTGAAACTAGAATGGGTTATTGAACAAAGAAAATGAAAAGTACATGTATAATGGACAGCTCCCTAATGCAATTTACTAGGAACCATACCTATCCTTACAAATTCCAACACCCTAAAGGCAAACTGTGCAAACAAACGGTTGGACCAATTCTGGAGTGTAAAAGACATGCAGTTTAGGGGTTCGGTACCCATCAGTACTGTTAGGTTCAGTACCAATAATTACTGAACCTGCCTGCAGTTGCTGGAGTTTGTTAGGTTCGGTACGCTTTCTAGTGCGAGAGCCTAGGGAGTTGGGGTTAAAAAGTTTTTTTTTCATTTTTAACAAAACAACTTAAATTAAAAGGGCAATGAAAGATTTGTTTGTTTCTGGCTTAGTTTCTATTTTAGTGTCCCGGTTCAAATAAAAATGTGCTACATGTGGCAGAATGTTCCATAAAACCAGATACCAGACATGAATTACGTAGTTAACAAACACCGCCTAGTTTCGGTGAAAACAAAATCATTATTTATTTATTTTTTCCTTTCCTGGTTTGAATTCAAATTTCCATAGCCTTCCTGATTGCGTCAACTCAAGGAAATACATGCTCAATAATGCTTTTGATTCTTCTGCAAATAATATTTCAAGTGTACAATGCATGATCACACGAACCGCAAAAGGGTATTTCCTGAAAAAGGGAAAAAAAGTTACGAAATCTTCCTAACCACAAGCATCACAACAACAAATGTGGTGTCAAATTAAATGGAAGAAGAGAGATGTATCATTTGAGTGGTGTTTCACTGAGATGCAATGTACAGTAGTTAAGTGTGTTTTTTTGGTTTAAAACTTGTTTTTCGGGGGCTAAAATCATGGATTTTTGTTAGTCACATTGGCATTTTGTTTATACATTTAACACACACTGCAGGATATAGAAAACTAATGTAACAATGGTATTTAAAATGACATTATGCAAGAAGGAATAATTTAGTGTCATTAATTATTATCTTTTTCATCGAGCAAGCTTCTGAACAATCATTTGGTTGGTTACTAATACTTTTTGGATAGCTCTGCTAAAGGTATACTGTCCCTTTAAACCCATACATGATGATGTAGGTCCTCGATGCACAAATCAAGAGCCTTTCTAGAATGGAGAGAAATCTCGCATGCATCACCGAAGGCCTCCCTCGAAGACGGATCAAAAGTCTAAAGCACACCGGTGCCCAGCGTCCCTGCACTAGAGACATATTGGCTGCCGAAACCATTAGGCACTTTTAAAATCGAAAAATCAGCTCGGGGGACCTCGCCACACCTGCGCTCAAAATACTGGACATGAGACCGGAATTATGTAAAATGTTATCTCATAGATCAATGCAAGGCGCACCTGGCTTAAAGGTAGGATGTACCATTGGTAATTATTTGAATTATCATGAATGTGGATTTGAGTGGATTTGGGGGGTTGTATTTTATAGTAAATATCGTTTAACTGATTTTGTCCGAAGTTTTACAATCTGGCGTCGGGCAGAGAAAAATTACTGGATATCTAGTGCAATCATTTTGCTGGATGCCTAGAATCATTATTTAGTTTCGACAAAGGAAAATATTTCTTAATAATTCGCTAGTATTTTTTTTGGAAATCTGCAAATGGTGTATTTTACCTTTAAAGATTCTGGTTTGATCAATCTACTTCAGGATGAGGTATATTGTTTAATTTATTTTCCCTGTGTGTTTAGGTGAAGCATTTATTTTAAATGTTATGTGTCCTCATGCAAATTAGTTGGTTTGTTTTTCTTACTAAAGGATTCATGAACAGCTTAAAAGTAGGATACAATTTGCAGTATATCAAACATTTTTACTACCAAATTATTAAGAAATATCTTCCTCTTTTGAAACTACATGTGACACGATCAAGCGAAATCAGTCGGATGTCGGTCCAAAAATGTAGTTTCAAAGAGGGCATCTGTACGTTTTAAAAACTGAAAACCCCATGTTGATACGATGTTTTGTTGTCGAGTTATGTACATTTGTTTAAGTACCAACGAAGAATACAGTGCATTTGGGGGATTCCCCGACATCCGACTGATTCGGCTTGATCGTGTCACAAATAATAATTCTAGTCAAAGCAAAAAATTCACAACTGCTGGGCAGCAATCGTAAAAAAAACCAAACCAAACAAACAACAAAAACAACTGCATGACGCCGTTTGAAAACGAACGCTGATTTTCTTGCTTTTTTCTCGGCATCCATAGTTGTGAAACTTCGGACAAGTCAGTTATTCACTATAAAATACAACGTCCCTTTCCACCCATTTCTGGTAATTCAAGCAATAACCAATGGTGTATCCGAGTAACAAAAAAATGAAATCACATTTTTGGGTGTAATACTACATTATTAATAGCGTTCTTCTGTGGTCATTAACTAAAATTCTGCCAAATAATTAGATATTATCCCAGCCTTGTTCCCAGCTGTTCCAACTCCTCAGACCCCCAGGATGCATTTCCGTCACCTTGGAAGAAACCAGAATGCTGATCCTAAGGGCATGAATACATACATACGTCACACTGCCCTGGGTTAGGTTCATTCCTCAGATATTAACGATATTAATCAACACATTACCTTGTATTAAGACCTCCCAGGCAGGCATTCTACTACATAGTATTGTTTGCAGAATGACAATAACCCTACACTGTTTAGTCCATCAGAAGGTCAAAGGGCACCTTGGATTCTTCTGTCTGGCAGATTAAACTGTATTACACAGAACAATGGCTGCATTGAGGAAGGATTTGGGGTAATATTACAATGAAGCATAAACATTGTCGCTGCATCTACATGTAGCATTGCTAAATGGACATATCGAATAATGCATGAGATCCAAGCAGGGTTCTAGCCACGGTGGGCAGCGCCGGGCGGTACCGCCCGGTACTGCAAATTTTCGCCCGGCTCTTGGGTTTAAATTGGCTGTGCCGCCCGGCACAATTTTTTTTTTTTAATTTAAAAAAAAAATTAAATTTAAATTAAATTATGGGCACAAAAGAAACTAGAAAGAGAGGAGATACAAAGTCACGTTAATCATGTTCATGTAGTAATTTATCATCCAAGTTGTTGTTTTTTGTGAGTTCAATAAAGAGCGAACTGAAAAAAAACGTTCCTACTCGTACACTAAACATTAAAAACGAGGATAGGATCCTCAATTTCATTTCCGGAAAGAATTATTAATTTATAAAATACATAAATTATTTCTGTTTTCTTTTTGCACTCCCCACAAATAACACTAATTGAGCCATACATGTACACATACCCATCCTAAACCATAGCCAGACAGTTCATTAGTTCATTAGTTCATTACATTGTGGGGGGCTGCGGTTACATATTATGGTGTAACCCCAGATCCGTGTTGACGCGTGATCCTGTGAAAGAGATTATCATCATAGCTGGTTTTTTTCTTTTTTGGCTGCCGATGGCGAGCGAGTCTCATTAACTCAACAGGAATCACTTCATTATGGCACAATGAATGCGTACATGTATACTATTATCATCATCTCCACGGCGATGGTGATACCAAATAAATTAACGCTTACAGTTTTCAATCCTTCACCTGTTGGAGGAGTGAGGACTTTTAGGGTTGATGTGCATAAATAAGAGCAAATAATCAAGCCACACATACATGTATTTATTACATTTTGTACAAACAAATAGTTTAGCTGAAGATATATTAATTAAGTCCAAGCAAGGACATCACAGGGGATTAACAGAGATTACTGGGCTGAAGGATTTTAAACTAAAAAAGAGCGAAAACACAGACTGGGGTGTCACAAAATGATCGGATTGATGCGGACGAACAGAGGACAATGGCAGGGCCAGCATTTCACCCAGACAATGAACCCCTCTCCCACAGAGTCAGCAATTGCCACAGAATACAAAGAAACAACAATGGGGTCTACTTGTACTACGGGTTCAATTCGTCTCTACCTAATGTACATCAAGGACGAAAATGACGATTTGCACGTTTGGGTTTTTTTGTAAGGATATTTTGGCTTTTGATGTAAAAAGGAATTGAAAATTTAATGAGGCATATCAAACAAATTATAGTTATATAACTCCGTTCCGATTGGTCAACACTACATGTACTTGTAGATCGAGTTGGACACGTTAATATAAAAGACACGTGTGGGTATGAAATCAACATGCCATGCTAAGTTTCATTGACGTACCTTGCACCAATGTTACTTTTGCTAAAAACTTTGTTCTGCCATGCATCAATCAGGTGCTTTTCGATAACAACTTTCAATGTAACTCTGATCCCAATTTTTCTCTAATTTTTTTTCAAATTTGTCACGACTCAACATGTCATAATTTTTAAACTGAAAGTCCTGTTACATGTAATTAACTTGGGGGTTTTCGCCAAAACTAAAGTTTAAAGTGCCCTTAAAATAAAAATAAGGGGAACTCGAAAGTTACCAGGACCATTGGGAATTGCTTGAATTATCATGAATGGGTGGATTTGGGGGGTTGTATTTCATAGTAAATATCGTTTAACTGACCTACTTGAAGTTTTACAATCATAGATGGCGAGAAAAGCACGAAAAACAACGTTTGTTTTCAACCGGCGTCGAGCAGTTATTCTTATGTTATTTGTGGTTTTTTCGCGATCCCCGTCCGGCAATCACAAATATTTCTTTATAAAAATTCTATTTTTCAGAATAATTACAGGATATTTAGCGCAATCATTTTGCTGGATGTCTAGAATCTTTATTTACTTTCAGATGAGTAAGATAATTCTTAATAATTTGGTAGTAAATTTTTTCAATATCTGCAAATGGTGTAATCCTACCTTTAAGACAAATTTTGCTTGAATGACCACATACATTGTATAGTTTCTTTTTAACCCTAACCCTCCCAAATCCTCCAAATTCCTCATTGCAAAATGCAGGATTTTGCAGGATTGAGGTCACTTGGAGTTTGATGCATTGCAGGATTTTGCAGGATTGAGGTTACTTGGGGTTTTACCCCTGCAGGAATATGGAGGATTCAGGTTATCAGGCTGAATGTGACACACAAGGATTTTGCAGGATTGAGGTCACTTGGAGTTTGATGCATCGCAGGATTTTGCAGGATTGAGGTTACTTGCGTTTTTACTGACTGCAGCCAGGGCAAGACTGCAGGATTTTGCAGGATACAGGCTGTATGGTCAACAGTGACCAATATTGGAGGATTTTGCAGGATTCAGGTTACTTGGAGTTTTAACAATTTAGGAATTGGAGGATTTTGCAGGATTCAGGTTATGTGTAAGTAAAAATGGGTAGGGAGTTAGGGTTAATGGCCCTTTAATACACACTGGTCAAGCACACTCATTACATATTCTTTTGTTGCATATCTTGTGTTGATTACCTCTTTGCAAAGTGTCTCAAAAGTGGCATGGAGTGACATGTTTTCAAAGGTATTGATTTTTCGGACCCTGAACAATACCTGAGCCAGGGAAAGTAGACACCAAAGTTATTTTAGGCCTAAAGCCTTGAGAGAATGAATGCAAAACTTGAATGCAGGACTCCAAATGCTGCCCTGGTAATCTCCAAAAGTAACCATACATACAATAAGAGGGGCTACATGTACTGTATGACGTAATTATTGGAGTGCAGGCTGATATACTTTTTGGCCAATCTGGGTACAAACATTGATCCACTGGATGATGAAATACAGCAAACTCCATTTGTTCTTTTCAATTGACCAGGGTCCAATTGACCAGCGCTGCTAAGCACACGATTTTCTGCTAACAAAGCCTCCGTCTATTTACGGAGACTGTAAGCAGTAAGCTCGTCAAAAGGCCCCCTTAACCTGAAGTGGCGAGCGACAATAAAAAGCATGGGCTTGGCCGACTTCTGGTCGGAATCCTCAGTGCGGACAAAATGGCCTTCTAGAGCTACGGCTACGTCTATTGTCAGCATGCTCACGCATAGTTGTAATGGGCAAACACTTAGACAATAGCCATAACCAAGAGATTCAGCCGCAGCCGCAGCTGCTACGACTTTGAATGTTACTAGCATTGGGGAGGCAGGAAATAGACACATTCCTTGTACCCAGCGCATGGTATTAAATTAAGCCGTATTACAGACTGTCACCGCGCCACCTCCATGCTAGCTATAGCATTGCGTTCCAGGTTTAACTATGGAATCGATTCAAAATTCGAGAATTCAAATACGGGCAAAGTCCAAATAGTTTTTGACTACTGCTAGTCGAGTACGGGCCGAACACTTGCATGTACTCGAGTTGTACTCAAGTACGAATAAGAGTACTCCAACACTGGTATGCAAGGGTCTAATTATTAACATAAACTATGTATGAACACTATACACTATAAGCCTATACAAATATGTCAAGCCTTGTAAAACAAACCAGTGACCTCATCCCCTTTTTTCCAAAAAGTTCAGATGAGAAACTAGGTTTTGTTTTTATTTGGCCCAACAGGTGTTCCAAGTTAATCAACCTTTGAACAAGAGCCAAAATCCAATTAAAACAATCCTCCAATAATCAACACCAACTCTAGGTCAACACGTTTGCTGATCGAAAAAGACATCAATAAAACTCTGGAATATTTACCCAAACACCAGATTCAACATTAATTAACCCTAACCCTCCTAATGTATAAAGCAACAAATAAATTCCTATCTACACACAAGTGCATATACATGTACTCACTGGGAAAGTTGTTGTTATTATTGGCAGACAGCATGGCTGGATACCGGTGGTTTCGTGATAGCGGGGTACCAATTACCGACTTCAAATGCTCGGTGTGTTCAGACTGGACAACTGTCGGACGCGTTGAAGCTGGGAGGCAAGGCTCAGGGGTAGCAAGGGTTAACTGTGGCCCATTGTGACAAGGTCAAAATCTATGGAGAAAAATTGTTGGAAAGAGTTATCAACAAGCTCATCTTTCAGTACGCTAAACATAAAATACAAACAAATTTGCACATAGGCTACCCGTCTCGGTCCAAAAATTGGCCAACCGGTATCAAATGGTCGAAAGGAGTAACGCTCATAGCATTTTTTTCAAAATTGACGCCAATATGCTTGTTACTGGATATTTATATGTGGTAACAAGCATTTTGGCGGCCATTTTTTGTTTTTTCACACATCTATACCAACTACAGGGGTGCATACCATGCCAAAAATTCACCATTTATGAGCATTATTTCCCTCATATCGTACCAACCAACCCTCCAGGCTGATGCCCAACACATTTCAGCTTACAACCACGGAGATCTCCCGTTTCTAGAGATTAATTAGGCAAGATGGAGAGAGATTGTGACTGACCATGGCAGAGACAATGCCTAAAATGCAAATTAACCTCAAGCTAGTAGAAACCTGTTTATTTTCAAGCTTAGCATTTGCAGTGACCAATACACATATTCCATGCAGCATCTGTGGTCACTGAATCACCAATATGTCTGCTGTGTTCTTGGCAAAGAGACTGCATGCTTCTTATAAGCTGTATGGCTTTCATTGACTTGCAGGCTGGGGGGGGGGGAGGGAGGATCACTGAGGCACAAAGTGTGAATGCTGGAACTTTGGAGTTCCAAGCTTGGGGTGGGAGAGTGGGGTAGAGTCATGGGCGTGCACTATTGTGTTTAACAGAGTCAAAGGAAAGGACAGAGTACACAAAAGGAAAGGTTGGTAAACTACTGGCTGAATAATTCACTCTCAAAGTAATTACGTAAGATCTGTTTAAACTGGCCGTTGGCACAGCAATGTGATCATGGCAATACAAGTGATCACCTCTCACTACAACTCATGCTGTTGTTTTTTTGTGAACTTTTACTTCGTAGCGTAATCGAGAAAAAAATGAATACTGTGCAAAAAAGGCTGGTCTCAGAACATTTACGCATATTGAGCTGTCAATCCATGAGGGTTAATATTATATTTTTTTTTTCAGGAAAATATCTAAGAGTTTTACAATGTTGTGATGCAAGCAATTGTTCACAACACTACACATACTTATGCAATATCACACCCACGTACCATGTACTTGTAGAACCGCCCAAAAAACAATGCTTTAGAAAAAACGAATGAAAAACAGAGATCACTCAGGGGTCACACATTCTGGTTCATTGCACCATGATTGCACTCAGACATGCACATTGCACACATTTGTTAGGTTTATCCTGTAGTGTGGTATAAGCTGCGTACATTGTACTGGCAAATTATAATTTTGGTCCATGGTTGAATACCATGTTTGTGGCTGTCGGGTCACTGTCCCAGCAATAACCTTTGTCTGGCTGCGCTACAGTACAATGGGGCCATGTACACACGTACCTATGCAAGCAGACAGCTATTGTGTTGATCAGTGGTGGAGGGGAAGGGGGGTGAGGGGAATGCCTCTTGCACAATGTTCCCAGATATTTGGTTTAAAGTTCATCTTGTGATACTTACAAGTGATTGTTTGCTCAGAAACAATAGGACGATTTGGCAAGAATTAAACAAGTTCCAATTTGTCCCGCTGCAATTACAGTACAAATAGGGCAATGTACACGTATGTTTATAGCAGACAGCTATTGTGTTGATAAGGTGGGGGGATGCCTCTTGCGCAATGTTTCCAGATATTTGCTCAACTATATACATGTACACCATATTTTAGGCAATTGTGTACATTTTTTTTCTACAAGTACAAGAGAACAAAATCCACTGTTAAAGTTATTGGACTTCAACAACTGCACACAGGTTCAGTAGTTAACCATAACCCCCTAGGCTCTCGCACTGGAAAGAATATCAAACCTAACGGCACACAAGTTCATCAATTATTGGTACTGAACCTAACACTAACAGTACTAAATCTGCCAAATTCCAACTCAAGTTTGATGGACTTGGTACAGATGGGTCTAAGCATTGATCAGTCTTCAGGATCAGGGCTATGATGACTGGTCATTGGTTCTGTGTGTTAGGCTGTATTTGAGTGGGGACACACAGGGTGTACACATCACAGTTGACCAGGAACTGTGCTGTGACCAGCCTGAGCTCACCCACGAATACATACGTGCATTCCCCCAAACTTCAACATGATTACAAAAATACAAGTCTCATGCTTTTCTGCCCTGAACATCACATAATTCAACAGAGTCTCCCTGGCCCTGGGCTTTTGTACCGAGTCAAACAAAGTCCAACAAGTTGCTATAAATGTTTGGTATAAAACCTGCCAAAACCTGCAGTTGGAGTTTGATGGGCTTGGGGTAGTTAGGGTTATTAATAAAACATTATGGGATTGGATAATTAACAAACAAGAAAATGTGTCACAAACTTATAAAGCAGAGTACCAGTTACAATTTACTCTTCATTGTAAGAATTTTCTTTTTTACACATTGTTGCAATTGTAAAATTTAAATATTTGCATGATTAAATGGGCACTATGCCCTGGAATCGCTTAATTAATATGTTCATTGGAAAAAGCATTTAAAAGTACAGGTCACACAACAATCCTTTAAAAACTGGGAATTGTTTAGTTATTCTTGTGTAAAACAAGTTTCAGGGGTTTGGGTGTAGCCGTGATTCCAATTTCCAGCCAGAAAATATTCACCTTTTGCGGACGTGTAAAAAAACAATATTTGTGTGTATGTGCCGTGTGCAATTTATAGGAAACACACAATGTGTATCAAACATTGAATGAAAATGACAGGAAAAATGTATACGTACACCAGCATGTCCGATGTAATGTAAACAATCGAAGATAAAAAGTTGGATCCCCCTTGAGTGATCCCCACAATGTCACTTCCCAGGTTGTACTTGTATTGTAAAATCTGGCGTGATGATTGGCCACACGGCATTCTGGTGTTTATGACTTCTGACTAGCGCCATCGAACAAAGATACTGAACATTAACATTTGGGAGACTGCCAATATAGGGCAAGATAGCTCAGATGGTAGAGCACCGGTCCGGTATTCCGGAGGCTAGCGGTTCAACTTCAAGTCCCGCCTTGCCTATTTCTTTGTTCACTTGAAATGTATGCAAACTTTACCTAGTCAGTTTCCCATGTGGTTTATTTGTGTATTACAAAATATATTTCTTAAATAATTTTGCATTTATAATGTCAATCTATGATTTTACCCAATCTTGGAAAGAAAAAGAAAATCCTTGGTCCCAATCTTGGAGGTAGGAAACCTACATGGTCCCATCATGGTCCCGTACCCTATTGTTCAACCAGAGTTTGTGCAGAAACTGCATGCATGCAATGTCGGAAATTCTTCAACACAATTTTTCGTTCATTATTCATGCATAAAGAACCGGTTTTTTTCACACCAAACATTAGAACGATACAAGAGGATTATTAAAAACAACAAAAATTCATGGTACTTACATGAATTTTGGGCTTTTCCCCGTAATTTTATGCGCCGTTTCGTGTCCGACATCACTATCAGACTACGTGCATGCGTTCAACACATGCTCATCATATCGGCGCGCGGCTAGCTAGCTAGCGAGACGTCATCGATTCGACAAGCGCGCGCACGTCGTACGTGCGTACGTGAACAATCTGGATATTTCCCGGCAAATTTATGCGTCATACAATAGTTCAGCGAATCAAAAGGACTGTTTCAATTTGACGCGCCGTCCGCTCTACCTGAACATTAATTTGATTTGTTAATTTTATAAAAATACATTATTCATATAACCTTGCAAAAAGGGGAGGAGCTTTTACGAACATGGCCAATAGAGGGCGCAAGTTACATGAAAGCACGTGGGGCTCGCAAAAAAGCCCACAAAAAAGGGAAATTCCCATATATTGTTCTTTTACAGCCTTGGAATCGACGATTATTTTGACAGTATCTGCGAAATATTTTAGCCTGCAAGTGTTTCAGTTCTAATTTTGTCTTAAGTTCGTTTACACTAGCAATGCAAGTGATTATGGGTGGAAGTTAGCAGTCTGAGTATCATACTCAGACTAATTAACTGGCCACATCTATTTAAACCAAGCAACAAGTGGATAATATTCCAGTGTAGACGAGGTGAAGTGGGACAGACGACGATTGTCGTTTGTTAATTAACTTTAGGGACGGTGATTTAACGTGCAAACTGGCTTGTGAACAAAACAAATGAGTATTGTTTGTGAAAGTGCCAACGTACAAGTAGTAGGGACCCCACTTGCAAATTGACCTATTAGTAGGGGTCCTTATGTCGTCAGGTGTTTTTTAAGACCTAGAAGTGATCTGAAAACAGTTTTGGAATGCTTGGTGGGTCCATTCCCCAGATTTATATGTTTCCAAAATTTCTTTGGGGGTTTGGTCATTTTCTGTGGCTATTTTTTTTAAAAAGGGGGGGAAAAGTGAATACCGCTAAATATGCACGCAAAAATCAACACCGATTACTGATTTTTAATTCCTATCGGTGAGTTGAATCTAAATAAATATCCGCAATGTTTTCAAATGATGATTAAATATGTTTTATGTATATAATATCACTTTTAAATTAACAAGCCACGCCCCCTTTTAGGGGTTTCCTGATTCTAAGTAGTACGCATTTTTCAGCGATTCTCAACGCATGTGTTTTGGGTGCAAACCAGTTTGAACTTGTAGACCAATGCCTTGCAAACATTGGACACCATTTTTCTGGAAAATTAGTTGTGGGCGTGGCTTTTAAATTAACAAACCACGCCCCTTTAGGGGTTTTCCTGATTCGAAGTATATGTGTAGTACGCATTTTTCACTGCGATTATAGTTGCAGGTGTTTGGGTGCAAACCAGTAGACCAACGCCTTGCAAACATTGGACACTATTTTAATGAAAATTAGTTGTGGGTGTGGCTTTTTTTAAATCCTACATTTTCTATAGACCTTGAATATGAAATATGTATACAAAAGCACACGTGTTTATACATGTATATGAAGAAGTATAGAATATGAATGTATTGCCATTAAAAAGAGCTATATTCCATTTGGTTAACATTTAGCATGATTCATATCAAAAGTCTCAGTAAGCGGAATGCTCTGATTCATCCGCCTTTCTTAATATTTATGCTGACATCATACTTCAATGCTTTGGGCGGTAAATTAAAGATGGTGGCTATTTACTCAACGAGGATCTAAGTACTGATAATACAAGGGTTGCGGTACCTGTTATAACAAGGTAATTGTAATGTCCCAAAGAACCTGGTTATAAATGTGTTTGACTGTAGTCGCAGGGGTAAGCCCCTTTCCCACTTTGACAAATTTGAAGGCCAGGCATGATACAGTCACGACACCGGCAAGATGCCAACACGGTGCCCCTATGATACCTCTACGACTTTGCTACGACCTTCCACGACTTTGATACAACCTAGCTCCCACAACGTAGTGACGGCATCGTCAGGACCCCCACAAAAATCTGTACGTATTTTGGGCATATATATTTTATCTAATGTATATAGACCTTTATCGACATATAGAGACCTCTATATTTCGCCCTTTCTGAAATAATGTTCTTTTTCTGATATATTTTGTTATCGTTTTTAGGTCCTGCGAAGGGGAGTCATATACTCCCCAAAACGTTACAGATTAAAACATCAGTCAGCATTAAATCAGGTTCATATACATTCCCGAATTATAACCCAGAATACCCCAATCTATCCCGAATAAAAATGGTTGATGACATCGGCAGAAATTAGCCTCGATTCGCTGTTTGTATAATAAATAGAATAACTTAAGAATAAAACAAGAATAATCAAGAACTTTATGAATTGGAAGCCGAATCAGACCGAATGGTCGCGATTGAGTGCGGAATAAAACCAAATTGTAGCGATTTTGTCAAGAATAATATACGGAAGTTCTCCAGAATCATCCAGAAGCATCCCGATTTCATTACAAATGTTATAAAAACAAAAACCGAATAAGCCGAATGTAATACGACCATTCCCGAACAACCCCGAGCTAAGCCTATTTTAATCTTAACAAGCAAGAATCATAAGAACCACGCCGAATTCAGACGATCCAGGTACATGTATATACAACGATCCAGACAAGAGCTCATGTCAGTCAGTTCCAGTTTGCCGAGCAGAGTAGATCTTCACATCAATTCTTTAACATTTCTGGTTTATTCGGTTACTTCTATTTGGACTATTCTGAATCAATTCGAACTAAATTCTGCTTGATTCTTGGTTATTCTTAAATACATTCTTAGTTGCGAATGTTGAAGAAAAAACCAAGATTTGAAATTTGTTCCTGAATCACCCCAACAATTTTGAACATGTCCAAATATGTCGGGGCACTTTCACGATCTTTAACTATATTTTACCGAGGCAGGCCAAAACCATTTCTTGATTTACTTAAGAATTGCTGTTTGTGGCAATTCGATCGGATTTCTCTTTCTCTTCTATTATACAGAGTGCCCACCCCCCCCCCCCCCCAAAAAAAAACCACAAAAAACAACAAACCCAATTGGACAAACATATCTGGACAAACAAGCACACCCACACTACCCTGAGACCCAAAACTATATATACCAACGGATGGAAATCGTTCTAGAAAAAAAATGATACCAGTAAATCTCGATTTGGGCTGTAGTTTTAGCTCCAGACCCTATTTTGTGAAATGCAGTTGGTGGTCCTTTCGCACCGAGAAAAAACTAAACTGTGCTATGTGCGGTTTCTCGGTGCAAAATGATCGACCCCTGACTTCACAAAATAGGGTCTAGACTCTAGAGCAAAACTACTTGCCCAAATTCAGATATCTCGCTACAATTTTTCGTCAAGAAAGATTCTCTATCCGTTGGTATGGATAGCTTTGGCCCCAGGGTAGTAGAAGTAATACTTGTCCTTTTTTATGGGCCACCCTGTATAATTATAATATATTTAAAATAATAAAATTACCTTTTTAACCTTTTCTCTTTAAATAGCACTAAACAATTATTATTATTATATAAATAGGAAATAATAACTTGTCAACAGGAATCTATTAAACATCATATTACACCTGAACAGTTTGAACAAATGAAGTGATGTATTAAATGCTTTAACTTTTTGTAATTAAACAATCCACGAAATGGGAGTTTGCTCCTCAAATTATATTCAGAGTTGCATTCTATTTTAGTGTAGACATGTCATCAGGGACCCAACAAGAATTTGTTTTAATTTAGAATTGTTTATTTATTACTAGAGTTTAAGTTGGTGTGTCCGTGCGTTTAGGGGGTTGCACCCTGAAAAATTGATTTTCGAATTGAATCGATAATTTTCAAGCATTGTCTTTTTTTATGAGCTTTCGAACGAGACATCCCACGAAAAAAACAGGCGAGTAATTATTTATTTAAAGTCTAATTTTGAATTAGGAGCGTCCCAGTATGCACAACCGAACTGGAGCGCGCATTTGGCGCAATGATAAAAACCACTTTTAACAATGTGTAAAGGCTGCCAATGCAAACAAATATAATGTATTCGTATACAGTACTTGATCTTCCTTCAATATTCGTTCGGAAAAGAAAATCTAATTTTTAAAAAAGCACGGATTAACCCAACTTTAGTTATGGAAAAAAATATAAAAAATAGTGTTTTTTTCACACAAATTGATAAAAATGGCATTTTACCAGAAATATTTTAGGAAAATGTTAAGTCTGACCCCAAAAAAAGTATGTTGCTTTACCAGGAACAATCAAAACCCAAATTGTGCTGTCAGAATGATTGTTATTAAAGTTATTGAAAAAAATATCAATTTTCACGTTTTCCCCCAAAAATACTGTTAAATATGTGTTTTCATTTAAAAGAAATTTTGGAAACATATAAATTCGGAAAACAGACATTTCAAGGATCAAAACTGTTTTCAGATCGCTTCTAGGTCTTAGAAAACACCTGAGCCTATTTTAGGACATAAGAACCCCTACTATATAATTTTCGAATCCGTTTCGATGCCACCCTGGGACTTTCACAACTTCTAGATGAGGAATAGGTTAATACGATTTGTAAATATCTTGAAGTTTCTGTACATAGTTTTTTGTAATTTATCGTCAAATCACGGGATCAACATTAGCGCGGTGTCACAATTACTGCACAAACGCACGCACCTATTAGTATGTACGTTCGTTAAAATGCCTCTCATAAGTACGCATGTGAAGCTAGTACTGAGTGGATGACGCAAAAAAACTGCAGTGAACCATCTGTTGAGAGCTAGAGACTGAGCCATATTCGCCAACTGTTGGGCGTGTTAACTATTGGCTCAAAGTTTTTACAGTTCAGGGTGGCATCTGTATAGACGATGTGCCTATGTTTACATCTGTATTCAAATGTACCCGTCAATATGCGCACGCATCATGTTTTACATAAATTTGGTTAAGAGATGACATCAGAGGTCACATAATTCAAAGGCCATCTGATGACCTGCGACGTCACTCTTTAAGCCAATTTTATGTAAAACACGATCATGGGTGCGCATCATCACTGCCGGGCACATTTTAATACAGATGTAAACACGTGACGTCAGAGGGCGCATCGTCTGTAAGGATTTTGAAATTAAAGGTCAATTTGCAAGCGGGGTCCCCCACATTGTAAGTTGGCGCTGATGTGTGGCTGCACATAAAAACTTTTTGAATGTGGTGCCAGGCTACGGGTTCTTCGACTTTTGGCGGGAAAACTACACATGGAAACTGGATGCGATTGACGTAGCATCTTGGATTCTACCCTCCAATTTGTCAAAAGTTTAGCTAGGGTGGCATCATAATCATTTTCACAAACATATTCCGTCCAGCAACGCGTGTACCCGTACAGGTTATTGTTCGTTTGTATGCGGCAATCGTGACACCGCACTTATTTTGATCCCGTGGTTTGACGATAAATTACAGGAAAACTATGCATAGAAAGTTCAATATATGTACGTTGGCACTTTCACAAACATATTTACCTTTCACTATACCCAAAAGCAAAGCTCATTGTTTTCACAAGTCAGTTTGCACGTTAAATCACCGTCCGTAAAGTTAATTAACAATCGACAATCGTCGTCTGTCCCACTTCAAAATATAAATAGGAAACAGAATATACATTTCAGTAATATATTTTGGGGCACGATGTGGGCACGATCACCGTGTAAATGGCGCCCTCTCTTTCAACGAATATTCTGTGATCTGATTTCGTGGAGTGTCGTGGCCGGGCGGTTAAGAACTCGGTTTTCTGTTCCGCAGAGCGTGGGTTCGAGTCCCGCCCGGTGTCGACACGTGTGTCCTTAAGCAAGGCAATTAAACCCCTATTGCTTCGTCCTTTGGATGGGACGTAAAGCTGTAGGTCCCGTGCGTTGTGTAATGCACGTAAAAGAACCCAGTAACACTATTCGCTAAGAGAAGGGGTTCCTGGCAGCGCCTCGGAATAGGCAACTAGATTAGATGGCGCTTTACAAATGCATTGGTTGATTAATTGATTCGTGAGAGTGTGTTTACCCATATTATGTGCGCCACCTAATATTTGGTCTCGTAATATCACTGCCTCTATGTGGGTAGAAAGTTTTGTGTAATTTGTGCCTCTATGTGGGTAGAAAGTTTTGTGTAATTTGTCTTATAGGGAGAACATAAAAGCTTGCTTCGCTCTTCCTACATGTTGGTAATGCTCTGTATAGTAATTGTTATACTATATTACTTATTTAATTATTACAATTAGATAACTTTATGAATAATATTGTTTACTCCATAGATTATCAATTGTCAACTTGCATTGTATATCAACATGAAAATAAATGTGTGTGTGTGTATACGCACGTTCATAAATGTCCCGCTTTCTCAAGACAAATACATTAATTAACTAATTAATTGAAAGCAAAACAAAACACGTCAGGTTTGATAATGAAATTGGTCCGAGTTGGATGGCTAAGCCTATTATATGTTGTCAATCGAGCTATAGAACAAGCTTAATTGAGGCGAGGGTACTTATAAACATATATATCCGCCCTTGTAAAAACCCTATGCGTTCAAGGCGTTTCTTTGAAGGTTAACTATTTTTTGTTTATTATTAGGTACCGGTAACAATAAAAACATAAATGTTTTTACCTGTGCCTACGTTGCCTTCTAACTTCGCACAAACGCAAAATGTCTATCTCGTTATATAATCCTACCATGCCTACTATACTAACTGTACATAATTATTATTATTGTTTAGGGCAAATGGCAACAAGCAATTCACAAAATAAACAGATTTAACTAAAACAAAAACAAACCAATTCCAGCTGGCCAGGATTGACAAAAGTATAATTAAACGTACTTTGACTCAAAAGCCTGTCAATCCTTAAAAGCATGCCGGGGTAGATTTCGTATAATTGTCTAAATTTTCTATTTGTAATTCCAAGTGTTCGTTAATTTATCAACCGATAAAATTGAGCACGATTGCGAAAGATAAAATTCCAAAACCATGAGTACAGTTTTGCTGGTTTTCGTTTTTGCCGCAACGCCCACTATTTCCCGTTAAAAAAGAAATTATGTCCTCGTACTAGTAGCGGTGGCCGGAAGTTTTGAATGCATTGATGCACTTACCCCTGGGAACGAGACAGCCAGTGGCACATTCAATGGTGACCATCGTATAGAGTGTGCATGATTTCCGGACGCGGGTACCAATACCAGTGTGGGTTCGGTCCGGATGTGTAAAACCGAGTGATGAGAGGTGGATCGAAAAATGTGATGTTGACGTAAATTTTTGGCGACGAAAAGGACCATTTTTCTACTGAGTTGATGTCATTTTTGCTCATATCACCGAAGAAGTTAGAAATGAAAAAATAAATATTTGGCTTATCTTCACGAAAAATGAATTGGGGAGAGGAGATCTGGGTAAGTTATAAATTCATTTAGCATTGAATTTATATTTTGTTAATTGGTTTGCCCAGTATCCGGACAAATTTAGGACCGGCAAGATAAAGATGAACAGATGGCCAGCCGGATTTCCCTTCATTTTTAGAAACAGAAATCTAGAATATAACGGAGGATTGAACAAAATACGAAACAATTGAAAATAGCGCCCTCTATGGTCGAAAACGGGGTGACGGTTTGAAAAACAGCCTTGGTGACGACTGACGTCACCCCGTTTTTCGACACTGCTGGTTTTTTGATTTAGTATCAAGTGGAAACATCCCGCTAGGCATGCATGTGGATCTTACAATCTTACACAGTTCTAGAACTGGAAGTAGGCGACGGAGGTGGTATTTGAGAGGGTATAACACCTGAACGGAAGTACCCGACTGTGAGACTTCTGTTTGCACTGGTTAATATTAACAAGAGCTTTAACTTAATCGATAGTCATAGTGTCAACAATCATCGCTCGCTAACAATCATTACTCGCGAGTACTTATTACTACTCGGGCTGGCACGAGTACCCGAATAGTTTAAAAACCGTGAGTTGTTTACAAGTAGTAAAAACTGATCACGACATAGTCGAGTTACTCGCCCAGCCCTAGTCGCATCTCAACTCGTGAAGCGCCCTCTAGGCGTGCTTTGCACACTCAAATGACGTCACGGGTCATTGGATTATAATGGAAACTTAACATTTCTGTGCGTTGCAGTTCGACTGAAAAAAATTGCCAACATTTGTCAACATTTTGGAGGTAAGATTAGGCATTATTCCAGATTAGTATTAGTAAGCTAAAATTCTCGCGGTCGGCATGACGTCACCGGGCCCTGTTTCTTGTCTCTGATTGGTCAGTGGTGGCTGTTAGTTATCACCCCCTCTGGATTCAAAGGGGAATGAGTAGCAATGAATAGTGTTGTGGTCTATGTGAACAAATTCTAAATAATTAATTATTGTCCAATGTCGATTAAACACTACACCAAAATATTTCCAAATTTCATTGTTTTATAAAGTAACAAAATCTCCCACGATACACCGGGAAAAAAAAGGATGCATTTTTTTATTGCTGTAAAAAAATATAGAAAACATGTAATTCCCTGTACAAATTGAATGGAGGGCTACCCCTTTGCCCGACGGCGTGTGCAATAGGTGGAACAGCCTCCGACCATGAGAATTACAGAATACACCCGGTATAATTGCGACTCCACAATTCCTCGCACAGAATGTGCGCAAAACAGCAAAGTTTTTAACTAATTTTATCGTGTCCCGATGTGTGACCCTGTATATTACTTAGCACAGCATACCGGGGCACACTAGTGGGACTAGGTTGAACCTGACAATATTGTTGTATTGTGAAAATACTAACTGTGATTACTGCATGCATTCGGCATGTAGACTTCTATCATTTTATTGTTGGGGGAGGTTCAATCCTGATGGGATTTGCATGTAAACACATGTAAACACCTGACAGATTTACATGCTTAACCAGTTCGCGCCGGAGGACGTATATACACGCAAAGTTTTACCCAGATTTAAAACGGATGACGCATAAACACATCAGGAGCAAGGCCGGAAATGACTGTCAGCAGCGAGCAAGGCCGGAAATACGTGGGTGTGTTTCCCATTACCATCAGCCTGAACCCGCCTCGGATCGAGTTTCGTTAAAATTAATCCCGCGCCTCGGCTCGGTGATGTTGAAATAATCCAGGCGCGAACTGGTTAACACAAAATGCAATTTTAAAGCTATATTGTACAAAAGTATGCAAGACCTGTGTAACAATTCTTTTGCAATACTAGAGTGTATACGCATAGCATTAGCACTTTATACCAAAGTGACACAAAATATGATTACATAATCGGGTCACCAGACCAATTTTCTGCAGCAGCTCGAGATCAGCGCAATCTGATCTCTACCCTCACAGGTACTCTACTCCATGGAGACAGAGATGGTTGCAGTAATGTATCTTGTCCCAGAACACAAAATTACCATGTTCCCCATCACTTTAAAGTAACTTCAAGACTAACATTATTATTATTATTATTTTATTCATGTTATAAAAACTATATCACAATAAAGATGGGCAATGGGAAAACAAAAGTAATAGCAATTGCTATGGTCAAATCCCTGTCTTCCTACATCAAATTATGAAAATAAAACTATAAAATTTAAAATTTAAACTTTTACATTGCACATTATATGTGACCCAGCACGAGTAAATGAGACACTTTGCGGCAAAAATGAAAATTTAGATTTTGATTTCATCATTTAAAGCTAAAAAGCTAAAAAATCATTTAAAGTTTTAAATGATGAAATCAAAATTTCAATTTTTATTTTTGCCGCAAAGTGTCTCATTTACTCGTGCTAGGTCACATATAAGACTTTGCGTAACACTGCCCACACAAACATTTCAATTTATAAGATTTTATTTCGATTTTTTAGACAATGTACGAACTTACATACAGAAACAGTTTGTGTTTTTCCTTTTTTTCTTGTCTTTATGCTGACACAAATCCATGTTGAGGTATGTTTATGCCCTTATCACTGAGCAGCAGGGAAATTAGATTATAATGAATTGTCCAAACAAGTGCAACCACTGCAAGTACATGTACATCCGTGGGTACATTGTACATGTATTTCAACAGGGTGCATAATCTGAATTGGCACATACAAAATATGTGCAGTGTATGATCATGAAGACTCCTAATTAGCCATTTCCACCATTTCATCAAAATAACTCCAAATATGGAACATATGGGCTAGCCTCCCAGACACTATAGGTCAAGCAAGCCAGCATATATATATATGTGTAGCAAATTTGGAGGTGATTCATTATACTGGTGTACTGGTTGATGGTTAGATACTAGGAGTTTGTCTGCTGTGCCCGTAAATTTTGGAAATAAATCCGTCCTCTAATCACATTCCGGGAGAGCCTATTTCTTAACCAAAGAATATTGCGAAAAGTCTGTGCTAAACTGGATCTGTTGTGTAGTTCCTGAGATATTTATACAAGAAAAATGTCCGAGTTTGATGACGCAACGGAATGTGCTGTTAGCGACGTGTCTAAAAAGAATGGAGCCGCTGCCGCCGATAGCGAGGACTCGCCGTTCAAGTTGCCCAAGCCCAGACTGCCCAAGCCTCGCTTGCCCAGGCCCAAGACCCTTGGGCGCAAGCCTTCTAAAGCGGATATAGCAGAAGGTTTTGACTTTGAGGTACATATACATATATACCTGCATGTTGTATATTTTGCACACCGTGCTGTTTCACTCTTTCTTCCTCGAAGTTTTTAACCCCAACCGTTCTAAATCCTCCAAAATCCTCGTTGCCAAATGGAGGAATTTGCAGGATCGAGGGCACTTGGAAGTTGATGCATCGAAGAATTTCGCAGGATTGAGGGCGTTTGGGGTTTTTGCTAACTGGAGGATAAAGCGGGATCCAGGTCATAAGGCCTAAAAACTAACTGGATGATTTTGGAGGATTGAGGTTACTTGGGTATTTATCCAAATGTGTGTAAATGTGTCGAAGATAGGAAACGTTTGCATAATAAAGATCATGTGTGCAGACTCTTTTATACAATGTAGGGCACTTATATTAGCAGAGCTGTTTGTTTCATGTTTGGCTGCTTTATAGCTCAATAGGAAAACCACTACAGGATTTAATATACTCAAACCATCAGATACCACCAGAATCTCATATGGAGGTATCCTGAACCAGCCAAACGTCTTCAAAACAGGAAATTGATTTTGATAGTTTCAGGATTCAGATTAGAGTTAAAGATTTAAGGTTTTTTTTAATGGCCTTCTGGTTGTAGTATCCATTTTTTCCCTTCCTATTTTGAGTTCCTTATTCAATCACAGACAACACAAAAATGACACTCTCCCGCATTGCCAACTTGCAAGGAAAAGGAACTAATACTAGAAACACAAATCCTTTTTGTGTTTTTCCCCTCTGACACGCAATTTGGTTTGTACATGATGTACATGTACACGTATGTACCAGACTGATCTATTCTTCCTCAAGCTCATATGTTGCCCTGCCCTGCCCTGCAAAGTTGGCAAGATCTTCAGGAAAAACAGACTGCTTTGTTGGATGCATGGCTATCTTTACCACCAGGATATTTTTATTAGTAAAGATTGCTGATAGATAAGCTAATAATTGTTATCAAGAGCAAGTTGAATTAGGTTACTCGATCTTCAATACATGTATACATCTCAATAACCTTGTGTCTTTAGATACCCAGATAAGTGATTAGGCCAAGCATTAAAATCTGAAGCATTGTATTTCAAAGAGTGTTAAGCCCACTGTCGCCAAGCGATATCTTTGTCATTTCTACCAAATGTCAGAAACTTGGTGGAGTTGGGGAATCAAGGAGGATTAGGGATATTAAATCTGTCAAAATTATAATTTAGTAGGACTGTGCCAAAATACAAAATCCAAATTTGTGATCGTCCAAAAAAATATCCGAGGAGCATTTTATACATTTTTGAATATTTTTGTTTACGCTACCGGTACAGGTATAAACAACATTTGTTGATTTACTACATGTGTACGTAGGAACCTTCCTCATCCTTGCAAATCCCAACACCCTTCAGAAAATGTTTGGAATATTTAGTCTGTACAGATGGACATTTACATGTAGGTGCATGACCGCAACTATTGTACAACTGCCAGTACATACATTTGTACTACCTGTTTGTACATTGTGTACATATGTACATGTACAATGTATAAACCTAAAGCCAGTGTACATACATGTACATCTACTTTTGTATAGTATGCGCATGAATACGAATGATTGATGTACATTGTACATGTACCTGCACTTGTATGTGTGTATGCATGGGTGTACTGCAGCCAATGATGTGTCATCCATGCAGTGCAGTCAATTACTGGACAGGAATGCCGGGACTGAGGGACTACCTCAAAATATTGACAGCCGACAGCTGTCTAGTGTTGCAGCCATTACTCATACTGCTCATGATCATAATAAAATCCTGATACTAACTTGGGATCTGCTCTCAATTAAAATGAGCCCGGAAGTAGTTTGGCTATATCAGGACAGTGACTGCTAACAAGTAATTGTGCAGCATTCACTTTTCCATGATATGGATGCGAGAGGGATTACCATGAGCACGCGAATTCCCGTAATGTTTGCCCCCAGAATTGAGTTGAGCATGGCAGTACGCACGCTGTTCACAATGGTGTCGACTCGTTTGGAATGGCGATAACATAGCACGCCCAGTCGAGCTAATGTATGGTGCCATGCCGAACCCCTTTGTTTACAGCCAAATGGTTGTAAACTGTGTCATTTTCAAAAAATGTTGGGTGATTACAGTTTTGCACAACAGTAGTGACAGTGTTTAGATGGGCCTCAGCATTATCGTAAATTACGTTTACACATGTTACCACACTTGACACCTCTTATTGCATTGGTCTTTGCCCCAGGATTGATAAGATTATGAAAAAAGCCACTGCATTTAAAAACATGCTACATGCCTGGGAATGTGGATTTTAACGGGGAAGGGAGATTCGACTAACTTTCATTGCACGACTTTGTAACTGTCAGATGAGATTTGAAGGTTTGCATGGCGAAAAGGCAATGAGATAAGTAGTTTGCGGTAACGCCACGGTAATTTTCTGTAGTGAGATGTGTGGTTCTGAACGGAACCGGAGGGTTCTGTCAGCGCTTCATTGCTGTTCACACCATCATCATGCACTGCTTTTGTCAAATCTGAGCAAAGATGGGAATTTAAATCCACCTACATGTACTTGTACTTGTATGTACTGGTATCTGTGCAGTTTTGTAGATTTATACATGTACATCCCATTTTATGTACATGTACATACTGTAGGTTTGTAAGTTTGTCATACAGTACCCCGCAATGGCAGTATAAGGAGTTAAGGTTAATAGAGTTCATGTAGAAAGAAATTGGCATTTGTCAAATAACGGTGTATGCGTATTGCAGAAGAAAAAAAGACACGTCCTGTCGTCCTCAGAATAATGATGTCAGATGCAATGGATCTGTTGACCTTGTCTTTTATTTTGTACAAATTGTAGGCCTTTTATATGTAGCCAACTTTTTTGGTACTTGTAATTTGTATACATCTGATCTTGCACTTGATAGTCTTTTTTATCCAATGTTGTGCAGATACGCATGTCCGAAGCGTTGTGTCATTGTTCGATTGTCTGAATCTGTCCAAGTGTACCCATATCAAGTGTCGCCTATGAGTCATTATACCTTTCACACAGTTGTCATGACAATATGCTGTTATAAGCCTTCGTCGTTTAACGCAGTAAGATAAAAAAAAAGTAAAAACCTAAAAACCTTATATTTCTGATTTCTCCAACCCTAACCCCTTAGAATAATTTACTTGGGACCTTCCTTTTCTTTGCAGATTCCAGCACCATACTGTACATTTATGTAAATGTTTTTTAATGCGCTTTAAAATGTGTATGTATGTACCTCATACCGTACATGTATGTCTGTGGGATAGTTTTAGAAAGTCCCCACGAAATCGAAATATTTTCCAGCTAGCTGTGGTGTGTTTCAATGTCATGCCAAGTGTAAACACGTCAGCATATTTGCACATTGAGATTGTTAAAGTTGTCTTGTCCGGCCGTCCATGAAAATGCCAGAAATCTGGCATTGGCTTGCATTCCTATAGAAAGTAAAACTTACTGCCCATCTACAATGTACAGTAACATACACATTATACATGTACTTACTACTGTTAAGAGGAAAGAACAGATGACGTACATGTACCTGTAATATAATAGTCGTTGTGTTTCTATCTACATGTACATGTAGGTGGCTGTGTTGAATGTTGTGAATTCTTGTTTACGTACCAGCATTTTTCAACCCTAACCCCCCCCCCCCCCCTCGTTGGATTTACTACCGTACATGTGTAAGAACCTTTGACATCATTGCAAATTTCAACGCCACGTGGCAAACTGTACACTCAATTGGGCACAACTCTAATGTTCAAATTGCATTGTACCGGTACATACATGTACCGGTACATGTGCAAGAATATACAATAAACACGGTTGTGCATGTATTACTGAAGTCTAGCTTGACACAATAGATGTTGAATTAGGCTCTACAATACGTGTGACAGTCATCATCATTCATGGAGTCCCGACAGTGAGATGATTATAATACCTTCTGTCTGAAGGATTTCCACCTAAATTTGTAATAATTCGCCACTCTGTACAAATCTGAAATTTGCATACTGGATATGTTTTGACCTGTTTCATCTATTAATGCGTAGTGGATTCAGTTTGTTCGTATCATTTGAGCACATGTGCACTTGTACATGGTGCATCATTGTTTATGTGCTGGGAGTAGGTTTTGTTTATTGGCCTCTTGTGCGTTGCTGTGATATTAGTCATCCTGTATCATTTGAAAGTTAATATTGCTTGGGCCATTGTCAGGAAAAGACTGTGAGCTACATTTTGCATACAAATTTCGCTATTCGTTTGTAGAGTTGAAAATATTTTGTAGGCGCGCATCTATATAATAATACGCTACTCTCTGTCTGTCTGTGTGTCTGTCTGTCTGTGCGCGCTTTTTCGTCCCCTTCCCGGGGTCGTGCGGCGTTCAAACTCGGTGGGTGGGTCCGGCTCGGTCCCCGCAAGAACCAGTTTGCATTCGCTAGGGCGTGCGAGGTCAAAGGTCATCTAGGGGTCACCTTTTTGAATCTGTGCGCGCTTTTTCGTCCCCTTCCCGGGGTCGTGCGGCGTTCAAACTCGGTGGGTGGGTCCGGCTCGGTCCCCGCAAGAACCAGTTTGCATTCGCTAGAGCGTACGAGGTCAAAGGTCATCTAGGGGTCACCTTTTTGAAGTCTGTGCGCGCTTTTTCGTCCCCTTCCCGGGGTCGTGCGGCGTTCAAACTCGGTGGGTGGGTCCGGCTCGGTCCCCGCAAGAACCAGTTTGCATTCGCTAGGGCGTGCGAGGTCAAAGGTCATCTAGGGGTCACCTTTTTGAAGTCTGTGCGCGCTTTTTCGTCCCCTTCCCGGGGTCGTGCGGCGTTCAAACTCGGTGGGTGGGTCCGGCTCGGTCCCCGCAAGAACCAGTTTGCATTCGCTAGGGCGTGCGAGGTCAAAGGTCATCTAGGGGTCACCTTTTTGAATCTGTGCGCGCTTTTTCGTCCCCTTCCCGGGGTCGTGCGGCGTTCAAACTCGGTGGGTGGGTCCGGCTCGGTCCCCGCAAGAACCAGTTTGCATTCGCTAGAGCGTACGAGGTCAAAGGTCATCTAGGGGTCACCTTTTTGAAGTCTGTGCGCGCTTTTTCGTCCCCTTCCCGGGGTCGTGCGGCGTTCAAACTCGGTGGGTGGGTCCGGCTCGGTCCCCGCAAGAACCAGTTTGCATTCGCTAGGGCGTGCGAGGTCAAAGGTCATCTAGGGGTCACCTTTTTGAAGTCTGTGCGCGCTTTTTCGTCCCCTTCCCGGGGTCGTGCGGCGTTCAAACTCGGTGGGTGGGTCCGGCTCGGTCCCCGCAAGAACCAGTTTGCATTCGCTAGAGCGTACGAGGTCAAAGGTCATCTAGGGGTCACCTTTTTGAAGTTGGTCGGATCGTGCTTAAACTCGGTGATCGCAATGCTCGATGCGAGGTGAGCGTGGCAAAAATAAAACGGGTTAGCGTTTTTCGGGTCTTCCGGGGTCAAAGGTCGTCTAAGGGTCGAATTTTTAAAGTTTGTCCTATCGGGCTTAAACTCGGGGACGGGAAGCCCGAATGCAAGTTGAGCGTGGAAAAAAAAGCGTTTGTCGGGTCAAAGGTCATCTAGGGGTCAACTTTTTGAAGTTGGTCCGATCGGGCTTAAACTCGGGGACGGGAAGCCCGAATGCGAGTCGAAGTTGGAAAAAAAAACGTTTGTCGGGTCAAAGGTCATCTAAGGGTCGAATTTTCAAAGTTGGTCCGATCGGGCTTAAACTCGGGGACGGGAAGCCCGAATGCGAGTCGAAGTTGGAAAAAAAAACGTTTGTCGGGTCAAAGGTCATCTAAGGGTCGAATTTTCAAAGTTTGTCCGATCGGGCTTCAACTCGGGGACGGGAAGCCCGAATGCGAGTCGAACTTGAAAAAAAAAGCGTTTGTCGGGTCAAAGGTCATCTAAGGGTCGAATTTTCACAGTTTGTCCGATCGGGCTTAAACTCGGGGACGGGAAGCCCGAATGCGAGTCGAACTTGGAATGATAGAGTCAACATGTATCCACAATCCCCATCCATCCAGGGAAGTAGCTACAAACCCGAGAACCGACAAACCCCGGGTGACCGCCTAGTACAAAATAATACTTTAACTTAATTTAACTTGATGGACATTTCTGTTTAAGGCTATTTCAAATATATTGAATATTCACCGAATATTCGAATAGCATTTTGCCAGTTTGAATATTCATATTCATATTTTATTTGTTAATCTCCCGCGCTCATTCCTTTGTTATGTTTTGACAAAGATGCCGTGGACCTGTACACATCACATAATGCCTTGTGCTTTTAGAGGAGAGGTATTTTATTACAGAGCTTGACAAATCCTGGGCCCAGATAGCGCTGGGACAACCACGCCAGGGATCATATACCAACTGTATTGCACATGTTTTTCAGAGATTCAAACTCAAATTGTTTATTAGTTTTTAATATTCGAATATTCGGTCATAACGCAGATTCAAATATCGAATACTAAATTGTTGTGAAAATGAACAGCCCTACTGGTAGAAAATTTTCTTTAGCCTGCCCATTTAAATTATGAGAGAGAGTTCCCATCCATTTTCCCCTTTATTACAGCTCAAGAGTGTTTTTTTTAAATGAACCTTAGTAGTCACTGAATTCTGTAAACTATACCCAGTCATCGGGAGGGCATTTCATGCGGCACTTCACTCATCACTTTTTGTTTGCACGATTGTGAGCTGGTTGAGAACTTCCGTTGAAATCAAATAATCTTTATTCGGTTTGAGAACAAAAATTGGGATAACCGGATTTTGATTTCTCCCAGTCCCACCACTTGCTATTTTGTATGCCTGCTATTTATTAGTACACGGGATAAAATCACTATTATATCGCTGCATACGTGTACAAAAATATACTGTACAATTGGCATACAACCTTCATGCACCGCAGCAGAACTGTACAGGATTTCCTGCTAGAAAAATGAGGAAGGAAATTCTGGGACACCACAGCATTGATACATGTAACTTCTCTCTTACAAATCCAAATATATCAGTTGACATGCACTGCACTTAAGTTTGATCTTTAACAATAATAAATAATTAAATGAAAATGAAAATGACTACTGGCATTCGATTCCTAACCCTAACTCCCTAGTTACCTTTACTAAGGAGAGAAGGACCAATTCCATCAAAATGTATCACTCACTTCGCAAACTGTTGGACTCTGATTCTGGAGGTCTGCCTAACCCAGTGTAAAAGACTATGGGTTAAGGGGTCCAGTACCCATCCTAATAGATCCCAACAAAACCTGGTGTTGGAGTTTGACTGGATGGGGATTGGTAGGGTTAACCAAAATATTTGCACACAATGATTACGCAAAATAAAACGATATACCTCTAATCTCAATAATAGAGAAATTGTACGTTTAAAAATGTTTTACCCACAATATTGAATTTCTTCACAATTTCATCTTAATTATGTTTTTTTTTTAATATTTAAATTTTTATTTTTTTTTGCTATAGGACCAGTACGGCCAACTGGAGAAGCACACAGACAAGGGCATTGAGTTCCTGGATAAATATTGCCATTTTGTCAAGGAGCGACAGCGCATTGAGACCGAGTATGCCTCGGCGCTCAAGTAAGTAAACACAGTTTTTACCCAGATGGTCAAATCCAACCTCTGGACGTACTGTATTGTAACAACTTTGGCTGTACATGTACATGTACTTTTAAAATATTTTTATAAAATTGAATTTTATATTAAAAAAAACGGTCGCCAAACGGCGATCACAAAAACCCTAAGAACAACTGCCAGATGTCTGTTGCAAATTAACGCCATTTTTCTTTTTTTTTCTCGGCATCCACGACGGATTAGTTACATTTTGCTCAAATTTGTCCCCTTCGTGTGGTTAATAAATATATCTTGGAGACTTTTCAATTTTATGGACGGGGCCCGGGCCCTTAAACTGCAAGGGAAACGGCCGGCCTTGCGGGACCCATTCAGACAGGGTGCCGTGTGTCTGGGGGATCTTTCGTGGCCCGCCTTCCACGGGATTCTCAAAACTGCCTAGAATCAGTCTATCGTTACACTTCTATACAATAGTTCTTTCATTCTTTTGAAACGTTCTCATTCTTTTCCTTTGTGATAATTGTTCCTTTCGACTCCAAGTTTTTATATTCTCCACAGTTCACTTGATTGTTTTTATTACTAACTATTGTCTTATATTTGTAAATATTCCCGCCGTGAATATGGCCACTGATGCTGGCACGGCGTTAAACCCTAAACTCACTCACTCACTCACTCAATTTTATGGAATAATTTTTTTTAAAATCTTTTACCGCCCCACAAATGTTTTGGTCCAAAACTGTGTTTGACCAGAGGCAATAGAATTTCAAACAAATTTTTTGGTACTCCCCAAAGCAAGCTGCGCTATTTTCACGTTAAGTGTGTTAAGTGAGACAATAAAAGCCTAATGGATTGCTGCTCAGTTACATGTGCCATCCCCACAGGCCAGGGGTTGATTCTGAGGGATATTGTTACCAAAGTATTATGATAGGTAAAACATGTACCGGTACCTGAGCCAATTTATTTCCTTCTGGTACATGTACAACCCAATTGCAGGTGTACTGAGGTTATGCTCCCATGCATTCTGTAGCCAGCTTACACACCCATACTTAATGAGATTAAAACTTAATTACCAATCTCTTGAACTCCAATTTACTGTTGAGGGTGGCTGTTTTTTGGGTGTTTTTTTTCTTTTTCTTGGAAGCATTCGGACTTAACCCTAATTGATTTTTGTGTTGAGCATATGGTTTAGTCATTTGAGAAGGCGCTGGTAATTTTCACTATAAAAATTAGTTGCCTGGAAAGGTGTTGCGTATACACATGTACATTTTGTGTGGCTACACATGTGGTGCGAAATACGGTACCCTCTGGAGACATGAACACAATGTGTACAATGGAGACAAAACGTCTCCGGAGGGTAAATTTCTATAGATGAATAGGTCTCCACTTGGAATTTCACGAATTAGATTTTTGGATTTTACTTAAATTACTCAAAAACTAGGATGAGGATGTGGGTTAGGGTTAGTGTTTGGGTTAGGGTATAATATAGGGTATATTTGGTCGAAATTTCAACCCAGGAAAAAAATTATGGTTAAAATGGGAGCATTTTGAAAAACGTGCTCGACTTTCTAACCATTTTGTACACGAGAACAAAGCCATGTCTCTACAGTGATACAAAAATGCGAATACATGTTTTAATTTGTGTACACGTACATTTAGTTTGGCTGTTGTGAAATTTCATTTGATCCCATTATACATGTAGACAAGTTCTGTACTTTTGTACATTGTAGAGTTTCGACGTGTCTCACCACACAGGAGCTCGGCTATGGAAAGGAAAAGTAGTAGTTTGCCATGCATGAATTCACTATACTGTATTACCGATTCCTGTTATTGATGCATACAAAAGCCCATATTCTTTATACTACAGTACGTCCACGTGTAAAATGAAATATAATAACTTCCGTATAACATGTGAAAGGAACATGTGTTAATAATTATTCAACATTTTCTTTTGCTGTAATTTTCAGAAATACGTGGAATTGTTGGGGTTACATATATTTTAGGTTTTCCCGGCCAATTTCGGCAAATGAGCAGCCAATTTAAGCAGTGCGTTATTCCATTTCGCGCGAAATCGAATGCTGCTGAAAAATGGTAATTTAATTTTATTTTAAGACTAGGCAAAAGTACTGTTGTGTCATTTGATTAAACAAAATAACCATTCAATTTAATCAAATAACCATTCTATTTAATTAAATAACCATTCAATTTAACCAAATAACCATTCAATTTAACAATTCAATAAAACAGCATTCAAATTCGCCGGAGCTTTTTTGAGGCGTGTGTTTAGTCATTCAAAATCATTATTGAGTAGGCATTTCCGTCATTTGTGCAATCTAAAAATATAAAAATATAAAAACTTAAATTTCCTTTAGAACGTTAAAGGCATAAATACGGTTCACTTTATATTGGCACACGAGTCAACATAAATAAATAAATAAAAACCTGGGAATAAAACAAACAAAGAAACTAAATTGAAATTGAATTGATAAATTGGATGAGGATTGTGCGTCACAAAAAAAAGAACGCTGATGTGCCAAATGGAACATATTGCTAAAGGAATTTGAATGCATCAAAACTAAATTGAATGTTTGAATTCTGAATTTGAAACGCGGTAAAAACTGGAGAGGCAAAATCGTTTTAATTTGAACGCATAACAATTTAATTGGCTGCTCATTTGCCAAAATTGACAGGAAAAACCTACAGTATTTTTTTTATTGTTACACAGACCTGTTGAAAGTTTTGTGTTCCTAGATGCCTGAACGATTTTGTAGTCTTTTTCTCTGACTCGACTTCAGACAAAAAAAGCAAAGCTGTCAGGGAATTGTCTGGTCAGGGCACCGGACTTGCAGGCTTGCACCCATTCACGGGATTTGTAGACTAACAATTTTTTTTGTAATTGGGGCAGCAAAAAACTACAGATAAATTAATGTTATTTCCAATGTTTTCCTTTCTTGTTCTCCAGGAGACTTATCAAGAACTACCAACCAAAGAAAAAAGAAACAGATGATGTCACGTAAGATAGCTGTCCTAAACCCTAATTCCCTACTGTCTTTTACTAAGTACATTACTAAATCCACTAAAATAATGGATATTTATAATGCACCAGTATCCGCCAAATATAACGCTATTTGGAGAACACATCGTTGGCGATATCTTGACTTGTAACTGTTCACGCTCCCTCACCACAGGTTCTCGACAGTGACGTCCTTCAAAAACATCCTGCTGGAGCTGCAAGGCGTGGCCAACCAGCACGAAGTGATTGCCGAAGATCTGATAACCAAGGTGACCAAGGAGGTGCAAGGAGCCATCCAGGAGTTCAAGCAAGACCGAAAGAAGCTGCTGCAAGATGCCAGGTCCAAGGAGGCCGCCAAGGACAGGTCGATCAAGAAGATGGACCAGGTAGGTACTGTTAAAGAGAATAAGAGGTCCTCAAAAAAAAGAGGGTAACTCGAGGTTTATCCCTGATATGCCCCGTAGAGCCCGGTAGAGCCTGGTAGAGCCTGTTAGAGCCTGTTAGAGCCCATTAGAACCCGGTAGAACCCGGTAGAACCCGGTAGAACCCGGTAGAACCCGGTAGAACCCGGTAGAACCCGGTAGAACCCGGTAGAACCCGGTAGAACCCGGTAGAACCCGGTAGAACCCGGTAGAACCCGGTAGAACCCGGTAGAACCCGGTAGAGCCCGGTAGAGCCCGGTAGAGCCCGGTAGAGCCCGGTAGAGCCCGGCAGAGCCTGGCAGAGCCCGGCAGAGCCCGGTAGAGCCCGGTAGAACCCTGTACAACATTCTAAAACCTTGAGTTTATACTTAGTTTTTGCTTCTCCCCTAACCCATGACTTCATAGATTGTTTTGTTCATAGATTGTTTTGTTGGTTTTGATTTTTTTCCAACCTAGTCAAAGGACACTTACAGGCAGGCTTATAATGCATTCATAGCAGCCAAGCAACAGTATGAGAAGGTGGAAAGCGATCTCAATCAAAGTAGGGCACAGCTACATAAGGTGAGTGCAATTGTGATTTCAACGCAGCTGAATTACCAAAAGGTCCACATTTTCCGGGGTAAATAATGGTATTTTGATGTAGAAATAACGGTACTGGCACACGAACAATTTTGGTTTTTATTTTTGGTCCCATCAGTACAAATTCGCACCGCCCATAAAATATCCTACGTACAGGCCTGCATACACACCATTTGCAGACAAATTATTAAGAAATGTCTTACTTATTTGAAAGTCAATAATGATTCTTTGCACCCAGCAAAATGATTGCGCTAGATATCCTGTCATTGTTTTATAAATTTGAATTTTGAATTTGAATGCCTGATGGCAATTGCAGAAAAATAACATAAATCTAAAATAACTGCCTGTCGGTTGGAAACGAATGCCGTTTTTCTTGCTTTTTTTTCTTCTTGGCATACCAGAAGGTATTTATGAATGCGAGAAATAATTATGTGCTTGGTTAGTGTTGAACTGGCTCGGGCATAGTCTCTGATAATGACCTTCGTCTTTTAGCTCTGGCCTTTTTCAGCGTCCAGGCTCCTAGCCAGATTCAAAGCAGCCAAGCACATATTTATTTCTCTAGTTGTACCAGTCTCTTTCACCGACTCGAGAAAGAAAAATCTTGGAAAAGTCGACAAGGTATTCTTATTTTGGAGGTTTTTTTGTCTGTGCTTGGGTTACACAACTTAGCAGTGCTATGAATTTGGCACATGGGCAATAAGACAGGCAAGCTTGGTAAGGCTCAAAATTGTACAATTTACAATTTGTTTTAATCATATTTTGTTTGGTATTTATGTATGTACAGAGTAAAAGCAACATGAACCAGAAGGACCAACAGCGAGAGGATGCCAAGAACGAGTACATCCTGCAGCTGGCTCAGACAAACAAGGAACAACAAGACCACTACTACAATCTACTACCCAGCATCTTTAATGTAAGTCGCTGGATAGCAGCCTCTCAACTAACCCCTACCCTAACTTCTACCCGAACCCCTACCCTAACTTCTACCCGAACCCCTACCCTAACTTCTACCCGAACCCCTACCCTAACTTCTACCCGAACCCCTACCCTAACTTCTACCCGAACCCCTACCCTAACTTCTACCCGAACCCCTACCCTAACTTCTACCCGAACCCCTACCCTAACTTCTACCCGAACCCCTACCCTAACTTCTACCCGAACCCCTACCCTAACTTCTGCCCGAACCCCTACCCTAACTTCTGCCCGAACCCCTACCCTAACTTCTGCCCGAACCCCTACCCTAACTTCTACCCGAACCCTTACCCTAACTTCTACCCGAACCCCTACCCTAACTTCTACCCGAACCCCTACCCTAACTTCTACCCGAACCCCTACCCTAACTTCTACCCGAACCCCTACCCTAACTTCTACCCGAACCCCTACCCTAACTTCTACCCGAACCCCTACCCTAACTTCTACCCGAACCCCTACCCTAACTTCTGCCCGAACCCCTACCCTAACTTCTGCCCGAACCCCTACCCTAACTTCTGCCCGAACCCCTACCCTAACTTCTGCCCGAACCCCTACCCTAACTTCTGCCCGAACCCCTACCCTAACTTCTGCCCGAACCCCTACCCTAACTTCTGCCCGAACCCCTACCCTAACTTCTACCCTCTCAGGCCCTGACAGGACTACTACAACCAACTATCCAGCATCTTCAATGTAAGTCACTGAGTAGCAGCTTTTCAACTAACTCCTACCCCTAACCCCCTACCTCAAACCCCCTACCCTCAACCCCTACCCTCAACCCCTACCCTCAACCCCTACCCTCAACCCCTACCCTCAACCCCTACCCTCAACCCCTACCCTCAACCCCTACCCTCAACCCCTACCCTCAACCCCTACCCTCAACCCCTACCCTCAACCCCTACCCTCAACCCCTACCCTCAACCCCTACCCTCAACCCCTACCCTCAACCCTACCCTCAACCCCTACCCTCAACCACTACCCTCAACCCCTACCCTTAACCCTTAACCCCTACCCTTAACCCTTAACCCCTACCCTTAACCCTTAACCCCTAACCCCCTACCTGCTGCCTTCAATTTCTAAATTGTTTTCCACATTTTTCTCCCAGAAAATTCAAGAGATGGATGAGAACCGGATACTGAAGATCAGTGAGTACTACAAAGAATACGCTGACTGTCACCGGCGTGTATTGCCCATCATTGGCAAATGCCTGGACTGCATCACGCAACAAGCTGAAAATGTCAACCCCAACGAGGTAATAATGTGTGTTAAGCTAGAACCTGTGAGATGTTTTACTGGAACCTATGAGATTTGAAGCTGGAACCTATGACAGGTTAAACTAGAACCTTTGACAGGTTAAACCGGAACCTATGACAGGTTAAACCGGAACCTATGACAGGTTAAACTGGAACCTATGACAGGTTAAACTGGAACCTATGACAGGTTAAACTGGAACCTATGAAAGGTTAAACTGGAACCTATGAAAGGTTAAACTGGAACCTTTGACATGTTAAACTGGAACCTATGACATGTTAAACTGGAACCTATGACATGTTAAACTGGAACCTATGACATGTTAAACTGGAACCTTTGACATGTTAAACTGGAACCTATGACATGTTAAACTGGAACCTATGACATGTTAAACTGGAACCTATGACATGTTAAACTGGAACCTATGACATGTTAAACTGGAACCTATGACAGGTTAAACTGGAACCTATGACAGGTTAAACTGGAACCTATGACAGGTTAAACCGGAACCTATGACAGGTTAAACCGGAACCTATGACATGTTAAACCGGAACCTATGACAGGTTAAACCGGAACCTATGACAGGTTAAACCGGAACCTATGACAGGTTAAACTGGAACCTTTGACAGGTTAAACTGGAACCTTTGACAGGTTAAACTGGAACCTTTGACAGGTTAAACTGGAACCTTTGACAGGTTAAACTGGAACCTATGACATGTTAAACTGGAACCTATGACATGTTAAATTGGAACCTGGTATGACAGGTTAAACTGGAACCTGGTATGACAGGTTAAACTGGAACCTGGTATGACAGGTTAAACTGGAACCTACGACAGGTTAAACTGGAACCTACGACAGGTTAAACTGGAACCTACGACAGGTTAAACTGGAACCTACGACAAGTTAAACTGGAACCTACGACAAGTTAAACTGGAACCTATGACATGTTAAACTGGAACCTTGTGTTTAGCAGGGTTTCTAGCCAAATTACCCTGAAGGGTAATCTATAAGATGTGTTAAGCTAGAACCTATAATAACCTGTAGAACCTATAATAATATACGTTAAGATGTAACCAATGACGCTTGTTAATATTAAATATTGATGTTTTCTCCCTTAAATCGACAGGACTCGAAAAAGGTCACAATAAAGTACAAGTCGGGTCTTGTCCCACCCTCAGACTTCCCAATGATGGATCTAGACGACCCCCCTAAGGAGGAGCCAGAGAGCAAGGCTGACACAGTCTCGGGCAACAGCGTGTCCAGCGCAAACAGCTCAGGTGGCACCATTTCTGGAAAGACCAAGAAAACCAGGCGGGGGCTGAAGATCTTTTCAAAGGTATGGACTTTTAAAAAAAATTGCTGGCAAGGTACTAAAACTAGTCGGGGGGAAAGCATAGACAAATGTGGCCGGACAATTTTGTTATTTTTTTTTAAAGAGCTTGACATCACACACAAAATGAAAAAAGAAAACAAAACGTACATACATAAAAAAAATTATATCGCAAGGAAAGTAGTATCACAATATTTTTGCACCTGCAGCAAAATGCTCCAATTTAAGCCGTATTGAACTAGAGAGGAAACGACCTCGATTTTGTTAAGGAAATGGATCATGTAGAGCAATATTTAGGTAAATGGAAATAAAAGCTGGAGTGCTCCAGATTCTGAGAAATGTTAAGGGAAGCCAGAATGCCAAGAATTTTTAATTTGGTTTTGAAACTTTGGTGTAAGGTAATTTGCGCTTTGCTTTCGCGGGTAGTTTGCATAATTAGCTTTGTGAGCTTTTATGGTGTTGCGGAGGGTTTTTATTAGTATCAGTCAAAAGTTGTTTGCATAATCCCATAATCCCTATTTAAAATGCCTATCTAGACTAGTACAGTAGGTCTTTTATTTTAACTGTGGCAATAATATTTGATTTTTTTAAAGATTTTCTGCACTAATTTCCAAGGTCAGACAATATATACGGCGGTACTTAATAGAACTTAATCATAATGAGGTTGTGCTTCGTTTACACGTGCGTTTTTTTGTAAGAGCTATGTAAGGATGGGTTCTAATTATCGTCGTTATGGCTAAGGTCTATTTACCGCTGCGTGTTGCGTCTGGTCGAAGGGCATTTGATCGTTGCCTTTGCTTCGTGTCCAGAAAGTTTTGACACGGTTATTTGTGTAGTTTTTAGTTTTTAACCAGTTCGAGCCGGGATTATTTTAACATCACCGAGCCGAGGCGTGGGATTATTTTTAACAAAACTCGATCCAAGGCGGGTTCAGGCTGATGGTACCGGGCAGCACACCCACGCATTTTCCGGCCTTGCTCGCTGCTGACAGACATTTTCGGCCTTGCTCGTGACGTGTTTATGCGTCATCCGCTTTGAATCTGGAAAAAAATTGGCGTGTATATACGTCCTCCGGCGCGAACTGGTAAAAGACCAACTTTCATTGCAGTTTGTGAAAGTCAAACTATGAAAAGGGGTAAGCGCTTTACTAAAAGGGGAGAAAACAACCGTATTTGTGCACTTTTCTTCTCAACAAAATATGCAAATTACATACAAATCAGTCTGAAAATTACTCGCTTGGTCACTGTTAAATTCATGGTGTAAATAAACCTAATAGACGTCGTACGCTTACATTAATATCTGCATGCATCGCAGCCAGCCGATGTGATTTTGTACACTTCACAAAAAATAGCTTGGCTATTAATGTTATTGTATTAGATGTTTAATGATTTTTTTTTCTTTAATTGGACGTCAAATGCTGGTTTAGCTAATAACGCTGTGACTTTTTTCTTTTTTTAAAGTAATTTTTCACCTTAATTTTTAATTGGATTTTAATGTTTGTATTATTATGAGCGGACTAATTTTGATTTCCTCCACAAACCAAGGGAACATTGGCAATTTGTAAATCCCCCCCCCAAAAAAACCAAAAAAAACAAACCATAATGTGTCTGTAAACCAATTCAACTTTTCGCGGAGTGCTCTATATATACAATTTTAAAAAGAAATCATTTCACAAATATTGAACCTTTTCACAAAAAGGTTCGAAAATAAACGTTTCTATTGATTGGTTGATCGATAAAAAGGCTACACCACACATGAAGAACAACTACGTGATCAAATTCTTGTTATTTTAATACAGAATGCCAATGTTCCCATATTTATTACAACTTACCAAAATCATTTTTATTATTTTACAGTTTTGCTTTTTTTTAATACCATTTGACTTGTCATCACTTTTAATTCCACCTCCTTCCCCACCTCACCTCAACTCCACCGTTCAACCGTTCATTTTTATTACCCCTTTATTCCATCGTAATCTCGGATCCCAAAAAAATCCCCAAACTAAAAAGGCATTCTCAAGTGTTCAACAAGTTCCCAAGGTAACCTATTTTGTTTATAAAATTATTTCACACTTTGTACAGTTCTGTCAGTTTTTTCTTGTTTTTTTTTTATCCTGAGGTGACCTTTTTACATGTAGTTGTGAATGTTGGTGCATTTTCCTGGAAAAATATAATCATGTGTGCTAACTGACACTGAACTGTACATGTACTAACTGTGATTATCTTCAAACCATTTTCCTTCCCGACTCTCATAGTGTTTTGTGATGTGCATTTAGACAACTGCATGTTTAGAACTGTTAAAATAAACAAACATTATTCTTTATTGTGAAGATGTGATTCTTCCGATTGCATCCAAGCGAGCTCATTTTTAAGACAAAGACCCATCGTTTGTAATTTCATAATGAAAGTGGCATCAACATGTAAATCATAAATTACTCTATTTGAACCACCCAAGGGCTTTAAATTTTGGAAGACGTCAGATAAAAAAAAATACACAAAGTTATGTCTGGAGTGTAGAGTCAAATTTCAGGATGTACACATTTTAGGTGACGTACCTCGTAAAACATTTTTTTCCAAAATTGTTGTCATAAATTGGCCATACATGTATTGTATTTTCAACAAAGGCTTCCGTATTCTAAAGTGGACAGTTTATAAAAACAATAATTCCCATCTTCCACCTCCCTCTTACACCAACCTTGCCCCTGTCCCTCCCTCTCACCCCAAGCCCCGCCTCTCACCCCAAGCCCCGCCTCTCACCCCAAGCCCCGCCTCTCACCCCAAGCCCCGCCTCTCACCCCAAGCCCCGCCTCTCACCCCAAGCCCCGCCTCTCACCCCAAGCCCCGCCTCTCACCCCAAGCCCCGTCTCTCAACCCAAGCCCCGTCTCTCAACCCAAGCTCCGTCTCTCACCCCAAGCCCCGCCTCTCACCCCAAGCCCCGCCTCTCACCCCAAGCCCCGCCTCTCACCCCAAGCCCCGCCTCTCACCCCAAGCCCCATCTCTCACCCCAAGCCCCGCCTCTCACACCAAGCCCGGCCTCTCACACCAAGTCCCGCCTTTCACCCCAAACCTCGTACCCAAACGCTGCTCTTCTCTTTTACCCAAGCCCTGCCTCTTTCCCTCCCTTTTTTTCTTCCTTTCCCCCTACCTTTTTTTCTCCCTTTTTTCCTCCCTTTTCCCCTCCCTTTTCCCCTCCCTTTTCCCCTCCCTTTTCCCCTCCCTTTTCCCCAAGCCCCACCTCTTACCCTATGACTTGCCCTTTTACCCAAACCCTGCTCCTCCCATTTATCCAAGCCCTGCCCCTCTCTTTTATCTAAGCTCTGCTTCTCCATTTTTTATATAAGCCCTGCCCCTTTTTTATCTAAGCTCTGCCCCTTCCTTTTACCCAAGCCTTGCCCCTGCCCCGCCCCGCCCCGCCCCGCCCCGCCCCTGCCCTGCCCTGCCCCTGCCCCGCCCCTGCCCCACACCTGCCCCACACCTTATTTGTAAGCCCCACCCTTCCCTAATCATCTTTATTCGCATTTATGTCTTTATCTTTGTTTCCTTGGTTCCTGACCTGCGTTAATTTGTTTCTTCGCTGTTCCCTTTGGTTGTTATCCCCCTCTGTGGCAGGACGACGATGGGTTGGGGCGTGGCAGCATACGCAGGTTAAAAATCCCACACACGCCCTCCTTTAGGCGGAAGGTATATAAACCACACACCCTTCTGTTTTTCTCCCTTTTTTTTACCCCGTTTTTTCTCCCTTTTTTGGCATCTTTGCATATTTTTGCACCCTCTTTTTGCATTCATGTTCTACATTTGTGGTGGTGTTGCATCATTGCTTCTTTTTTCCCCAAATTTTTTTTGGGGCAGATTTTGTCTTGTAGTTGAATGCGCTTTTGGTGCAAAGCATTGTGAAATAGATGTCATGTCTAAATTGTAGCAAATTGTACATGTTGCATACATTTAAAGGTAGGATACTGCATACAACATTGGTAATTGCTTGAATTATCAGGAATGGGTGGATTTGGGGATGGTATCTTATAGTAAATATCGTTTAACTGACCTGTCCGAGGTGTACATTGTACAATCGAATCATGGATGTCGAGAAAAAAGAAAGAAAAACGGCGATTTAGTGCAGTCATTTGAATTAATGGTCAAAACAGTTTCAGGAACTTGTTCGAAAATTTAAGCTTTCATGAGAATTTTTATTGAGACCAGGTTTTTCATTAGCAGGCAGTTTAATTCCCCAGCATGCACACCTATGATGTCTAGACAAGTCTGGTGCTCGTCAATATGGGCTGTATCTGGGCTTACAGACTCATTTCAAAGATGTCTTCCATGTGATTGTAGCAACCTTTATAACACGTTTTGATAAACCATACATTTGCTGTGCTGTCAGTGTAAAATATTGAGGGCACTGTCATATTAAAAAAATTAATACAAAATTATAATTGCATGGCGCATGAAAGATGCATGTTTTCACGAAATCAATTGTAACCAGATTGGAAACTATTCTCACAATTGTATGTTGTTTTTTTATTTTATTTTTTATTTTATTTTTTATTTTATTTTTTTATTCATTTCTTAAAAAAACCTAAAATGTAATTGTAGTTAACTGGATGTTGTTGCTTTGCATAGAAATGCTTTATGCTTTATTGTTGCAACAAGTATACTAACCGCATCTTGGCATGACTAACAAAGTCCATCAATTTGCTGAACATACGTACTTTGAAGAAAAGAAATGTTTTAGCAAAATGTGAATTTATCAATATATCCGTTTTTCTCCTCTCTGTTTTCCCATTCTCATGTTCTAGTTATTTCTCGTTATTAAAGTTTTTAATTTATGTAGATTTTCTTGTCAGTTCCTAAACTGGGTCTTATTTCCAGAAGCACATTTCCTGAACTAACAAACTTTAGTAGTCATTTGATCTTGTCCAATCTTCGTACGTTGCACGCAATGTTCGTTTAGCTTGTGTACTTCGTAATACTGCTATGCTGAATATACCAAATATTTGAATGTCTGATCAGCCACTGAATATCGGAATGGCATAATTGTTTGTATTTTTTTTCCGATTCCAAAATTTGAAATTGTTCAAATAAAAAAAAAAAACAATTATATTATGCTTGCATTTTTAAATACGCATTTTTGACCAGCTCTACAAAAAGGTGTATTACATGTAAGTCGCGCTGTGCATTATCATGTAATGGCCCACTCAACGTTGAGAGGGTAAACATTTCATCAAAATGCGAGTTTTATTTTTTGTCATGAATAACATCTTTAACAGTTTCAGATTTCATTCAAAGAAATGTTGATTTTGATGAATAAAGTGGAAAAAACGACCATTTTGTGTGCATCGTTCTGTTATAGAACAACAGAGCAGACTATTTCAAAGCCTGTTATCTCAGTTGTGTAATTTGAACTTCAAGGAAGTAATCAATATGCAAACATGTCATATCTCCAAAATGGGAGGGGCTATGGAGCTCTATTATATACCAAATGAAAGCTTACGTTGTGGGGTTCTTAACCATGTACCGGTATACATGTAACTCAATTTCAACTACCTTTTTGTAGAGCTGTCCACATTTGGCCTGAACAAGGCCAGAAGGCACTTTTACTTCAAATTTGTTCACCCTATTTCCAGCTTTTATCCCTATTTTCCACTTCTAAACTAACACTTCACTCTTTTCCTGCTAGTTTCCCAGTAACTTTATTTTCTGATTCCTTTCCTCTCGTTTTATATCTTCTCCTGCTACTCTTGAAGAATTTTTCTGACTTGGTTAGCCTGTCGTTCAAACAGTATTTTGCCTTAGGTGCTTGCAGTAGATCGCAACAAGAGCTTTAACCTTTTTTAACTGGTCGTCAAGCTATTAAAATATTTCTCGCATAATTTTTTACAATTGTTTTAACAACTTAAGTTTGTTTTCTTTCATACAACCATTTGATAGACAGAAATATTCTTTCATGTAGCGACATTTGAGAAAAAAATCTCTTCAAAAAATATTGAAATTGTGGTTTTGGATTGATTAATAGCTTTGCTTTTATTTTACTGTACTTTGGTCATAGTATGCCAACAATTCTATTAAAATTTGAGGTTTTAAGGTTGTTAGGGTTAAGGTTTTTTATACATTTGACAAGTTTTCATTATCGCACTACGAATAATATGGTGATGGCGAACGCCTATTCAAAATTGTATGAAGCACGGGCAAGCAAGTCAGAAATTCCTTTGCCATGCATGTATTTGTGTGTTTTGGTTGTTTTAGGGGTTGTTTTTAAATTTTTTATTTTTTTTATTACATTTCATTTTTTCCTAAATTGGGTCTTTCCCTCGTCTCCTCGTTTCTCCTCTCAGCCGGAACCTTCGGAAGACTTCAGCCACTTGCAGCCTGCCCAGCAGCGGCGCGAACTCCAGAAGAAAATTGACGAGTTGCAGGAGAAAGTAGACACGGAAATCAGAGCCAAGTAAGGCCGCATCCAAAACTCTGGTCTAGGGCTATTCACCCATTACAACTACGTGAGGAAATGCTGACAGTAGCCGTAGCTATAGGTCAATTCTGACACAGCCCAAGACAAATGAGCCCCTATGTCCTCTGTTAGCAGGAGGTCATCGGTTTGGAGTCCAAACTGAAAAGCTTGCCAATTTTATCTTTTTCTCGCTCTCGCAAGGTTTTGGTTAACAATAAGTGTATAGTTTCTTCATCCTAGTCCTCATTGCTAGTACGCATCCTCAATCCTTCAAAATCAACCAGCTTCTTAATAATACATGTATGTTCTGCTTTGGATTTTATCTTTCCAATTTTACAAGGCCAAAGGGATAGTTTGGTAACGGGTAAAATCTTTATTTAATTCAATTGTTTATATTTTTGATATTTCCATTTGGTTTTGACAGTAGAGGCTTATACTTGATTTCGAAACCAGATAGGAAGTCAAAGCTTGTAGGCGAAACCTCTGTTTTGGAAACCTCCATCCGTCATGACCTCTGACCTTCTATTTCTCCTTTCCTACAGGGAAGCAGTGCTGAAGATGAGAGAGGTGTACACCAACACTCCCAGCATGGGCGACCCGGCACAAGTGGAACCAAAACTAAATGAGATAGGAACCAGGCTGGACTCGCTGCGACTTGAGCTGCAAAAGTTTCAAGTAAGTAATCCCCCCCCCCCCTCGCCTTAACAACACACCACACCCCTTCTTTGGTTTATTGTAAGCGAGACTGGACTGCAGTAAGCACTTTAGCGGCGTAGTTGTGGTCCAGGGAGCCAGTTTCTTGGATGCAAATGTTGGGATAAATGCTAAGATACCAAGGCTATTGAAGTTTCCTCTACTTCAGAGATGCCAACGTTTTTTTTCAAGAATCACATGGCTTCAACCTGAGTTGGAGAAAAAAAGGTTGATTTTGGAAAAAGTGCTGTAATTGTGTTAAAATGTATAAAATAAAAATAAGTTTATAGTGCTGTATTCCTCATTGTACACCAATTGTTATAATTTGTGGGTTTCGTCATCATTGCCGATCAGTTAGTTTTTTTGTCAGCTCTGTCCATTCTTTTTTTATCGCATCCTTTCCAATCTGTGCATGATCGTTTTTACTTTCTAACTCTCTTGAAGAAAAAACAACAACCCAATTTTTTTTTTTTTTTTTTTTTTTGTCAAGCCAAAGTTAAAATAAAAGTTACAAATGTTGGGGTTTTCTTAGATTTTTTTTTTCTTCCCTAAATCGTGTCAGAATGCACACACAAGTATTGTTGACTTTCTAATCCCATAAACTCGTCACTAATCCTATAAAGTCTGATCCAGTGGCTCATCCGATGATCACGGAAACTCCTTGTCGTGGCTAATCCCCTCCGCTCTCTTTCCATTCTGTGTCCACGCAGAAGTTCATGGGCTATACAGCGTATAGCAATAAAGAGACTAACTCACTACCGTCGAATAGTGTAAGTATCGGGGCTCCGTACTGGGACCGACCTAGTCGGTACCCATGCCTTGCCTTTGAATGCGCTTTTGACCTCCATGGCGGCCATTTTGTTTTTGTTTTGCACTTAACGTCACTAAAAGTACATGCTTTGTAAAAAATGGAAAAATGGATACATAGATGTTTTCAAACCAGCTTTTTACCACAGTTTTAGTCAACTGCCATTAGTTTCTAACTCTTGACGAAGCTCAAAATGCTGTTGTTTTTTCTCAACTAGAATTTCCGCTCATTGTGCAAAGTCTGTTTGGGTTTCATTTGGCGGCATCTTTCAGTCCTGTACCTGGGCCATGTCAGTTGAATAGTTACAATTGTACAATGTATGTGGGATATGGGAAGCAAATTCGCAGCACGAATACTTCCTGTGACATCACGTTCGCAGTCCATTTCGCGCTGAGCATGAAACGGACTTTAGTCACGTTACAGCATAATTGGGAGACTCGTACAAAAAAGAAAAAAATCGGGTAAATGAAAAATATATACACAAAACAGTTGTTGAGTTATTGTTGTCACTCATAAAACAGCAATGAGCTTGCCTCTCGTAAACTCGTTGAGATTTCTAAACCTCTCTGATGTCAGATTATCTGGATGCCGATTGCTGCATCGTTTTGTTTTTTTAATTCACCTGTAGTTCTCAAAAGCATTTTTTTTAAACCTGTCCTCGTCTTTTCGTGACACTTCATCAGTTTCTATCTGCATGCTTTGCCTGTGAGCATTTTCAAGACGAGCGAAAATACATATCGTGTCATTTAAAAAAAAAAAATCTGGAAGTATTTTTTGTCTATTTATTCTATTATTATCTGGATCATTTCTGCCCGTTTCATATTTCCACTGGAGCAGAACCTTGTTCCTGATACTGTTTCTGAAAAGGCATGAGATTTTTCAGACTTCTTTCTGAAGTCAGACTTTTTGCATCTCTGATTTAGGAAGGCATTATTAATATTGAAAGATATGCATTTCATCATGATAAGTTTTCCGATTTTTTTCCTAATTGACAATCTCCTCCCTGATTTAACCTTCAGCCTCAAAAGATATAAATACAGACTGGACTTATTTATAAAATCACCGCAGATTAAGAGCGCATTTCATTTTTGCTTTTGTTGAAATGTTGGATTTAAGTTGAAAAACCAAGTTGAAAACAATTTGTTAGGTTTTTTTTATTTAATATTTTAACATTCTGTTTTTTAACCAAATGGAAAAGTGGGCATTCTTTGTTTACGGTATAAAAGTTTCTTTAAAAAAAAAATGGTCGCCAAGGCAAATCAGCGCATTCAAATAAAAATGTTTGCCAAAATTCCAAGGAAGATTTGTTGGACTGAGCCACCAGCTTTTATTTCTTTTTTTTGTTTCACAGCCGCATGATTTATTGCATTGCGTCAAGCATGCTTACTGTTTGAAAAAAAATACTTTGCAGCATCGTCGGTAAATTAAAAATTGTTGCATTGTCAGCATTTTTTTAACGATTTTGTTTGTTTGTTCTACCCCTTTGTTTTGTTGATTAATTTCCGTCGAGATGCAGGTGTTGATTTTGCCTTTTGTATAAATGCATAGTTTTTAACCAATTTTGTGAGATGATTTCCCATTTCGTTGCTGGTTGTTTTCATTATTATGTTAAGGAGAATACACACAAAAGTGTGGATTCGTAATTACGGATTCACGAGACGCGAAGCGCCGAGTGAATTCGTAAATTACGAATCCACATTTGCGAGTGTATTCTCTGACTTAAACCATTAATTGCGTCAACTGTCATCCAGTATCGTGGCCATGTATTAGACGCGCAATTTACATGCAGGGTTTCTCAAGGATCTTACGTAATCAAGCTCTGGATAAGTGTCAAGATAAAAACCGCAAATTCCTAACTATACTTGTGTAAAGAAAATTTGAATAAAGGATATATACTTGTACAACCTTCTTCTTTCGTATGTCCATCACATTTCTTCTTCATAAGTCGAGGCTCATGAGCCATTTAATGGTACTGTCATCCAAGTTTCTCAAACCGGAAACCCCACTTTTCCTAAAGATTCGTAGACTATACGAATCCACACTTATTGTCCAAAGTGTGGATTCGTAGATACGAATCCACACTTTTAAATATAGAGAGACATCATAACAATGGTTTGAGCCTAATATTTTCAGCCTAATATTATTTTTTACATTCTTTCGGCATGGCATGTTTGTTGCATTCCATGGGCAGATGTAAATATGTAAATGAGCACTCCCTGAGGCTTGTGGGATTCATTACGACCATTGAATATGAAATCCGTCCAATGTATCCTTGTTTTCATGAAATATTTTTTACTTTTTTTATTAATCGTGTTCTGTGATTGCATCTTGCATGACAGACTGATGTTAAGAATTGTCTTTTCTTTTTTTTTAAGAGAAAATGTGACCTGCTCCATCGTAATCAGGAATAAGTCGCTGGCGCCGTTTTACGCAATCGGTCGTTGAAGTGAACGCATGGGTGAAAATCGTGACCAAGTCGTTTTTCTGAACATTGTATTTTTAGGAAGTGTAGTTAACACAGATTATTGTCATTAATGCCTTGTATGTAAAAACGATCAATAAAGATGAAAATGAAGATGATTTATGTGCGCTGTCCGTATGATTTTAGTCAATTTTGTTTATTTCAAAGCTGTTTTTCTCGTAATGTGGATTCGGCAAATAAATATACACCTGTCATCTTCATCAGACCATAACTCGTTAACCTAAGAAGATACACACATGTGATGGGTATCATTAGAAAGCTTATGAATTTTCCTTTCTCACCATGTGCATATCTCAAAAAATCATTTCGAGACTTATTCCTGATTTCGATGGAGCGGGTCACAAATGTTTAGCATCGAAGTTATTGAATTTGAAAAGAATGTTTCACCTGACGCCATATTGTCCTTTATAAGGTCATTCAGTGCAAAAATGTTGAAAAGACATGAATCTGGGACTGAGAAGCAAACCTCTCAGCTCTCCATATTGTACACAACCGCTGAAGTGGCGTCGGGATACTACATTCTTTTCTTGAATTTGTTTGAAATGCAACAGAAAACATTGTCTGGTCAATTTTGTTGACACCTGTTTATTTGCATGTACTTTGATGTGTTCTTTGATAATGTGATTAACTGTGTGTACTGTGTAAAGCACTGATTCCAGAGATATATTTTGCGTGAAGGTACCGTTTGCACATGCTTTACAGTGTACAGAAAGTGTAGTATATTAAGTTGCAACAAGTCTACAATGATTTTTTCAATTTTTTTAAAATAGCTCATGTTTTTAATCAATTTGTTTTTTAGCTCTGGCGGTTAATAATTTAGATTGAATTTAGCAGGGAACCACTTGCATGTAAACATTACATGACATTTTAGCTGGTTGCACGTTACTGCTAGCTAATCGAAAGTTACCAATAAAAGTCTGATGTTGGACCTATTAAGATATTTTTTTTTTTTTAATTAAGAATGAGAAAGGTAATACTTAAAAAAATAATTGCCCGACATAGACATCATCGCAATCATTAACAACGTTCCTAATCCTTTGTTTTTTTAAATCACAGAACTACTTGGCCACTGCTGAAGGCAAACCCTTCACCCCACAGGGTACGCCCCAGGGCACACCCCAGAGCACGCCGCATGCCACACCCCACAGCACCCCGATAGCGGACAGGGCGAAGGCCGGCTCAACCCAGAGTCTAGGAGAAGGCGGCGGAGGGGAGGCCGGAGCGGAGGACCAACGGTCGGGCTCCAACCAGTCCAGCCCATCCCGGGAGCCGCCGCCGCGGAACGAGGACGCCACTGACCACGTGGTGTCACCGGTAGGAAGCCTGACCAGGTATGGCAAAAATGGCTTGGAGCAGTGGGGGCTGTCTGAACATAGATTCTTTATCTGGGGCCAATTTTATGAAACGTATAAGCGCACAAATTTGCAGGTTCTGTGTAAACTTGATAGGAAGTTCTCATCAAACCATTACATTTAAAAAAAAAATTGCATTATTTTTTATTTGGGGTCATGCGGGTTTAAACCCCATCGTACCCTTTCTAGTATTATCCGGTTTGTGATGGAATTATTTTGACAATGATTACCCGTCATCCGGAAAAACTCTATACACATCCTCCGACAGGAACTGGTTAACCAGTTCGCGCCGGGATTATTTTGACATCACCGAGCCGAGGCGTGGGATTATTTTTATCGAATCTCGATCCGAGGCGGGTTCAGGCCGATAGTACCGAGAAGCACACCCACGCATTTCCGGCCTTGCTCACTACTGACAGACATTTCCGGCCTTGCTCACTGCTGACAGACATTTCCGGCCTTGCTCGTGACGTGTTTATGCGTCATCCGTTTTGAATCTGGGGAAAACGTTGCGCGAACTGGTTAAATAGGGAAAAGTTGGCAAGTTGTTTGTATTGAAGACTGTGCTGAGAATGTTGCCGACTTGATAAGCCGGAAACTCTTGACCTTTGACCTGATATACTCTTCTTTTTTATTATCATTTTAGTCCTGTCTCTTCAAGACAAGAGAGCTTATATGAAGACCTGGATGATGAGTTTGAGGATCATCCGCAAGTCAAAGCCAAATTTCCATTTCACAGTGAGTGCTTGTGGGTTAGTCCATAAATAAGGGGTCCCAAAACGGTGTCCCTATTACATCTGACCTGTGTAATTCCCCATGCAAAGGTCACTGAAATCCACTTGATTTGTTTTTTTAAATTTTTTTTGCAGGTGCTTTGCCTTATGCAATCAGTGTTGGAAATAGAATGCATCAAAGAATGTATGCTAAACTAAACAGATACTTTGTGACAGGGACACAAATATTTGACCCCTAATTTATGAACAGAACCATATTCTTTTCTCAGTCGTGTGGCAAGAAATTTAAATTTGTATTCCAGTGCAGAGATGCATGTCATGTCATATAATTCTTTCAAAAAGTAATTGTTTTACACATTTTTTGTTTTTCTTCAATTTGCAAGGAAATTCAAATTTATGTGTCAAACTTTCTGATATCCAACTCGGCATTTACTCTACCCTATTTTCTCCAGGCCAGAGGGCAATCAATTGCAGTAAAGTGTCTTGCTGAAGGACACAAAAAACAACGATCTTAACACTGGTTTTCCGTCCCCATTTGTTCATGCCTGTAAAGTTAGCAATTGTGGTCAAGTGTCCTGCTCAAGAACACAAACTATATTTTTGTCAATGTTTCCACTGCAACAAAGAGTAGCACATCAACCACTAAAATGTCTCAAACTTAACATTTCTTTAAATCATTTTGTCTTTTCTTGTGTCGTCTTTGCATTTTCTTTTTCCTCAGGCGAGGATGAGAACTCCCTGAGCATGGAGATAGGCGACGTACTAGATGTTATGGAGGAAGACACTGGAGACGGCTGGACCCGCGTCAGGAAGGGAGACGCGGAAGGCTTCGTGCCCACGTCTTACCTGGACTTTGAGTCGTGACGACCGAGCCCGCAAACTTCCTAAAAAAAACAAAAAAGAAAAAGAAGAAAAAAAATTGCTTTGTATCTGGCCATCATGACTTGGTGCTTTTTTTAATTGTATGTTCTGTTTCGGTACGTCGTAGTCGTGGAGAAAGACACTTTTACTCAAGAACCCTGAGATCCTTCAGAATCCACCAAAAGGTTTTGAGGATTTTGCAGGATTAGGAGAGGTACAGTCTAACCACTGTTCTTGTATTGGAGCCATTTGGGTCCTTGCAGAGTACTTGTTCCTACAACTTCCTTTAGAGTTAAGGTTCAAAGTACGCTGATCCATCAAAATCCATCTCCCATTTTAGTGGATTTTAGAGGACTTGGTCCTGCAGGCCTGAGGTTAATAATGTTGATGGATTATGATGGACTTGGACCAGGAGGCCTGAAGCACTGCTGGGAATCCAATTGATTATGTCCATCATCCAGTACTGCTGTTCCCATATAAGCTCTGTGTACCAAGTCCATCATCAACCAGCACTACAGCAGTTGGTGCACCCTAACCCCTAGGTCCTTAATCCTACAAAATCCTCCAATTGCCACCACGTACAAATTGGATTCATCTTCAATCCTCAGAAATCATCCATTATTTCTTGATTTTGTTCGGCGAAGGGATGACCACTGCCTCAGTCCTCCAAAACTTTCCACCAGACATTGCTGTGGGTTGAGTCGGTACCGATGTCTTTCAGAGGCAGTGCGGATGATATCAAGCATAATGCTGGGTTGCATTTATGCATGACTAAACATAAAGAATGCTGGGTACGGGCTACGACCTCGACCCATTACATTCTCCAAAATCAACCTCAATCTTATGAAATCCTCAAAACATCCTCAGAAAGTTCGCGCCGGGATTATTTTAACATTACTGAGCCGAGGCGCGGGATTATTTTTAACGAAACATAATCCAAGGCGGGTTCAGGCCGATGGTACCGGGAAGCACACCCACTCATTTCCAGGCTTGCTCGCTGCTGAAACATTTCCGGCCTTGCTCGTGACGTGTTTATGCGTCATCTGTTTTAAATCTGGGGAAAACTTTGCGTGTATATACGTCCTCCGGCGCAAACTGGTTAAGGAGGGTTAGGATTAAGCCGGATGGTCAGATGCGAATTTATTTTAATGTCGAACAATTTAGGTGTTTTTTTTTTGGAATGGTGCGATTTCTTGTTGTCCAATTAGTTATTAAATGTAGTATTGATTTGACTGATTGCCCATGGTTATTCTTTATTGTCAATTTACTTTGAAATTTAGCAAATACAAAAGTGCTGGAAAATGCATAGGATATCGGAATGCATTGAGTATTTTGTACATGATTTTAAATTTAATGTAATTTCTTAATAATTTTTTTTCTTTTTCATTTGAACTGTGATGGGCATTTGACAAGAAAACAAAACAAAACTTGTGCTTTGCTTGCTAAATTGTAAACCGTCTGTAAGCGTTTTATACTTGTAAAAAAAGGAAAACGGGAAGTCGTACACGAATTGCGAACCAAAAATGAAAAATTAACCTGGCAGCCTTTTAATTGTAATTATATTTTATTTTTATATTCTCAATCTTGTGTTTGAGAGAAAATAAAACACAAGGAATCATGAATCACTGTTGAGCAAATAAAGATCTTTCGCGGTACGGATTGAAAGGGAAAAAATAACAACAAGGCAACTTTGCGAATGAATGCGTACAAACCAGAACTAATACCGACTAACATTATGGAGGATAACTTGAAAAATCCTATAATCAAACTTCATTGAATCTGGTTCCTGACTCCAGTGGTACCTATCAATGGGTGTAGGGAGATAGATGCCAGACCATATCGGACATTGTTTATTGTATCTATGCAGTTTTTGCCTTTTGTTTAAAAATATGTTTGTGATGGTGGAAACAACCCTAACTCCCTTGGGTGTGTGCAAAATCATATTGATTTTGGAGGAGGATTAGGCGTTAAATTAACATCAAAACCCAGTTCAAAAATATAATGCCTTTACAAAGAAACGCCAAGAGATTTAGGTTTCTGAATCTTAAAAATCAGTGCTAACTGTAATTTGAAACAATATTTCAATTACCACATACAGTTTTGCCCAGTTTACTAATTCGTTTTTATTGGCTATAATTCCAATAGTGGGCAATAATGGTCAATATGCACATGTTTGCCCTGCAACAATGAACAAAAAAATACAAAATGCCTTTAAATAAACAGATTTCCAAATGTCATAACTCACAGTTGAATGTCGGTGTACAATTACTGAGATCAAGTTGAATCGTAATCAACGATCTCACCTCTGTGAATGTTTGAAATTCTTCAAAAATAAATTTGATGAGAAATAAATCACATTGTAATCAGTATTTACACAATGTTAACTTGCTAAAAAAAATACTAAATCCTTTCTTTGTGAAAGGGTATGTGTAAATAAATTATTGTCTGTATAATATTTAAATAATGGTGGTTTTAGTGATTATGATCTAGTACTTATGGTTTAGAGGGAGGACAGAAAATTGCTTGTTATTTGTAATGGCATAAATGTCCCTGCCTTCCTCCTTTCTCTGCATGGTATCTGCTAGCTTAAACAAACAAAACATCACTTGGTCTATTGTTAAATGTAAAATCCATCCACTACTGGGACATCTTTGCTGCTTTGTCTCTTGCACCCAGCTGCTGACAGCGCCCAATTACATGGCTCTGCTTACTGTGTTAGCGAAAAATCCGCGCTTACAGTAGCAGACAATTATGTGCTTATGATAAGCACATTTAATGGGTTAGCAACAATTGTTTGCTTACATTGTATAACTAAGAATTCTGTGCTTAGCGGCTTCGTGCAGAATTGTTCTGCTAAGTACAGAAAGGTGGTCGTAAGCGCGAAATGCTGTAGTTAGCGGACCCATGAAATTGTGCCCTGTTTATAAATTATATAAAGCATGCATTCATACTGAGCCCTATGTAATCTTTGGTTTGTTGGTTAAACAATTTGTACATTTTTATTTAAACTTGATATTTTGTAATACTGTACCTCATTTGTTGAGGTGAAGTTCTGGGCCCAATTTCTTGGCTCTGCTTACCGTTAGCGAAAAATCCCTGCTTACTATAGCAGAGAATTCGGTGCTTACGGTAAATATATTTCACGCGTTAGCGAGGAATTTTGGTCTCTGAGCATGCGTACATCCCGTAACTAAGGATTCTGTGCTTACCGGGTGAGCAAATAATTTTTCTGCTAGCGCGGTTAGTGGAAAATGGTGACCGTAAGCGAGGAATTCTGTGGTTAACAGAGCCATGAAATTGGGCCCTGGTCTGGTTTTGACCACCATGTTAACCATGGTTAGCCAAGTTAAATGTAGGTACTTCTGGCATGAATATCAATGTTAACCTGTTAACTTGGAAAATAAACTTGGGTTAAAACTGTTTTAAAGGGACATTATATCTTTTACAACTATCCAAAAAGTAACCAACCAAGGTTGTTCAAAAGCTTACTTGATTTAAAGATATTTACTGCTCTAAACGTCATGTGAAATTATTCTTTCTGGCATGCTATAATTTTTTTTTTTTATTTTTTTTTTGTAATTTCTAAAATGCTTCTCAGAGACGCATTTTTTTAAATTTTTGGTTCAAAATTAAAATCTTGGAATATTATCTTCTGGGAATACACAGCATTTACAGAGTTTAAGTTGTCAAGCACCTTTCTTTAGATTTTTGAGAACTTTTGCTGCTTCAAACGATAAAAATGCACAACTGACAAATGGTATACTATCACTTTAAATGTAACGAGTTTGACAAAGGACCATCTCTGAATACAAGTGTAGTTTTTAACTTGACTTTATTCGATTATCAGGAAATTATTGATTCTCTTGAAGAAAATAAAACATACAAATTTTTATGAAAAAAAAAAGGGAGCTAGGAGTAGGAGTCCTAAATTTGTTTTCACTCGTTACAATTACGAGAAGAGGCTGCACTGTTGTCAACAAATATTTCCAGGGCTAAATTGTAATCCACACAATTAAAACGTTGTATCTAGTACACAATGGTTAAAATTTCTTTTAGAATTGTTTTTTTTGTGGCATTATTTGAACAGTATTTACTAACAAAAACCACAGTTTTATCCCTGTTACCCTCATATATATAGGTCCATACACGTTTAAGTGTAATTGCCAACATTTTTTTTTTGTACAAAGTGATTAAGTTTTGTTGTAAACAATTCCATAAAATTATTTTCTTTTTTGTTTTGTATATTTTCCCGTATATAATTCTGTACTGGGGTGGAAAGGTCTGTGTTGTTGACGCTCCACCAGAAGAAGGGTTTTGAAATAATGAAACAATGTTGTGAACCTAAAAGTGATGTTTTTTTTTTTTGTTTTTTTTTTAAACACTGAAAGTTGTTAAAAGTAAAAATGGGATATTGTGTTATTCCCATTAAAAGTGTATTTTTTTTTACTGCTGTTCCATATTAAGTTACACCTGAGTTTACAACTTTCTATTTATCTGACATGGTTTTGCGCAACTTAATTCAGTTAACGGCTCAATGAATCCTCATGTGTATACTACCACTGGCTCAGTAGTACAGTGATGCTTTAAGGTAGGATACACCATTTGCAGATATCAAAAATATTTACTACCGAATTATTAATAAATATCTTACTCATTTGAAAGTAAATGTTGATTTTAGGCATCCAGCAAAAGGATTGCGTTAGATATCCTGTAATTATTCCGAAAAATATAATTTTATAAAGAAAAATTCGCGATTGCCGGACGGCGACCGCGAAAAAACAAAGATAACATAAGAATAACTGCTCGACGCCGGTTAAAAAAACCTGCTGTTTTTCGTGCTTTTCTCGGCATCCATGATTGTAAAACTTCGGACAGCTCAGTTAAACAATATTTACTATAAAATACAACCCCCAAATCTACTCATTCATGATAATTCAAGCAATGGCCAATGGTGTATACTACCTTTAACAGTTTTTGCTATTGTCAAGTTTCACTACCTTCTTCCCTTCCCCCACCCAAAAAAAATCCAAAACACCTTGATTTTGTTTTAAAATAGCAATTTTTCTTGGAATACACAAGTTTTTCACTGTCGAACGAGACAACTACCATAGTAGTTCTGCAATAATTACTGTACAAAATTTGGACTATTTGCGGCCGGACAATTATTTATTCAGGGTAAACAAAACTCGTAGGTCAAAATCTTTTGGTAAAAAAAACCCAGATTTTGTTGGAAAAAACAAACGGATATCTTAAAGATGTAAACCAATCCATTCTTGAAGAAACTAACATAATTTCCTGAATTGAAAATCTTTCTGAATTAATTGCTGACAAATCAACTTACAAAATATTATATTTCTGGGACTGTTTACAAGACTAAATTATTTTTTAAACTGCCATTTTGGTCTTATTCCCATTGCACGATTTGAAGGTTTTCCATAGAGAAGTTTGCTTAGAGTTAGAGGCACCAGCCTACGAGCTTCATCACATGTTTGTGTTTTGTTTTAATTGTCCAATGGTCAAGCACAAATGGTAAAAAAAGCCATTGAAATGAAGGTTTTGTAATAATTTTTTTACCATTTGCGATTTTGTAATCTGTCTTGTTGCTAATTGTTATGGTCTTAAATTGCATCATGAAGTCATATTATGTCAGCCACACAAAATTACTACAAATCAATTGAATTGTAACAGTGCTTTAAAATATATCTTTCAGATAATTGTAAATTGACTTGAAAGATATCTGGTCATGAGCTGTGATATTATTAGAGGGAATTAGTCAATATTAGCTTAGTTAGGAAATGCTCATATGTGTTATTATTGCATAGGTTATCAAACCAATTTTTGTAGCAAGAATGATATTGCCAGACATCACAATAAAAAAAAATTACAAAAGTAATATTTAAAAGTGAGACTTTATTTCGTATACCAGTAATTTTTAGAATCAAGATAATTTAATTGTCTGATTATTAGTATGGGTTTGGCCTTGACTAGTTTTTTTTTTAATCTCTAAAAAAGCCAGACCCCCCCCCCCCCCCCCCCCCCCCATTGAAAATGGTAAACTTGCCACTCACATATTTTTAAAGACCAAGAATCGACACTTTTCGAGGACTGAAAGGAAAAATATTTTGATTACGAGCTTCTCATTCAGAAAACAGATACGTATAGACGATGTGCCCTCTGTTTACATCTGTATTCAAATGTGCCTGACAGTATGCGCACGCATTATGTTTTACATAAATTTGGTTAAGAGATGAAATCAGAGGTCCCATAATTCAAAGGCGATCTGACCTGCGAAGCAAGTTTTATGTAAAACACGATGTGTGCGCATACTGCTGGGCACATTTGAATACAGATGTAAACACGTGACGTCAGAGGGCGCGTCCCAATATAAAAGGGATGGCCCGCCCATGCTTATGCGTGCTGCTATACTGCATAATTCATTTGTGCATATGCATAAATTATCATATTTTACAGTTACGCTCGGTTCAGACAGGCGTTCCACAGTCGCGCCGAACCAAATTGAAATCAAGTCGCTCCCGAGTCGCTCTAACAACTCCAGCATGCAGTCGATGATGGTTCGCCGTCTGGCGCGCCTTGGTTCGGCGCGACTGTGGAACGCCTGGGGCCAATTTCACGGAGCTGCTAAGCACAAAAATTTGCTTAGCACAAAAACGTCTTGCTCATTAAAAACAAGTTATCAGCCAAAATTCTACGTGTTTTTTATGCTAAGCAAAAAAACAGCTGATTATCAATCAAAAACAATAAAGATCACGTGAAAATTTGGTCTGTAACCTTGTTTTTTCCAAGGACAAATTGTCATGCTAAGCAAATTTGTTTGCTTAGCAGCTCCGTGAAATTGGCCCCTGTACGTCTGAACCGAGCGTTATACCTTTAGCTTTCACCCTATTATTACGATAATTTATGTAAATGAGCCCACCAGGCGGAAGTGAATTGCGGTCCCATTGAAAATGTGCTTAAACTGTGCAGGGTCCAATCATTCAGGTAATTTATTATCAATTTGTCTAGGATTTCTCGCTTTTTGAGAGAGAGAGATGCCCTAAAAATGGTCATAGGCCATTTTTTAATGCACAAAATTAATCCGGAAATGGAGCCGAAGCCAAAGCCAAAGCCGAAGCCAGGCACGCGCATATGGGTTGGTTGTGATGCATATATCTGCATGATGACATCGACACCCGTACCCGTACCCACACACGTACGTACGTACGTACGTACGTACGACTTTAGTCTTGGTGCCGGTGTGAAAGGTAATTCTGTCCCCCCTGGTAAATGTGTCCCCCCGGACAGACTTACCAGGCCGTGACCCGGTAAATCTGTCCGGGGGGACATATTTACCTAGGTATTTCTGTCCCCCTCCAGGTAATTCTGTCTCCCCGTCCAACGTTAAACGTGTCCCCCTGGTAAATTTGTCCCGTGCAACGTCACAAGTCTAGCACCCACTAGACGCAACAACCAGTGTAGTACAGGTTCACCCCTCCATGGTGCATTATTTGTAGCAGACTGTAGGATGTGTAGAGTCCTACAAATTACAGGTGGTCAAAAGTGCTGCCTTATTTCTTGCTGGGTATCTAGAATCTGTACGCGTGCAAGAAGTCTAAAAATACTGATTACTGCCATTTTCCCTTTCGCGCAGAAACGTAGATCGGTTGATTTAATTAATAAAGTTATTTCAATTTGTATTTTTGTTTTGATAAATCGATGAAGGGAAGAGAAGTCCAAATAATAAATACCATGTGGGCTTTTCATTGAAATAACATCAAAATAACCGCTTATGTGTGGAATATTGGGGGACACAATTACCTAGAGAGGGGACAGAATAAACTGGAGGGGGACAGAATTAACGTCTCCAGGGGGACACTTTTACCTAGGTAATTCTGTCCCCCCGGACAATTTTACCGGGGGACAGAATTACCTTCCACACCGGTGCAAGACGTCCGATCCCTGGGGTGCGTTCCACTTACGCGAACTGTTTGCGCGAACGTTCGCCAACGTTTTGAGTTGGCGTTAGTTGAAGTGGAACGATATTTTAAAAACTACGTTTTCAAAATGGCGGCGCCCAGTGAAAGTGACATCGTTTGGTTTGCTGCTTTTTGTCCAACTCATTATTTTTCTTTAAAAGATCCCTGTGAATGCTCAAAACAATCCACCGTTTATAACGAAAAGTATAAAACGTAAATAAAAACCGTGAAAAGAACCCTGCCGTCTGCTAACCGCTTCGCCATCATTAAAATACGTCACTGGCCAACAGCGAACAACTCGAAAAGTCGTTCGCCGTTTTCGCTAACGTTTGCCAACATATTTGGCACACATTGCGTTCCACTCACGCGAACAACGCTAACGTTGGCCAACGTTGGCAACGTTCGCTGGAGTGGAACGCACCCCAGTTTTGTATTTCCACAAATTTCCGCTAATAGAGGGCGCTATCACTAGTACGACTTCTGAAGATGGCTGATTTTGGAAAGGGATGGGGCGTCTTCTGTCCCGTTTTATTTCTTCTTAATATAGCTGCACTTCATGACGTAAAAGGCTTTTCACCACAGCCAAGAAACGTTCTTCTTCTAGTCGGTGAAAAAAAATGGTCTCACACGGATTAACTTGTCAGGTCCAGCTAGTTAGTTTGCAAAACGACAACGTTGTGTGTGTAGTTTAGGCAATAAAGTGGTTGCATTGACGTCACGCGCGCTACGCGTACGCGCTAATCGCACGTACAACCATGCGGAGCGGTGAGGTCAAACAAAGTGTGTTTGACCTCACCGCTCCGCCCGGTTGTACGTGCGATTAGCGCGTACGCGTAGCGCGTGTGACATCACATGCATTAACTTTATACGTGTGTATGGAGGAATATAAAGCTCTTATTCCTCCATGGTGTACCTAACTGGATGTCGGTCACTTCGACACCTAGCCAATTCGACACCCACCAACTCGTCAAGTGGACACCTTACGAACTCGACACCTACTTGACGACCCGCCTACTTGACAGGGTGCCTACTTGACGACCCGCCTACTTGACGACCCGCCTACTTGACGACCCGCCTACTTGACGACCCGCCTACTTGACGACCCGCCTACTTGACGACCCGCCTACTTGACGACCCGCCTACTTGACGACCCGCCTACTTGACGACCCGCCTACTTGACGACCCGCCTACTCGACGACCCGCCTACTCGACGACCCGTTTACTCGACGACCCGCCTACTCGACGACCCGCCTACTCGACGACCCGCCTACTCGACGACCCGCCAACTCGACGACCCGCCTACTCGACGACCCGCCTACTCGACGACCCGCCAACTCGACGACCCGCCTACTCGACGACCCGCCAACTCGACACCCCGCCAACTCGACACCCATATTTTGCCTCCAGCGCACGACTGCCAACTCGACACCTCACCAACTCGGCACCTGACTTCCCAACAAATCTTAGTAGGTCTGTGCCCAAGCCACAGCGGGTACAAGCCTGCCTATATGCCGGTTGTACCGTTTGGTACCGTTCCCGGTACCGGCGGGCTAGCTGGCTTCCACCGCCAGGCATGATGCGGCCGGTGTAATTTCATTTCCTAGGAGGGTTAGGGGTAATTATCATAAATGGGTGACTCTAGACCCCTCGCATCATTTTTATTCTGTAGTTTTAACAATGACGCTGTAATACATTGTTATTTAGGGAATAACAGTGCGAGGACCCGGTCATTACTGCGTGATAATGACCGGGTTGTGGGATACCGCTGGTAATGGACCGAGCCGTAATGACCGGGTCCTCGCACTGTTATTACCTTTAAAAAAAAATACCTTTTTAACGAGAAAAAATGTGAAAATGCTCTAAATTTTGTGACGTTTCTTTCGGCGATATTTCCAGTGTTTTGTTTTCATGTTCAGGGGCCATATTTTAGCTTATGCATGGTACCCTGTCTCTTCAACATGTGTTGTTTTTATTACCCATACTTTGAGATGACTACTGATGCCCACCGTGCATAGCAGCCTGCTAGCCTTAACTGACGACACGCGCATTTAAAAAAATGCCGCGCATACATTTACAGCGCACAGTATCAAGATTTGACGCGTCCTTGTTACAAGTTACAATTTACCGTAGGACTGTTGCATTCGGCCAATCATTGGCTTACATGATGCTTGATTAATGCTGATTCAGGGGATATTTATTCGCTTCTTCTTGAAAGCCGGGCAATTACTACAAAATAATGCCCTCCACGTGATTGGATCTCGACCAATGAGAAGCCATCAACTCTCCTAGGTATTTATTAATGCTCAACTAACTTAACTAGCCCAGAGGTACTTAGAAAAACGGCTTCTGTCGACCCCCCTCACGGTAGCTTAGTGGACAATGGGTTAGGTTTATATAGTTCTACTTCGGCCTCTGCTTATTTTTCATTGACTATTTTTGGTTTCCAATTTTATTGTTGGAGTGTTGGAAAGTAATAATCTGAGAACCTGAGTGTCTTCCACTCAGTGTGGTGTAGATACGCTCATTTATGATAATTATCTCTAGCCCTCCGCGTTGCTGGTGGGCGAGCACAAGCTGGCCTGCCTTCTACCCCGGCCCGCGCCCGGCAGCCAGTCTAGCGGCGCATCCGGCCCGGCCCGCTCGGCGGCCGCAGGAATTACCGCGTAATTTCAAATAAATAGTAATAAATAGTATAGTAATAAATAAATAGTATATTACGTTACGCGGGCGGCCGCGGTTCCGGTGGGCGAGCACAGCACATGCTAGCCTGCCTTTTACCGGCCTGCGTCCGGCAGCCAGTTTAACGGCGCAGCCGGTCCGCTCGGCGGCCGCAGGGAATCAAGTAATGCGCGGTGCGGTCTTCTGCGCAGGTCTTCTGCGCAGGTCTTCTGCGCAGGTCTTCTGCGCAGGTCTTCTGCGCAGGTCTTCTGCGCAGGTCTTCTGCGCAGGTCTTCTGCGCAGGTCTTCTGCGCAGGTCTTCTGCGCAGGTCTTCTGCGCAGGTCTTCTGCGCAGGTCTTCTGCGCAGGTCTTCTGCGCAGGTCTTCTGCGCAGGTCTACTGCGCAGGTCTACTGCGCAGGTCTACTGCGCAGGTCTACTGCGCAGGTCTACTGCGCAGGTCTACTGCGCAGGTCTACTGCGCAGGTCTACTGCGCAGGTCTACTGCGCAGGTCTACTGCGCAGGTCTACTGCGCAGGTCTACTGCGCAGGTCTACTGCGCAGGTCTACTGCGCAGGTCTACTGCGCAGGTCTACTGCGCAGGTCTACTGCGCAGGTCTACTGCGCAGGTCTACTGCGCAGGTCTACTGCGCAGGTCTACTGCGCAGGTCTACTGCGCAGGTCTACTGCGCAGGTCTACTGCGCAGGTCTACTGCGCAGGTCTACTGCGCAGGTCTACTGCGCAGGTCTACTGCGCAGGTCTACTGCGCAGGTCTACTGCGCAGGTCTACTGCGCAGGTCTACTGCGCAGGTCTACTGCGCAGGTCTCGACAAGGCAATGTGCAATTCACATGGGAAATAGTGAAATGTGTAGTCCAATGAATTCCCGTGTTCGAACGTACGTACGTGCTCAAATAACTATTGCAGCGAAGATCAGACCGAATGTTGCCGTGGGTTTAAGGCTCGATAGGCAAATGGTAATTATTTTAACATTATATTATTTTTATAACATTAATTATTTTAACAAATAGGGGGCTAGTATTTTCTCTTCGAGTAGTGTACGTGTGCAGCCTTTTTGGCTGGCGCTCAAAAATGTTTGTAGACATTTTGTTTAAATAAAACGGACGAAAATTTGAGTCATTTTCACATTTGCACTTACGGGGGGGGAATCAGATTGTGACGCGACGCTATAATCCATAAAGCCTGGTTGGTTCTCCATGGTTATGAATGCGTCTAGCAAAAGAGAAAAAGAAATGCCATCATTCTTTATTAAATTACGTCCAGATGAGAATCATTTTGACCATGGGCCAACAAAGTCACCAATAATAACGACCTGGTCAGGCGTCGACTTAGTTTTTGTGCAGGTGTCGAGTTGGTGGCTGTCATTGTCAGGTTGACAAGGTGTCGAAGTGACCGGATACCCTTAACTCGGTGTACTATAAACTAGGCCCAATTGGCCCAATTACACCTTTAACAGGATCAATGTGCAAACAAAAATGGCTTGAGAAAAATCATTACACGCGCAGTTACTAGGTGCAATCATGGAGCTATGAAGAGATGGTGCAATTAAGGTTAAAATGAAAAACACAAGGCCTACAAATGTTTGTACAGATTAGAATTTCCTCTTGTTTTTGTTAGGCCTTGGAATTTCCAAGTTGCAGGTGTGGCCCCCTTTGTGTTTAATGAGGGGGGGGGGTGGTTCGATATAGGCACATTCAGTTTCATCAGCAGTAACTTGCTGGCTAGACATTCTTGACAAACTTACTGGCTAGACAATAACTTCAGCAAAGTGACTAACTTTTATCAAATGTATAACCACCGGTATAACATTATAACTGACCAAAACAAACCTGCTTAAAAGAAGTTTATTTACAGGGGCCAATCCAGCTGCTTATAGTTATAAGCACAAAATATTGCTTAAGCACAAAAATCTTTGCTTGGTAAATCAGGTTAGGAAATAAAATTCAATGTGACCGTTATACTAACAACAGCTAAATAATAACAATCCCAAATAATATACAGCATATGGAGTTTTTGCTGGTAAGCTGGTTTTACTAAGCTAGAATGTTGTGTGCTTAAGCAATTTTTATGCCTAAGCAGTCTATGAAATTGGCCCTAGAGCTTATTTCAGACAAAGATAACTGTGACCCAGCATGAGTAAATGAGACACTTTGAGGCAAAAATAAAATTTGAGATTTTGATTTCATAATTTAAAGCTTTAAATGATGAAATCAAAATCTCAAATTTCATTTTTGCCGCAAAGTGTCTCATTTACTCGTGCTGGGTCACAACTAGGTTAGTGCATCAGTAAACCAGACTTTTCAATAAAGTTTTATTGCTAACTGCCACGGCTGGCTTATGACCAAAAAAAGCTTTCTAATAAGCTAAGTGCCCATTCACAATTCTTTCACTTTGCAGGTGATGATGCAGGCTTTGAGACTCAAGTCTACAACAACACTGTCTGCAAGACGCCGCACCTGAACGCACTGGCCAAGCGAAGTGTCGTCTTCAAGCATGCCTTCACCTCGGTCAGTAGCTGCTCCCCGAGTCGTTCAGCGATCCTAACGGGGCTCCCCCAGCACCAGAATGGCATGTATGGCCTGGAGAACGCCGTGCATCATTTTGTGTCTTTTGACGGTGTGCGCAGCCTGTCGGTTATTCTCGAGAAGAGTGGCATAAGAACAGGTAATGCAAGTGGTTTTACACCTTTAAAGTAGGATAAACCATTTGCTGATATTCAAATATTTACTACCGAACTATTCAGAAATATCTAACTTATTTGAAAGTAAATAATGATTGTAGGAAACCAGCAAAATAATTGCGCTAGATATCCTATAATTGTTTGGCAATCGCGAAAAAAACAAAAACAACATAAGAAACAATGCCTGGCGCCGGTTAAAAACAAATGCCGTTTTTCTTTCTTTCCTCGGCATCCACGATTGTAAAACCCTCGAACAGGTCAGTTAAACGATATTTACTATAAAATACAACCCCCCAAATCCACCCATTATTGATAATTCAAGCAATTACCAATGGTGTATCCTACCATTAAATTTGCCAATTTGACGAACATTTTCAAAACGTATATAAGTTGGGGCTTTTAAAATGTGTTATAGGGTATTTTGGCTAGAAACCCTGCCAGACGCATCAGATTGCATACTTTCTCACATTGACTTGTGTGCAGAGTCCAGCAAGGTCGAGCAGTCACCACGGATGCACTGTGCTGGATCTGGCAGGGTTAGGGTTAATAGTTCACATACTACCCATAAATGAACACCCTGCTCGTTGAAACTTGCAATGTACTTTTTCAATTGCAGGTATTATCGGCAAGAAGCACGTTGGTCCTGAGTCTGTCTATCAGTTTGACTACTCAAAGACCGAGCTGGATGGCTTCCCGATCACACAGGTTGGACGGAACATCACGCTCATGAAGCAATTTGCTCATGAGTTTTTGAGTAGCACTGATCCAAGGTGAGTTCTGGTCAATCAGATGACTTTTATGCTGTTACACTAACCCACCCAGAAATAATGTAGTATCCTGACGCCACTTCAGCTGTTGTGTACAAAGTCTATGTAGAGTCCAGAGTATTTCCTAACAAAATTGGAAATGTTTTTCAGTCCTAGATTGTAACATTCTTTACACCCACCCTGTTGCATAACATTCTTTTCATTCTGTAAACCTATTAGTAAGTAAAATAAAGTCAGCCCGGCATTAATCTCTAGTTTACTTGAAACAAAACAGTATTTAAATATTTCTATTACCCTGAATGGGATGCCAGTCCATTGCAGTTTATTCCCTCAGCTAATGTTGGTGCCCATTTATAATCCTGGGTGGAGAAAGGCAAGTTGGGGTGAAGTGGCTTGCCTAAGGACACAGCATTTGACCAGCAGCTGCATTCTACCCCCTGACCCTCTGATCAGGAGTCACGAAATCTAATCCTGCATACCAATTCTATATTTTTTTTTAATTGCCCCCGTCAGACCATTTTTTCTTTACATTGGCTTTCACGATCCGCACCGCTGCGGCCACACGCATCCCCAATACGGCCAATTCTGCGAGAAGTTTGGCAACGGCGACCCTGGAATGGGCAGGATTCCTGATTGGATGCCTACGACCTACGACCCGAGCGAGGTGATCGTGCCTGGCTTTGTACAGGATACTGCGGCTGCAAGAGGGGACCTGGCCGCTCAGTACACCACAATAAGCAGGCTTGATCAAGGTATTGCTACACACATTGTCTGTGTAGTAAGGCTCTGCCACCGACTTGCCTAAGGTGCAAGGAAAAGGTGCAGCTGTCAGAAGTATTAACAGTTAAATTGAGCATCTCATATTGATTGCAATTTTTGTCTCAGGTTCTAAAAGAACAACTAAACAAATCCCATTACAAAATTTGTCCAAATCTTAAAACAATTTTTCAGGTGATGTATATTGTTTATAACTGTTATTCATCTGGTTTTGTTTTTTGTTTTTTTGCTTAGCATGAAAAGCACATGGAGTTTGGGCTGGTAACCTGTTTTTTACTGAGCAAGACTTGTTTTATGCTAAGCAAAGTTTTGTGCTTAGCAGCTTCGTGAAATTGGCCCCTGTTGGCAGAGGGCTCGCAAAATTAACCCTTGCTCTATGAGAGTTGTTTATTGCTTGTCAGTGATACATGCCAATGCACTCCAGCTGTGTGCATTGGAGGATTATACACAGGCAATTTTTTTGGGCGAATAATGAGCAAGGGTTATTAATGTACATCTGTCTGGTTGCCGCCAGGTATTGGCTTGATGCTAAAACAGATTGAGTTGGCCGGTCACAAGGACGACACTCTCATCCTCTACACCTCCGATAACGGCATCCCCTTCCCCAACGGCCGCACCAACCTCTACGACTCGGGCATGGCAGAGCCTCTGCTGGTCTCCTCCCCAGTCCACCCCGAACGATGGGGGCAGGAGAGCAACGTCTTGGCCTCAACTCTCGACCTCGCGCCAACCGTCCTGGACTGGTTCGGTGTTTCCTACCCGGACTACACCCTCAACAAGGAAACAGTGAAGCTGACAGGCCAGTCGCTCTTGCCGGTGCTCCAGCGCGAGCCCACTAGCGCCGGCTGGGACACGGTCTACGCCAGCCACAACCTACACGAGGTCACCATGTACTATCCGATGCGCGTGGTGCGCAACCGACGCTACAAACTGATCCACAATATGAACAACCTCGCGCCGTTTAACATCGACCAGGATTTCTACATCTCAAACACATTTCAGGTAAGTCGTATACAGATATTAGTTTTAATGGGTATGGGAGACAGGTGTATATTATGAGATAACGTTAGAGATTTTAATAATGCAGGTTTAAATCTTGCCATGAGATGCAATACTTGTGCCATTCAAAATTTATTAGGATTACTTCCTCGCAAACCCAGACTGCCAGACAGCGAACATGTGCTGGACAAACACATGCTCTGATCAGTTGAGAAAAGTAGAAAAATTGGTATGTAATTATGACAGGGGGCATCTAATCTAAGTCGAACATAAACCTGGCTTACTAAATTTACCACTGATATCTTTTGAAAACTTCATAAGGACCTCTTGTATTGGTTGACCTTTAAAACTCTTATACTTGGAGGTACATTTAAAAAAAAAAATCAATTATGTAAATATAACAATTTGGTTTTATTTTGTCATTTAATTTTATCATTCAGTTATAATAAAATAATTTTATCACTTTTTAGCACTTTTATCATTTGTATCAAATCAGCTGATTTCATTTTATTGATACGTACATTTTTGAAGACATACTGCAAAGGTTTTGTTTTGATTTCGAATAGGATCTGCTGAATCGGACCAGATCCGGGCAGCCTACCTACTGGTTCAAAACCCTGAAGACCTACTACTACCGACCTCAATGGGAGCTCTTTGATCATCAAGCTGATCCCCTGGAGACCATCAACCTAGCTGGGAACCAGAGCTACGCGACGGTCCTGAGCGACCTCAAAGAGCAGGTTCTCCGGTGGCAGAACGTCACCATTGACCCATGGATATGTGCCCCCTGGGGCGTGCTTGAAAACTCCGGGCTTTACAAGAAGAATCCTACCTGCATGACTATGGACAATGGTTTATAGTTATTTTTAATTATGCACCTATGTTTTAGTTCATAAACATCCATTTGTAAATTTGTATTTACTTATGTGTTTTGACAATTGGGAATGTAAAGAGAAATTATATTTTTTGTAATTGCTCGACTTTGTTATATAAATAAACTAAATACTGCATTTGAAAAGTTGTGCACTGGTTGTAAATTGTATATGGGAAAATAGTTCAAGCAATAAATGTGTTTAGATGCAACAGTTTTAAGACCTGATAATTGTCCTAGTATTAATAAAAGTGAGCACCATAAAAGTAGGATACACTATTTGAAGATCTCGAAAAAATTCACCGAATTATTAAGAATTATCTTACTCATTTGAAAGTAAATAACGATTGTAGGCATCCAGCAAAATGGTTGCGCTAGATATCCTATAATTGTTTAGAAAAATAGATTTTTATAAAAATAAATTGGCGATCGCCGAACGGCGATCGCGAAAAAAAACCAAGAAACAACTGCCCGGCGCCGGTTGAAAACGAACGCCGTTTTTTCTTGCTGTCGTCGGCATTCACGATTGTAAAACTTCGAAAAGGCCAGTTAAACGATATTTACTATAAAATACAACCCCCCCAAACAAAAAAACAAAAAAATCCGGACTAGTAAATTGACCCATAATTTTCTACACCGTTTAAATCACTAATTTGTTTGTAAAGAATTTAATATTATTAAAGTTCATATGAAGGGGTAAACTGTGGACCATTTTACTTGCAATCGCTCTATACGCACTACAGAAAGGAATGACGGACGGTTGGTCTTATGTACCGACCCGCGCACACTTTCGTTGACTTTCTGGGAATTACGTGGGTCAATGGTTTCATGTAGTAGGCCTACTAGTACTAGTAGAGAGATGTTTCTTCCGTCGGTGGCACGAGCGAAGAGAGATGATTGAGTGTACAACAACAACAACAACATCATGAGAGGTGGGAGGAAAACCCCAGAGGAATATTCTGTGGCAACCCACGGAATCGGGCAGGGACTGAAAACCCAATCCACACATTTGGCCCAGGCGCAATTCAAACCCGAGTCACAGCGGTAGAAGGCGAGAAAAGAACCGCTACGCCAACCTGACTCCCTCGACTAGTCTTTTCGACTTGTCGGACTGCAAAACTTTTACAATAGGCGGGCTCCATCTCTTGTCAGTTTAGTATTCGTCTCTTTCATCCGATTGTTTTTTTGGTAAATCTTATAATGTAGAAAATATTATGTAGCTAATAATGAAGTAGCGCTTTGAGCACCCGTACTAGTGGATACCTGCGCTTTATAAATATCGTACTAGTGGATACCTGCGCTTTATAAATATCGTTCTTATCGTGTATCTTTCTTGAATGACAGGTAACCATTTGTTCTTTATCACAAGTTCAATTGGAAGTTGCTTCGCAACCATATCATTTACAACCGGCACATGTGCATTACGGTGTGTACATTATACCTGGATAGTAGGAAATTAACTTGCGGTAATTCCCCAACTCCCTTTTCTTAGGCCTACAATGAGTTGTCACCTTAAGCTCAAGTTAGTGCCTGTACTTATGTTTGCAGAACCTAAGGCAATACAATAACTATTAGTAGGTCACCTGTCTTTTTAATTGCAAACCAAATCTCAACAGGGGCAGATCCAGACTGTCATTTGCCAGGGGTGCTATACAGGTGACTGTCAATTTCTTATTTATTCTATTGCCCCGGCATAAACACAATAGAATTACCAGGTGTGCGTGCGCCCCCTGTGCCCTCCGCTAGGTCCTATAGTGCTCAAAATATCAAAGTTCAGCTCTCAGTCGAGTAACAAATAATTAAAGGTCTTGTGCAACTAGGTTCGGCTCATTGCATAGTTACTGCAACACACACCGCGAACAATGGGAAAGCCCACCGCCACTTCGACCCGAATCTTGTGGGTCCTTGCGGCCGTTTTGCTGGCGCGCCTGACCGGTGCGTTCCTGCCAAACAACGCCGGTGTTTCACTGCCCGTGACCGACTACACCCTGACCGAAATCACGGTGCACGGTATCGTGCGCACCGTGGCCAGGTACTTCGAAGACACCAACCCCGATCGGTACAGCAAAGGCGACCTTATAGGGCTGGATCCCCTGACTGCGTCTCGGCTGTTTCGTGAGCATTATGGAGGTAAGACAGATACAGCCCAATCAAGCTAATTACTAAACGGTGGTAACAATTGATTCGACGATTTTGCGTATATTGGAGAGTACAACTTATAGTTTTTGCAACTAGAGAACCAAACTCAACGCTTGTATACTATAGATTGATTGTCTCTTATAAACTTTGTGTTTCCGCAAACTTCTCTAAAGCCCTCTACAGGGTGGCCTACAAAACCACCCGGACAAGCCCATCATCTCCCAAAGCCAAAACTATACACCAATGGATGGAGAATATCCTTCTATAGAAGAAAAATGATACCAAGAAATCCCGATTTTGGTCAAATAGTTTTAGCTCAAAACCCTATCTTGGTATTTTTCTTTCTTTCTTCTTTCTAGAAAGACTCCCCATTCGTTATATACCAATAATGACGTCGGGCTCAGTGCAGAAACACGCTTTGTCCGTGTTTTGTTTGTTTGTTTGTTTGTTTTATGGTGTTTTCTTTGTATGTGTATTGTATGCATCACTTAATGTAATTCTTCTCGTTGGAAGGTAGTTTAATTTCTAGTTCTGTAGCAGACGCTGTGGTTTGAACTGTCGAAATAAACATTGTACCGATCGATCAAGTTCCCCGTATATGTCCTACGCTACTAAACTTATTACAGAAACTACCTATAATAATCGATACTAAACACACAGAGGGAAGATATGATCTGCCAGATTTGGGGACAACTGATTCGCATTTTTTTGGTCTTGCACCAAAAGAGATTTTGCTCACCAACCCAAAACAGAACTGCTATTTTTGAGGTTTTGTCCCAGTTGTAAAGACTCTCATTAGTTGCTTACACAGGTCAAAATCTGACCCATAATCCGGGTCACTTTTGAACCGATACATTTCTTGGTCAAAACGACACCGTTTCTGGGACTTACTTATACTTTTGCCGAGGTTTGTTTCCAGGTCAAAATAACCCATTCAGCATTTCATGCGAGAGCGATATCCTGGCTTTAGTTTTGAATACACCCTACAAGTAGCGTGCATCGTATGCTAACATCAGCCTACTCCTGAGGAAGCACAATGTCATTTTGCCATTGAAATGTCCACACGATTGGTCTTTCTTTCCCACTTATAGCAAGCCAAATATTGTCACAAAAATCACACTTTATGTTTGACTACATTTTATGGCAACTTAATACCTGTTCGTCACACTTTTAAAATTATTGTCTCAGTGTCTGTCTATCTCTTTTTTTGACTGAGATTTAGTTTTATTTTAGTCCCACATGTAGGGTTTACTTCCAACACTTCCTGGTTTAGGGTTAGAAAATAACTTGTGGAAAGTGAGCGCGCCATAACTGTGCGATAAACCCCTTTTGTGTAAATATTATATTTTTAAAAGTACAACTCTATGACAGAAACTACTTAACCAAACCGATGCACAGAGGAGATAGATGTATTTTTCTTGTTTGCCCAATTTCTGGGGATTATTACCCCCCCCCCCCTTATTTACACCTGTGCTCTCAGGGTAAAAACGACATTGTTTGGGGCTAGATTAAGACTTTTGCCAGGTCGAAACGACCTCAAAACGATAACGAAAAGTGTACCTTTTAACCAGGAAAAGTGTTATATCGACCAGAATTGCAGGCGAAATCTCACCGAGACATTTTGATAGTGCAGAGTTTAGTTCCTGTATGTTTATAGCAGTTTATTATCGCTTTTTTCTCCCCTACGGGCTTTAGCAGAACAGTAACACTGTAAGCTTATGGTCGTGCCGTTGCCGTTGTTTTTTTGTAGTTATAGGTAACAATAGTTTAGAGAGTGTATTATGTATGGGTGACTAAGGGGACAATCTGTCGGTCTCATACCGTGCTTAGTAGTCCATTTGTGACCTGTCACCACAAAATGAGAGTAAAGTCGCACAATGTGATTTGGAGATATGGCCATCCAAAGTCAAAATATGAAGGGGTGGTAAATTTTGAGATTTTGCGTAATTTGGAAAGCCTAAGTCCTCATCTACATATCCCTATTTTTTGGGTGCAATCAGAATGATCGAAAACCTCTTAAATTACGTGATTTTAAGTAGTGTTTGCGTAGTTATCGTTTGGATTAAAGTCCACCAGTGGTCTAATTAACACGGTAATTAAATATGCAAATTAGGTCTTCGTAACTGTCCCACGTTTTATAAATTTCGATATTATGTTGATTATACAATAGTTTGTATTTGTGGGAAGTTTCAGGAAGAAATAATGATTAGAACATAGCCGTTGCTATGCTTAACCAAACCTTACTTGTCCTGTTTGGCAATCTTTTGTGTGTTTTGTTTAGGATGTTTATAAGTAAGTTTTCTCACAAACACGTGTTGTGAAACCCATGACTTTCTGGAGCGCCGTAAAATGTATTTATCACAAAACCCCCAAGTGTTATATACCATTGGAAATCTCTCTTTCTCAAGAAATTGAAAATACCAATATCTCAATTTTCAATTTTCCGACTTTACTCTCATATTGTGGTGACAGGTCACATTTGTGTTTACCATTTTCAAAGTCAAAACTTCGCCTTACATTCTTGGCATGCAGCAGCGCTTTGTGGTGACAACAAAACACACCTAATCTGCATGTATAGCAGTGCTTTTATAAACATTTCCCCAGGAACCCGAAGGTGGTTTGTGTGTGTTCCGCGGTCAGACTTTTTAAGCAGGCTTTTGAACATAACTTGAACAGATGTTGTTAGTTACCTTAGTTACCTTATATGTTGTTAGTTACCTTAGTTACCTTAGATGTTGTTAGTTACCTTAGTTACCTTAGATGTTGTTAGTTACCTTAGTTACCTTAGATGTTGTTAGTTACCTTAGTTACCTTAGATGTTGTTAGTTACCTTAGTTACCTTAGATGTTGTTAGTTACCTTAGTTACCTTAGATGTTGTTATACCTTAGTTACCTTAGATGTTGTTAGTTACCTTAGTTACCTTAGATGTTGTTAGTTACCTTAGTTACCTTAGATGTTGTTAGTTACTTTAGTTACCTTAGATGTTGTTAGTTACCTTAGTTACCTTAGTGACCTTGTTATAAATACACCTTTGGGTCTGAAACACGTGCAGCTATATATACGGGCAACAAAAAACACGTCTGGGGCGCGCGGTCAAATAAACTCTATACATTGTATTGTGTCCACAGTCAAAGATAAATAACATGTTATGCCCCTTTTCAAAAAGATTCAGGTTAACAATCGCTGCAATTATTTGTAGTTATATCTCAGGGAAGGTAGGTGTAGATGTTTGTATTGCCTCATACTAGATCGAGCGTCACACAATGAAACTGTTATAGGCTATTCTTTTTATGAACTTTAATTTATACTCGCTCGTCTCGAATTGGAGGTGCGTTTAGAGGTCGTTTCGATCAATTTCTTTCCTATATTGTATAGTTACCGGTCTGGGAGCATTTTATATTCAGGATAAAAAAGAACAGGGTCCTAAATATCGACAAAGACGGGGATAAACGGAATCGACACGGGTGATTCTGCTAAACTTTAGATGTTTTATTGAACTAATCATTATACCATTATTATCTTTGTGTTGAAAGTAATAAAAGGTATGACACATTCAACGGTACCAGCTTTAATATGATACCATTAAATTTGTTATATCTTATATTATAACAATAAAGATATTATATTCCAATCAAAAGATACGTAGAGTTTGTTTCACACAGATAGAATAATAATTTCGCGAATTGCGAACAAATTATTTGAATTTTTTGGTAAAATCAATATCGAATACAAAATGGGGCCCAAGGGCGCGTTTTTAACGAAATTATTAGGCCTGTAGTATCTTTTCATGCAATAATGATACAAGTGATAACGAGGTATATAGCTATATTTATAGCAATCAACGTAAAAGATCAAAAGTCAGCTGATATGAATGTGTTTAGCAAGTGGCATGAATCTGATTGCATCGGTACATACATGGCGAGGTTCACTGTGTTTTAATAATATTAACAATAATAATAATGGAAATTTTGTAAAGCGCACGTATCCGCCATTAAATGACGCTATCGGCGCTAAGAGCGGCGCACTTTGCAGCCACTTTTTACGCCATGTTCGAATTGTTGGTTTTGGATGTGACTTCGGCCGTTGCATGCTATGGGCGGACATTTACCGCTCATATAGCACCATCATAACAACGACTGAAGCCAGACATTCGAACACGGCCGTTATTCCAAGTTCTCGGTTATAACTTTGGTTTGTTTGTTTGTTTGTTTTGTGTGTGTGTGTTTTTGTGTAGATTGCGTCTACTCCAGCAAATTCGAGGGAGCCATCAAAGCCATTCTGGACGCCAACGTTCAGATCTCTAGAGATTACTCCCACAAGGCAGTATGGCATTTTAACGGCAACCAAATCAACAAAGGTTAGTAATTAAAAAACAAAATTATATTCAACGGTGAATGAATAGAATTTCCATTGAACAGTCACACCGTTATAATTTCATTCGGTGATTATGAAATGACCCGTGAAATATTTGTGTATACCAGTGTACTCGCAAACATTTATTATTTGTATAATAATATTTTTTTGGTTCCCATTCGCTCACCAACCTAAAACTTGAAATTCATACCTCGTCTGATCTTAGCTGACAAAAATGTATTATATTAAACGCCAAAATGAGCTTCGCGCTTTCAATCGAGAGAAAAAATGGATAAAAGGTGGGCAATTAAGTTACATTTACAGCTCTCTGAAGTTTCCGGACATGCACTTTTCCTAAAATTCTTATTTGCAGGAAGGTCGGAGTTCTTATAGCCTTTTTGTATACTACGCGAAACCATTTTCTCGTGACAATGATAATATCGTGCTGACCTAAAAACAACCCACCAATGTTTGAAAGCTTTGAAGTCAAACAAACACGATAACAATTGTATCAACTCTTGTCATTAATATCTCGTTTATATATTTAGTGGATACTGATATTTTGTATTGATACAGTACCAAGCGACATCGGCGTTCCAACTGTGCAACATCAATTAATCGTATTCAATAAGATTAATTGACGATTTGTTTTTATCTAAACCGCAAATTGTACAGTTTACATGTAAAACCACAAGTAAATAGACCCGAAAAACTCGTCCGCCGACCTGTGTCGCTTCCCGGGTTGTATCGTAGAATTGGGCGTGATCCCTGTCCACACGGAATTCTGGTGTTTATGAATTCTGACTAGCGCCCTCGAACAAAGTTACTGCCCATTTGGGAGAGCGCCAACACAGGGCAGGAGAGGTCTGTTGGTAAAGCGCCGGTCCGGTATTCGGGGGGTCGCAGGTTCGAGTCCGGCCTTGCCAGTTTCTTTGTTAACTTTGAAAAATTTGAATAAAAGTATGAAAGTATGAAAATATTCCATATAAGAAAGTTCTGAAAGCGATGAAATTGAGGAATTATTGAAGAGATGCACCAAAGGGGGCAATGGACATCTGGGGCCAATTTCATAGAGCTGCTAAGCACAAAAATTTGCTTAGCATGACAATTTGTCCTTGGCAAAAACAACGTTACAGACCAAATTTTCAGGTGATCTTTATTGTTTTCGATTGATAATCAGCTGGTTTTTGGCTTAGCATGAAAAACCCGTAGGATTTCGGCTGAAAACCTGTTTTTAATGAGCAAGACTTTTTAGTGCTAAGCAAATTTTTGTGCTTAGCAGCTCTATGAAATAGGCCCCTGGCCCGGAGTCCTCGGGGCTTTTAATTCTGAGCGTTTTGTGTGTAATTGGGACCGAAAGTGGCGCTATTTAGCCATGTTGTGAAGCCGGGATCTCTTTTCAAGATTGCTACTTATCCATTTTGGAAAACATCATTCGTTTTAAGGGTTGTCTTCTTGAAATGCCATGGGTCAACCCACTAAAAATTTAAGAAGAAAAATTAGAGAAGAAATATTGATAATTTTCTTTCTGTGCAGCGTAATTACCTGTAAGAGTATTTTTAAAATATTGTTGGTGTATGGGGATTTAAAGGTAGGATACACCATTGGTAATTGCTTAAATTATAATTAATGGGTAGATTTGGGGGGTTGTATTTTATGGTAAATACCGTTTAACTGAGCTGTCAGAAGTTTTACAGTCATGGATGCCGAGGAAAGCACGAAAAACAGCGTTTGTTTTCAACCGGCGTCGAGCAGTTATTCTTATGTTATTTTTGTTTTTTCGCCCGGAGATCGCGAATTTTTCTTTATAAAATTAAATTTTTCAGAATAATTACAGGATATCTAGCGCAATCATTTTGCTGGATGCCTAGAATCATTATTTATTTTCAAATGAGTAAGATATTTCTCAATAATTCGGTAGTAAATTTTCCGATATCTGCAAATGGTGTATCCTACTTTAACACATGGTGTCTATGGGAATTGATTTGCTTGGGTGCGCCCTCAAGGCAACCGCAAGATGGTGGGCATCCGGAACACACTGCTGACACTTCTTTTGGCGGGAGACGAGAACGCGCCAGACTACGATGTGGCGCGCCAATACTGCGGTCAGTTTCTTCACATGGCGCACAGTTTCTACTCCAACACCAACTGGATCGAGCTCAACCGCTGGCTCAACTCCCTCATCGGCGAGGACCAGAATGAAATCATCACCTCCAGTGAACTCGGTGAGTTGGTCTGAACTTTGGTTCTCTGTTTCCATTATGCTTAAAGGTCATTGTTATTGGGAGAGGGGGAGGGGGTATTTCTTGAAAATGGCACTCACACATTCGTGCTAAAATCTTCGGACAATAAATGACGTTTTCAGGGTGGCTTACGCGCGCTTAATCAGCCGTTACTTACAAAAAGGTACTTATTTTGGTGAAAAGGCATTTGCCTAACCAAAAAAAGTTACTCTTTGAAAACACTCATTTTAAACACTTTACAATAACCCAGTGCATAATTTTGTTCTGCGTATTTTGACACCTCGATTGCTGAGATACGATGTTGCGGAGCGGAGTTATTGTCATTTCAATGGTCATATAGATCCAGTTTTAAAAGTGACAATCATCCCTATAGAAGTGGCAAATATTTGACCAGCAGCAGATCAGACATCTCGTAGGGAGGACGCGGCGGCGACGCGTAGCCGCTGTTGTTGACAATGATGATGGACACAGAAAATACTGAAGATAAAGTTAAAGTCATGGCAAAGTTGAAGTTGAATGAAAACAATAAATCTGTGTTGTGAAAGGAACACATTATCTTCATTTTCTGAGTGTTTGTTGCATTTCTGTACACGTGCGTAAAGCATAAACCTGATCATCCAAAACAATATGCTTCTATAATCGGGGATGATTGTCACTTTTGAAACTCGACCTACGACCATTTAAATGACAATAACTCCGTTCGGCAACATCGTATCTCAACAATCGAGGTGTCAAAATACGCAGAACAATATTATGCACTGGGTTATTTGCTTCGATTAATCCAAACCCTTTCGGGCCGTTAATTATTGGCTAATTTATAAGTGTTCGATACTTGTTGTGATGAGTTTATTATTGAACTCTATGAACCACACATCACATTCGACTCTGGAATACAATCGCAATTGGTCGAGTGCACTCGACCAATTGCGATTGTATTCCAGAGTATGTGTTTTGTTGGTTGACTGTCATTGGCGTCATTTCATCCTCGAAAGAATACAACGCGAGTGTTTTGCATATTGAGGATGGCCAACGGTAGTGACAAACAATGGGTAAAAGCCCAGTAATACTGACGTGTCATGTTCCTTGACGCAATTGCCGCACCCGCACATAGAATGTTACATTGTTCTTCTATGTAAATAAACATTTTAGATAAACATTCCAGACAAAACAGATTGACAGAAGACGCCAACAATACGGTCAAAGATAATCGTTAGCTTATTTGGATAAAGCGCGGACTTTGAATACGATTATCTACCCGCACTTGTATCGAGAGGGTATCCGTGTCTTAATAGTGCAATTACCTTAATATATAGATGATACTATTTGTGATATTGCACAATAGGGCTTTAGTACAGACGAATTTCCAGATAGAAATAAAAACGAGGCTGAGGCTCTCATTAATACTCAGCGCAATTGCACGAATTCAAGTCTATACAAAATATTCTCAACGAAATACAACCGGCTGAGTGCCAAAACCGTTCATTTTGTCAGCAATGATTAGCACTAGTAATTTAGAATGGTATTACATCAAAGAACGGAGAATTAAGAGTTTCATTACAAACGGCGAGTTAGTTATGCCAATCGTTGGATTTGCTTTAAACTAAATTAATGTAGAAGGCAATTTGTATTGATTTTATTTGCGAGGTAAGCTTTATTTTGCCGAAATGAAGAAATAGACATAATATATAATTATATAAAAATGGTATAGACTCAACGTTTTAGAGTAGAAGACTTCTATAGGAGCGATTTTAAGAGGAAAGAAATATAATCGAACCCTTTCAAACTTCTATTGCCCACAATTATTCTGTGAATTGAATAGAACTGTGACCATCTGATTAGAATCAACCGTAACTTGTGACTTCTTTATTCTCTGCCAGGTATAATTGCTCCGTTGAGCTGGCGCCAAAGCCCCGGAAGCGTAGATATGTGCCAAAACTGTCCCGGGTCCAACTCACTGTAAGTTAATCGGAAAGAAAGAATTTGTGAAAATAAGACAGTATTGTAGATCTCATCAGGTCATCAACTCAAGCGAGTTAAAAGCCTTTCCCAAGAACAGTGACGATGACATTGTTTTGGGATAAAGACTTGACTTGTATACTTGTAAAACTTGTGAATTGTCTTGCGATTTACTTGTGTCTGAATTTGTGATCTTAGCAAATAGGGTTCTACATGTGTATCGCGAAATGCTCTGCTGATCACATGCACTAAGGGATATACATATATACTTTAAAGAAAAGATCGCAGAATGCTCTGGAATGCACGAACGCGCCTGGAAACGGCAATTGAATTAGGTTTATACGAAAACTTTACCTCTGTGCTGGTAGTTTCCGGTAAACGTTCAGATTTTGTTTGGGGAAAACGCTGAAAACTTTATGCTTACTGACGGGAGGACCTATGTGTTTTCGATTGCAACATAATGTTTATATAGTACCGGAACGTGACGTCAATTGTCATAATAATGGTTTCATCCTACATTGACGTGTCAACTGAAACGTCCATTGGGAAAGCACGAGAAAATGATTGACTAACTTTTGTGTGAGCAATTGCCTTGGCAACAGTTTGTACGTGTGTTGACTTTAGTACTCTACATAGTTTCTCAATTTTCTCAAAAAGGAGGTTTCTGAGGTTCAATTTTATTTGAAAAACAAATGTTTTCTTCACTCGATTTCGGATTTATTTTTAATTCTTCACAGCCCTGGATTGCAGGATTGTTCTGACAACCTTCGTCCGTACGTGTACTATCTGACCAGTGGATACAGAAGTGGACAAGACCAGGTCAAACCAGGTACATGTAGGCCGTATTATCGTCAATTACGCCTTAGGTCAAATAACAAATCAATTCATGTTTAGCGTCCCCGCTTGCTTCTATTTTTAAGGCCGCCTCTCCAAAGATTCTCCATCCATTGGTATAGTTTTGGTCTCACCGGTAGTGGAAGTATTCTTGTCCTTTTGGGAGGCCATGGGTATGAAAATGATAATGCACGTAACTTGGGGAAACACGGCCCAGGCTATAGTATTGAGGACAAATAAACCAGTATCGTTTATTTTTGGTAATACCCAATCTCTACTTCTGCCCCTCAAAATATGTCGATATAGTCTGTCCATGCGCCATCAGAAGTCAAGTGATCATAAATAATTAACAGTCATTCAATATATACACTCGCTCGAATACAGGTGGTTTGAAGTGGTAATCAAATAGATATTCCCTACCAAAGTGATGAGGAAAGATTCCCCTTTGATTATTATCAATGACGCCGCGTCACTCAAAAAGATGTCCAAACAGGATTCTTGTGTTATTGGCTTATTGGCATCACGCACTATCGCAAATTATTTACACATGTGAATCCCACTTGTCTAAGCATGGTTCTAAGTATATACCGGAGTTCGAAGTCTGCGTAACTAACCCCGTTTTTGCTGCTGACGTCAGGCAAAGTTTTTTGATTTTGGACAAAGAACAAATCAAGACTGGGGAGGGGGGGGGGGGGGGGGGGCAAACATTTTAACTTGACAACTCTGCCGCCGGTTGGCGTTTGTTAGGGATATAAAAAGCAAGCCTAGGTTGAAAAATGCCCAAAGCAAACATTGTCTGAACCCTTGAAACTTAAAAGTGTTTACAAATATCACCGTATCCAACCTGATAAGTTGACGAAATTGGTTGCTATGTTTCGCAATTTAAAGCGTGATGGCATCATTCATTGTCAACTTTTTGAACTGTATAGGGAATTGCCCGGGACTCGATACCAAAATTACGCGCGTTGTTTGTTATCATCACATGAGGGCGGTAGAACCAAACTCATCAAAATGGTCTGAGTGCATATATATCTCCAAAATGGGATAGACTTTTGGGTTGATTCAGAAATATTTGGGAACACTTTACTTTGTGAACAATCATATATTTGTATATGATTTATAGCGCAAAAAAATCACCACAAAACAACTTATGTAATGTATATCAATGACGCATGGTGCGGATGTCAATACGATCGTCAGGCATTTTGACGCTATCCAGCCTAACTTCCTTTTTTATAACGAGATGCTCGCCGATCGATAAGCGTCTTTATTTGCACGTTGTAAATGCACGTACGTATTTCACTTATAAACACGTTAAGACAACGGTATCGTGAATCTTAATGTTTGGCGTGTTTCAGCTGCAATTATTGTGTAATATTAAACAATATCAAACAATAAAATAAAAATGTTTTGTTAATAATCTTCGCCTTTTAAAAAAAGTAAAAAACATATATAAATTAGGCTTAAAATAATTATTTATTTATTATAAATTAATATATATAAATTATAATTTACCTATTTTTCAAATTCCTTCCAGTTCCAGGTCTAACTGCAATACACACCCGTACCGTACCCACCTGCTAAAGTTATTTTTAAAAACCTGTCGTCCACATATGTGAATGTTTTTCGTAATTTTATAATTAAATATTAATTATATATTATATTAAATATAATTAAATATTATCTTTCTATTGTTCATGAGGTTTAATGCATTTTGCTAGTGCTATCGACGGCTTGCCTCTTCGTGACGTTTATATGCCGACAGTGATAATGCGCCTATCAATTGTTTCTCTCTTTCTTTTCCAGCTGCTGACCCTGAGGGCACCTGGGGGAAATGTTCCCATGGAGGGCGCTACGACAAGTCCTGGACCGAGGTCGCAACCGGAGGAATCAACAAAGAGACCACAGACGAAACCAGGACTCCGCATTTCCCTCTCCACGAACAGGCCGCACTGACAGCAATACAAGCCACCGAGGACTTCTTCTATCACCCAGGTAAGGGTGTGGTTTAGTGAAACGGGTGTGGTCAGATAAATATGGGTGTGGTCAGATAAATATGGGTGTGGTCAATTGAAAAGGATGTGGTTCTATAAAAAGGGTGTGGTTTAAGAAAAAGGCGTGGTTCAATAAAAGGGTGTGGTTAATTTTTTATTTTTTTTTGCCCAACTAGCTAAGGGTCTGTATAATCTCATCGGTGAGCGCAAGTTCCGCAGGTTGCTGAACCTTGATGTGGGGACATCGCTGTCCTTCGTCATTGACGTCTCAGGAAGTATGTCAGACGACATTGTGGCAGTCAAAGAAGAAACGATTAACCTTGTTAGGAAACACAACCAGACCTGCCTGGCAGCTTCTAAGTATGTCATCGCACCGTTCAACGATCCAGGTTAGTTGAGTTGGGCAGTTCCGTTGTCCAGACCTCTCCTGACCTTTTACTATTTGTGACCGGCTCTACAAAAAGGTGTATTATGTCGCATAAAAAGAAATTGAGATATATACATACTGTAGTTAGAAAGCCCACAACGTAAGCTTTCATTTGGTATATAATAGAGCTCCATAGCCCCTCCCATTCTGGAGATATGACATGTTTGCACATTGATTACTTTCCTTGGAGTTCGAAATACACAACTGAGAAAATAGGCTTTGAAATAGCCGGCTCTGTTCTACTACAACAAAACGATACACAAAAAACGGTAGTTTTTTTCACTTTATTTATCAAAATCAACATTTCTTTGAATGAAACCTGAAACTGTAAGTATTGAAGATGTGATTCATCACAAAAAATGAAAATCACATTTTGATGAAATGTTTACCCTCTCAACTTTGAGTAGGCCATTACATGATAATGCACAGCGCGACTTAATACACCTAATAGTAGAGCCGGTCACATTTATTATTTCAGAAAGAATTTCATATTCGGACATCTTCCGAGTTTCTGCGTACAAAACCTTTAGAGCCACGACAGAAAAAGTACTAAGTTTTCTCATTCTTAAACATTGTTTTCCAACTTAAAAAAATTCAAGCGTCCTCTGTGGTCCATGAGATTTAAGGGTCTGCATGGCGAAAAGGCAATAAGAAAAGTAGTTATCTTAACACCACGTTAAATCTTTTAAGTGAGATGTGTGGTTCTAAAAAAAAAAAAACTGAGAAAACTCAACGTTTCGGACAGTATGCTCTGCCCATAGTCAGGATGCTGAGAGATTCCAACGATGAACGGTGGGTTATATTGAGCCTGGAAGCGATGAAGGCTACGAAGGATGGCACTCTTGAGTGGAGGATGCTGGATGATCACTTTGTGGTAGAGCTGGGATATCCTCGGCATCTCGGGAGTCAGGTTGGCGTAGCGGTTCTTTCCTCGCCTTCCACCACCATGACCCGGGTTCGAACCCCGCCTGGGCCAATATGTGGATTGGGTTTTCAGTCCCTGCCTGACTCCGTGGGTTTTCCCTAGGATATTCTTCTGAGGTTTTCCTCCCACCTCTAATACTGTACCTTCTTCTCATTGTCTTCTCTCTACTGAGGGCCCCAAATGATCAGCTCCTGCTGGATGGGTTACCCTCATTAAAGATGGTTGTAAATAAATAAATAAATAAAATCTGTTGTCCGGATATGGAATTGTTTTGAAGCTTGTAGATTACCCTTTTTTTACTTATTTAAAAGATTTGTTAACTAGTATTTGTAATTTATTGTTTTACTGTATACACTTTACCGATGTTCATTTCCAGCGGTAATTATTGTAAATTGCAAATAACAAATTCTTGTAATTTGATTTGTAATGCAGGGTTTGGCCCCGTCATGGTGACTGCGGATGCTGGGGAATGCATTGAGTACCTCCGTGGGTTACGGGCCAGTCTTGGCGGCGATTGCCCAGAGCTGGCCAATAGTGGCTTGGAACTCGGTATCCAGAACAGGTCAGAAACCAGAAAATAAAAGCTAAAAATATGTGTTTGTTAAGTTGATACAGCTGTTTCCCAATACTCAAATGTGTACCCCTGTGGAGACATCTCTTTGTTCTCGTGTACGAAATTCTCTAAACGTCGAGGTATATTTTCAAAGTGCTCCTGTTTCAACTAGGGTTAATTTCCTAGGCTGTAACCCTAACCCATTCTTCCCTAGACCCTTAAAGATAATTTTGCGACAGATAAACATCTCAGAGAGGGTTTCAGATAAACAGGATCACAAAATAATCATATCCAATAAAGAAGCAAAACCTACAAATTCAATAAAAAGGGTGTGGTTTAATTAAGAGAGGTGTGGTTCAATAAAGGGGTGTGGTTCAATAAAAGGTGTGGTTCAATAAAAGGTGTGGTTCAATAAGAATGGTGTGGTTCAATAAGAAGGGTGTGGTTCAATAAGAAGGGTTTGAACCAATAAAAAGGCTTTGGTTCAATAAAATGGTGTGGTTCAATAAAAAGGGTGTGGCCCACTTTATAAAGGGTGTGGTCCAATTTAAAAAGGGTGTGGTCCAATTTAAAAAGGGTGTGGTCCAATTTAAAACGGGTGTGGTCCAATTTAAAACGGGTGTGGTCCAATTTAAAACGGTGTGATCCAATTTAAAAAGGGCTGAATTGCATTGCAATCCTAAAAATGGCTGTAACCCTAACCCATTCTTCCCTGTGCCCTTAAAGATAATTTTGCGACAGATAAACATCTCAGAGAGGGTTTCAGATAAACAGGATCACAAAATAATCATATCCAATAAAGAAGCAAAACCTACAAATTCAATAAAAAGGGTGTGGTTTAATTAAGAGAGGTGTGGTTCAATAAAGGGGTGTGGTTCAATAAAAGGTGTGGTTCAATAAAAGGTGTGGTTCAATAAGAAGGGTGTGGTTCAATAAGAAGGGTTTGAACCAATAAAAAGGCTTTGGTTCAATAAAATGGTGTGGTTCAATAAAAAGGGTGTGGCCCACTTTATAAAGGGTGTGGTCCAATTTAAAAAGGGTGTGGTCCAATTTAAAAAGGGTGTGGTCCAATTTAAAAAGGGTGTGGTCCAATTTAAAAAGGGTGTGGTCCAATTTAAAACGGTGTGATCCAATTTAAAAAGGGCTGAATTGCATTGCAATCCCAAAAATGGGATTTTGTCCAATCAAAACATACAAATAAAAAATTTGTTAAGTGAACAAAATTGTATGTTTTTTTAAGAGCACGGGTTATATTGAACTTGAGTGTTATTTTGCCCTGTATATGTACACAGTATCAATGGAGCCAATGTGTATATGTTTACTGACGCCTCTGATAAGGATAAGCATAAGGTTCCGGATGTCTTGGCTTTGATTGAGGAGAAGAAGGTCAAAATCAAGTTTCTACTGACCGGCACCTGTGGTTCAGGACGACGGCGCAAGCGAGGTAAAGTTAAGACTTTAGTTCTCATAAACAAATCCACTCTCTATGGAGCAAACGAAGACAATAGAGCATCGATTGTTAAAAGGCACTGAACCAGTTCGCGTCTGATGACGTGTATACACGCAAAAATGTTTCCGACTTCAAAACGATTGGCGGATAAACACGTCACGGTCCGGTTAATGTCAAAATAATTTGGCGCGAACTGGTTAAAACTGAGATGGCCCAAAATACACATTTAATTTTTTTTTGGATACATGATCATACGCACGTACAATTCCAAAAAACATGTCACCATCTACATGGTTAGCGGTTATGTAACATGATATGACATGACATTTCATACCTACCATCGTTTCCACAGCGACTGATTGGTCCAAGATATCTCAGTCCTATGATACCATAGCCGACGCGTCAGGCGGGGATATCTACCGGACAGACAAGGGTGGTATCGGGGATTTAACCCGAGTGATTGAGGGCGATATACGCGCCTCCGAGGTAAGACAAACTAATTACCAGTGGCCCAGGAAACTTGAAAGAAACTTCAGCACACCCCAACTAATGCCATGCCCTCATTACATTACTGAAAGAATGCTTTTCAAGTCCGTTAGGCCTAAGACCCAATGACATTACGCTTTGTTTGCATGTACGTTTGCCTTTGATCGAGTCTGTTCTTACTTTGTCTGGCGTCCCGACTTCGCTCCCATAGAAAAACGCAAATGTTAACAAAGCCATATCACGTCATTAGGTCTCGGGTCGATTAGAATCAATACTAGTGATTTTGCAATGCGTCATCACATTGTTTTTAACAGATTTTTGTTAATGGTTGTCGATCATTAGGGGAAATAGGAGATTTTGAAACCTCACGGATCTATCATAAAACAGATACGCAGTGACGATTTCTTTAACAAACCCACACATTTTGTTCACATGGCAGGTGACGATAATCCAGCGATCGTCCACGAATCAAGACTCCTTGGATGTGGAGATACCGGTGGATTCTACCATGCAAGAAATCTTGGTATCCGTGGTCGGATCCTTGACGGGTAGCACGGTCAATCTCACCAATCCAGAAGGTATATCTGATAAAAGTCTTGAATTGATCTGGATGATAACCCAAAAATGAGGTGGACTAGGGGTGAGGTGGCGGGGGTAGGGGCGGGGGTAGGGGTAAGGTCAGGGTTAAGGTCAGGGTTAGGGGCGAGGTGGCAGGTGTAGGGGTAAAGCGGGGCTCAAACTCACAGCCTTCTGTTTACTGGTTTACACTCTTTACAAGTCTCTGTCCAATATTTTTTCAGTAGGGTCAAAATTGACAACTTTCTGGGTCAAATCGAAACTGTTGCCAAGATTTAAGCAAAAGTGTCATTTTGATTGGTTGCAATTTTTGATTGATCTGAAAAGAAGTTGTTTATAATTGGCAGACTAGTCGTCTTAACAGACGAACCAAGAAGCTCGCTTTGGTTAAACGACAGGCTCGAACATAATAGAAACTTGTGATGCTGTCATTTTCCGAAAAGTTGGGAGTTGGCGTTTTGTTCATACGTGTATTGTCTCGCTGATGTTGTTAGGTATGAACGGCAGCCCAAGTTCAATGGGCGCAGACGTCTACACCAGCTCAGACGCGCAAATCGTGTTTAGCATCAACGTCACGGACCTGAACACCAAAGGTATGTGGGTGCTGAACCTACGAGGACTGGACCGCACCGTGGAGTACAAGGTAAAAGTGTCTGCGAACAGTCCCCTGCAGTTCACCATGGTCCTAATGGAAACAGAGGAATCCGACGGTAGTGCGTATCCCATTGAGGGGAAACCTGTTGCAGGTGAGGTTAAACAACAATTGGAGGGTGGGTGGGGGAGGGGGGCAGTCTCAATCCCGAAAGTGCCGATTTAAAAACAGTAATATCTTTGTTGGATTTTATTCTAGTATCTCATCTAGGTAATCATGTACAACATTGTCAATATAAAGAAAAGAAAAATTACTGAAATATTATGAAAAATATTTTACTTGATTCTAAACGAATAATTGTCTTTAGCATTATGGGAAATCCTGGAACCTGGTGAGCTGGCATTTTTTGTAATAAAGTAGATATATAAAGAATTTTGTATTCCAATTGAACAATTTTTTTGTTTTTCTGTTTATATTCCATTCCATTTTTCCAGTGCACACTCACTGGGTAAAAAAATTATTAAAAAAATTTTTTTGGTGTCCGGTATTCAAACATTTGGCATTTAGTGCAATATATTTCAGTAAATGAGGTGCGCACCGTAATGTTATCCCAACAATTTTCCCATTTTTGGAAAGGAGCTGAGGTCATTCTGCAGGTCCAAGTTTCGGCGCCGGAAAGTGTGTCTTCCGTCAGCGAGATACGGCTGTACAACGCCACGGGGGAATCAACCCTCCTAACAGCTGATGCTGAACTAGTCCCCGGAAGAACGGAGGGGGTGTACACGGCCGAGATTACTCTACCTAACGAGGTCGGTCATCGTCTTTAATTACTATTTTAATTATTAGTATTATAACGATTTATGTACTCTTAACCAGTTCGCGCCGGATGACGTATATAAAAAGAAAAGTTTTCTCCAGATTCAAAACAGATGACGCACAAACACATCACCAGCAAGGCCGGAAATGTCTGTCAGCAGCGAGCAAGGCCGGGAATGCATGGGTGTGCTTCCCACTACCATCGGCCTGAACCCGCCTCGGATCGAGTTTTGTAAAAAAAAATCCCGCGCGACAGCTCGGTGATGTTAAAATAAATGGGCGCGAACTGGTTAAAGAGATACTTTAACGTAACTTAATTCATGCGTTCGGGAGACATTTAAATGTCAGTTAAACGTCTCAGTTCCTATTTTGGAGGCAAAGTTTTACCGCGGTCCAAAACAGAAATATCATTTTGTTGGGGTAGGATAAGGGAAACATGGGTTAGGCGACAGGAAAGTTGAAACAAAATTGTGCACAAGTTAGCGGCAATATCTCCTTAACCAGTTCACGCCGGAGGACGTATATTCACGCAATGTTTTCCCCAAATTTAAAACAGATGACGCATAAACATGTCACGAGCAAAGCCGAAAATGCTGTTTCCCGGTACCATCGGCCTGAACCCGCCTCAGATCGAGATTAAAATCAGTATTAGTAGTATTTGCATTGCTATACAGATAACTCAGTATAGATAGAATAGTGTTGGAATTGATTTTATTACTTGAAGTTTTATTTTAAACCTGGTAACGTTCTCAATTAATAAAATAATGTGATTTCTTTTTTATTTCAGACCCTAAAAACAAATCCCCGCAGAACCGAACTTTGGACAATTTTTGTCTGATTTGGAATCGTATTTCTGATTTATTATTTTATTTTTTATATCTCTCTCTAAAATTAAACTTTTGGTTTGGATTCCTGTTGGCTGAATCATTTTCTGTTTTGTTACTCCAGTGTTTGTTACCTCTTTTTTTGTCTTGTCGGTTTTGTTTTTTTCAGCCATTTTTTGTCAGCGTTGTCGGCCTGGACACACAGAGTAGGACGTTCCTTCGCACTCAACCCTCTGTCATTGCCGTCGTGGAATATAAGCTGGAACAGGTCTCTGGCTCCAACACCATAGGTCTCTTATTTACGCATAAGATTTATAACTACCACCTCTAAAACTGTACCTTCTTCTCATTGTCTTCTCTCTACAGGTTTCTTCAGGCTCTACAGGCTTCTACAGGTTCAGTGCCTTGGGCGCTTTTGAGGGATCTTGGTTTCAATACCAGAAATATATAATAATAATAATAACAATAATAATAATAATAATAATTAATGAGGTAAAAGACAACAGAATAGTTTATATCTAACTCTTGGTTTATATCTAACTCTTGGTTTTTTGGGTTTCTTTAAAATTCTCTTTTCAGGCGATCTCGTTCCTGGAGGTACCGGCAACTTTACCTTTCGAGTCACCAACAGCGGTCCTGTCGAAGCCTTCACCGTCACCGTGTCTGTGCTGGATACTGCGTCTACCCCGGCACTTGCGGCCGGGACGGACCCAGTCACTGCCGAGGTAGACCCAACCAGCCTTGATCTGACGACGGGAGCGACCGGGGAAGGGATGGTGACCGTGACTGCTGCCAAGGACGCACTGCCTGGCACAACTGTGTAGGTTTTCTATCTGGGACGAGTTCAATCTCAGCCCTATGGCAATGAGTATTTGTGACCCGCTCTGCAAAAATGAGTCAGATGTCGCATAATACATTTTCCCGTAAAGGGCTGCTTATTGTCTCAGAGGTGATTTTTCTTTCAACAAATTATTGTTTGGTTTTAAGGAATTTTGGATTCTCTGACACCTATTTTTCAGAACTGATCGATTGAAAAGGTTGTTTTGATCTCTAAAGTAGATTTAATCAAGGTTTTTTGTCATCCTCTAACCATAGCATCTAATGAAGCACTAAAATTATAAATCTTCATTTCTGTTTAAAGACATTTTTAATATAACTGAGAAAAATTGTAAAAATTTCAAACAATCGTAAAAGACCAATGCATTACACTACAGAGTTGTACCATATATCAAATGAAAGCTTATTTCCTGCTCTTTCTGACCAACTGTAAAACGAAAAAATATATTTTTAACACATCGGACTCATTTTTGCAGAGTGGGTCACATTTACTCTACCATTAGTGCTCTTGTGCTCCGTTGTTGGATCAATGCGATAATCGATATAAATTGAGACTATATTTCAAAGCTTTGATTTGTAATAAATGTTGAGTTCTATGTTTGTCTCTGCAGCAAAGTGACACTATCTGTCAAGAGCCTTTCGTCAACTTCCCTTAATTTCCTGTCCCTATACGCCACGGTCTTCGCGGTACAGAATGACACTGAAGATGTAAGTATCATCTGAAAGATAAAAAGAAGAAACGTGCACATTTGGGCTGTAAGGCTCAATTTCTGCTTAGTGAAAAATCCCAATTGAGATTTGAGATTTGAAGGTTTGCTTGGCGAAAAGGCAAAAAAGGCAATAAGGTTTGCAATAGCATCATGTGGTAACATCATGTGGTAACACCATGTGTTTACCACATGGTGCTACACCGCAAACAACTTATCTTAAATTTCTACTTACTGTAACAACAAATTGTTAGTGCTTCCGGTAAGCATATTTCTTAAGTACATGTAACTCTGATTACGTGGTTAAGCAAAGATTCTTTTTTACTTGTGGATCCTTAGCGCAACATTCTGTGGTTAGCAAAGCTATGAAATTGGGTGCAAATTTCATTGAGACGCTGATAGAAAATTCTCAGTTAATTAGTGGTGTCAAAAGGCGAGTCGATGCTGTTTTAGCGGGTGTCGTGTTTTGGTGTTCAAAGCGGGAACAAACGAAATGTCAAAATGCATTTATCCTTGTTGGACGCTTAGGACAGATGCAGCAGTTGATAAACTGATTAGTAGTTTCAGGTACAACTAGACATGTGTTTGTTGACAAACACAGAGCTGTTTCGAGTGTCTAAAATTACTTTCAATATGTATGTGGTGGTATTTTGTGTGTGCCAAGTCTGAAGTTAATAGTCTACAAAAAATGTGTACAAACCCTATGGGGAAAATATTCACGTTTAACGTGACCTTGAATGACGCAATTGTGCCTGATTTCTTCCAGGACCATCTGTGGGTGGTGTTCTAAGTGTATGCCAAGTTTCAAGTCGGTCGGATTTACCAAAGTGTCAAAGTCAATAGTCTGAAGAAATACGTGTACAAAACCTATGGGAAAATTTTCATACAATTATTTACTATTAAAAATAACGGGGTAAAAAACCAGAAGCCTAACTAATTTTTATATACAAATTCAACAGGGCAATGTTGACAGAGACGATGACATCGCCCCTAACTGTACCATCTTGAGTTCTGGCGGAGGCTGCACGGCCAACCAGACGAGGAGCGACGTTTGCCAGGACCACAGTTGGTGGGTGCGTGCCCGCGAGATGGACAACGCCATCTTGACCGAGACAGCGCTGGACCCTGAGGTTGTGACTGTTGGCGACGTCAACGGCAAGCAGTCCCTCGTCTACGAGGTGTTTTTTCCGAACGACATCACTTTCAAATACACGTGAGTTTTTAAGAGGAAAAACTTGGACTGCCGTGCTGAAGATCGCCCTCCAAGATGACAAGGAGGCAGACAGATATGATGCTTGAACAAGGTTCCTACCGGATCCTGGAAAGCAGGGAAAACCTGGAAAATTAGAAAAATGCCTCAAATTAGAAGAAAAGTCAAGGAATTTGATTGGGCCAGAAGAGAAAGTGGTCGTTCTGTTATATTTTGTCTCGTGGCCAAACGTCGTATCCACTATGTCTTAAGTTTCACCATGTTTACTGCAACAATATTGAAGGCGTGTCGAACTGGATATAGGTCGAAATAATTAGCCTGGAATTTTGAACATTCATCAGGGAAAACTCAGGGAAAACTCAGGGAAAACTCAGGGCGTTTGTAGACATTATGTTTTGTATTTATTTATTCATTATATTTGCATATTCATTGAAGTGCCAATCGTCACGTTCACTGCGCGTTTGTAGACATTATGTTTTGTATTCATTTATTCATTATATTTGCATATTCATTAAAGTGCCAGCTGCTGCTGTCCAATCGTCACATTCACTGCGTGTTTGTAGACATTATGTTTTGTATTAATTTATTCATTGTATTTGCATATTCATTAAAGTGCCAGCTGCTGCTGTCCAAACGTCACGTTCACTGCGCGTGATGGGAACGGCAACGAGGCGTCGTGTGGCATGGACCACTACACCAGCCTGCCTGGACAAGTGGACAAACCCTTTTGTAATGGACTGGTTAAAAATGCTACTGCAACCGATGCTACTGCAACCGATGCTACTGCAACCGATGCTACTGCAACCGATGCTACTGCAACCGATGCTACTGCAACCGATGCTACTGCAACCGATGCTACTGCAACCGATGCTACTGCAACCGATGCTACTGCAACCGATGCTACTGCAACCGATGCTACTGCAACCGATGCTACTGCAACCGATGCTACTGCAACCGATGCTACTGCAACCTTTGACTTCCCACAGATACCTGTCGATTCCGGCCTGAGCGTCGGCGCGATTGTCGGTATTGGCATTGGTGCCGTCGCACTGGGTATCGTCGTCGTGGGTGCCTTAATCTTCTTCTTGAGCAAGTCCTCCGCTGGTGGGAAAAAAGGCGGGAGAGGGAGTAGGGCAGTCACCCCGTTAGTCGTTGAACCGTGTAACCCCGTATTGTCCTACGAGAACCCATTGTTTCACAACAACCAAGTGATGAATAACAACGATTATACTCAGTATCAACAGAAGATGTGAGCAGAAAAAACACCCTATTGATCTGACGACAATTCTTACCAGCGCATAACATTAATGAACAATAATACTGCAGAATATTCAGAGTTGTTGAGGTAGAGTTTGGTCTGTAATTTGATTGTACAGTGGGGCAGATATGAGACATAGTTGGGGGTATTTTGCTTCTGATGATACAAGCATGAAATTTGGCACATAATCCCAGTACAGTGGAACGCTGCTATAACGAACATCACAGGATCCACAGATCTTGTTCGGTATAGCAATCGTTCGGTCTAGCCATTTTCTACCGCCAGTCCATTATATGCCTATTTTTCAAGATGGTATCCCTCCTTTTAAATAGCGCCCTCTAGGAACCTACTTCAAGTGCACCTTCTTTTTAAGTTCTTTTATAAAAAAAATTTTTTTTATTTCTTTTATAATAATAGCACTTTTTAACATAAAGCATCAGCCGTTTGAGGATTGGGATCTAAACGCGGCCTAAACCCAGTGGATTTAAAAAAAAATTGTTGACATATTTTCAACAACAATGTTTAGTATGTTTGGACACCACAATCCGGGGCCAAAGATGGTGTTTAATATGGCCGAATATTCGGGATAGTGGCCCTTCACTGTATGTCATGAAAAAGATATTTGGCTTTCGGGCCAAATTTTAGAAATGGCTGCCATTGTTCGTTATCCTACATATATTTCTTCAAAGGACAAGTCTGTGATGGCCCTAGAGCCAAATATCTTTCTCATGACGTACTCTGACTGTCTGCCAAATCTCATGCTTGTATCACCTATTTGCCTTACTGGTACTAGGACCTAATCGTGAGTCGATATTTGCATGTGCGAAGTGTCACAGGAAACTCACAATACCACAGCGATTCTGAAGTAAAAAATTGCTCTTCAGGGTGTCAAACCTTAAAACTAGATGGAAAGATTAACGTTGCGTTGATCAACACAAAAAGAAATTCATACTAAAAAAAACCATTATATTCCCAATGTTTGCAGCAGATTAGGTTTATAGCTAGGTAGTTATAGGGACCGATTTTATTTTTTTGCACAGAATTACCAATTAAATAGCCGCAATTTAAAAAAAAAAAAATATCTGAAATGGTTTGCGAAGTTTTCTTTAAGTGTTTGCACTTCATTATTAGCCGCAGGGTTTTAACCCGACGTTTTTATAACAGGGTCAGTCGTAATTTGCTGTTTGCAGAAATTAAGAAACCCCCCCCCAAAAAAAAACAAAAAAAAAACCCCAAACCAAAAAAAAACCCAAGATTTTTGTAAAAATACCCGACTGGACATTCACATGAATGTTATGATAAAAGAAAAACTTACTTGGGTTGAAAATTGTACTAGTACAAAAAACCTGTTAAATTATTCCTTTTGGCTTGTTGTCATTTTTAGAAAGAAATCGAGAGATGTAGAATTCCAACAATCAATCAACTGACTATGTTTTTTGGAATAGGACCCAAAATTGTATTTTGTCATCAAAATATTGTGCATGTTTTATTTTGTTTTCGCAAAAAATATACAATATTTACTAAGCTAAAACTTCAATAGGCTAGGTTTTCCACATTCTTGTTTGGAGTTTAATGTATGGTTTAAGATTTTGATGTTAAAAAAAAACACGCTTGCTTTTTGTAATGGCCATTTGTTTTTTAAACAAAACTGGGGTAAATCACTCGAAATAGTTGCGTAATTCTTTTTTTTTCAATCACGATTCAATAAAAAGGAATAAGAAAGTGAAAATGTAACTTATTTAGCCAGTATATCTCTGGTTTTTATTTCTATAAAAATAAATTTGTATTTTATTTTTGTGCGTACTTAGCATAGCTGCTTTTCAGACAAACCATTTTCAATTTCAATTATTTTAATATATTTTTGTTTCATTTATTTTATTGGTACCATTTTTGGCCGATAATTTTTTTATTTTTCTCTGTTTCGAAGGCAACTGTGAAGACTGTAGTAAATATTTTTATCAATGTTTAAATTTGTATGAATTCTATCAGATTTGAAATGCTATTTGGATTTATTTTTGATAACTGCTGCAATAATTATAGTCTACACTGCGCAGGCCTACACTGCGCAGGCCTACACTGCGCAGGCCTACACTGCGCAGGCCTACACTGCGCAGGCCTACACTGCGCAGGCCTACACTGCGCAGGCCTACACTGCGCAGGCCTACACTGCGCAGGCCTACACTGCGCAGGCCTACACTGCGCAGGCCTACACTGCGCAGGCCTACACTGCGCAGGCCTACACTGCGCAGGCCTACACTGCGCAGGCCTACACTGCGCAGGCCTACACTGCGCAGGCCTACACTGCGCAGGCCTACACTGCGCAGGCCTACACTGCGCAGGCCTACACTGCGCAGGCCTACACTGCGCAGGCCTACACTGCGCAGGCCTACACTGCGCAGGCCTACACTGCGCAGGCCTACACTGCGCAGGCCTACACTGCGCAGGCCTACACTGCGCAGGCCTACACTGCGCAGGCCTACACTGCGCAGGCCTACACTGCGCAGGCCTACACTGCGCAGGCCTACACTGCGCAGGCCTACACTGCGCAGGCCTACACTGCGCAGGCCTACACTGCGCAGGCCTACACTGCGCAGGCCTACACTGCGCAGGCCTACACTGCGCAGGCCTACACTGCGCAGGCCTACACTGCGCAGGCCTACACTGCGCAGGCCTACACTGCGCAGGCCTACACTGCGCAGGCCTACACTGCGCAGGCCTACACTGCGCAGGCCTACACTGCGCAGGCCTACACTGCGCAGGCCTACACTGCGCAGGCCTACACTGCGCAGGCCTACACTGCGCAGGCCTACACTGCGCAGGCCTACACTGCGCAGGCCTACACTGCGCAGGCCTACACTGCGCAGGCCTACACTGCGCTTTTTGCGTGGTTATTTTATCTCGACAAGGCAATGTGCACATGCATGGGAAATAGTGAAATGTACATTGTACGTACGTGCTCAATAATATTACAGCGAAGATCAGACCGAATGGTGCCGTGGGTTTAACCCTTTCAATCCCACGGGCTCCAAAAAGAGCCTTTGTTGTGATATGCTTGGAACCCGTGGGCGACAAAAAGTCCCACGATTTGCCATGAGCTTGGGGACCAAGGCAACTTATCTCACCAGCGAAAACACTGCTTGAGAGTTATTGGTTTGGCGCCCTCTGCTGACAGAAATAAAGTTTTTGAAGTTAGCGCGCCATCCCATATATGCATTGCATGCAGGCATGAATGTACGTGTACGTGAATAGGTTAGCTACCGGTCACGTGACTGACGCGACATTATAGCGTCGCGTCCCATGCATATCCATTGCGGTCGAAGTAGGTTATACGTATCGCTGTGTTTTTGCAATCGGAATGGAACAAATCCCCAATGATGACATTTTGGCCGAGATTTTAGCAGATAGTGATTCCGGATCTGACTTAAATGATGACACTGAAGAGTCTTCGGACGACGAGAGCATGCTCGGCGAAAACACAGCAGAATTTCAAGAGGTAAGCGCATGATACAGGCTTGAGTAGGTAGTAGGTGCCCTCGAGTATAACGGAAATTAGAGTATAACTGTATTTATTTGATGTACAGTATGTACAGTGGCACTCAGTGCATGTACATCAAATGAATACAGATTACAGTCCTATAGAAATTTACCTCCACCCATAAACATGGTATAGCCTGTCGTGCAATTTTGCATCCAACAAGATAAGAATAGCTTCGTAGGCCGTTTGGCCTGGTATTTAGACTCCGTATTATTATGTATTATATTTGGCAAGAATTTAGAAGATGATTCACTATGTCAATCACAGTCAATACCATACACAAGGCATTCACATTCATGACATATCTGCAACGACTATTGAGGCCACCATGATCGTTCTTTTCTCAGCGCAATATTCATTTTAGGCATGTGCTGCAAATTAGCATTAACAAATATAGGACCGATAATCAAATTTTATCTTGCTTCTTTTGCAGCCTACCCAAGATGACGGCCATCCAAGTTCTTCCAAATCAAGAACCGGAAAAGCCAATTTCCGATCTGGTTGGGAACGACGAGACCACTACGATTGTGGGACTGTGCAGTTCACTGGAAATCCTGGCCCAACTGGCGACTTCGGAACACTCTCGGCAGTGGAGATCTTCAAGCTGTATTTTTGCCAACTCGTGTGGGATTTGCTCGTCGACGAGACTAATCGCTATGCACAGCAAACAATAGACTCAAATCCTGAACAACAGTTCTCCTGGTACCCAACCAACGTTCCCGAAATGATGGCATTTGTAGCACTTATCATTGCTATGGGCATAAACAAATCGCCTCAATATAGGATGTATTGGTCAACGTCAGAAATTTTGAAAATTCCCTTTTATCCGTCGATAATGTCGAGAAATCGTTTCAGTTCCATTCTTCGGTTTCTCCACATCTCCAATAACCAAATTCCTCGTGAATCCTCGGCTAAACAAGACAAACTTTCCAAAGTTCGGCCCTTGATAGAAGTCATTATCCCGAAGTTTCTTAACCTGTATAAACCTGCGCAGAATCTGTCTCCAGACGAGAGTATGTTGAAATTTAAGGGACGCTTAAGTTTTATTCAGTACATGCCCAACAAACCAGTAAAACGTGGGATGAAAGCATTTTCATTAAATTGTAGTAAATCCGGATACACGTGCAATTGGGAACTGTACACAGGTGCTGACAACACAAAAACTGTAAAGGATAAGGTACATGTAGATTCCGAGTCATCGGGCTGCCATCCACCAAACCTGACAGTCCCTGGAAAAGTGGTTATAGAATTAGTCAAACCACTTCAGAATAAGGGACACGTCATATACTGTGATAATTACTATACAAGTCCGTCGCTGATAGCAAAACTGTCTGAACAAGGCTTTGGATGTTGCGGAACTGCTCGATATACTGCTAAGGGAATACCCGAGGTCGCAAATCCAAAAAATCATAAAATGAAGAAAGGTATAGCAACCCAATCTTTTTGGTGAAAGATGGGCAATTGTGCATGGTTTGGCAAGACAAAAAATCTGTAACATTTTTAACTAATGTCGGCAGCACTGCAGTGTCAAAAAAGCAAACTCGATGTAAAAAGAGCACTTCTGGATTTCGTGAAGTTATGAAGCCCGAATGTATTTCATCTTACAATTTAAATATGGGAGGCACAGATTTAGCAGACCAGTGTTTTCAGTACTACAATCATACCCACAGAAGCTTGAAATGGTTGAAACGAGTTTTTTACCATCTTCTCAATATATGTATTGTCAATAGCAGAGTAATATTTAACAGCACAGCAGGGAGCAAAAATGTCAGTAACCTTGATTTTCGTATAGGGATTGTACAAGGCTTGCTATTAGGTTGGAAACGTAATGCAACAAGTCAGTTGAAATACCATATTCCTATTGATTAGGCAAGACAACAGCACTTTCCTGGCAAAAACCGCAATGGAAAGAAACGCGACTGCATTGTTTGCAGTAACCGCAAATTAGGCCGGCGAAAACAAACGGTGATTATATGTAAGCAATGTATGAAGCCTATGTGCATAGTTCCTTGCTTTGAGAATTACCATACCACTTGATTGTACTACATGTATTTGCCCCCCCCCCCCCCCCCCCCCCCCCCCCCCCCCCCCCCCCCCCCCCCAAATCAATGTTGAGAAAATGAGGCGTTGGACACACTTCAGGTTACACTCCAAACCAACATTGATTTCGGGGGGGGGGGGGGGGGGCCGGGGTATAATTACTTATGATGTATGTCTGTACAGTAAATACATGTACAAGTAAATAGTTTGTTCCCAGCCAAATTGTTTTTATAATGGCTTTTGATGCATGTGTATGCACCGAATACAAGTAAATGGTTCATTTTCAAGAAAATAACAAAGGAATTAAAAACAAAAATTCTCATACAAGTTATTGTTTTTCCACATGTAAACAAAATCTGAAACATGTGCCGTATTTATCACATGTTCTGAATTATTACCCGTTTGTATTACTTTTCCCCCCGAGTGTAAATACGTATCTAATTATTTCATTATTGTGCTTTTACACTTACAAAATAAATAGATGCACACAATTTGTTTTCCTTGTACACTCAATCAGTTTCACATACAAATATCTCAGCAAGTGTACTATGTACAGTATGCATGTAAACAGTGAGGGCGCTCTTCAATGAAATTGCTCAAAATCCAATGGGGCCAGAGCACTGACCTGTGGGCCAGAGTCACACTGAGCTCCTAATTGCTGTGGTAAACAAGGGTAATCTCTTGCATAGTGGCTGGGAGTGAAAGGGTTAAGGCTCGATGGGCAAATGGTAATTATTTATTATATTATTTTTATAACATTAATTATTTTAGGGGGCTAGTATTTTCTCTTCGAGTAGTGTACGTGTGCAGCCTTTTTGGCTGGCGCTCAAAAATGTTTGTATACATTTTGTTTAAATAAAACGGACGAAAATTTTAGTCATTTTCACATTTGCACTTACGGGGGGGGAATCAGATTGTGACGCGACGCTATAATCCATAAAGCCTGGTTGGTTCTCCATGGTTATGAATGCGTCTAGCAAAAGAGAAAAAGAAATGCCATCATTCTTTATTAAATTACGTTCAGATGAGAATCATTTTGACCATAACTTGGCTAGACAATAACTTCATCAAATTGACTAACTTTTATAAAATGTATAACCACCGGTATAACATTATAAGAAATTTAAAGAAACCTGCTTAAAAGCAGTCTATTTACAGGGGCCAATTTCATAGAGCTGCTTATAGTTATAAGCACAAAATATTGCTTAAGCACAAAAATCTTTGCTTGGTAAATCAGGTGAGGAGCCAAAATTCAATGTGATCGTAATGTTAAGCTAACAACAGCTAAATACCAATCACAAATAATATACATCACATGGAGTTCTTGCTGGTAAACTGGTTTTACTAAGCAAGAATGTTGTGTGCTTAAGCAATTTTTATGCTTAAGCAGCTCTATGAAATTGGCCCCAGAGCTTATTTCAGACAAAGATACAGTAACTACAAGGTTACTGCATCAATAACCAGACTTAAATAAAGTTTAATTGCAAACTGCCGCGGCTGGCTTATGACAAAAGAAAGCTTTCTAATAAGCTAAGTGCCCATTTACAATTCTTTCACTATGCAGGTGATGATGCAGGCTTTGAGACTAGAGTCTACAACAACACTGTCTGCAAGACGCCGCACCTGAACGCACTGGCCAAGCGCATGTCGTCTTCAAGCACGCCTTCACCTCGGTCAGTAGCTGCTCTCCGAGTCGTTCAGCGATCCTAACGGGGCTCCCCCAGCACCAGAATGGCATGTATGGCTTGGAGAACGCCGTGCATCATTTTGTGTCTTTTGACGGTGTGCGCAGCCTGTCGGTTATCCTCGAGAAGAGTGGCATAAGAACAGGTAATTCAGCTCAAATTTGCAAATTGGGACGAACATTTTCAAAACGCAGACTTTTTAGAATATACTTATTAATTACTAGCAAAAGGTGTGTTAGGACTTTTCAAAATGAAACCAGGCTACATAGGAAAACAATATATATTTCAAATTGATGACGCTCGTGAATTTGCAGTTTATAAAAACAAATGTACATCGCGTAGCAAAGCTCATTGTAAACTCTTCTATCGTGCTGTATTACCTCACTGACGTGGCAGTATTATTTTAAGGACTTTTATCTTGATTAACTAGCTGAGAGGGAACTTCAGAGATTTAAATACGGGTCCTTTTTTATTTATTTTTATTCAGGTACTTGACCCTAACCCTCCAGGGTATTTTGGCTAGAAACCCTGCCAGACGCATCAGATTGCATACTTTCTCACATTGACTTGTGTGCAGAGTCCAGCAAGGTCGAGCAGTCGCCACAGATGCACTGTGCTGGATCTGGCAGGGTTAGGGCAGGGGGGGGGGGGGGGGGCGGAGGGGGGGCCCAACAAAGTGCGCCACCAACGTTGAAATGTATCTCATTCATTCTTCCACGCTCGAGAGCTGCACATCTCACACAGTAAATACGTATACATCGCTACCGCGAAGCGCACCATTGAAACACGTACAAATTTGCTCCGTGTATCGCTCTCCGAATTCAGTGATTCATGCAACGTCCGCAAAGCCAGGTACACAGGCACGATCTACACGAATTTGTTTTGGGGCGATGTCATTTTCGGCCAGTTTCGTTCGAAAACAACACGATAAAACGCAAGGGGGTACGTCACAGGCAGATTTTTTTAAAAATTCGGTATATCACTGCTACATCATTTGTTAACGTATCCATAGAAAAAAATGAGTGGGGTCAAAGCACGATTTTTCACAATTTATCGATTATTATTGCCTTTTTTAGGGGAGGTATTTGTTAACATCGTTTGAGTATTTGTGCACAATCTCCACGCGCATCAACGGTACGTCAACGCTTAATTTTTTCGACTGCTTTTTTCATTTTCAATACAATTTTTGTCATTGGATGATAAACATTAAGGTAAATAACAACCTTGTACAACTACAAAAGACAAGATGTTAAGATTGGATGCAAAAAACTCTTTATTTTTCGAGTGAGAAAATTGTTCCCCCCTATTTTGAGAATGGACGGTACCACAGCGTTTCGCAATCACAGCCTCGAAGGGCCCCCCCTCCGCCCCCCCCCCTGGGTTAGGGTTAATAGTTCCCTTACTACCCATAAATGAACACCCTGCTCGTTGAAACTTGCATTGTACCTTTTTATTTGTAGGTATTATCGGCAAGAAGCACGTTGGGCCTGAGTCTGTCTATCAGTTTGACTACTCAAAGACCGAGCTGGATGGCTTCCCGATCACGCAGGTTGGACGGAACATCACGCTCATGAAGCAATTTGCTCATGAGTTTTTGAGTAGCACTGATCCAAGGTGAGTTCTGGTCATTCAGCTGACTTTTATGCTGTTACACTAACCTACCCAGAAATAATGTAGTACCGGGAGGTATCCTGACAGCACTTCAGCTGTTGTGTACAAAGTCTAGAGTCCAGAAATTTTTCTGAGTATTTCCTAACAAAATTGGAAATGTTTTTCAGTCCTAGATTGTAACATTCTTTACACCCACCCTGTTGCATAACATTCTTTTCATTCTGTAAACCTATTAGTAAGTAAAATAAAGTCAGCCCGGCATTAATCTCTAGTTTACTTGAAACAAAACAGTATTTAAATATTTCTATTACCCTGAATGGGATGCCAGTCCATTGCAGTTTATTCCCTCAGCTAATGCTGGTGCCCATTTATAATCCTGGTGCCCATTTATAATCCTGGGTGGAGAAAGGCAAGTTGGGGTGAAGTGGCTTGCCTAAGGACACAGCATTTGACCAGCAGCTGGATTCTACCCCCTGACCCTCTGATCAGGAGTCACGAAATCTAATCCTGCATACCAATTCTATATTTTTTTTAAATTTCCCCCGTCAGACCATTTTTTCTTTACATCGGCTTTCACGATCCGCACCGCTGCGGCCACACGCATCCTCAATACGGCCAATTCTGCGAGAAGTTTGGCAACGGCGATCCCGGAATGGGCAGGATTCCTGATTGGATCGGGACCTACGACCCGAGCGAGGTGATCGTGCCTGGCTTTGTACAGGATACTGCAGCCGCAAGAGGGGACCTGGCCGCTCAGTACACCACAATAAGCAGGCTTGATCAAGGTATTGCTACACACATTGTCTGTGTAAAAAGGCTTCAGCCACCGACTTGCCTCAGGTGCAGGACCTGGCCGCTCAGTACAACAAAATAAGCAGGCTTGATCAAGGTATTGCTACTGTGTAGTAAGGCTTCTGCCACCTACTTGCCTGAGGTGCAGGACCTGGGCCCAATTTCTTGGCTCTGCTTACCGTTAGCGAAAAATTCCTTCTTACTATGAGCATGCGTACATCCCGTAACTAAGGATTCTGTGCTTACCGGGTGAGCAAATAATTTTTCTGCTAGCGCGGTTAGCGGAAAATGGTGACCGTAAGCGAGGAATTATGTGGTTAACAGAGCCATGAAATTGGGCCCTGGCCGCTCAGTACACCACAATAAGCAGGCTTGATCAAGGTATTGCTACACAAAGTGTCTGGCTAAAAAGGCTTCTGCCACCTACTTGCCTGAGGTGCAGGACCTGGCCGCTCAGTACACCACAATAAGCAGGCTTGATCAAGGTATTGCTACACTGTCTCACATACTTTCTAACCATTTTGTACACGAGAACAAAGCCATGTCTCCACAGTGATACAAAAATGCGAATTTGTATGTTTACTTATGTGTTTTGACAATTAGGTATTTAAAGAGAAATTATATTTTTTGTAATTGCTTGACTTTGATATATAAATAAACTAAATACTGAATTTGAAAAGTTGTGCACTGGTTGTAAATTTTATATGGAAAATAGTTCAAGCAATGTTTTTAGATGTTTTAAGACCTGATAATTGTCCTAGTATTAATAAAAGTGAGCAGCTTGAAGGTAGGATACACCATTTGCAGATCTCAAAAAAATTGACTACCGAATTATTAAGAAATATCTTACTCATTTGAAAGTAAATCATGATTGTAGGCATCCAGCAAAATGGTTGCGCTAGATATCCTATAATTGTTTCGAAAAATAGATTTTTATAAAAATAAATTGGCGAACGGCGATCGCGAAAAAAAACCAAGAAACAACTGCCCGGCGCCGGTTGAAAACGAACGCCGTTTTTCTTGCTTTCCTCAGCATTCACGGTGGTAAAACTTCTATAAGGCCAGTTAAACGATATTTACTATAAATTTAATACAACCCCCCAAATCCGGACTAGTAAATTGACCCATAATTTCCTACACCGTTTAAATCACTAATTTGTTTTTAAAGAATGTATTATTAAAGTTCATATGAAGGCGTGAACTGTGGACCATTTTACTTGCAATCGCTCTATATAAATGCGCACTACAGAAAGGAATGACGGACGGTTGGTCTTATTATGTACCGCGCACACTTTCGTTGACTTTCTGGGAATTACGTGGGTCAATGGTCAAGTTCATGTAGTAGAGAGATAACCCTTCCGTCTGTGGCTCGAGCGAAGAGAGATGATTGAGCCTACAACAACAACATCATGAGAGGTGGGAGGAAAACCCCAGAGGAATATTCTGTGGCAACCCATGGAATCAGGCAGGGACTGAAAACCCAATCCACACATTGGCCCAGGCGCAATTCAAACCCGGGTCACAGCGGTAGAAGGCGAGGAAAGAACCGCTACGCCAACCTGACTCCCTCGACTAGTCTTTTCGACTTGTCGGACTGCAAAACTTTTACAATAGGCGGGCTCCATCTCTTGTCAGTTTAGTATTCGTCTCTTTCATCCGATTGTTTTTTTGGTAAATCTTCTAATGTAGAAAATATTATGTAGCTAATAATGAAGTAGCGCTTTGAGCACCCGTACTAGTGGATACGTGCGCTTTATAAATATCGTTCTTATCGTGTATCTTTCTTGAATGACAGGTAACCATTTGTTCTTTATCACAAGTTCAATTGGAAGTTACTTCGCAACCATATCGTTGACAACTGTCACGTGCGCATTAAGGTTTATACATTATACCTGCATATTGAGAAATTAACTTGCGGTAATTCCCCAACTCCCCTTTCTTGATAAGTATGGCCTACAATGAGTTGTCACCTTAAGCTCAAGTTAGTTTTCGTGTGTTATGTTTGCAGAACCTATGGCAACACAATACTTATTAGTAGGTCACCTGTCTTTCTAATTGCAAACCAAATCTCAACAGGGGCAGATCCAGACTGTCATTTGCCGGGGGTGCTATAATAGGTGACTGTCAAGTTCTTATTTATTCGATTGCCCGGGCATAAACACAATAGAATTTCCAGGTGTGCGTGCGCCCCCTATGCCCCCCGCTAGGTCCTCTAGTGCTCAAAATATCAAAGTTCAGCTCTCAGTCGAGTAACAAATAATTAAAGGTCTGTGCAACTAGGTTCAGCTCATTGCATAGTTACTGCAACACGCACCGCGAACAATGGGAAAGCCCACCGCCACATCGACCCGAATCTTGTGGGTCCTTGCGGCCGTTTTGCTGGCGCGCCTGACCGGGGCGTTCCTGCCAAACAACGCCGGTGTTTCACTGCCCGTGACCGACTACACCCTGACCGAAATCACGGTGCAAGGTATCGTGCGCACCGTGGCCAGGTACTTCGAAGACACCAATCCCGATCGGTACAGCAAAGGCGACCTTATTGGGTTGGATCCTCTCACTGCGTCTCGGCTGTTTCGTGAGCATTATGGAGGTAAGACAGATACAGCCCAATCAAGCTTTATAATTACTAAACGGTGGTAACAAATTGATTCGACGATTTTGCGTATATTGGAGAGTACAACTTATAGTTTTTGCAACTAGAGAACCAAACTCAACGCTTGTATACTATAGATTGATTGTCTCTTATAAACTTTGTGTTTCCGCAAACTTTTTTAAAGCCCTCTACAGGGTGGCCTACAAAACCACCCGGACAAGCCCATCTCACATCTCCCAAAGCCAAAACTATACACCAATGGATGGAGAATATCCTTCTAGAATAAAAATGATACCAAGAAATCCCGATTTTGGTCAAATAGTTTTAGCTCAAAGCCCTATCTTGATATTTTTTTTTCTTTTCTTTTTTAGAAAGACTCCCCATTCGTTATACAATGTATACCAATATGCTCAGTGCAGAAGCACATTTTTTCCGTGTTTTGTTTGTTTGTTTGTTTGTTTGTTTTATGGTGTTTTCTTTGTATGTGTATTGTGTTCATCACTTAATGTAATTCTTCTCGTTGGAAGGTAGTTTAATTTCTAGTTCTGTAGCAGACGCTGTGGTTTGAACTGTCGAATTAAACATTGTACCGATCGATCAAGTTTCTCGAATCCGCTACTAAACTTATTACAGAAAATACCTATAAGGTAATCGATACTAAACACACAGAGGGAAGATAATGTATCTGCCATATTTGGGGACAACAGTGATTCGCATTTTTGTGGTTTGTTAGGTCTTGCATTAACAGAGTTTTTGCTCACCAACCCAAAACAGAACTGCTATTTTGAGGTTTTGTTCCAGTTGTAAAGACTCTCATTAATAATAATTGCTTACAGGCCAAAATCTGACCCATAATCCGGGTCATTTTGACCCGATACATTTCTGTCAAAACGACACCGTTTCTGGGACTTATACTTTTGCCGAGGTTTGTTTCCAGGTCAAAATAACCAATTCAGCATTTCATGCGAGAGCGATATCCTGGCTTTAGTTTTGAATACACCCTGCAAGTAGCGTGCATCGTGTGCTAAAGAACATCAGCCTACTCCTTCTGAGGAAGCACAATGTCATTTTGCCATTGAAATGTCCACACGATTGGTCTTTCTTTCCCACTTATAGCAAGCCAAATATTGTCACAAAAATCACACTTTATGTTTGACTACTACATTTTATGGCAACTTAATACCTGTTCGTCACACTTTTAAAATTATTGTCTCAGTGTCTGTCTATCTCTTTTTTTGACTGAGATTTAGTTTTATTTTAGTCACACATGTAGGGTTTACTTCCAACACTTCCTGGTTTAGGGTTAGAAAATAACTTGTGGAAAGTGAGCGCGCCATAACTGCACGATAAACCCCTTTTGTGTAAATATTATATTTTTAAAAGTACAACTCTATGACAGAAACTACTTAACCAAACCGATGCACAGAGGAGATAGATGTATTTGTCTTGTCTGCCAAATTTCTGGGGATTATTACCCCCCCCCCCCCCAGATTTACACCTGTGTTCTCAGGGTAAAAACGACATTGTTTGGGGCTAAAGTAAGACTTTTGCCAGGTCGAAACGACCTCAAAACGATAAAGAAAAGTGTACCTTTTAACCAGGAAAAGTGTTATATCGACCAGAATTGCAGGCGAAATCTCACCGAGACATTTTGATAGCGCAGAGTTTAGTTCATGTATGTTTATAGCAGTTCATTATCGCTCTTTCTCTAGCCTACGGGCTTTAGCAGAACAATAACACTGTAAGCCTATGGTCGTGCCGTTGCCGTTGGTTTTTTTGGGTAGTTGTTTATTGCATATGAAGCAATGAGACGGAGGGAACTTGTACTTGCGAAATGTTTTTTCAGGAATTCTTTTTAGGTTTTTTAGGGGGGTGCGTTATATGTAACAACTAACAATAGTCTAGAGAGTGTATTATGTATGGGGGACTAAGGGCTCAAACCCTCGGTCTCATACCGTGCTGGTGTTTACTTGTGTTTACCATTTTCAAAGTCAACATTTCGCTTTACAAAGTTCTTGGCAGCAGCGCTTTGTGGTGACAACAAAACACACCTATAATCTGCATGTATAACAGTGCTTTTATAAACATTTCCCCAGGAACCCGAAGGTGGTTTGTGTGTGTTCCGCGGTCAGACTTTTTAAGCAGGCTTTTGAACATAACTTGAACAGATGTTGTTAGTTACCTTAGTTACCTTAGATGTTGTTAGTTACCTTAGTTACCTTAGATGTTGTTAGTTACCTTAGTTACCTTAGATGTTGTTAGTTACCTTAGTTAGGCATATACAAAAAAATTGTTATGTTGGCGTAACCCGACCGACCCTAAAAATACGGCCGACCCTGGATATATTTTTTTTCAAGGGACGAAATTTGATGATTAAAATCTATATAAATCTAGTTATAAATACATTTGAAACCATTTCTGACCGTTTCTCATTGTTGTGTGTGTGGATTGTGCAAAAATTGAACCTGGACACGCTATCGTGTATCCCTACCGGCTTAAACAATTAGAAAACATATAATTTTCATTGCTGGGAGGGGAAAAAAAATTTAAAAAAAATCCCTACCTACCTACCCTATTTTTTTGGGCCCGTTACGCCAACATAACATTTTTTTTTATGCCTTACCTTAGATGTTGTTAGTTACCTTAGTTACCTTAGTGACCTTGTTATAAATACACCTTTGGGTCTGAAACACGTGCAGCTATATATACGGGCAAACAAAAACACGTCTGGGGCGCGCGGTCAAATAAACTCTATACATTGTATTGTGTTCACAGTCAAAGATAAATAAAATTGTATGCCCCTTTTCAAAAAGATTCAGGTTATCAATCAATCGCTGCAATTATTTGTAGATATATCTCAGGGAAGGTAGGTGTAGATGTTTGTATTGCCTCATACTAGATCGAGCGTCACACAATGAAACTGTTATAGGCTATTCTTTTTATGAACTTTAATTTATACTCGCTCGTCTCGAATTGGAGGTGCGTTTAGAGGTAGTTTCGATCAATTTCTTTCCTATATTGTATAGTTACCGGTCTGGGAGCATTTTATAATCAGGATAAAAAAGAACAGGGTCCTAAATATCGACAAAGACGGGGATAAACGGAATCGACACGGGTGATTCTGCTAAACTTTAGATGTTTTATTGAACTAATCATTATACCATTATTATCTTTGTGTTGAAAGTAATAAAAGGTATGACACATTCAACGGTACCAGCTTTAATATGATACCATTAAATTTGTTATATCTTATATTATAACAATAAAGATATTATATTCCAATCAAAAGATACGTAGAGTTTGTTTCACACAGATAGAATAATAATTTCGCGAATTGCGAACAAATTATTTGAATTTTTTGGTAAAATCAATATCGAATACAAAATGGGGCCCAAGGGCGCGTTTTTAACGAAATTATTAGGCCTGTAGTATCTTTTCATGCAATAATGATACAAGTGATAACGAGGTATATAGCTATATTTATAGCAATCAACGTAAAAGATCAAAAGTCAGCTGATATGTAATGTGTTTAGCAAGTGACATGAATCTGACTGCGTCGGTACATACAGGGCGAGGTTCACTGTGTTTTAATAATATTAATAATAATAATAATGGACATTTGTAAAGCGCACGTATCCGCCATTAAATGACGCTATCGGCGCTAAGAGCGGCGCACTTTGCAGCCACTTTTTACGCCATGTTCGAATTGTTTTTTTTTTATGTGACTTCGGCCGTTGCATGCTATGGGCGGACAATTACCGCTCATAGCAACATCATAACAACGACTGAAGCCAGACATTCGAACACGGCCGTTATTCCAAGTTCTCGGTTATAACTTTGGTTTGTTTGTTTGTTTGTTTGTTTTGTGTGTGTGTGTTGTTTTGTAGATTGCGTCTACTCCAGCAAATTCGAGGGAGCCATCAAAGCCATTTTAGACGCCAACGTTCAAATCTCTAGAGATTACTCCCACAAGGCAGTATGGCATTTCAACGGCAACCAAATCAACAAAGGTTGGTAATTAAAAAAAAAAACCACCGAATTATATTAAACGGTGAATGAATAGAATTTCCATTGAACGGTCACACCGTTATAATTTCATTCGGTGATTATGAAATGACCCGTGAAATATTTGTGTATACCAGTGTACTCGCAAACATTTATTATTTGTATAATAATATTTGTTGGTTCCCATACGCTCACCAACCTAAAACTTGAAATTCATACCTCGTCTGATTTTAGCTGACAAAAATGTATTATATTAAACGCCAAAATGAGCTTCGCGTTTCCAATCGAGAGAAAAAATGGATAAAAGGTGGGCAATTTGTGATGCGATCTGTGAAAATCCGCCACATGGTGGCAAAATACAAAAATGAGTTCTTTACATCGTCTTAAAGCTGAGATCATCCTCTTACTAATGCTTTTTCAATCAGGTCTCTAGGATCTCTACATCAAAAGTTACGTTAAAATGAACGTCGATTATTGGCGATGCAAAGATCTGAGAAAACAGCGTTTAACGATAGGGTACCAGAATAGCAATGAAAAATTAATTTAAAAAATACATATATAATATATTTTTATATTTTTTTATTTTTTTATATTTGTTTATATATTTTTTTGTGGCTTTTATGGGAATTGCAACTTTGCGACATCCGACGGGTTTTCACAGATCGCATCATATTTAGTTACATTTACAGCTCTCTGAAGTTTCCGGACATGCACTTTTCCCAACATTCTTATTTGCAGGAAGGTCAGAGTTCTTATAGCCTTTTCGTATAGGCCTATACTACGCGAAACCATTTTCTCGTGACAATGATAATATCGCGCGTGCTGACCTAAAAACAACCCACCAATGTTCGAAAGCTTTGAAGTCAAACAAACACGATAACAGTTGTATCAACTCTTGTCATTAATATCTCGTTTATATATTTAGTCGATACTGATATTTTGTATTGATACAGTACCAAGCGACTTTGGCGTTCCAACTGTGCAACATCAATTAATCGTATTCAATAAGAAAAATTGACGATTTGTTTTTATCTAAACCGCAAATCGTACAGTATACATGTAAAACCACAAGTAAATAGACTCGAAAAACTCGTCCGCCGACCTGTGTCGCTTCCCAGGTTGTATATATCGTAGAATTGGGCGTGATCCCTGTCCATACGGAATTCTGGTGTTTATGAATTCTGACTAGCGCCCTCGAACAAAGTTACTGTTCATTTGGGAGAGCGCCAACACAGGGCAGGAGAGGTATGTTGGTAGAGCGCAGGTCCGGTGTTCGGGAGGTCGCAGGTTCAAGTCCGGCCTTGCCAGTTCCTTTGTTAACTTTGAAAAATTTGAATAAAAGTATGAAAGTATGAAAATATTCCATATGAGAAAGTTCTGAAAGCCATGAAATTGAGGAATTGAAGAGATGCACCAAAAGAGGCAATGAACATCTGGCCCGGAGTCTCTAGGGCTTTTAATTCTGAGCTTTTTGTGTGTAATTGGGACCGAAAGTTGCGCTATTTAGCGTAATTACCTGTGAGAGTATTTTTAAAATATAGTTGGTGTATGGGGATTTAACACTGGTGTCTGTGGGAATTGATTTGCTTGGGTGCGCCCTCAAGGCAACCGCAAGATGGTGGGCATCCGGAACACACTGCTGACGCTTCTTTTGGCGGGAGACGAGAACGCGCCAGACTACGATGTGGCGCGCCAATACTGCGGTCAGTTTCTTCACATGGCGCACAGTTTCTACTCCAACACCAACTGGATCGAGCTCAACCGCTGGCTCAACTCCCTCATCGGCGAGGACCAGAATGAAATCATCACCTCCAGTGAATTGGGTGAGTTGGTCTGAACTTTGGTTCTCTGTTTCCATTATGCTTAAAGGTCATTGTTATTGGGAGAGGGGGAGGGGGTATTTCTTGAAAATGGCACTCACACATTCGTGCTATAATCTTCGGACAATAAATGACGTTTTCAGGGTGGCTTACGCGCGCTTAATCAGCCGTTACTTACAAAAAGGCACTTTTTGGGGTGAAAAGGCATTTGCTTAACCAAACAAAGTTACTCTTTAGTCTTTGAAAACACTTATTTTAAACACTTTACAATAACCCAGTGTATAGTTGTGTTCTGCGTATTTTGACACCTCGATTGCTAAGATACGCTGTTTCGGAGCGGAGTTATTGTCATTTCAATGGTCGTATAGATTCAGTTTTAAAAGTGACAATCATCCCTATAATTGGCAACAAATTTTTTTGACCAGTAGCAGATCAGACATCTCGTAGGGAGCACGCGGCGACGCGTAGCCGCTGTTGTTGACAATGATGATGGACACACAAAGTACTGAAAATAAAGTTACAGTCATGGCAAAGTTGAAGTTGAATGAAAACAATAAATCTGTGTTGTGAAAGGAACACATTATCTTCATTTTCTGAGTGTTTGTTGCATTTCTGTACACGTGCGTAAAGCATAAACCTGATCATTCAAAACAATATGCTTCTATAATCGGGGATGATTGTCACTTTTGAAACTCGACCTACGACCAATGACTGACAATAACTCCGTTTCGCAACATCGTATCTCAACAATCGAGGTGTCAAAATACGCAGAACAAACTCATGCACTGGGTTATTTGCTTCGATTAATCTATACCCCTTCGGGCCGTTAATTATTGGCTCATTTTTAAGTGTTCGATACTTGTTGTGATGAGTTTATTATTGAACTCTATGAACCACACATCACATTCGACTCTGGAATACAATCGCAATTGGTCGAGTGTGTTTTGTTGGTTGACTGTCATTGGCGTCATTTCATCCTCGAAAGAATACAACGCGAGTGTTATGTTGCATATTGAGGATGGCCAGCGGTAGTGACAAACAATGGGTAAAAGCCCAGTAATACTGACGTGTCATGTTCCTTGACGCAATTGCCGCACCCGCACATAGAATGTTACATTGTTCTTCTATGTAAATAAACATTTTAGATAAACATTCCAGACAAAACAGATTGACAGAAGACGCCAGCAATACGGTCAAAGATAATCGTTGGCTTATTTGGATAAAGCGCGGACTTTAAATAAGGTTATCTATACCCGCACTTTAGTATCGAGGGGGTATCCGTGTCTTAAGTGCAGTTACCTCAATATACAGATACTTTTTGTGATATTGCACAATTCGTTATAAGCCGTAAGTGTAGACAATTGTCCAATTCGAACTGAAAACGAGGCTCTCAATAATGCTCAGCGCCATTGCACGAATTTAAGTCTATACAGAATCTTCTCAACGTAATACAACAGGCTGAGATTCTCGATTTTTATTGCCAAAACCGTCAATTTTGTCAGCAATGATTAGCACTATAGGCCTATGGTATTACAACAAAGAACGGAGAATTAAGAGTTTTATTACAAACGGCGAGTTAGTTATGCCAATCGTTGGATTTGCTTTAAACTAAATTAATTTAGAAGGCAATTTGTATTGATTTTATTTGCGAGGTAAGCTTTATTTTGCCGAAATGGAGAAATAGACAATATTATATAAGACTCAAAACGTTTTAGAGTAGGAGACTACTAGGGGCGTTTTTAAGAGAACAGAAATAATCGAACCCTAGTTTTAAACTTCTATTGCCCACAATTATTCTGTAACTGTGACCATTTATTAAGCTGGGAATCAACCGTATATCTCTCTATTCTCTGCCAGGTATAATTGCTCCGTTGAGCTGGCGCCAAAGCCCCGGGAGCGTAGATATGTGCCAAAACTGTCCCGGATCCAACTCACTGTAAGTCAATCAGAAGGAAAGAATTGTGAAAACATGAGTATTGTAGGTCGCAGATCATCCACTCAAGGAGTTGAGTGCTTTCCACAAGAACAGTGACTGTGACATTGTTTTGGGGTAAAGACTTTACTTGTACATGTACTTGTAAAGACTTGTGAATTGGCTTGCGATTTACTTGTGTCTGAATTTGTGATCTTAGCAAATAGGGTTCTACATGTGTATCTCGAAATGCTCTGCTGATCACACTAAGGGATATACATTGTATATACTTTAAAGAAAAGATCGCAGAATGTTCTGGAATGCACGAACGCGCCTGAAAACGGCAATTGAATTAGGTTTGTACGAGAACTTTACCTCTGTGCTGGTAGTTTCCGGTAAACTTTCAGATTTTGTTTGGGGAAAACGCTGAAAACTTTATGCTTACTGACGGGAGGACCTATGTGTTTTCGATTGCAACATAATTTTTATATAGTACCGGAACGTGACGTCAATTGTCATAATAATGGTTTCATCCTACATTGACGTGTCAACTGAAACGTCCATTGGGAAAGCACGAGAAAATGATTGACTAACTTTTGTGTGAGTAATTGCCTTGGCAACAGTTTGTACGTGTGTTGACTTTAGTACTCTACATAGTTTCTGAGGTTCAATTTTATTTGAAAAACAAATGTTTTCTTCACTCGATTTCGGATTTATTTTGAATTCTTCACAGCCCTGGATTGCAGGATTGTTCTGATAATCTTCGTCCGTACGTGTACTATCTGACCAGTGGATACAGAAGTGGACAAGACAAGGTCAAACCAGGTACATGTAGGCCCTATTATCGTCAATTACGCCTTAGGTTAAATTAAAAATCAATTCATGTTTAGCGTCCCACCCGCTTCTATTTTTAAGGCCGCCTCTCCAAAGATTCTCCATCCATTGGTATATGTAGTTTTGGGCTCAGAATATAGTGGAAGTATTCCTTTCTGTTTTGGGGGGCCATGTATGAAAATGATAATATGCACGTAACTTGGGGGAAACACGGCCCAGGATATAGTATTGGGGACAAATAAACCAGTATCGTTTATTTTTGGTAATACCCAATCTCTACTTCTGCCCCTCAAAATATGTCGATATAGTCTCATCCATGCGCCATCAGAAGTCAAGTGATCATAAATAATTAACAGTCATTCAATATATACACTCGCTCGAATACAGTTGGTTTGAAGTGGTAATCAAATAGATATTCCCTACCAAAGTGATGAGGAAAGATTCCCCTTTGATTATTGTAAATGACGCCGCGTCACTCAAAAAGATGTCCAAACAGGATTCTTGTGTTATTGGCTTATTGGCATCACGCACTATCGCAAATTATTTACACATGTGAATCCCACTTGTCTAAGCATGGTTCTAAGTATATACTGGAGTTCGAAGTCTGCGTAACTAACCCCATTTTTGCTGCTGACGTCAGGCAAAGTTTTTAGATTTTGGACAAAGAACAAACCGAGACTGGGGAGGGGGGCGGGGGGGGGGGGGGGGGGGGCAAACATTTTAACAATTTGGCACCCGGTTGGCGTTTGTTAGGGATATGAAAAGCAAGCCTAGGTTGAACAATGCCCAAAGCAAACATTGTCTGAACCCTTGAAACTTGAAAGTGTTTACAAATATCACCGTATCCAACCTGATGAGTTGACAAAATTGGTTGCTATGTTTCGCAATTTAAAGCGTAATGGCGTCATTCATTGTCAACATTTTGAACTGCATCCGAAATCGTCCGCGACTCGACTCGATACGAATCTACGCACGTTGTTTGTTATCATCACATGAGGGCGGTAGAACCAAACTCATCGAAATGAGATAGACTTTTTTGTTCAGAAGTTTTTTGGTTGATTCAGAAATATTTGGGAACACTTTACTTTGAAAAAAATCATATATTTGTATATGATTTATACCGCAAAAAATCACCATAAAATAACTTATGTGATCTATATCATGAAGGACGCACGGTACGGATGGCAATACGATCGTCAGGCATTTTGACGCTGTAAACTTCACGTGATTCACGTTGTAAATATGTACCCCTAGAACTCTGGGTCTCCCGACGCCCGTAGGGCGGAGCCCCATAGATAGAGAGGGTTTTTACAGGTTAACCGCCGTTAAACAATAGAAACCGTGCACAAATTCCGGGCAATAACTCCATACTGCCGCACGGTCTACCCCAACTAAAAATTTGTATAAGTACTTTATCAACTCACCCAGCTGTGGCCAACAAAAAAACGGTCGAATCTCGGCCAATTTCTGTAAAAAAGGTGAAAACTATGCCCGTTCCGCAAACGCGACTGTTACAAGATGGCGGATAACATCGTTCAATGGGTGCTGTTTTCCAAACCCTGGTTTTGGTATATTGTGGCTGTGCCTCTGGCGCATTGCTAAACTGTATGATAAGGCCGCATAAGATGAAGCTTGTGTTTCAAAAACGGCTAATGCGCATGCGGCTTGAAATTACGCACGAGTTATCCGCCATCTTGTAACAGTCGCGTTTGCGGAACGGGCATAGTTTTCATCTTTTTTACAGAAATTGGCCGAGATTCGACCGGTTTTTGGTTGGCCACAGCTGGGTGAGTTAATAAAGTACTTATACAAATTTTTAGTTGGGGTAGACCGTGCGGCAGTATGGAGTTATTGCCCGGAATTTGTGCACGGTTTCTCCTTAACGGCGGTTAACCTGTAAAAACCCTCTCTATCTATGGGGCTCCGCCCTACGGGCGTCGGGAGACCCAGGGTTCTAGGGGTAGTAAATATGCACGTACGTATTTCACGTATAAACACGTAATACAAAGACCACGGTATCGTGAATCTAAATGTTCGGCGTTTTTCAGCTGCAATTATTGTGTTATATTAAACATCAAACAATAAAATTAAAAAAAATTGTTAGTAAATTCGCCTTTTAAAAAAATAAAAAAACATATATAAATTAGGCTTATTAATTATAATTATTTATTTATTATTAATTGTATTATAATTTATATTCATTTACCTATTTTTCAAATTCATTCCAGATCTAAGCAATACACACCCGTACCGTACCCACCTGCTAAAGTTATTTTTAAAAACCTGTCGTCCACATGTGAATGTTTTTTGTAATTCTATAATTAAATATGCAAATTACCATTTTAATTTTTTTTTTTTACAATTATATAATTCTCACGTTTGGACGTCCGGGAACCTCGTTTATCTTCCTATTGTTCATGCACTTTAGTGCGGGGGGGAATATTTGAGGTTTAATGCATTTTGCTAGTGCTATCGACGGCTTGCCTCTTCGTGACGTCATGCCGACCGTGATAATGCGCCTATCAATTGTTTCTTTCTTTCTTTCCCAGCTGCTGACCCTCAGGGTACCTGGGGGAAATGTTCCCATGGAGGGCGCTACGACAAATCCTGGACCGAGGTCGCAACCGGAGGAATCAACAAGGAGACCACGGACGAAACCAGGACTCCGCATTTCCCTCTCCACGAACAGGCCGCACTGACAGCAATACAAGCCACCGAGGACTTCTTCTATCACCCAGGTAGGGGTGTGGTTTAGTGAAATGGATGTGGTCAGATAAATATGGGTGTAGTCAGATAAATATAGGCGTGGTCAGATAAATATGGGTGTGGTCAATTGAAAAGGGTGTGGTTCTATAAAAAGGGTGTGGTTTAAGAAAAAGGCGTGGTTCAATAAAAGGGTGTGGTTAATTTTTTAATTTTTTTTGCCCAACTAGCTAAGGGTTTGTATAATCTCATCGGTGAGCGCAAGTTCCGCAGGTTGCTGAACCTTGATGTGGGGACATCGCTGTCCTTCGTCATTGACGTCTCGGGCAGTATGACGGACGACATTACGGCAGTCAAAGAAGAAACCATTAACCTTGTTAGGAAACACAACCAGACCTGCCTGGCAGCTTCTAAGTATATCATCGCACCATTCAACGATCCAGGTTAGTTGGGTTGGGCAGTTCCGTTGTCCAGACCTCTCCTGACCTTTTACTATTTGTGACCGGCTCTACAAAAAGGTGTACTATTATGTCACATAAAAAGAAATTGAGATATATACATAGTTGGAAAGCCCACAACGTAAGCTTTAATTTGGTATATAATAGAGCTCCATAGCCCCTCCCATTCTGGAGATATGGCATGTTTGCACATTGATTACTTTCCTTGGAGTTCGAAATACACAACTGAGAAAACAGGCTTTGAAATAGCCGGCTCTGTTCTACTACAACAGAACGATGCACACAAAACGGTAGTTTTTTCCACTTTATTCATCAAAATCAACATTTCTTTGAATGAAACCTGAAACTGTAGGTATTGAAGATGTGATTCATCACAAAAAATGAAAATCACATTTTGATGAAATGTTTACCCTCTCAACATTGAGTAGGCCATTACAAGATAATGCACAGCGCGACTTAAAGGTAGTATACACCATTGGTAATTGCTTGAATTATCATGAATGGGTAGATTTGGGGGGTTGTATTTCATAGTAAATATCGTTTAACTGACTTTTCCGAAGTTTTACAATCATGGATGTCGAGAAAAGCACGAAAAACAGCGTTTGTTTTCAACCGGGGTCGAGCAGTTATTCTTATGTTATCTTTGTTTTTTCGCTCTCGCCGTCCGGCGAGAGCAATTTTTTTTTTATAAAATTCAATTTTTTTGAATAATTACAGGATATCTAGCGCAATCCTTTTGCTGAATGCCTAGAATCATTATTTACTTTCAATTGAGTAAGGTATTTCTTAATAATTCAGTAGTAAATATTTTTGATATCTGCAAATGGTGTATACTACCTTTAATACACCTAATAGTAGAGCCGGTCACATTTATTATTTCAGAAAGAATTCCATATTCGGACATCTTCCGAGTTTCTGCGTACAAAACCTTTAGAGCCACGACAGAAAAAGGGCTAAGTTTTCTCATTCTTAAACATTGTTTTCCAACTTAAGAAATTCAAGCGTCCATTGTGGTCCATGAGATTTGAAGATCTGCATGGCGAAAAGGCAATAAGAAAAGTAGTTATCTTAACACCACGTTAAATCTTTTAAGTGAGATGTGTGGTTCTAACCAAAAAAAAAATGAGAAAACTCGACGTTTCGGACAGTATGCTCTGCGCATCGTCAGGATGCTGAGAGATTCCAATGATGAACCGTGGGTTATATTGAGCCTGGAAGCGATGAAGGCTACGAAGGATGGCACTCTTGATGTGGGAGGTGGAGGATGCGGGATGATCACTTTGTGGTCAAGCTAGGATATCCTTGGCATCTGGGGCCAATTTCATAGAGCTGCTAAGCACCCAAATTTGCTCAGCACAAAAAAGTGTTGCTCATTAAAAACAGGTTACCAGCCAAAATTATACATGTTTTTCATGCTAAACAAAAAAACAGCTGATTATCAATCCAGAACAATAAAGATCAGGTAAAAATTTGGTCTGTAACTTTGTTTTTGCCAAGGACAAATTGTCATGCTAAGCAAATTGTTGTGCTTAGCAGCTCTATGAAATTGGCCCCAGATATGGAATTATTTCGAATCTGTAGAGTCCCCTTTTTAACTTATTTAAAAGATTTGTTAACTTGTTAAGCATTTTGTATTTATTGTCTTACTGTATACACTGTACCGATGTGCATTTCCAGCGGTAATTACTGTAAATTGCAAATAACAAATTCTTGTAATTTGATTTGCAATGCAGGGTTTGGCCCTGTCATGGTGACCGCGGATGCTGGAGAATGCATTGAGTACCTACGTGGGTTAGAGGCCAGTGGTGGTGGAGACTGCCCGGAGCTGGCCAATAGTGGCTTGGAACTCGGTATCCAGAACAGGTCAGAAACCAGAAAATATAAGCTAGAAATATGTGTATTTGTCAAGTTGATACAGCTGTTTCCCAATAGGCTGTAACTCTAACCCATTCTTCCCCTTAAAAAGATCATTTTGCGACAGATAAACATCTTAGAGAGGGTTTCAGATAAACAGGATCACAAAATAATCGTACCCAATAAAGCAGCAAAACCTACAAATTCAAAAAAAGGGGTGTGGTTAAATAAGAGAGGTGTGGTTCAATAAAGGGGTGTGGTTCAATAAGAAGGGTGTGGTTCAATAAGAAGGGTGTGAACCAATAAGAAGGGTGTGAACCAATAAAAAGGCTTTAGTTCAATAAAAATGGTGTGGTCCAATAAAAAGGGTGTGGTCCAATTCATGAAGGGTGTGGTCCAATTTAAAAAGGTGTGATCCAATTTAAAAAGGTGTGATCCAATAAGCCATTTGCGCGTGACCCCGAGTTAAATTTGAATAACATCTGGTACACTGACTTGTTCATGTAGCTTGGCACAGTTTAACTTTAAATTCTCCAGACCAAAGACGCTGTTGTTATATCATGTGATTCGGGGCAAACCTTACGCGTCATACGCTAGCAACCCTCAGCTCTCGAATGGTCTGGTGTCTTTGTGCCATTCTCACCCATTGTAAACAATGTATTAGTGCTGAGCGTCTCTTACGTAACTATGCAAAAGCTTGCCCTGAATCACGTGATATAGCAACAGTGTCTTTGGTCTGGAGAATTTAAAGTTAAACTGTGCCAAGCATGTGAACAAGTCAGTGTACCAGATATTATTTAAATTTAACTCGGGGTCATGCGCAATTGGCTTATTTAAAAAGGGCTGAATTGCATTGCAATCAAAAAAATGGGATTTTGTCCAATCAAAATAGACAAATTAAACATTTGCTAAATGAAAAAAAATGTATGTTTTTTTAAGAGCACGGGTTATATTAAACTTGAGTGTTTTTTTGCCCTGTATATGTACACAGTATCAATGGAGCCAATGTGTATATGTTTACTGACGCCTCTGATAAGGATAAGCATAAGGTTCCGGATGTCTTGGCCTTGATTGAGGAGAAGAAGGTCAAGGTCAAGTTTCTGCTAACCGGCACCTGTCGTTCAGGACGACGGCGCAAGCGAGGTAAAGTTAGGACTTTAGTGCTCGTAAACAAATCCACTCTCTATGGAGCAAACGACAACAATAGAGCATCGATTGTTAAAAGGCACTGAACCAGTTCCCGTCTGATGACGTGTATACACGCAAAAATGTTTCCGACTTCAAAAACGAATGAGGGACAAACACGTCACGAGCCAGAAACATCTGTCAGCAACCGGCTCGCAGTGTGAGTGAGCCTGGAAATATCGGGGTGTGCTACCCACAGATGCCAGCTTAAACCCGTCTCGGATTGAAGTTTGTAAAAAACAATCCCGCGCCTGGGTCCGGTTAATGTCAAAATAATCTCGGCGCGAACTGGTTAAAACTGAGATGGCCCAAAATACACATTTTTTTTTTATTCATGACCATACGCACGTACAATTAAAAAAATCATGTCACCATCTACATGGTTAGCAGTTATGTAACATGACATTTCATACCTACCATCATTTCCACAGCGACTGATTGGTCCAAGATATCTAAGTCCTATGATACCATAGCCGACGCATCAGGCGGGGATATCTACCGGACAGACAAGGGTGGTATCGGGAATTTAACCCGAGTGATTGAGGGCGATATACGCGCCTCCGAGGTAAGACAAACTAATTACCAGTGGTCCAGGGAACTTGAAAGAAACTTCAGCACACCCCAACTACCGCCATGCCCTCATTACATTAAGGCATAAAAAATAAAAATGTTATGTTGGCGTAACCCGACCGACCCTAAAAATACGGCCGACCCTGGATATTTTGTTTTTCAAGGGACGAAATTTAATGATTAAAATCTATATAAATCTAGTTATAAATACGTTTGAAACCATTTCTGACCGTTTCTCATTGTTGTGTGTGTGGATTGTGTATATATTGAACCTGGACACGCTATCGTGTATTACTACCGGCTTAAACAATTAGAAAACATATCATTTTCATTGCTGGGAGGGAAAAAAAATTAAAAAATAAAAAAAATCCCTACCTACCTACCCTATTTTTGGGGGCCCGTTACGCCAACATAACATTTTTTTATATTTTGCCTAATGAAAGAATGCTTTTCAAGTCCGTTAGGCCTAAGACCCAATGACATTACGCTTTGTTTGCATGTACGTTTGCCTTTGATCGAGTCTGTTCTTACTTCGTCTGGCGTCCCGACTCCTCTCCCATAGGAAAGCGCATATGTAAACCAAGCCATCACGTTATTAGGTCTTGGGTCTAATAGAATCAATACTAGTAATTTTGCAATGCGTCATCACATTTTTTTTTAACAGATTTTTGTTAATGGTTGTCGATCATTAGGGGAAATAGGAGATTTTGAAACCTCACGGATCTATCGTAAAACAGATACGCAGTGACGATTTCTTTAACAAACCCACACATTTTGTTCACATGGCAGGTGACGATAATCCAGCGATCGTCCACGAATCAAGACTCCTTGGATGTGGAGATACCGGTGGATTCTACCGCGCAAGAAATCTTGGTATCCGTGGTCGGATCCTTGACGGGTAGCACGGTCAATCTCACCAATCCAGAAGGTATCTGATGAAAGTCTTGAAATAATCTAGATGATAACCCCAAATTGAGGTGGACTAGGGGTGAAGTGGCGGGGGTTAGGGGTGAGGTGGCGGGGGTAGGGATGAGGTGGCGGGGGTAGGGGTGAGGTGGCGGGGGTAGGGGCAAAGTCGGGGTAGGGGTAAAGTCGGGGGTAGGGGTGAGGTGGCAGGTGTAGGGGTAAAACGGGGCTCAAACTCACAATCTTCTGTTTACTGGTTTACACTCTTTACAAGTCTCTGGCAAATTTTAACCCAGAATTCGGTTTCTGTTTGGTCTTACTCTTATACTTTTTCAGTAGGGTCAAAATTGACAACTTTCTGAGTCAAATCGAAACTGTTGCCAAGATTTCTGCAAATGTGTCATTTTTATTAGTGGCAATTTTTGATTGACCTGAAAAAAAAGTTGTTTATAATTGGCAGACTAGTCGTCTTAACAGACGAACCAAGAAGCAGGCAGGCAGGCTCGAACATATAGAAACTTGTGATGCTGTCATTTTCCGAAAAGTTGGGAGTTAATTGGCGATTTGTTCATACGTATATTGTCTCGCTGATGTTGTTAGGTATGAACGGCAGCCCAAGTTCAATGGGCGCCGACGTCTACACCAGCTCAGACGCGCAAATCGTGTTTAGCATCAACGTCACGGACCTGAACACCAAAGGTATGTGGGTGCTGAACCTACGAGGACTGGACCGCGCCGTGGAGTACAAGGTCAAAGTGTCTGCGAACAGTCCCCTGCAGTTCACCATGGTCCTTATGGAAACAGAGGAATCCGACGGCAGCGCATATCCCATTGAGGGGAAACCAGTTGCAGGTAAGGTTAAACAAAAATTGGGGGCTGGGTGGGGGAGGGCCGGAGGGGGGCAGTCTCAATCCCGAAAGTGCCGATTTCAAAATGGTAACATCTTTGTTGGATTTTATTCTAGTATCTCATCTAGGTAATCATGTACAACATTGTCAATTTAAAGAAAAGAAAAATTACTGAAATATTATGAAAAATATTTTACTTGATTCTAAACAAATAATTGTCTTAAGCATTATGGGAAATCCTGGAACCTGGTGAGCTGGCATTTTTGTAATAAAGTAGATATATTAAGAAGTTTTTATTCCAATTGAACAATTTTTTTGTTTTTCTGTTTATATTCCATTTCATTTTTTTCAGTGCACACTCACTGGGTAAAGAAATAATTAAAAGATTTTGGTGTCCGGTATTCAAACATTTGGCATTTAGTGCAATATATTTCAGTAAATGAGGTGTGCACCGTAATGTTATCCCAACAATTTCCCCATTTTTGAAAAGGAGCTGAGGTCATTCTGCAGGTCCAAGTTTCGGCGCCGGAAAGTGTGTCTTCCGTCAGCGAGATACGGCTGTACAACGCCACAGGGGAAGGAACGCTCCTAACAGCTGATGCTGAACCAGTCCCCGGTAGAACGGAGGGGGTATACAGGGCCGAGATTACTCTACCTAACGAGGTCGGTAATCGTCTTTAATTAGTATTTTAATTATTAGTATTATAAGGATTTATGTACTCTTAACCAGTCTGCGCCGGATGACGTATATAAATGCAAGGTTTTCTCCAGATTCAAAACGGATGACGCATAAACACATCACCAGCAAGGCCGGAAATGTCTGTCAGCAGCGAGCAAGGCCGGAAATGCGTAGATGTGCTTTCCACTACCATCGGCCTGAACCCGCTTCGGATCGAGTTTTGTAAAAAAATTCCCGCGCGTCAGCTCGGTGATGTTAAAATAAATGGGCGAACTGGTTAAAGAGATACTTTAATGTAACTTAATTCATGCGTTCGGGAGAAATTAAAATGTCAGTTAAATGTCTCAGTTCCTATTTTAGAGGCAAAGTTTTACCGTGGTCCAAAACAGAAATATAATTTGTTGGGGTAGGATAAGGGAAACATGGGTTAGGCGACAGGAAAGTTTAAACAAAATTGTGCACAAGTTAGCGGCAATATCTCCTTAACCAGTTCGCGCCGGAGGACGTATATACACGTAAAGTTTTCCCCAGATTTAAAACGGATGACGCATAACCACGTCACGAGCAAAGCCGGAAATGTCTGTTTCCCGGTACCATCGGCCTGAACCCGCCTCAGATCGAGATTAAAATCAGTATTAGTAGTATTTGCATTGCTATACAGATAACTCAGTATAGATGGAATAGTGTTGGATTTTTGTTTATTACTGGAAGTTTTTTTTTAAACCTGGTAACGTTCTCAATTAATAAAATAATGTGATTTCTTTTTTATTTCATACCCTAAAAACAAATCCCCGCAGAACCGAACTTTTGACAATTTGTGTCTGATTTGGAATCGTATTTGTGATTTTTTTTTTTGTGATTTTTTTTTTACTTCGCCAGTCAGCCATATCTCTCTCTAAAATGTAACTTTTGGTTTGGATTCTCGTTGGGTTCATCATTTTGTAATTTGTTAATCCAGTGTTTGTTACCTCTTTCTTTGTCTTGTGTTGGGTTTTTTTCAGCCATTTTTTGTCAGCATTGTCGGCCTGGACACACAGAGTAGAACGTTCCTTCGCACGCAACCCGCTGTCATTGCCGTTGTGGAATATAAGCTGGAACAGGTCTCTGGCTCCAACACCATAGGTCTGTTATTTACGCATAGGATTTATAACTTATAAAGATTCTTAATTAATGAGGTAAAAGACAACAGAATAGTTTATATCTAACTCTGGGTTTATATGTAACTCTTGGTTTTTATTTACCTCCAAATACGCACTTGGGGAGAGAATCCCATAGAGATGTACACAAACTTAAAACAGTCTTACCCTAACCCTTTTCTCTAAGATCTTCGAGGTTTATGTTATTTAGACCAAAATCTGTCGTTCTAGGACAAAAATAACTCCTAAATATCGTTTTTTAGGGTAGCTAGACACTTAGAGAGACACTGAAATGTCTCCCTAAGTGCCATTGTCTGCTCATTTACCTAAAAACTTACGCTAATTTGTCTCCCCAAATGCCTATTTGGAAGAATTTTTGTTTCTTTTCAAATTCCCTTTTCAGGCGATCTCGTTCCTGGAGGTACCGGCAACTTTACCTTTCGAGTCACCAACAGCGGTCCTGTCGAAGTCTTCACCGTCACCGTGTCTGTGCTGGATACTGCGTCTACCCTGGCACTTGCGGCCAAAACGGACCCAGTCACTGCCGAGGTAGACTCAACCAGCCTTAATCTGACGACGGGAGAGACCGAGGAAAGGATGGTGACCGTGACTGCTGCCAAGGCCGCACTGCCTGGCACAACTGTGTAGGTTTTCTATCTGGGACGAGTTCAATCTCACCCCTATGGCAATGAGTATTTGTGACCCGCTCTGCAAAAATGAGTCTGATGTCGCATAATACATTTTCCCGTAAAGGGTGATTTTTCTTTCAACAAATTATTTTTTGGTTTTAAGGAATTTTGGTTTCTCTGACACCTATTTTTCAGAACTGATCGATTGAAAAGGTTGTTTTGATCCCTAAAGTAGATTTAATCAAGGTTTTTTGTCATCCTCTAACCTTAGCATCTAATGAAGCACTAAAATTATAAATCTTCATTTCTGTTTAAAGACATTTTTAATATAACTGAGAAAAATTGTAAAAATTTCAAACAATCGTAAAAGACCAATGCATTACACTACAGAGTTGTACCATATATCAAATGAAAGCTTATTTCCTGCTCTTTCTGACCAACTGTAAAACAAAAAAATATATTTTTAACACATCGGACTCATTTTTGCAGAGTGGGTCACATTTACTCTACCATTAGTGCTCTTGTGCTCCGTTGTTGGATCAATGCGTTAATCGATATAAATTGAGACTATATTTCAAAGCTTTGATTTGTAATAAATGTTGAGTTCTATGTTTGTCTCTGCAGCAAAGTGACACTATCTGTCAAGAGCCTTTCGTCAACTTCCCTTAATTTCCTGTCCCTATACGCCACGGTCTTCGCGGTACAGAATGACACTGAAGATGTAAGTATCACCTGAAAGATAAAAAGAAGAAACGTGCACATTTGGGCTCTAAGGCCAAATTTCTGCTTAGTGAAAAATACCAATTGAGATTTGAGATTTGAAGGTTTGCTTAGCGAAAGGGCAAAAAAGGCAATAAGGTTTGCAGTAGCATCATGTGGTAACACTTTTCAGAACCACATCAAAGAGATTTATCACATGGTGCTATACCGCAAACAACTTATCTTAAATTTCTACTTACTGTAACAACAAATTGTTAGTGCTTCCGGTAAGCATATTTCTTATGCGCATGTATAGTGTAACTAATAAAGTAACTCTGATTACGTGGTTAAGCAAAGATTCTTTTTTAGCGCAACATTCTGTGGTTATACCCCAGTCACAATTGGCTTGCGATGGGTTTGCGATTAGTTTGCTGCGGATTTCTAGGCATTTTCGGCCGGGGCCCCACGGGACTCCTTGCGGCTGCCGAATCATTTTTTGGCATCGGGCGGGCATCGAGTTACTTTTAACTCGGACGTAAAACCTGGTGCGGCGTTTCGCATCGCAAACTGACCCGTCATGGCAGCGTACGGGGCACTTTTAATTGTGACTGTGACCGCCATATCGCACGATCTTTCGCCGACCTCTACACGCCGGCCGATGCCTATAAATCGCACACGCCGCCCGGGCTCCGCTTTAATTGTGACTGGGGTATTAGCAGAGCTATGAAATTGGGTGAAAATTTAATTGAGACGCTGATAGAAAATTCTCAGTTAATTAGTGGTGTCAAAAGGCGAGTCGATGGTGTTTTAGCGGGTGTCGTGTTTTGGTGTTCAAAGCGGGAACAAACGAAATGTCAAAATGCATTTATCCTTGTTGGACGCTTGGGAGAGATGTAGCAGTTGATTGGTGGATAAGTTTCAGGTACAATTGTTTACTGTTAAAAATAACGGGGTAAAAAACCAGAAGCCTAACCCATCTTTATACAAATTTAAAGGTAGGATACACCATTTGCAGATATCAAAAATATTTACTACCGAATTATTAAGAAATATCTTACTCATCTGAAAGTAAATAATGATTCTAGGCATCCAGCAAAATGATTGCGCTAGATATCCTGTAATTATTCTGAAAAATAGAATTTTATAAAGAGAAATTCGCGCTCGCCGTCGAATTATAAAATTCTAAAAAACAGAAATAACATAAAATTCTAAAAAACAGAAATAACATAAGAATAACTGCTCGACGCCGGTTGAAAACAAACGCTGTTTTTCGTGCTTTTCTCGGCATCCAGATTGTAAAACTTCGGACAGCTCAGTAAAACGGTATTTACTATAAAATATAACCCCCCAAAGCCACCTATTCATGATAATTCAAGCAATTACCAATGGTGTATCCTACCTTTAACAGGGCAATATTGACAGAGACGATGACATCGCCCCTAACTGTACCATCTTGAGTTCGGGCGGAGGCTGCACAGCCAACCAGATGAGGAGTGACGTTTGCCATGACCACAGTTGGTGGGTGCGGGCCCGCGAGATGGACAACGCCATCTTGACCGGGACAGCGCTGGACCCTGAGGTTGCGAGTGCTGACGGCAACGGCAAGCAGTCCCTCATCTACGAGACGTTTTTTCCGAACGACGTGACTTTCAAATACACGTGAGTTTTTAGGAGTAGAAACTTGGACTGCCGTGCTTAAGTACGCCCTCCAAGATGACAAGGAGGCAGACATATGATTCTTGAACAGTTCCTACCGGATCCTGGAAAGCAGGGAAAACCTGGAAAATGAAAAAAATGCCTCAAATTAGAAGAAAAGTCAGGGAATTTAATTGGGCCAAAAGAGAAAGTGATCAGTCTGTTGTATTTGGTCTTGTAGCCAAACGTCTTAACCACTATAGTGTCTTAAGTTTCACCATGTTCACTGCAACAACATTGAAGACGTGTCAAACTGGTTAAAGGTCGAAATAATTATCTTGGAATTTTGAACATTCATCAGGGAAAACTCGGGAAATTTTGTTTTTAGGAAATGGTGAGAACCCTGTTGAAAATGAAAAATCACCGGTACTTAAAAATTTTTGTTTCTGTGTGCTGGCATATGTTTTCACCGAGGTAACTTATTTCTAGAAAACTGAAAGTTTTGAAATTGCGGTTTCCCAAATTTGTGTCTTGATTATTCAGACCTTATACTCTTGATTATTGAGACCTTATACTCCTCACAAAAAGAGACAAAACAGTGCCCCAAGTGCACTTTAAAATAAGCCTTGAATGGGGTTAGTATACGTAGTAATTCATGAGAACATGTACACAAATATTCTATGACTACAACAATGGGTTTGTAGACATTATATTTTGTATTCATTTATTCATTATATTTGCATATTCATTAAAGTGCCAGCTGCGGCTGTCCAATCGTCACATTCACTGCGTGTTTGTAGACATTATGTTTTGTATTTATTTATTCATTATATTTGCATATTCATTAAAGTGCCAGCTGCTGCTGTCCAATCGTCAATTTCACTGCGCGTGATGGGAACGGCAATGAGGCGTCGTGTGGCATGGACCACTACACCAGCCTGTCTGGACAAGTTGACAAACCCTTTTGTAACGGACCGGTGAGTTAGAAATGCTACTGCAACCTCACTACCAATGTTCACTTTAAACTTAATAAAACAAATACAAATTTTAATGTCAGGTAAATGATATTTTGAAATGTGGGTTTCTTGCTAAAAAAAATAACAAATAAAAAAATGTACCAGCTATAATTTCTTTACCCTCTTTTTTAATATTCTTTTCCTTGTTTGTTTTGCAATTTTGATGTTAACCAGTTCGCGCCGGATGACGTATATAAACGCAAAGTTTTCCCCTGATTCCAAACGGATGACGCATAAACACGCCACGAGCAAGGCCGGAAATGTCTGTCAGCAGCGAGTAAGGCCGGAAATGCGTGGGTGTGCTTCCCGGCACTATCGGCCTAAACCCGTTTCGGTTTGAGTTTCGTTAAAAATAATCCCGCCCTTCGGCTCGATGATGTTAAAATAATCCCGGCGCGAACTGGTTAAAAAACATACTTCGTTTACAAATCTCTACAAAACAAATAAAAAATGTCAAAATAGTGGTTTTTTTCTGTAGAGAATTAATATAAGAGGGAAATGTCTTTAAATTTCATTTTGTGGAATTGGTCAAATTGAATTTTGGTTTTGCTCAACCGATACTTTGACTTCCCACAGATACCAGTCAATTCTGGCCTGAGCGTCGGCGCGATCGTCGGTATAGCCATTGGTACCGTCGCGCTGGGTATCGTCGTCGTGGGTGCCTTAATCTTCTTCTTGAGCAAATCCTCCGCTGGTGGGAAAAAAGGCGGGAGAGGGAGTAGGGCAGTCACGCCGTTAGTCGTTGAACCGTTTAACCCCGAGCCATTGTCCTACGAGAACCCATTGTTTCACAACAACCAAGTGATGAATAACAACGATTATACTCATTTTCAACAGAAGATGTGAGCAGAAAAAACACCACCCTATTGATCTGACGACAATTCTTACCATCGCATAAGATTAATGAACAATAATACTGCAGATTGTTCAGAGTTGCTGAGGTAGAGTTTGGCCTGTGATTTGATCGTACAGTGGGGCAGACAGGATACATAGTTGGGGGTATTTTGCTTCTGATGATACAAGCAGGAAATTTGGCACATAATCACGGTACAGTGGGACGCTGCTATAATGAACATCACAGGATCCACAGATCTTGTTCGGTATAGCAATCGTTCGGTGTAGCCATTTTCTACCGCCAGTCCATTATATGCCTATTTTTCAAGATGGTATCCCTCCTTTTAAATAGCGCCCTCTAGAAACCTACTTCAAGTGCACCTTCTTTTTAAGTTCTTTTATAAAAAAAAAATTTATAATTTCTTTTATAATAATAGCACTTTTTAACATAAAGCATCAGCCGTTTGAGGATTGGGAATTAAATGCGGCCTAAACCCAGTGGATTTTTAAAAAATCTGTCGACATATTTTCAACAACAATGTTTGGTACGATTGGACACCAAAATCCGGAGCCAAGGATGGTGTTCAATATGGCCTGATGTTCGGTATAGTGGCGTTCCACTGTATGTCATGAAAAAGATATTTTGCTCTCGGGCCAATTTTTTTTTAAATGGCTGCCATTGCTCGTTATTCTATCTATGGTGGAGTGTCGTGGCCGGGCGGTTGAGAACCCGGTTTTCTGTTCCGCAGAGCGTGAGTTCGAGTCCCGGTGTCGACACGTGTGTCCTTAAGCAAGGCAATTAAACCACTATTGCTTTGTCCTTCGGATGGGACGTAAAGCTGGAGGTCCCGTGTGTTGTGTAATGCACGTAAAAGAACCCAGTAACACTTATCGCTAAGAGGAGGGGCTTTGCCCTGGTGTTCCTGGCAGCGCCTCGGAATAGGCAACTAGATTGATGGCGCTTTACAAATGCAGATTGGATTGGATTGGATTGGACCTATATTTCTTCAAAGGACAAGTCTGTGATGGCCCTAGAGCCAATTATCTTTCTCATGACATACTCTGACTGTCTGCTACATCTCCTGCTTGTATCACCTATTTGCCTTAATACTGGTAGGACCTGATCGTGAGTCGATATTTGTATGTGCGAAGTGTCACAGGAAACTCACAATACCACAGCGATTCTGAAGTAAAAAATTGCTCTTCAGGGTGTCAAACCTTAAAACTAGATGGAAAGATTAACGTTGCGTTGATCAACACAAAAAGAAATTCATACTAAAAAAAACCATTATATTCCCAATGTTTGCAGCAGATTAGGTTTATAGCTAGGTAGTTATAGGGACCGATTTTATTTTTTTGAACAGAATTACCAATTAATAAGCTGCAAATGTTTTAAAAACAAATATCTAAAAATGTTTGCGAAGTTTTCTTTAAGTGTTTGCACTTCATTATTAGCTGCAGGGTTTTAACCCGACGTTTTTATAACAGGGTCAGTCAAAATTTGCTGTTTGCAGAAATGAAAAAAACCCCAAAAAACCCAAGATTTTTGTAAAATACCTGACTAGAAAACATGAATAGTGTCCTTCAAGAATTCAACCTACTAAATAATGATAAAAGAAAAACTTACTTGGGTTGAAAATCGCAGTACAAAAAAAAACCTGTTCAATTATTCCTTTTGGCTTGTTGTCATTTTTTGAAAGAAATCGAGAAATGTAGAATTCCAACAATCAATCAACTGACTATGTTTTTTGGAATAGGACCCAAAATTGTATTTTGTCATCAAAATATTGTGCCTGTTTTTGTTTTCGCAAAAAAATATACAATATTTACTAAGCTGAAACTTCAATAGGCTAGGTTTTCCACATTCTTGTTTGGAGTTTAATGTATGGTTTAAGATTTTGATGTTAAAAAAAAACACGCTTGCTTTTTGTAATGGCCATTTGTTTTTGAAACAAAACTGGGGTAAATCACTTAAAATAGTTGCGTAATTCTTTTTTTTTTCAATCACGATTCAATAAAAAGGAATAAGAAAGTGAAAATCTAACTTATTTAGCCAGTATATCTCTGGTTTTTATTTCTATAAATATAAATTTTCATTTTATTTTTTTGCGTACTTAGCATAGCTGCCTTTCAGACAAACCATTTTCAATTTCAATTATTTTAATATATTTTTGTTTAATTTATTTTATCAGTACCATTTTTGGCCGATTAATTTTTTTTCTTTCTCTGTTTCGAAGGCAACTCTGAAGACTGTAGTAAATATTTATATCAAATTTTTATGAAATCTATCAGATTTAAAATGCTATTTTGGATTTATTTTTGATAACTGCTGTGATAATTATAGTTGAAAATAGTGATAGATTTTGTGCATGCATTTACCCAGATTACAGTTACAGAGTTCAGTTCAGGCAATCGTGATTCCAGCGAGTATTTCTCAGATAGATGGTCACTTCCCTATTGTTGCCGTCCAATAAGAATATTATCAAATTAATTAATAATTGCAATAAACAGGAATGGCTTATTTGAAATAAATTATATTATGGCAGAGGCTCACTTTGAATTATGCACTTCTTTCTGTACAATTTGGCCCATTAAAAATGCAAGGCTAAACCCTTACAATGTGTAATTCCCCCCAAAAGACAAATTTTTGCCCATTTTGAAAAAAATGCAAGGCTAACCCCTTACAATTTGTAATTTTCCCCAAAATTATCAATTTGGTCCATTTTGATAAAAATGCAAGGCTAACCCCTTACAATTTGTAATTTCTTGCAAAAGACAAATTTTGGCCAATTTTGATAAAAATACAAGGCTAACCCCTTACAAATTGTAATTTCTCGCAAAAGACAAATTTTGGCCCATTTTGATAAAAAAGCAAGGCTAACCCCTTACAATTTGTAATTTTCCCACTAAGTCAAATGTTGGCCAATTTTGATAAAAATACAAGGCTAACCCCTTACAAATTGTAATTTCTCGCAAAAGACAAATTTTGGCCCATTTTGATAAAAATTTGTAATTTTCTCACAAAGTCAAATCTTAGCCAAATTTGATAAAAATGCAAGGCTAACTAACCCCTTACAATGTTTAATTTTCCCCAAAACTCTCAATTTTGCCCATTTTGATACAAATGCAAGGCTAACCCCTTACAAATTGTAATTTCTCGCAAAAGACAAATTTTGGCCCATTTTGATAAAAAAGCAAGGCTAACCCCTTACAATTTGTAATTTTCCCACTAAGTCAAATGTTGGCCAATTTTGATAAAAATACAAGGCTAACCCCTTACAAATTGTAATTTCTCGCAAAAGACAAATTTTGGCCCATTTTGATAAAAATTTGTAATTTTCTCACAAAGTCAAATCTTAGCCAAATTTGATAAAAATGCAAGGCTAACTAACCCCTTACAATGTTTAATTTTCCCCAAAACTCTCAATTTTGCCCATTTTGATACAAATGCAAGGCTAACCCCTTACAATTTTTTAATTTCTCGCAAAAGACAAATTTTGGCCCATTTTGATAAAAATGCAAGGCTAACCCCTTACAATTTGTAATTTTCCCACTAAGTCAAATGTTAGCCAATTTAGATAAAATGCAAGGCTAACCCCTACAATGTGTAATTCCCCCCAAAAGACAAATTTTTGCCCATTTTGAAAAAAATGCAAGGCTAACCCCTTACAATTTGTAATTTTCCCCAAACCTCTCAATTTGGTCCATTTTGATAAAAATGCAAGGCTAACCCCTTACAATTTGTAATTTCTCGCAAAAGACAAATTTTGGCCCATTTTAATAAAAATGCAAGACTAACCCCTTACAATTTGTAATTTCTTGCAAAAGACAAATTTTGGCCCATTTTGATAAAAATGCAAGGCTAACCCCTTACAAGTTGTAATTTTCCCACTAAGTCAAATGTTAGCCAATTTTGATAAAAATACAAGGCTAACCCCTTACAAATTGTAATTTCTCGCAAAAGACAAATTTTGGTCCATTTTGATAAAAATGCAAGGCTAACCCCTCACAATTTGTAATTTTCTCACAAAGTCAAATCTTAGCCAAATTTGATAAAAATGCAAGGCTAACCCCTTACAATTTGTAATTTCTCGCAAAAGACAAATTTTGGCCCATTTTGATAAAAATGCAAGGCTAACCCCTTACAATTTCAAATTTCTCGCAAAAGACAAATTTTGGCCCATTTTGATAAAATTGCAAGGCTAACCCCTTAGAAAATTGTAATTTCTCGCAAAAGACAAATTTGGGCCCATTTTGATAAAAATGCAAGGCTAACCCCTTACAATTTGTAATTTTCTCACAAAGTCAAATCTTAGCCAAATTTGATAAAAATGCAAGGCTAACCCCTTACAATTTTTAATTTTTCACAAAACTCTCAATTTGGCCCATTTTGATAAAAATGCAAGGCTAACCCCTTACAATTTTATATTTTCCCAAAAAGTCAAAATTTTGCCCATTTTGATAAAAATGCAAGGCTAACCCCTTACAATTTGTAATTTCTTGCAAAAGACAAATTTTGGCCAATTTTGATAAAAATACAAGGCTAACCCCTTACAAATTGTAATTTCCCTACAAAGTTATTCTTTTGCCTCATTTTGCTAAAAATGCATGGTTAACCCTTCACAATAATTTTTTTCCAAAAAAAGTCACATTATGGCCAATTGTTTTTTCTTTAGATTTTCAGGACACCTTTTATTTCACTTCTTTTCATGTACGTAGTACAAAGAATACAAAGAAAACAAATGACAAGACTTTCGAATGATGGCTAGTTTACAGTATGTATGAATTAGGCAATAAAATTAAAAACAAAATTCTAAAATTGAACTTTCATGAACATAAAAACAAAATGCGTTAGGTCGTTTCCCTTTTACCTAGACAAAAATATCATTATTGGCAATTCCCCTAAGTAACGTATTACTTATGTTGACCCACATTTCAAACTGGAAGGTAAAATTTATTCTTGATAATATATTACGCTTTTAAATCTTTGTTACAAGTATATTACAAAAAAACATTGCATTATATTTCCACTGCACACACGTCAAACTACAATAAATATAATCTCAAGTTTAGTTTCTTATAGAAACAATATAATGATTTAAATTTTAAAGACTTCTTCCAATAAATTACATTTGATCATCATATATTTACAAATGAATGATTTATCGCCAAAAATAAGTAAATAAATAACAATAGTACATTTGCCAATTCAAAAAATATTAACCAGTTCGCGCCGGAGGACGATTTTTCCCCGATTCAAAACGGATGACGAATAAACACGTTACGAGCAAGCATATGAAGCAATATATGGGAAGAAGAGAACCCACCCTCCTTTATGGCGGTCATTGTGCTTGCGGAATGTTGTGGTTTCTTTTGAGTTAGTCTTGCATACGCACTGTGGACCTCCGAACAATATAGGTCCACACGATGCGGGAAGAGGTTACAGTTTGTGGACTTGCACACGTCCACAATCCGTTTTTCAGTTTCCGAAAAAGAGCGCAAGAGGAAAAACGGGTTAGGGTTATATATAGAAAAGATAGAAGGAACAGCTGAGAGGCCCAGAATCAAAATTTGAGGGTAAATTTTTTGGGGGGAAGCGAGAAAAATAAGTATTTAGTCAACGTTTTTTAACTACACGAAGACAAAGGAATGTCCACAGTACGTATGTAAGGTAAAGCTAGATGAGTTTTTTTTTTTTTTTCGGGGGGTGGGGGGGGGGGGGGGGTGCGTTGGGTAACAATAGTCTAGGGAATGTATAGGTATGGGGGACTAAGGGGGAAGTCGCTCAGTCCCATATCTTACTGGGTATACGAGCAAGGCCGGAAATGTCTGTCTTCAGCGAGCAAGGCAGAAAATGCATGGGTGTGCTTCCCAGTACCATCAGCCTGAACCCGCCTCGGATCGAGTTTATAATCCCGCGCCTCGGCTAGGTGATGATAAAATAATCCCGGCGCGAACTGGTTAACCAGGCTGTACACATGTAATAGTACCTTTTGAATACTTCATGATAAAATGTCAATAAAATTCGCTTCCTAGCAACAGCACACAGAGGGTGGATATAATGGAACGGAGGTGACAAAATCTAATTCTTCTAAAACTTAAAAATAATTACCACACATAATAAATTTTCTCAGGCCTAATCTTCCTTTTGTTGGTTCTTACACCCAACTCCCGCATCCTTCTTTTGTGTTTCTTATCCCAACCATGTTGTGTATCATGCTTGTATGTCCCCCTGTATATGTTTGTTTCGTGTACACAGCCATTTTGTCTCTGAAGAAGATCTAGTTAATATCGAAACATTAGGCCGTCTTAACTTATTTGAGTTGTATATTTCAGGTCATTCCAACCAGTAAGCAGTTTGCAGCAGTTTTAATCTTAATCACTTAATATATTAAACCTTTTATGGATTAAAAATATGCATGGCATATGGTAAAGAATGTATATGTTAAAATATGAAACTCTACAGATATTTATAGACAAACTAACCCTGTATATAAGAAACATGGGATTAAGTGCGACAGATCTATAAACATTGTTGATAAATACCCAATCACAAACACCTGAAGGTTCACCCTTCGATGTGGGACCTACCAACCAAAATAGACTGGTTCCATTAGTGAAGCCCATTGGGAACCTCTTGCAGGAAGCCAGGAAACCAGGCATGTACGACTGCTGCGTTTCAGGTGACCCAGTCATAAACACCTGACGGTTCACCCTTCGTTGTGGGACCTACCAACCAAAATAGGCTGGTTCCATTAGTGAAGCCAATTGGGTACCCCTTGCAGGAAGCCAGGAAACCAGACATGTAGGACTGCTGCGTTTCGGGTGACCGTGTTTTACATGACGGAACAGACAGTGCTGGCTTTATGTGACATCATCATGTCTGACATGGCCGCCTTGGCTGTGCGTCTCTTGTTGGCTGCAAATGAGAATGTGCAACATGCTCATCAATGGATTACACCTGGGGCCAATTTCATAGAGCTGCTAAGCACAACAATTTGCTTAGCACAAAAAAGTCTTGCTCATTAAAAACAGGTTACCAGCCAAAATTCTACGTGTTTTTCATGCCAAGCCAAAAAACAGCTGATTATCAATCAAAAACAATAAAGATCACGGGAAAATTTGGTCTGTAACCTTGTTTTTGCCAAGCACGAATTTTCATGCTAAGCAAATTTTTGTGCTTAGCAGCTCTATAAAATTGGCCCCAGAATATTTAGTCAGAATTATTGTTCTTATGGCTAATTTGTACTTCATGTGAATACGATCGCAAAACAAAATTGACGTCATGAAGCATTCGATGCAAAAATGCGCCGGACTTTGTGTTCGACTTTGTGTTCGACTTTTGCAAATTCGCAGTGTGAAAAATTGCCCCGACGTAACAAATTCACGTTCGCTTTCGCGCCGAGTTTGAACCAGCCTTAAATATAGAAAGTTTTAGTCTTTTGCAAGTAAGACCTACCTTCGTTAAACACGTCTCTTGAAAACACCCCTCCAGACGTTAGGGAACTGTTAACAGAAATGACACAAAATACTCAACAGCAAATAACAGGAAAATTTATCGGAAAGTTAAAGTCTCTTAAAGACCCCGAGTTTCTTCAGTAAGAATGCCATGGCCCAGTGGTTACAGTGTTTGACTCATGTAAGTTGGTGCCTGGGTTTAAACCCTGCTAGGAACATGGTGTTTGTGCCCTTGGGCAAGACACTTAACCATAATTGCCTCTCCCCACCCAGGGGTATAAATAGGTACCTGTGAGGGTCGAGGCCGATTGAGCGCCTATAAACGGCTGCCGCGTGGTCCAGGGTCCGATGAACGGGGTAATAATTGTAAAGTGGTTTAAGATCGTTGATACGATGTTAAGAGCTATACGAGCACGATTGTTATTATTATTATTATTTGTCAACGGGTGACTTGCTTGAGATTACTTACTCATTTCTTCCAGGTCGTATTTTGACTTCAAACGTTGCATAGACGGGTCGGTGGTCGGACACTCTAAGACTATTGCAAGCATTGTAAAGCACATTGTGGATTGGAGCCGATGGGCGACTCTTGTACAGCACACGATCCTGGGTATGAAACGGAAGCTGGGTTTGGTCAGAGGCTTTTTTGGATTGTATTTTTCTGCCCGCCTCTAGAAAGCTAAACATTTACCGTTGCTGTGATTAACTCGTCCCCACAGCGCTATCTAGAGTGCTGGTAGAGTGGATTCGTTAACAACATTTTTTGAATGAAGCACAAATCATAGTTGGTAATTTTATATGTAAAATGTACAAAGTACCCCCCCCCCCCCACTCCCCCCAAAATACATTTTGTTAAGGACTGTACTCCTATCAGGAAATTGTCTATCAGCCTCAGCTTTGGATCTGTGTTGTTATCACATCTTGGCTATCTCGAGATCAAATTTAAGCAAAATCTGTCACAAATTGGCTGCAAATTCAATGATTGAAAAGAAATTGAACAGCTCTCGAACAGGTCCTTCCTCATAGAAGAAATAAAACAGGAATGAAACGGGAAGGTGATGAAACGGGGAGGTGATGAAACGGGGAGGTGATGAAACGGGAAGGTGATGAAACGGGAAGGTGATGAAACGGGAAGGTGATGAAACGGGAAGGTGATGAAACGGGAAGGTGATAAAACGGGAAGGTGATGAAACGGGAAGGTGATGAAACGGGAAGGTGATGAAACGGGAAGGTGATGAAACGGGAAGGTGATGAAACGGGAAGGTGATGAAACGGGAAGGTGATGAAACGGGAATGTGATGAAACGGGAAGGGGATGAAACGGGAAGGTGATGAAACGGGAAGGTGATGAAACAGGAAGGTGATGAAACAGGAAGGTGAAGTGACGTCAGTGACTCACCGTGTACGATGGTACCCTTGCTTTAGCCGAGGAATCGTAAACGTCTCCGCCAATGTCGTATTTATAGGTGGGTAGAAACTCAATCTCTCCCTCCTGGAACCCTCTGAAAATACTCTCTGCAAATTGGCAAAAAAGCAAAACAAGGACGAATTGAGGCAAGGAGTGTTTAAAAGTTGTAGGCTTTGGCAAGAGGGGAGACAGCTTGCTAAATGAGACCGGTTGGTCATGAGTTAACCCAAGTCCAATTGGATCAGATGCAGTTAATGACTAGTTAATTTGACGCGATTCTATCGTGATAGGTCTATTGAGAAGCATGGGGGGGGGGGGGAGAGTGAGAAGGCCAGCAAGGAGTCCATGAATGTTTCTTTACTTTTGTTCATGTTCATCTTGAGTTGGTCGTGCTGCAGCAGGATGTGATAGTCCGCTTCCTTCCCGTCCCGTAGTCTCCCCGCCCAGTTCTCCACCTTGGCCCGGTTCTCCACCAGCCGGAAGTTGAAGTCCCCGCACCAGATGATGCAGTCGAAGCAGCTGGTCACGTCGGCTGCAAGAGAAGAAAAACGAACACGATTCATTGTTTCAGTTGAGCATAGATTACAAGCTAAACTCCCAGCTCCTCGTTAGCCGTCTCTGAAAGTTTCCACAACCATTCTTGACCAGTAGGCGCCGGGATTAATTGTACATTGACCGGGCCCAGGATTCAGTTTTCTTTTTTCATCCGAGGCGGGTCTTAGGCCGGCATCTGTGGGTAGCACACCCTTATAGATATTTCTAGCCTTGCTCGTGGCGTGTTTATCCGTCATCAGTTTCAAATCCCTAAAAACACTTTGTGTGTACACACAGCATCTGTGAACTGGTTATTTCATTAGTATACTTAGACCTAGCTGCGTCATATGGTTGGAGGTGGTTACACAATGGCATATTTTTTTCAGAATGCACAATTTTGAAGCGCCGTGGCCTCGTGGTCTAGAGCACTGAATTTGATATTCGTTGGTTGTGGGTTGGAGTCAAGCCTGTAGTTATGGTGCGTGTGCCCTTGGGCAAGATACTTTGTCACTTATTGCTTCTCCCCTCCCAGGAGTAAATGAGAACCTGTGAGGATAGAGATGGTTATTATAATTCCCTTTCCAGGGATTTCTTGACTTACTGTTCAGGTTATTGTACTTTCTGGTTGGAGGCACCTTAGAAGGCAGCTGCAGATCTTTAATGATCTTCTCGTAGTCAGCGATACGTTCCTTTATCTGGTCGTCACCGGCTGCAAGAACAGTGGTAAAAAAACAAATCATGTAGTATTCTGACGCTACTTTAGCGGTTGTGTACAAAGTTTATGGAGAGTCGAGAAAAGTATTTCTTAACAAAATTGGAAATGTTTCTCAGTCCCAGATTCATGTCTCTTCAACACTGATTGACCTTCATTGAGATGATATATGAAGAAAAACAGTGGCGTCAGGTTGCAAGAGTGTTTCCAAATCGTGGTTAGCTTGATCATGACGCATGATTATGACCATTGATTGATGGTGCGTACACAGAAACACGTGTCAATTTCCCCCGTCAGCAAGATGCCACATATTACCGTTAACCCTAACCCTACCTAATGCTACTTTTTACTACTAGTAGTAAAAAGTAGTATGCAGTACTCTCACTGACTTTTGTGCAATGCCTGTAGTAATTTTTAGTATTTGGTACTTCACCCCTTATTGCACTCGTAGTACTTTTTAGCACTGGGTCCCTCTGCTTGCTGAGTGTGCATGGCCCATGTATGCTGTGTAAGGTGTTCTAAACTCTCCAGCAAAAATTGTCACTTGGGACACAGCAATGGGTCAAGGCTGGACTGCTGCATTTTTTGCCAGGTAAGTATTACTGACCTGTATTGCCACTATTAGTATTTTGTAATTGGCAGTATCTGTACTCTGTCAGTACACACCCAATCATCAGTCACGGAGAGACCCAATGCTACAAAATACTAAGTAGTATTCTGTAGTACGCAGTTCTTTAGCCCAAAGTAAGGCCTAGGGGGTTAGGGTTAAAGTGCTTACTTCCCGTTCCAAACAGGCACATTTTGAACAAATACCTGTAAAGTGAGAGTTGATGAACAGGAACGAGGTCCCGAAGAACGTGAAACCAGCAGCTACAGCACCCTGCGGAGAAAGAAACAGGGACGTACATTCCTGATTATAGCGGTGATGATTGGAACCCGGAAGAACCCCAAAGGAAAATCAATGTACAAGGGAAACAAGAAGCCAAGTTTGACAAGTAGAATAGTTTTACCTTTGTTTTAATCATTGAGAAGGCCCTGGTGGATACGGTGTCATCTTCAACAACTGTGGAAGAAAGTATCAAGTCGGTATTAATACAAGACCCGAGCACGACTTGTGTGATGGTATTCTTACATCAAACAGTTTTAGACAAGCTCCGAGATATTGAGCAGAAAAAATTATACCAATGACAAGATGTATTATATTTTGTTTCATTTCGTCAATTTGGTTGCGTTCGATTTAGGATAATCTTCAGTAAAAGTAGTTAAGGGGTTAGGATTAAATTCCAGGATTTTTGTTATGACTGTGGGAACTCCAACTTTGGAATTGTACACATACCTGAGCAGAACCATATTAGATCCCGTCTGATGAAGATGGAGAGACGGAGCACGCCGTGGGTGGCTGAGTGTAGGAGGACGTGAGACGGACCGAGGGTCTCCTGAAGACGAATATCCCATTCTTGACTGTGCCAATAAGAAAACAAATCAGAGAAAATCAGAACAACAGAGTATTTTCCTATTGCTTTTATAATTTTCTAGTTTTACAGGTGGGTACAACTTGATTTTATTCTTCAGACTTTAATTTTTTTTCTCCGATTTACCAACCAACCCAACCTTCTTCATAGGCACAAACAAATATCATCATGGCCCATCCCGTCGTAAACGACGACGGAGATGGCGACGCTCACAGTCATCTATGTACATCTGGGTTGAGGTAGAGCAGCCTTGGTATATGGCAGAACGCCACTGGGTACGGCTGCTAGCGGTTGTCTCCCACGAAGCATTTGGAATTCCGAATTCTAAGAACCTTAGAAATAATAAATTGGATGCCCTAATTTGAGTTCAAAGCTTGGCTGGGAGGCCTGAAGCACTGCTGGGGGAATCCGATTGATTTTGTCCATCATGAAGTACTACTTTTGTCAGGCAAACCATGCGTTTTAGAGTCTTATTCTATTTAATTTGCATCTTACCCATCCGATGTTGATTCTTGTGTGCCGATGACATAAAGATCTTGAACTAGGTCACAATCTTCAGGAAGCAGTAACTCTTCAAGATTATCTGGTATTGTCTGACAAAGATAAATAAAAAAAATACACATAAAATGATTTTTTTATAAATTTTCTATAAGAAATTTTCCCATTTTTTTAGCTTTTTTCAAATTTTAACATTTTCAACGCTTTATAAAAAATATATAAATAAATAAATAAATACATTTTTTTTCAGAGTGCCCAGTAAGTATAATGCAGTTCAATTGATGGGATCATGTTTTTGTGATCAGTTTATACCAGGGAGCCATTTAATTCATTTCCTGTTAAAGCACAAAAGAAATAAATCTGGACGAGACGCGAGGAGGAAAAACCCTCAGCTTCAGTAATGAGGAGTTGGAGGACCATTCATCAGCAATCATTGCATAAAAAGATCCCTTTGTTAACCATTATTAAATAATAACGACGGTGATTTTTTCCCTCCTTTAATGAAATGCTGAAACCCCCCCTATTCTGACAGATAATATGTGACCGGCTCTACAAAAAGATGTATTTTGTCGAAAAAAGAAAGAAATTGAGTTATATGCATGGTTGAAAATCCCACAACATAGGCTTTCATTTGGAAATATGACGTGTTTACATAATGATTATTTCCTTGGAGTTCAAATTACACAACTGAGAAAACGGGCTTTGAAATACCCGGCTCTGTTGTACTCTGTTAACAGAAGGATGCACACAAAATGAACACAAAATTTGTCTACTTTATTCATCAAAATCAACATTTCTTTGAATGAAACCCGAAACTGTAGGTATTGAAGGATGTCATTCATGACAACCACAAAAAATAACATTTTGAATTTGATGAAATGTTTACCCTCTCAACGTTGAGCGGGCCATTACATGATAGTGCACAGCGCAACTTAATACACCTTTTTGTAGAGCCGGTCACATATCTCCACTTCATTGTAAAACAATTCATTGGATTTTGGCAGACTTGGTCCTAAAAGGCCTTGAAATTTATGAATTAGGCCTAGGATCTAGTAGTGTTGTTGTCATAAGGCATGTGTACTACATGTACACCGATCAACACTTCTGTGGTAGAGTGACATGGATTTTGGCGGTTTTTGGTCCAGTACCTAGAAGAGGCAGCAGGGAGTTCAGATCAATTAGTGGTAAAAATCAATTATATAAACAAATAAATTACATTAAAAAGGAGAATACCAAACAATTCTAGGGTTGTGTGTTCAACCCTTCCTATACGAGGGCAATTAACTGTTTGGCAGTGGCACATGCCAATTCACTCCAGCAGCAGTGCATTGAACGATTCTTTGTATGTACAGTGAAGAGCACTTCTGTAGTTACTAAATGGGCATATGGCTTTGCTCACACAGTGTAATACACCGTGACCTCATAGCATGACCTAGTTGACCTCAGTTTCCTATGGCATTCCTTAGAGTGATTTGAATGTAAATAACAGAGCTTTTTGGTTGGGGGGGGGGGGGGGTGGCTCTTGAAGTACGTTAAAGTGTAAACAAGAGCAAGTGTTTGTACCTTTGTTTCACACATGTTCCAAGTGGCAATGAAGATTTTGACCTTTCGATCAGGGAAAAATCGTTCCAGCTCTTCTTTGCTGAGTAGCGATCCCAACGTACTCGCCCCGCCAGTTAGGTAGGTCCTACAAATGCAGAACACGGTCAATTCATTGATCACTTATTGCATGTATTGACAGAGATTGATCAGAATACTGATTAGAGGATGAATGCACAAACGGGAATCACTTGGTTTATCGATACTCGGATGTTTTCGAGTCACAAAAAGAAAAATTTACAGCTTATTGGTTTTTGAAAATGCTGCTTTGCACCAAAATGGCAGCATCGACCTGTATACTCCCCGGGGAGCTGAGATGGTATTTGAAATATTTCATTGGCACAATGATCAGGGGTAATAATACTGTAAAGCGCTTTGATCTAAGTTAAAAGCGCTATATACAAATCTGTTATTATTATGAATAACAAAAAGGGACAACTATTAAAATGGGGCTTTTTAAGGTACAAATTTACCTAAAATCGTAAAAGGCAAAAAGGAAAATCTCCAATTGTTCTTACTTGTTTCGGGCAGTTCTTGTGGTGATCATAGACAGAGCTCCAGTGGACATGAAGGAACGCCTGGTGTCAGAGAGATTAGAGGAGCTCGTACATCCTAAGACCGGTTCTGACATGGCCACAGAGTTGCCAATGTCGTCGGGTTGGAACGAAGCCAAGTCCAAAGCGGAGTCCGGAAGCCTGGGCGGGGCCTCGCCAATAAGTGGGGAGAGGCGATCGTTCTGTTCCCAACTTTTGTCGTTGATATCATCTCCGACAGGATCATCGACTCTGACCAACTTGGAGGGCGTCCTCGATGTTTCCTCGCTCAAATTGTTCAGCTTTAGCACCAATTCTTCTGAAGTCAAGCGCTTCGCAACAGACTCCTCCCCTTGATTTTGGGTAGCGATGATTGTTTTCTCGATGTCTCCATTGGCCTTGTTTGCAAACGTACTCACTATGAGGTCCTCTTCATCTGTACTTTGTCGGGAGATTTCCAGTTTCGTATCAGTTTTCGAAGGTGTGGAGGTATTCACAGGAGGCAGAAATTTGGAACCACTTCTGAGAGAACTCCGACTGCCTCTGAGGTTGTCAGCAGGATTTTCTTCCCCATCTCCGAATGTTCGTCTTGCTGACAGGAAGTTTTCCGTTGTCGCCCGACTATTTTTCGACGAACTATTATCTGGAATTACCACTAAATCTTCGGCATCAGAATCCTCATCAAAGCTCACAGCTTCGTCTGATGTACAGGCTTCTTCCAAAATTGCTTCTGATGTCGCATCCGATTGTGTCAATCTTTTCAAACTTGCCAGGTGACTTTGGTCTACTTTAGATGACTGGGGTACTATCGCTTCTTCCGTTGCCATTGCAGTTGGTACGATATTTCCCTCTATGGATTTCTCGTCTGGTTGCAGTGATTCAGATAAATGTGTATCATCATTGTTACCATTGAGCGCCGTCTTGTTAATTTCAAGAGGAGGCAGCGTCGAATCGCGGTCCAGACTCGACAAAACTGGTTGGAAAATACCATTTCCAAGCTCGGCTTCTTTCATCTTCTGCTTGTCTTGAACAACGGACCATTCTTCTGAAAACGCAGAACGTTTTTCCGTCCGTTTCTTAGGTATTACTGCATCTTCACTTGAGACCTTCTCCAGATTTGCAAATCGGCGGGGTTTGACTCGCGGAGAGGGTTTGCGCCCTATCTTCATTAAACTATTGCTGTTTGTGTCCATCACACTTGCTAAGTCCGTACTCAGGTCTTTTTTCGTCGTGACCGGTTCCACCTCTCCTTCAAGCGGGGTAACCCTTGTGGATCTGGCAAGTGATGGTGAACCGATCAAACTGTCGAGCTCGCTGGTGTTACGCCTTGCGTTATAACTGTCCTCTTTGTCCTTTGTGTCATCAAGGGCACCATCTAGTGGCCTGATGCGGTGAGACTTGATGCGGGGAGAAGGTGACTGTTTCGTCTGAAGCTTGTTCTTTTCTCTCGACAACAGCGAGGAGATTTCTTCCCTCCCGTCTTGAATTCTTGTATCCACACTCTCTTTGGTTATACATGTATGCACGCTTTCCGGCACATCCCTAATGTTTCCATTGATGTGTTTATCCAACTTGTTTCCCGCCAAATCCTTGATGCCAACGAGAGGTGTTGATGATGACAATCCATCTACCTTCCCTTGAAGTTCTGCAGAACTGTGCTTTTTAAGTTTCCTAAATTGTAATTAAGAAATTACAAAGAAGAAATTAAAAATGAAATTCAAGGAAAGATTGGCTTTTATTTGATGTAAACTGGAACCACTGACAATCTTGTCAATAGCAGTGAGTAGATAAATGTGCTAGTTCCACACAATGTTGCAGTATTCAAAATTTTCTCCAAAAATGTTTAGTAATCTCTGAATTACAGGATGGTTGGAAAGGAAGTCCATGTATTTTTCTCTAAAATTATTGCGTGACAGATATGATTTCCGGATTTTTTTTTTTTAACCAAGTGATCTGTTGATAATTTGTTGTCTGATTGAAACTTAAGAAGCCTAATTATTAATATAGCAGACTGATAAATTTACAAAACAGCAAACCATTTTGGGGCAGTATTGGGCATGATAGGTGGATCTGCACTATCGCTTGATCACGCAGCAGTGCCTTCGCGTGATTGGTCGATTGTGTTGCGCTTTTAGTTGAATGGCTGTTCCATTAATTAATCACGCCGCCATTGGTTGATCGCCTTTTCTCTCTTATCTACGGCTCTGGAGGCTTTTAATTCTTTTTTAAGCAAGTAAAGTCTAAGATTTTGTATGGAATCGACCAATCACGCAATCGCATTTTTCTGCATGATCGAGTAAGTCCATCTATTGGGTCCAACGTCCGCATACTTCAAGCGCGAGAGTGTGTTGGTTTTCTTCTTGCGTGATGGAATGCCTGACAAGATATCATCCATGGAACTCAACGAGCTGGTAGACCTCGCAGAGAGAAGATTATCTGTATCTAGGCTGGAGATGGAGTCTAACCCAACCAAACTGTCCATGTCTGTGGCCATTTTCTGAAAGCAAGATGGTGGATAAAAAGCATTTATTTTACCAACAAACGGTCCCGATTTTGAAATTGGATGACCAGAAGCTGCATTTTTAGCAATGAAATTGATTGTTCAATTTCTATTCTATTTTTTACCAGCTAAAGATAACCGGATTTTATTTGTGATGGGAAAATTACATTTTTTTCGGCCTAATCTGTGACTGTGTATTGATGTGTATAATTATTATTGTGTTTTTGTATCTAAACCTAAAGCTTTCATTAAAAAAAAAGAAGAATAATAGTTTAGGCCTACTTTTGAAGTTACGAGTTTGGTGCCATTCGTCAATCATGCCTTTCATGGCATGCCAACGAAATTAGGTGCATTGCTGTTGCACAGCGAAACGTAATATGACTGAACTCTAAAGTACCTATAATTATTTATTCATTAATGATAATTGATATACATGTACATATTATAACGCGTCTCATTAATTTTAAGCTACTGTCCGGAAACTGGGCACAAACAAATGCCAAATGTCGAAATGACGAAGTCAGAAATGAGAAAGGCCATATCACGACACTATATCACTCAGTCACGATTAATACGATTCAGTATCACATTATTCCTCCATGGTTTTCCCCAGATTTTTTTGTTATAAACTATAAATGTTAACCCAGTTAAATAAACTTACCAATAACTGGGCTTTTAATATTAAAAGCCGATTAATGAATGCATTTTGGATGCGATACGTCAAATTTTCACGACCACACAGCAACGATAAACAGCCAGACGGCAACCATTTCCATTGACAATTATCGCTCGATACCGAAAATCCGACTCCGACTCCGACTCAACGATATTGCGATATCGGTACTTTAAAGTTCATGATTATTTTTTTTTTTTTTTTTTTTATTTTTTTTTTGGGGGGGTTACAAATATCAGACTCCATGAATCCGTATTTTTGTTCTTCTAAAATTCGTGCTAAACCTGGCCATCGTTCTTATTTCTCCATGACCTCCATAATCTAGTCTTTCTCGAAGAAGATTCGGGTCCTTATTTCAGGTTTTTACCTAAAACTTTTTAAACAGGACAAAATTAATTTTATACCTGCGCAAAGTTGAAGAAAGTGTGCTTAAGTAGAAATAGAACCAAAACCACATTAAATAAAATTTGAATTCGAAAAAGATCTCAGTCAAATCACGGCAGATCACAATACAATCAGTTCGAACTGGCAGGTCTACAATTCCAATTGATTTTCTCTTCTAAAAAGACCAACAGTGATATCGCAATCTAAGTAATCAATTTCGAGATACATTTGTGTATACATGATTTTGATTTCTATTTTTTTTAGGGGGGGGAGTCTAGGAAAATTAAACTACATCATATGTAATAAAGTTTCACGATTCTTTAATTCGAAACGATACTGCAATAATGATATTTATCTAATCGACACTTTCGCTCGTGAACGAACATGGGTCGTTTTGCAAACCCAAGCTAATCAGGTTCCTTTTGGTTCTATCATTATTGCCAAACTGCATGAACGAAGCCATAACGGAAACGAGCCTGGAGCTTGGAAAAACGGTCATAAAGTCCGACCATAAGCGCCGAAATGTATTCAACGGCTGTTTCAATATTGTAGAATGATCGAATATTAGTTTTACAATCTTTGGTCAAAGAGGCCACGATTTCTTTGCCTGGTTCCTCCATTTCCTTCTACGTTGTATAATTGTTTTATACGATTTCTCGCGGTCGGCATTACATCACGAAGGGGCGAGCCGTCCAAAATGTCCCCTTCGCTCCCGCTATAAACAAGCTTCCCGGATGTCCGAGGGCGAGCGCGGCAACTTGCATCGACTAGTAGACCTGCGCAGTAGACCTGCGCAGTAGACCTGCGCAGTAGACCTGCGCAGTAGACCTGCGCAGTAGACCTGCGCAGTAGACCTGCGCAGTAGACCTGCGCAGTAGACCTGCGCAGTAGACCTGCGCAGTAGACCTGCGCAGTAGACCTGCGCAGTAGACCTGCGCAGTAGACCTGCGCAGTAGACCTGCGCAGTAGACCTGCGCAGTAGACCTGCGCAGTAGACCTGCGCAGTAGACCTGCGCAGTAGACCTGCGCAGTAGACCTGCGCAGTAGACCTGCGCAGTAGACCTGCGCAGTAGACCTGCGCAGTAGACCTGCGCAGTAGACCTGCGCAGTAGACCTGCGCAGTAGACCTGCGCAGTAGACCTGCGCAGTAGACCTGCGCAGTAGACCTGCGCAGTAGACCTGCGCAGTAGACCTGCGCAGTAGACCTGCGCAGTCAGTAAACCTGCGCAGTCAGTAAACCTGCGCAGTCAGTAAACCTGCGCAGTCAGTAAACCTGCGCAGTCAGTAAACCTGCGCAGTCAGTAAACCTGCGCAGTCAGTAAACCTGCGCAGTCAGTAAACCTGCGCAGTCAGTAAACCTGCGCAGTCAGTAAACCTGCGCAGTCAGTAAACCTGCGCAGTCAGTAAACCTGCGCAGTCAGTAAACCTGCGCAGTCAGTAAACCTGCGCAGTCAGTAAACCTGCGCAGTCAGTAAACCTGCGCAGTCAGTAAACCTGCGCAGTCAGTAAACCTGCGCAGTCAGTAAACCTGCGCAGTCAGTAAACCTGCGCAGTCAGTAAACCTGCGCAGTCAGTAAACCTGCGCAGTCAGTAAACCTGCGCAGTCAGTAAACCTGCGCAGTCAGTAAACCTGCGCAGTCAGTAAACCTGCGCAGTCAGTAAACCTGCGCAGTCAGTAAACCTGCGCAGTCAGTAAACCTGCGCAGTCAGTAAACCTGCGCAGTCAGTAAACCTGCGCAGTCAGTAAACCTGCGCAGTCAGTAAACCTGCGCAGTCAGTAAACCTGCGCAGTCAGTAAACCTGCGCAGTCAGTAAACCTGCGCAGTCAGTAAACCTGCGCAGTCAGTAAACCTGCGCAGTCAGTAAACCTGCGCAGTCAGTAAACCTGCGCAGTCAGTAAACCTGCGCAGTCAGTAAACCTGCGCAGTCAGTAAACCTGCGCAGTCAGTAAACCTGCGCAGAAACCTGCGCAGGCAGTAAACCTGCGCAGGCAGTAAACCTGCGCAGGCAGTAAACCTGCGCAGGCAGTAAACCTGCGCAGGCAGTAAACCTGCGCAGGCAGTAAACCTGCGCAGGCAGTAAACCTGCGCAGGCAGTAAACCTGCGCAGGCAGTAAACCTGCGCAGGCAGTAAACCTGCGCAGGCAGTAAACCTGCGCAGGCAGTAAACCTGCGCAGGCAGTAAACCTGCGCAGGCAGTAAACCTGCGCAGGCAGTAAACCTGCGCAGGCAGTAAACCTGCGCAGGCAGTAAACCTGCGCAGGCAGTAAACCTGCGCAGGCAGTAAACCTGCGCAGGCAGTAAACCTGCGCAGGCAGTAAACCTGCGCAGGCAGTAAACCTGCGCAGGCAGTAAACCTGCGCGCGCAGTAAACCTGCGCGCGCAGTAAACCTGCGCGCGCAGTAAACCTGCGCGCGCAGTAAACCTGCGCGCGCAGTAAACCTGCGCGCGCAGTAAACCTGCGCGCGCAGTAAACCTGCGCGCGCAGTAAACCTGCGCGCGCAGTAAACCTGCGCGCGCAGTAAACCTGCGCAGGCAGTAAACCTGCGCGCGCAGTAAACCTGCGCGCGCAGTAAACCTGCGCGCGCAGTAAACCTGCGCGCGCAGTAAACCTGCGCGCGCAGTAAACCTGCGCGCGCAGTAAACCTGCGCGCGCAGTAAACCTGCGCGCGCAGTAAACCTGCGCGCGCAGTAAACCTGCGCGCGCAGTAAACCTGCGCGCGCAGTAAACCTGCGCGCGCAGTAAACCTGCGCGCGCAGTAAACCTGCGCGCGCAGTAAACCTGCGCGCGCAGTAAACCTGCGCGCGCAGTAAACCTGCGCGCGCAGTAAACCTGCGCGCGCAGTAAACCTGCGCAGTAAACCTGCGCAGTAAACCTGCGCAGTAAACCTGCGCAGTAAACCTGCGCAGTAAACCTGCGCAGTAAACCTGCGCAGTAAACCTGCGCAGTAAACCTGCGCAGTAAACCTGCGCAGTAAACCTGCGCAAAAGTTTTTAGAGCGGGAGGGAAAACAGCAGAAAAAACACTAACGTAATCCGGCTGGACTACTGGAACTTGGGTTACAGCAGTGGAAGGCAAGGAAAGAATAAACCGCTACGGCAACCTGACAGTAAGTGCTGGGCTGGTGTACGCTTCATTTCAAAAAAAGAAAGAAATGTATTGTAACAGGGCAATATCGGGGAACCCCCTAAAGAAACCCCTTCGTTTACTGGTAATTAAAATTTCAAAGAATAACCTTTGAGGCACCCGTCAATCCGTCATAGACAGCACCACAGGTATTATTATACGGCGCATATAACTTACATACAACGGTCGTCGTTATAAACCAGGAACGTAACAACAACAAAGCAACGTGTACAACAAGTATTGTGTCGGGACGTTGCCGTCATCAAGTCATAAATTAATCGACAGTTTAATTTGATTTTAACACCGAAAATTACTGCAGATAATTTGCCTTCGAGAGATAAATACACTAAAAGGTATGTAAATCCTAGTTACCTCTAAAAGTGAAAATTTGTGTAGTAAATAAAAAGAAGAATCCGACCATTTTGCCGTGAAAGTTTTGCGGCACCCTTGGAACGGGACGGTGCGTTGGTCACTGTCCTAGCAACGACTTTACTGCTCATTTCCCCCCAAAACCGGTTCAGTAGCATGTTAGAAATTATGAGTGAATGTTCATATTTTTGTTAAGATTCCAGAGAATTATTCCGTAAATTTGATTAAACAGGCAAGATAAAACTTTGATCGTGAATTCAAGTTGAGACTTGGCAACCATTTGTTTAAATTCCGTATTTCATTGTGCGCGTGTACAGTCACAGTACTCGTAGCACGGCCGGCGCCGCATAAATGGGTGCAAACTGACTGCAAATAGTTTTCTGAATGAATGCTCTAGCTACTGTTTTTTGTGTGTAGTTTCATATTTTTAAATTTATTAATATATAGATAAAAGCTGAATTTATCTAGCTTCCATATGGAAGCTTTTATTGTACATGTATTATGAAATGTTTGGTTTTTTTAATCTGCAAAATGCTGATAATTAGGCTAAGTTAAAATATGAATTATCTTTAGCTACACAAAATTAAATTCGAGTACTAGGCCCTGGTACAAAGTCATCTAAAACAATTTGATTGTTTATGATTGTTTTCAACATAAATGTAACATTTTGAGTTTAATTTTTAATAAACAAATTATAATATACTTTTCTTGTACACATAAAGCTAGGATAACTAGTTTATTATTTTTAACTTCATATTTCGAATTGGATTTTTGTTTTCAGCGAGTTATAAAGCTCATTACTGGTGTGACAACCATAACCTGAGGGTGTTTCCTTTTGTTAACCCTTCACATTCACTGTTTATTTTGACCCAAGCCTGGGCTTAAATTTGGGGATAATCTTACAGTGATTTGAGGCTAATATTACAGCTAACACCTGGAGTTTACTTGGATTGTTTTACACCTTTTTTGTACAATGTTCCCTGTGGAATTAAGGCAGATTGTGCCTTTCACTACATGCACAATATTTTTGCTGTGTAATTTCTCAAAAAACTATGCAAAAATATGAATTTGTAATAAAATAAATAATGCGTTGAAAACATCTTTGTTGTAAAAATTGAAGAAAATAAACCCCAAAGTGAACTTGTCTAATACTAAATCATTTGCACTCAATTTTCATCAACCCAATAGTTTTAATAATTAGGTCAGATAAAACAAAATATTCAGAAATCTTTGAAATCTTGAAATACACGTGTATAAAACTGCTGGATTTCATTACAATTTTAATGCTTTTTAAAAAGAAACGAAAAAGAAAAGTGAAAGGCCATAACTTGATTCAAAATATGTTTTTAGAATAACCTCACCATAAAGTTGTGGTTTTTTTTACAGGTAATTTACTATGACCAAAGTATGATTAAATTTCTTCATTTGACATTAAAGGTAGTATACACCATTTGCAGATATCGAAACAATTTACTACCGAATTATTAAGAAATTTCTTACTTATTTAAAAGTAAATAATGATTGTAGGCATCCAGCAAAATAAGGGCCCTAGATATCCTGTAATTGTTCCCAAAAATTGAATTGTATAAACCAACATTCATTCTCGCCGTCCGGCGAGCGCCAAAAAACAAAGATAACATAAGAATAACTGCTCGACTCCGGTGGAAAACAAACGCTGTTTTTCATGCTTTTCTCAGCATCCATGAATGTAAAAATTCGGACAGGTCAGTTAAACGATATTTACTATAAAATACAACCCCCCAAATCCACCCATTCCTGATAATTCAACAAATTACCAATGGTGTATACTACCTTTAAGAAACAAAATTTCCTATTGTTTGAATACAAATATTTGATTTTGTCAGCTCTAAAAATAGTTTATACAGAGCTACACACCACACAGCCATTACAAGTACTCATATCAGGAAAAACAAACAAGTGGAGTGATACACAAATAAACCACAAGGGAATGATTTTTAGGCAGACCACTTCACATATCACCAGGGTGACGGTAGTCATGGCATTGGGTATTTATGGGTCAAAGGTTAACTGTAGGAAAAAAAACCATTGCAATTTAATTTATGACAGGATTGAACTTTGGATCAAAATTATAGATTTGCACAAATGTACAGTTTGTACACAGTTGGTTGTGGTAAATTTCCACTAGATGTCTTTTAGAACATTGTTGGTATGTGTAATATTTTTTTTTTTTTTTTTTTTACAATTGAACAGAAACATGGTTTGTTTAAAATTGTGGTTTCAGAAGTTTGTTGGAATCCAAGATTTATGGTATCTTTTTTGGCAAGTCTGATGTTTTGGAGTGATCCACTTTTTGCAACTCTCAAGCTGTATTAGGTTTAAAACAAAAAAAGTTTATGTTGGAATTTTTTTCCCTACACTAAATATTTTATTTTGCACTGTAAAATTGTCGCTTTCTTTAACGCAATTTTTAACTCATTTCTCTTGCACTTAGGCATAAAAAAAAAAATGTTATGTTGGCGTAACCCGACCGACCCTAAAAATACGGCCGACTCTGGATATTTTTTTTTTCAAGGGACGAAATTTAATGATTAAAATCTATATAAATCTAGTTATAAATACGTTTGAAACCATTTCTGACCGTTTCTCATTGTTGTGTGTGTGGATTGTGTATATATTGAACCTGGACACACTATCGTGTATCACTACCGGCTGAAACAATTAGAAAACATATCATTTTCATTGCTGGGAGGAAAACAAAAAATTAAAAAAGAAAAACAATCCCGACCTACCTACCCTATTTTTTTGGGCCCGTTACGCCAACATAACATTTTTTTTTTTATGCCTTAGAGTGTCTGTTTGTCACATTTGTTCCACCTCATTTGCTAACCACCTCAAATGTGCACACTTTCTCAAAACAAAAATCTTGTCAAAACATGTTTTGGATCATTCCAACCAAACGGCTATTAAAAAATGTTGTCAGAAGATGATCTCAGATTTGGATGAAACTGCTGGGATTGATATGAAAACATAAGTTTTGTGTCTCTACTCTTGAAAAAAGATGCTAAATCCCTGCAATTTGTTAGGGTATAATTACAAAAATAATAATAATAATAATCTTCGGGGCAGGTAGCTAAAAGTCTGGTAGATTCAAAGAGAGTTAAATTTCCGGACAAGTTCATCAAGATCTGATGAATTTACCCTACTTTTCTAAAGTATTTAAGTCGACTTTCCACAGAATGACCCTTCTCACAAACCTGACATTCCTTTTCATTTCAGACCCTGCGAAGTGTCGTCTGTATTTAATTCTAACCAGTCGATATGGACGGCGTAAAGCACGACATCTCACGGCTGCGAGAGCGGTACAAGACGCTGCAGCAGCAACAGTTCACGTTTGTCGCAGCCCTGGAACACTCGCGTAGCGACGCCTTTGAGAAAACCAAACCCGTCAGAACAATTACGCAGGTACTAGCTCGTTAGTGGTTTGAGACAAAGGATTGTACCCTAGTGACACCCATTAGGTCTTTAAAACTTTGAACTGTAGTAATGATATTTCTTAACCCCAAAAAATAAATTTAAAAATTATAACAAAATTAACTTGAATAAAATGTACACGTACAATATCTAGCCATATCTAGTACTGGCATTTTCAAAATCTGGTAGGTTATGGTGAAAAATTTAGATTTAATTTACTAAAAGTAGTAGTAATATTTTACCCACATACACAAGACTGGTGAACATTCTAAACACATTTCAAATCATAGAGAACTGAGGTAAAAATATACATCACAAACAAAAAATCTTCAACGTAATACTCTTCATTTTTTAAGGATGGATAAACGACCATGTTGTCTGCAAGATGAAAGAGTACAAACGCCAATAAATGTGTTTTTTTCCCACTCCAACAGATCAAACAAATGTACGATCGGAGCAGAAACGCCACAGACCGGCGAGCTCTGCACCAGTGGCTTGATCTCCTCAATGACCTCAGTAACGTCTTACGGAGCACGGAGAACGTAGCCGGCTCCAATGCAAAGGAAGGCTGCATAGGGAGGGCGTTGGATAGATGGAAGGTCCTGCTTAGTTCCAACCATGACCTGTCTGACCTCAGAGCCAAGTACCCACACCAAGAGGTCAGTGTTTGGGTCAAAGGTCAATGTGAAAGGTCGATTAGATTTTGTTGTTAATGTGATAATTGAAACTTTTTTTTACATTTTGTGAAATAAGTTTATTACTTTATGGAATGGACAAATAAGAAAATTACACATGCTCTTTGGGCAATGATAACTAACAGCGTATTCTGGTCTCTACCCTCACAGGTACCCATTTATACTCCTGGGTGAAGAGGCAGTTGTAGTAATGTGACTTGCCCAAGAACACAGGCACTATGTTCCCTGTCGGACGAGTCATGGCACACAAGTCAAATTATGAACCACAGCTCTAACACTTTCAAATTGTTGCCGTTGCAGGTCAACCACCTAAGTTGTGCGGAGGCCCGGGTGCTATTTGGGGGCGTGGTGAGCCTGGTGCCGTTAATATTTGACCAAGCCCACCGGGTATCGAGCGAGATGTCTAAACGGGCCAAGGAGCCAAGGACGACAGAGGCAGGAGAGACCAACGTGGGCAGGGGGATATTGAAAGACACATACCCACCCAGACGAGCTGTGCAGAGTGCCAAGCACCACCGATCACATACCGACAGTAAGATTAACTCAAACTGTTTTTCTAATAATTGAAACCATCGTGGGCTATTAACCGGTTTGTGCCAGGATTATTTTGACATTGACCGGCCCCAGACGCAGGAATGCTTTTTAAGGAACTTCTATCCGAGACAGGTTCAGGCTGGCATCTGTGGGTAGCACACCCTGATATAGTTGTGGCCTCGCTCGGTGACGGATATTTCCACCCTTGCTCGTGACGTGTTTATCCGTCATACGTTTGGAATTTCAGAAAAAGTTTGCATGTTTACGTCCTCCGACGCGAAAGTGAAATAGGACATCCAAAAGTTTTGGACGATGCTATAATGGTCACCACTGGCCCTCATAATGCAATCTACAATTCCTGCAGAGTCAAAAACTTTAGGTTGTCATAACATAAAAAGCATATATTAATAAAAACTGGGTTTTTTTCAGGTGAGGTTTCAGTGCGCGCAAAGACGGCGCTGGGCCCCCGGGACAAATGTGTAGACACCAAGGACCTGACCAAGCACATGCTCCGCCTTTCCTTTGGCAAAATGCCAAGGAGCACGGACGAACCCATGCTCTTCTATCGCCGCACCCTGAACGGCCGGTCGGACAAGCTGTACCCGACCGGCGAGATCACACTGGACCACGCCCCCTGGCGGGGCGCGTCCTACGACAAGATTAATCACAAAGAGCACCGGCATTTTGTCAATCTGGCAGGCAAGTTGTACTGACGAACGAAGAGAAGAGAAGGTGTTACCCCAAATGGCCGAAATTATGAGACAAATGTTTAATCGGTTGTCTCATACTAGGCTAATCCTATGGCAACTACTTGATTGAAAAGATTTAAGTCCAAGATCAGTCTTGAAGATTTCCAAAAATAATAAAATATTAATAAAAAAAAAAATCCCTTTAGAAAAAGAACATTAATTTTGACTTTAATTTTGTTCACTGTATCAAGATGTGCCAGTTATCTGTTCAAAATTACCATTTAAAATGTTTTCTTTTTTACATTTTGATCTAAAAAGCCATCAACCAGCCTTACAGTCGTAAGTGTCTGTAAAAGTACTTTCAACATAGCTGTTGGAAAACTATGTATTTTATTATTTGAAAAAGTCTAGATAATTCTTAGAGTTTGTCCTTTTTCTTAACCCTAACTCCCTAAAAATGATTTACTAGAAACCTTCCTCACTCTTGCAAAATCTAACGCGACATGGTAAATCCTACAAACTGTTAGAATCTGATCATGGTGGTATGCCTGACCCCATCATCAGCATAATCAGTTTACTAGTTGCAGTACTTACTCCAACAGATTCCAACAAAACTTGCAGTTGATTTTGAAGGGTTGGGATGGTCAGGGTTAATCCGATTGTTCAAGTGCGTTCAAAATTAATTCGCTTTGTTACTTTTTCTTAAAACTACCAAGTTTCAAATTGTTGACACAAAACACAATCAGTTCTTTGCAAACAAAATTTGTAAATTTAAAAACTATACAATTCTTTTTTTTTTTAAAGTAGAAATTACAAAAATGCTGAAATATTCTTCAAGTACGTTAACCTACTTAGAACTTTTATTTGTCATTTTTTTCTCGAAGCAATAACGAACAACGTACAGAGTACACGCTGAATGTTAACTAACAGATTCTAGTTGCAAACTTGCAAAGTGCTTTCTTAAAAATAAAAAAAGTAGATCGATTTATTTGGATAATTGTGGTAAAATATCCAAGCTGTAATGATTCAAAAAGTTGGCATGCCCAGGTTGAAGTCTTAGTTTGTCACTAAATTCCTGTGCATTGAATGTCCAGTGATGTAATACAAATTAGAGTGTTCTTTCAAGTTACGTTGACGTTGATTTGAGGAATTTGTCATTATGTGTGATTTTTGTTTAATTAATTTTTGTTTAAGGGAATGGAATACTTCATTTCTCTTAAGCCAATTTTGTCGAATAAGAAATTTTTACAATATGCACGTTTTTACCTATAATCATGAGAACAAAAAAAGTATCACGACCTACTTTTGAAATACAGCCGTTGGTAGTATGCGATGTAGACAGTATTCGTAATATAAACCAAAAAACTAAGCTAACATTTGAATAACAATGTACAAATGTACACAAATATTGAATAAATTATGTATGTTCCTGTATAGAGTCAAGTGTACTAAGTTTGTTTTTGATTGAAATAGGGGACGTATAACAATAGAGGAAAATAGGGTCCCCTATTTCGCCACGGTCCTCTATTCCGACTCGTGTGCAAATCCTAAGGCGATCATCTGAGTACAAACAAAATAGGTAAGACGGTTGGACAATGCCCCGTCCCCGATTGAAGGCGTTTACACACGTGTGTGTGTGTGCGTTTGTATTGACCGGCAATCGTGGTCGTCGGACAAAAGAATTGGGAGTCAAACAATGGGTCCACGATTGACACAACGTCCACGATCTTTTCCCATGTACAAATCCTATGGCAATCATCAAAAAACGTTAGAGTATAAACAAAAGAGGGAAGACGGTCGGACAATGCCCCGTCCACGATCGAAGGCCTTTACACACTTGTGTGTGTGTGCATTGATTATCTCATTTATTCACTCTCAAAATAATTTAAATCATCCAAGAAAGTTTTTGGTATTCTCAGTTTATTAGAAAACATACTAAAACAAACGTTGCTGGACTATCATGATTTAAAAATCTGTGTTTGTACGGCAGGGAGTATTCTAAGGTCGAGGTGTTAAAAACCAAACCAGTTACTTAAAGGAAAACAAAACTGGACAAATATTATATTTAAAATCCCCTGAAATATTCTCAAATGGCGATTAGAAGTATAAACCTTAAACAAATAACACCAAAAAATTGGGGTAGTCTTTTTAGATTTTAAGCTGACTATCTTTACCCCCCCCAAAAAAAAAAATAATAATTACCATATTGTAGAATTTTTGTTTGTCTCATGCAAATGATCCTACGCCTCTCAACTTTGTCGGAGAAACCTAAATTTTGCCAAAACGAAAATTTGAAGGATTTCTAAAGTTGGCATGAACATTTTTACAGGGTTTTTGGTAATATAGTCCAGTTACACTTCCCACTGATCCTACTAAAAAAATCCTGACAAAACAATAAAGTATAAAAAATCATCACTGAAACTTTGTTTGAAATTAGCCGAACACGGCTTGCTTGTAATAGTTTACCCTATTCCAATGCCCAAAGCTTGAAGGTTCGATCGAAGGACGCCGTGGCAATGTACTGTTGATTGCTGGAGATATCAACGGCCATGATTTTACTGTCGTGACCCGCTAGGGTGATCAGCGGTGACCAGCCAGGGTGAGCCCAGACCTGTTAGCAAGACCAGCGAAATATTGATCAGAAAAAATAAGGTTTTAAAACCCACTTTGGAGCAAAGGGCTACAATGGAATTTAAAAGAACGGTGTAGTTTCTCAGGAAAACTGACGGATCATAGGTTGGAGAGAAAACATGCACAGGCAAGGAATTCCAAAATGGCTGCCATTTCTTGTGATTCTACATATATGTGACCCAGCATGAGTAAATGAGACACTTTGAGGCAAAAATAAAATATGAGATTTTGATTTCATCACTCAAAGCTAAACAAGCTTTAAATGATGAAATAAAAATCTCAATTTTTATTTTTGCCGCAAAGTGTCTCTCATTTACTCGTGCTGGGTCACATATTCCTTCAAAGAACACAAATCTGTGATGGACCTATAGCCAAATATCTTCCTCATGACATACTTTGTTTGCCAAATTCCATGCTTTTATCATCAATTGAACAATGCTTACACTAATCTACCCGACTATTTCGTTCTACATCTAGATACTGCGGCGAAATATGGATGACAACGAACAGAAAGGCAAATTTCTTTCACTCTCTCTACAGTGGTAGAATTGTTATCCTAGCCTAGTGGAACTAGACCCGAAGTCTTGGTTTAATAAACAAGTACATGATGTACTCGGTGACTCATTCACATACTGCTCGCCCTTATGTTGCAGCAAAAACTGCCAAGCATGTTATTACGCCCACGTAAAGTAGCTCGTTAACACTTATTAAAAACCACTCCAATTTCATGAGATACAGGTCCCGTGCAGAAGAGAGCAGTTAACTCAAAGTAGGCATCACATCGCCGTCACCACCACTTCTAGTTTTATCGGTAAACAAATGTGGCGCGGTTTACTGTTTTGGGGTCGCTTGTTGGGTATTATTACCGCCCATTGGAATAACAAATGTGTCTGTAGTTTCAAAAACCAGACAGGCAATGAAATTCCTTTGAGAAACATTATGGCCATCTTTACCTTTGCTGTGTTGTCATATGAGCAGCTGATTAAGTAGTCCCCCGAAGATCCTATGTGGGAAAAAACAAGAAAAATAACATGAAACCTTCAACTTGGAATAACAAAAAATAAAACAAGAAGATTTACAATATTTACAAGACTTTGTCCAGTGTTTTCAAATTTCCAATGGCATAAGTGTAAAGAGAACAACGAGGACTTGAGCTGATCTGAGGAAAAGTTGCATGTCTGCTCCTAGGATCCTTTAAAAATCTATCTCTACACTTTCTGCCTTCTCTGACTTTGACGGGCAGCAAAGCTCACAGGAGGTAATGGCATTTTTGTTCTACCTTCTTCAATCTTAGATGAATATGGATTCTAAAGAATCTGGGAGGGTTGAGGAAATAAATAAAAGGAATTTAAAAAAAATAAAAATAAAATTCTACCTCATAAATCTTACAAATCCTTCAAAAGTTTACACATGGAATTTGAAGAAATCAAGGGTAAACAAAACAAATTTGGAAGTTAGAAAAGGAAAACCTGCCTTTCTCCATCCTACAAAATTCTTTTAAACGTATAAGTGGATTTTTGGGGGATCCCGGAGGGTTAAGGGGTCAAGGAAATAAAGCAAGATATTTCGGATAAAGAAGAGAAGATGGACAAGTTTATAGCATACCCTGAAATTTGACTCCCGAGACTATGTTGCTGTGGGCCGGAATAGTGTATACACACTTGCGCTGCCTCAAATCCCACATTTTGACTGAGTGATCTTCGCTTGCTGTTGCAAGGTGGTAACTATGGTAAAAAAGAAGGAAAAAAAGTACAAGCTAAAATTAGTCTGCTTCTACCTAACCTAGTGGTCACTATTATTGAAGTGGCACTAGCTTACACACGTTCCTAATTTGAGGCCTTTGTGATTCGGAGCTCTATACAAAAGACTATAGACTCCAGGCACAAGTGTGACCTGCTTCCACGAAATCAGAGTAAAGTTGACATTTTGATATTTTGAGATATTGGTATTTCCAGATTCCTTGAATTCTTAGCTTTAAAATGATATATAATTTATTGGGTAGGGTATTTAAAAAATATATGATATTGAGCAAAACCAGCAGTCATTACACATCAAATTAAGAATAGTTAAGAATTAATTTCGCTACATTTTACTTCTTGGGTACGCTCAGTAAAATCAAATTTACATTTTTTCTGCTATTCTTTTGCAAAAAATACTTGGGTAGTTCGAAGAAAAAAAATGGGGGAATTGTATCATGCCAAAACCCTAAAAAAATGATTCCCCACTGTCAAATCGGCTATTTTCAATCATAACTCAGTATAGCATAGCGCGACTTTACGCCATTTTCGCGGGAGCAGGTCACAAGTAACCTCTCATTGGTTACAAAGGCAGAGTTGCAACAACAAGCCACGTCCATCTTTTGTGTACCTTTCACACCTGACAAAAGTCGTAATCTATTTTGCCAATGAGCACTGTTTGATTAACAGGCAGGAAGAGTCCATTGCGTGCTGAGAATAGGATCAGGAATGGTTTGTTTAGTAGTATGGTAGGTGATATTCCTTACCCATTCGGGGAGAAGTTGACATCCAGGACAGACTTGAGGTGGCCCTCCAGGAACATGATACACCGGCCGGTTCTAAGGTCCCAGACCCGCCCAAACGCATCCATACCACTGGGTCACAGAGTCCAACAAATCACGATTTTTATTTAAACATTATTATTATTTTTTTTTTTGGGGGGGGGGCTTTTTTAATGGGGACAAAGAACTGAACAAAGCTGAAGTAAAGGGTAGAAAAGAAGTCAGTTGGAGCCAAAATGATTTGTAAATTAGATATATCTACTCAGAATGACATTCTGTGAAGACAGACATCAGATATAATTATCCGGTTTTTTTATAAACTACCGGTCAAGAAAGAAAGTACCCCGCCATGCTGTGCCCCTCTTACAGACAGCCCGACATAGTGACAGACATAGTGACATACCCCGTGGCACATAGAGAGCCATCACCCTGGAAGGCGATGGAGTACACTGGCCTGCTGTGCCCTTCTTGGTGGAGAATCTCTTCTTGAGCTTCCAGATCCCAAAGACGCCAGGACATGTCAAAACTGAAGGGAAAAAAACCAGAAGACAGAAAAGGCATATTTTTCAATGCAATACAAGTTGCATAAGAGTTAACAAGATTAGGGTTAATATTTTACTGTTGGGGTTTACTATTAAATGCCATTCACAGCAAATTTGGAATGTCGCAACTTTTTCAAAGCACTACAAAACAAAAGTAAATCAGCAATAGGCACAATTTACAGAGACAAATCTAGGTTTAGTTGAGATTTTGCAAAGAATGTTGCAACCTGACGCTGTTTTTGTCTTAATATATCATCTCAATAAAGGTAAATTAGTGCAAAAATGAATCTGGGACTGAGAAACATTCCCAATTTATTTAGGAAATACTTTTGAATCCGTTTCAAATCTCGGAAAAACTTTGCGTGTATATATGTACTCCGGCGCGAACTGGTTAAACATCTTACCAAGTTGTTCCCAGAAACCTCCCTGATGGATGATAAGCCAGTCGCGCTACTCTCGAAGCGTGGCCCTCAATGTTGGCAATCGGCTGATCACTATCAAGAAAAGAACAATTTAGAAAATTGTTGAAAAATTGTATTATTTTATTAAACTGAGATAAGCCTTTTTACATTTATCAGTAAAACACCTGTTTTAGACCGGGAAAATTATTTCTGTAATTATTCTTATCCCTGCAAAGTAAAAGCAAAGCCTTTCCTGAGCCAATATAGCTCATCATGCCGGTGTTTAACTCCGGTTTCAGTAGAATGAAACGACTGAGAATATTTATATTCCCCTGGATGGGATGCTAGTCCATCGCAGGTTACTATAAGTTACTATACTCCCCAGCTAATGCCGGTACACATTTATACTCCTGGGTGGAGAGAGGCAAATTGGGGTAAGTGGCTTGCCCAAGGACACATTATATGGCCAGCAGCTGGATTCGAACCCTTGATCCTCTGATCAAAAGTCACGAACCCTAACCACTAGGCCACACTCCCCAATATCTCATCACTGCACCCATACACTACCTCTGTAGGTTCCATAGCTTGACGCCTCCATCGGCGGCGCAGGATGCCATACAGCAAGCAGTGTCATCTAAGGACAGCGTGGCTTGCGGATGAAAGACAACAGCACCGACATTGTGGTTGTGACCTGTATACAACGAAACCAAACAAAGTGTTAACCAGATTTGCGCCGGGATTATTTCGACATTGACCAGGCGAGAGATTGTTTTCGTTTAAAACCTTAATCCGAGACGGCTTCACGTCAGCATCTGTGGGTAGCACATGCTGATATTCCCGGCCTTACTCGCTGCATGCCAGTAACTGATAGATATTTCCGGCCTTGCTCATGACGTGTGACCTAGTAATTTTCCATGCACGTGTCACTGAAATTGACTTTAAACTTTTTAAAATTTGTGTTGCAGGTTTTTTGCTTGATGTAATCACTCTTTCAGATAGAAGGCATCAAAGAATGTGTGGTGAATTTTAAAAAAAAGAAAAAAAGTAAAGGGAAACAACAAAATATTACCCCTAATTTAGGTACAGACCCACTTTGTCAGAGACCGCTTACCTCTAAGAGTTCTTATTTCATTCAGTTCAGGCACCGACCACAACTTTATGAGTCCACTCCTGCAAAGAAATGAGGTAAATTAATGCTGGTGAAAGATACTTAGATTTTGATATTAGTTTCGTAATTGTAAAAAAATTTACATTTGGGATTTGCGTGTCAAATTGTTTAATGAGCATGTTAAAATACTTTTAAAAAAAAATTATGTATGGAGTGTTTTTTTTTATATTTTTTTTGGGGGGGTGGGGTTTAGAAGAATGCCCGATATTTGGCTGAAATTGTTTTAGCTAAAATTCCTCACGGAAGCTCTAAAAAATGTGATTGAATTGATCAAATCAAGACAAGATATCCATACTTACCAGGACGACGTGGCTAAGAGTTTGGAGTTAGGACTAAACTGGCAATAAGAAATAGGCCGGGTGTCCCCAATCTGACTTGCTACGGCAGTCAGCGACTGTAACAGAAATGAAAACATATTTTGTTTACAAAAAAATTAACCTACTGAATACTTCAAGAAATCCCATAGTCCTTTTACAAGTGCGATCCCAATGTAACGGGGGCTGAGCAGTGAACAAAGGAATGCCTTTGTTACAATTAAATTAAGGAGTTTGTGACTTCAATTGCGATTGGAGGTCTCGCGATGGACTTGTGAAAACTTGTAAGGGACGCAACTACAAAGCTGCTCTAAAGGATTAAGTTTAGGATTAAGGTTTATCTTCTTACCCTTATGTGCCGGTGTAGTTCCTGTGTCTTGGCATTCCTCTTGGATTCTTGGACGTTCTTCGCCATCTTGGCCTCCTGTATTCTCTTCTCTGCCCTAAACCCATAAAATAAAAGTCAAGTTTCAATACGTTTTTAGATTTAGTTTATAGTTTTTAGGTTTATTTGTTTAATCAATGAATATTACTAATTGGAAATACAAAATGCTCACAGCTAAATCAAAATGTTATCAATCTCCTCTTCCCCCCCCCCCCAAAAAAAAAAAAAAAAAAAAAAAATTGTTTTCAAGGGTCTACACAGTATCATTACAAGTTTTAATAATGAAACTTTGTGGGCATCTGAAGTGACAATGGCAAGGAGAGTTAAATCAAATACGGCACACTTGTTATTAACAGTTTAAAAGGGAACATGAACCTTGGCAAAGAGTATTCCGCAATCCATAGTCTGGCTTTCTTGAGGCTATCCGGCCCCTCGTGGTACCACGTGGTCTGCTCTTCCTGTTATACAACAATAGAAGAAAAATTGAAAATGTAACATTTTTTCTTTGGCGATTACTACAGATTTTGTTTCACCCCGGCAGCTAACAGTGCATATTGACCAATGAGATGACGACTTCTGGTCAGCTGATCAGAGTAGCTCGACAAACTCCGTCAAAAGCCCATCAGAAATGTACACACATCTAAGGTGTATGGGACTTATGACTACATCTAGAACAGTGTATTTGGCCAGCTTAATGGGCTTTACTTTAACCGGTTGACATTGGCTAGGGCCAGGCACGATCAGAGAAGGGTTCAGGCTGGCAACTGTGGGTGGCACACCCTGATATTTCCGGCCTTGCGCACTGCGAGCCGGTCGCTGACAGATATTTCCGGTCTTGCTTTTTTTTTCGTCATCCGTTTTGAATTCCGAAATTTTTTGCATGTATACATGTCATCCGAAGCGAACTGGTTAAGTTGTCTACCATCACATCAATGGTTTGCCTTTTGTTCTTCCAAGAGCATGGTTGTACGGGGGCCATTGTCCCCAAGGTCGTTCTTTTCAATGTGAATGCTTCTTTAACTTCCACACAGTTTTCTCACCTCTTTCTTCTTCTTCTCTCGTTCTAGTTCTTCGTTCTGCTGTCGGATGAACTCATCATCTCCACTCATCGCCAGCAGTTGACGTAAACGCTCTCTCCTGTCGGCCTTGTCCTCTCCAAAAAGACCTTTTATAAGAAAAGAGATAGCAATCAGATCATGTATTAATTAAATAACAAGCTTTAACGCCCTTTATTTCTAAACCTCTCCTTTCACAATTAATTATACAGCCATAAACTGAGATAGATCATTACAACAAATTCAAAAAACGATGACAAAATGGGGTAAAAAAAAATGTGACCTGGTAAGTTAAGGATTTCTGTAAAGACTGCTGTTACCTAGGCCCCGTTTTACACAAGTTGGCTCACCAGGAACTAATACTGAGCAAAATTCAGATGTGAACCAGCAAAAACAACAGATATCATAGATTTCAGCTATCCTATTTAAAAAAAAAGCTAAACTCTGTGATGACCAGCATCAAATCTGTGTGCAAAATGATGAATCTCGTACAAGAAAATCAGAGTAAAAGGTGGGCACTGCCTCAATCCTCAGAAATCATCCCTCTGTTTTACGAGGTTAGAGCCGTGCAGATGATATCTTACTATAATTCGAGGAATCTCAGTCTCTGTGTCTGTGTGAACGTGTTTCTGTCCATAATTTAAATATCTTCAGAACCCGGCATTGTATGAAGTTGAAAATCGGCGGGTGTATTGTTCTGAACCCAAGAATGTGCAGTGCCAAGTTGGAAGTTGTTTGGATGAGTGCTTTTCCAAAAAGCTGCAGAAATTTGGTTTTTTTTATTAGCCACTACTGTTTGAGATTGTTTACAAGCCCAATAACGCAGTCAATTTACACATTGTACAAGATCGGCCGGATAATTTTGCTACGTCAAAATCGCGCACACACCACTGATTACTAGCATCAATTTGTCAGGGTTAGGGTCAGGGAGAGTCAGGGTTAATAAATCCTTCGAAGCTACTTACATATTGGCTCCCCTCTCTGCCTGAACTGGGCCTTGACTTGGGCGTCGTCGGTAGATACCGTGATTTGTCGAAGCTGGTAGTCAAGGCAACAAAACCAAACAGATTAAACAGGTGTATCACTGTGCAAAAGTCAATTCTATTAATCGTTTAACCCTAACCCTACTTAATGCTACTTTTTTACTACTAGTAGTAAAAAGTAGTATGCAGTACTGGCACCTACTTGTGTGCAATGCCTGTAGTAATTTTTAGTATTTGGTACTTCACCCCTAATTGCACACGTAGTACTTTTTAGCATTTGGTCCCTCTGCTTGCTGAGTGTGCATGGCCCATGTATTCTGTGTAGGGTGTTCTAAACTCTACAGCAAAAATTGTCCCTTGGGACACAGCAATGGGTCAAGGCTGGACTACTGCATTTTTTGCCAGGTAAGTATTACTGACCTGTATTGCCACTATTAGTATTTTGTAGTTGGCAGTATCTGTACTCTGTCAGTACACACCCAATCATCAGTCACGGAGAGACCCAGTGCTATAAAATACTAAGTAGTATTCTGTAGTACGCAGTTCTTTAGCCCAAAGTAAGGCCTAGGGGGTTAGGGTTAAAAAATCTCACTCACCACAAACACATCGTAGGCTTACCAGCTGCACGCTTCAAGATGGTCAAGATTATACAAATGTGGAATTATGCTGTTGCTTGAATTTAGAGAGAAGACAATTTCAAATATCCAAATTGCTTACCTTTTTTCTCCTTTCGAACTCGGCAAGAAGCTCAAGTCGCTGTTCGCTGACATGATCCTCGAGGTCAAAATGTTCCCCTGACAGCAAAAATTAAACATGGTTATTCAGTGAACAAAGTAATGCCAAAAATATCAGGCTAAGAAAAATTCACAGTGGCTGGCCCGTAAGGCCACACTGCCTCAGAGTCTGTGGTCACCCAATGCAGCAGGATCCATCTCTGGCATTGTTAAATGGGGACTAGCTCTTAATAGTCTTAGACTTGGCCTTTTACACACTGGGTTCGACAACTAAATGCATCAAAAGGCAACAGAATTCTTAAACTGACGCCCTGTGCTGCATCTGTCAGGGTTAGTATTAAAGTTAGGGTTAGGGTTGGGGTTAGGGTTAGGGTTAGGGTTAGGGTTAGTTCTCTTCAAACAGTTTTGTAAGTAATGTTGGCAATTTCATGAGTAACTTTTCATTTCTAGAATTTAAAACGCTTCGAGATTTACCAGAGGCAACGCTGATGTTGCCGGCCTCGATTCCAGCCTTAAAGGTCCCCTTAGACGACTCCTCTCTTAGCCTTTCCTCAAGAGTTCCATAATGAATTTTGGACCTCTTGGCCACCGGCACATCTTCGTCGTCGGACATACTTCAAGGTTAGACCTGGAGATCATGCGGGGACAAAGAAACAAATATGTACCCAGAGCTTTACCCTAGTGCTAGTACTCGGGTGTTCAGTTTCACTCACCGCGACTGAAGACATCCGCACACAGACTGTCCGTGCGCCGAAAATCTAACCAATGTTTATCGCCAAAATTGTACGACTTTTATATGTCAGAAACTGCAAGTAAAACCTTCATTTGAAACCCCTGACTTTCAGTTATCAAATAATGCACATAAAATAGCAGTAGGGTGGATGTACGACAGCTTATACTTTTTGTGAATGAAGCCCTTTTGCTCCGCCCAACTTTTCCAGAGAAAAACCGATCCACGCGTCCACGCGTTCGGCCCCAGATTTTTCATGAAAACATCGCGGAGTTTCAACTCGGCACGTTTTCCGAACCCCTAGTATAAACTGAGTGACAGTTGAACGGGTTTCATTTTGATCCCGAAGGGGTACTGAACACGTTAGTGTTTACTACATCCCGATAAGCAATTTAGAACAAAAGTTACGAAAAAAGTAAAAATAAACTCGATTTTTTGAGGTGCAATCCTCAGGTAGGTGTTATCATTTACAAAAGTCTACTTGTCTTGTCTACTATACCTGTGATTTTTAAGTCTCTATTGTGCGTAGTTTCGGCTGGAAAGTGAACTTTGTAAAGCTAGATTCACGACAGCTATTGGAAGATTACGCGAATGTGTGTGTGCGCTCCGCGTTTCGCGTGCCGTGTGTGAGGCAAGTTTTGGGGCCATTCAGGGGTATACACAATGTATGTAGGGTCGGTCTTCATCGAATGGGGTGAATTTAATCAAATAAAACAGGATTTCTCAAAAACTAATTATCCGATTTTCTCGATTTAAAAAGCATTGTATTTCTTTCATCAAGACCTTTCATTTGGTGTATAGTTTGAGCATTCCTATATGGTTTGAGCATTTTGGAGGAAGACTAATTTTGTACATGAACACCCTAGCCCAGGTGGACTCCCTTGCAACCTCCCTACGTTACGGAGGAAGTCCAGGATACGAAGCCTCTAAACGTGGGCGAAAAAAATTATGATGAAATTTTCAATATTTTTACCTCATTGTAGACAATAATTCCACCCTCACATATTATCATCGTGTCCTTATCTATGAGAACGGGAGGTTTAGAAATTCCATATGCTACACTGGATGACGTTTTTCAGGAAATTGAACTCAAAAGCAACGTTAAACTTGTAGACTCTCTTCATCAGTTTCATACCGACTCGAGTTCGTATACGACGTGCGCTGTATGCGCGATGCTGCGTGCACGCTCAATATCAATGCGCGCAGCATGTATTAGCGATCGCGGATTCGTGAAGAGCCAAGGGCGCGTGTGTGTAAGTACGCGCACACGTACGAACTCGATGTGAAACTGACGAAGAGAGTCTACAACAAGTACAAGTTTAACGTTGTTGTGAGTTTATTTCCCTGAAAAAACGTCGGCCAGCATAACATATGGAATTTCTTAACCCCCCGTTCTCATAGATAAGGACACATAGAATGCAAAGACGAGAAATTGACTTTTTCAACTAGGTAAAAACGAGAGTAAAATTAGTTTCTTTTTTGAGTCGTATTGCACAGAGGTCTTAAATCCTGGACGTTAGTCGTAGTGCAATGAAGACGTCGTCCAACCTGGGCTAATGAACACCCTAGACTAGTGAGAGTCAGCAACTTTATACAGAGGGTAGAATAAATTTAAAAGGAGAATCATAAAACTTGTAACTTATAAAATAGAGCAAGGAACAGACAGCAAGGTAAAATTGTGTGTATAACACTACAGTCTAGCGCCCTCTAACGTTATCCAGTGCAGTGGTCGTACTGTCTGAACCGTTATTAACGTCAAGACAAAATTTCAAAATCATAAATAACTTTAAAGTTACGGAATATACCTTCTCAATTGTACACCCACCGTTTAGTTTAGGTCTGACCTCAAGCAGAATGACATGTACTTAACGGAGAATTAGGAGTAAAAGGTATAAAAACTGTAGTTGACTTGTCTTAGGCCTTGTCTAGAAACGTTTTTAAAATGTGTTTGTGGAGAGCGCCATCTTTTTTATTAGCCTTGTTCAAATACTACTTTTAAAACTACACGAGGTTAAGTCTTATTTTCAATATGAAAGGTGAATAATACAAATATTAAATAAAGTTACTGAAACTTAAATATTTTTAATTGTAATGTTTTTCATTATATAATACAATAAATATTTAAACATTTTAAGAAACAAAAAGTTCTCAAAAATCATAGAGGGCGCCAGATTTGAGTCATCAGCAGCACAGCATGCAGAAGCACTTCAGTTCACTGAATCCACTGTACATGTACATGTGTTCTTCATCTTGAAACAAGTATTGTAAATTCAAATGCCAATTTGATTTCTTCAAAATGATCAGAAGGGGCCCAACAAGAATTGCTCTGAAAATTGACGACATTTCCGAGTTTGACGCTTTCAAGAAGGAACTTGAACAGCAGAGGAGGGAAAAGCAGCAGCTGGACGGAACGACCGAGATGCAAGGGGTCGAAGGTCAAGATGAGGTCACACCCGGTGCCCCATGGGAATCCCAGGCTGCTGCTGCTGTTGATGCCGTTGTTGCTGCTGTTGTTGCCAAGGACATGGATCCTAAAGCACGTCAAGAACGGATACAGCAGAGGATTGGCTTTGACCCCCGACCCGCACCGTCGACCTCCAGTCGTATCGGCGAACTACGAGGCGGGGAATGATCAAAACTATAAAACAATAGATTGCAGATGATGCCAGTATAAATGAAATTTAATATAGTGACTGACTGATCATCCACTGATAGGCAATATGCGTACAGATTATTACCGAGCCAACTGGATGGATGGAGACTGGAGACCACTTTGCATACGACTAGAGAGACATTAAAACGCAATGCTGATGTCACCTGACGCTCACACAAAAACACTATTCTTGCGGTCGGATATCCGGGAACCTTGGTTTTCTTCATTCTATACTATAGTTGATGAAGTTATTGCGAAGGGAACCTTTGAGGTTTAATGCGTGGTTGCTTTGGACAGGCTTGCCCCTTCGCGACGTCATGATTACCTTAAGACATTGTGCACAATCGCAATAAAATAAGTCGTGTGTAAATTGCGCCTTAATTAACCCTAACCCAGCCAGACCCAGCACAGTGCATCTGTGGTGACTGCTTGACCTTGCTGCACTCTGCACACAAGTCAATGTGACAAAGTATGCAATCTGTTGCATCTGGCAGGGTTTCTTGCCAAAATACCCTGGAGGGTTAGGGTCAACATTCGAGGAAACCAATACATGCATGTGGTTTGTTCATCCATGGGCTTTCAAAAGTGGTCAGTACAACATTTGAGATGGAAGAAGAAATTCAGCACACCCCCTCCTGCCACCTCGCCTCTGGACACGCCCATTGCTTCCACCCCCCTGCTTTAATTGAGTAACAGGCCAGAAGAAATAATGCCACAGACTGAATCCTGGGACCACCTGAGCTAGATATGAATGGATGTGTAATGCATAACATCATATACAAACTCGCTGAACAATCCTAACTTGATTCAACATAAATATTGAAAATATGCAAATGGCACAAACTATTAAAATGTTATAATGGAGGGTTAGATTGTGTTAGATTATTTGTACAAACTGTGCTGCCCAGTAATTTATAGTCATTATCACATTGCTTTATAATTCTGCTGAAGAGTATATGATTTAAAAAAAAGGAGAATTTATTCATTCAACATTTTCCCTGTTGTAGAAATTCGCTTGAAACACCATGATGTCGGGCATACTCGGACAAAATATATTTTCTTTTTAGTAATAAATTACATTTTTCAATTGCAAGTAAAAATAGCTGAACTGTTGAAACTTGTTGGATATAAATTATCAATAAAGTGCAGAATAAAGCTGAATAATAAATGAATGTTTCATTGAACCATTTTGAACCTTTTTATTTAAGAGTTTTAAGTTAAAGCCCCTTAATGACAGAGCTACACGTACAGTCGAACACAGCTATACCAAACACGATGCTTGACTTCCGATTTTGGTGTCCAACTCCAAATGTACCAAACATTGTTGTTGAAAATATGTCTGATTTTTTTAAAACCACTGGGTACATTTAGGTCATGTTTAATTCCCAAACGTCAAACGGCCGGTGCTTTATGTTAAAGGAGTTAATAAGGAGAGCTCATCTAGCAGAAGCTGATCTTGTGAGCCATAGACAATTAAATAAAGGCAAAACTTAGTCTAGACAAAAAAAACACATTTAAGAGTAAACTTAAAACTTATCTTTTTTCTAAATAGTAGATTTAAGTTTTGTTCTAGTTTGTTTTAATTTATCCTTTCTTTTGTTATGCGCTTTGATCATGTTTTGGGAAAGCGCAGTATAAATGCCCGTTATTATTAATTATTATTATTAATAGATCAATAAAATGTATATTTAAAACGACCAAAATTAATATGTATTTGAGTTGGTCCACTTTCTATTCAATTACACAAAAGTTAAGACTTTTTGTCTAGCTTTTTTTTCATAAAATCATTGCTGTTGGTATGGTTGGATTCCTAAGATGGTTATTTGACCAACAAGTGCTCGATATAATGAATTACAAAACGTATTCGAGGGGGATCTTTTTTGTTTGGCAGCAGGCGATCGCGGAGTATACGTTCTGGCTATATCAGGGGCCAATTTCACGGAGCTACTAAGCACAAAAATTTGCTTAGCACAAAAACGTCTTGCTCATTAAGAACAAGTTATCAGCCAAAATTCTACGTGTTTTTTATGCTAAGCAAACAAACAGCTGATTATCAATCAAAAACAAAAAAGATCCCGTGAAAATTAGGTCTGTAACCTTGTTTTTACCAAGGACAAATTTTCATGCTAAGCAAATTTTTGTGCTTAGCAGCTCCGTGAAATTGGCCCCAGTATATTTTGTACACGTTGGAAAATTTAACGACTATTGCAACGTGTAGTTGATACTTTGGCCGTTTTCCAAACCCCAGCTTCGTCTCTATTTTAGCTTCGTTCCATACAGTTTGGCAATGGGGCTAGCTGGAGAAAATCCTAAGCTGGGATTTGGAAACGGCCCTCGCCCCCGAATATTTTTATTTGGAACGTGTAGTTGCTGAATGTTGTTTTTGAAATTTACGTGTGGGTGAAAGCATGGAGGAATAAGAAGGAATCTTATTCCTCCATGGTGAAAGTGTTTTAATTTTTAATACGAAAAAATGCATTTTAGTACTGCAAATATACTTGAAAAGGTACGATTTTGAAAATTAACATGCAACAATTGTTCATTGCAGAAATATAGCCTTTAGATATTTGTAAGTAGGGCCAATAAAATAGTTTAAAAAAAAAAGGCAAACTGAGTTGCCCAATATTCGGACATTGCTGTAGGCCTAGCCCTAGGCCCCCTTTTGCCTTTTTTATTATTTGTGGACCCTAAAATTCTTTTGTGTCTAAAACGATCTTATATTATAAGAATATATAAAGATGTTTTGATGGTAAATTGTACAGTTGGAATACAGTTTGTGTGAGGAACAATAATTAATAACAAATAAGGTCCTAAGGCTAAACAATACTATAGTATAGGGGGACTTTATACTATAGTAATAAGTATACGCCTTAAATTATTAAAGTTAAGGATTATTTAAATTAATATAAATTATAATAAATTACCATCATGTTTATATACTTAGGACAGTTCACCGATTCCCATTCAGTTCGCACCATGATTGGCATGATTGATGACCAGGCAATATAACTGCTCCATCCCAATATTTTTTGTCTTCACAGCAAGGTGCAGGAAACGCATTTCTCTGCTCCAGTTTTCATAAGTGTTAAAAAGACACTGACTTGGAGGATAATTTTCAGCAACGGTACGTCCTCCAAGTCCAACTCACTAACTTCCTCCTGCAAATGTATTCTTCACTGAAAAAAGTAAACTCCCCGAAAATGAACCCTAAGAAACAGTTTGTGTGTCAGCTGTGCAGCAAGGCTTTTATAAGCCGAAAGGAATCTATGAGACACTTTCTTGTTCACATCGGTGCCAGATTTAGCACTTGTTCCCGGTGTGGAAATCTGTTCTTCAAGGTCGGCCTGTTATCGACGTACGAGATTCGTGTACGTGGCAAGCCTGTCGAGAAAGATGTTTGCGGTGACTGCAGTAATGCTGCCTTCAAAGGTGCACATGCGAGATACACAGAGCGACAAGATGATTTGCCACAGAAGCAGGTCTCTGCTGAGGAAGGAGATGGGTTGCCAAGTGTTGCTCATCCCTGCACTGGTGACGGAAAGGAGGTGGAAGAAATGGAGGGAGACTCGGTTTCACAAGCAGCTCCTGAAGAGCAGGATTCAGTGCCGACTGATTGTCTGTCAGACCAGGCACAGCACGGGAACGACAAGGTTGTTGTTGATGAAGACTCATCTAAGCAGTCTGCAATAGTGAAGCAAGAAGTAGAGCAACAAGAAATCGATCCCATGAGAATCAAAATTTCGTCTAGCCCACCACAGCCCGACCCTTTTGACGAAAACTACATATACGTAAAAGAGAGCGTGGCAGAATCATGGTGTAACAAAATCAAACTGGAAGTGATAAGTGACGATGAGAACACAGTAGGTGTGGACAATTTCTCAAATGTGATGCCGCAAGACAAGACTACTGACAATGTTGACATGGTTAAAGATGCAACAACTTGCAGCTTGGTTCAACCGATGCATCATGAAGTGAGCAACGGAGGGTTACTTATTTGTAAATGTAGTTGCGGGGAACAGTTTATGACATCTTCGGCATTGGATAGACATCGCAGTTCAGACTGCAGGCTGGAGCCCCACAGGGAAACCAATCAACAGGAGGTAGACAGTGGCCGTGGGGACACTTCAAAAGGAGCTGATTTGCTGGATACTGGAACAGCTTGGAAAGGAAACTCGCAAGTTGATCAATCTCGGACTGTTCCACAACGCGGGGAAGCTGCGCACAAAACCAAAAGCAAGAGGGTATTCGTGTGCAACCCTTGTGGAAAGCAGTTCACCAGAGTCTATTCCTTAAAAAGACATCAGTGCCCCCAGTCGACCTCGAAGAAGTTCGTATGTCACCGCTGCGGCAAGGGCTTCCGCAGGAGGCACAACTTGCTCTGCCACGAGCGCAGCATTCATTCGCCCAAGTTATGGCCCTGCTCCTTATGCAAAAAGGACTTCTTCCTGAAACGGGAATTGCAAAGTCACCTCGAAGAGCAGCATCCTTACAGCCCAGAGAAAGACACTGATGCAAGTTTTGCTCCGCAGTTGCAAGATTCATCCAACATCCCTCCTGCCGCCGAGCTGGATGGTCACCGCGAAACAAAACTCAAATCACCTAGTCCTGCAGACGTTGCCAGCAGTACAAATGATGCTAATGGTTCAGTACAGCCCACCCCAGTTTATTATTTAACATGGAAAGGTTTCCGCTGTAAAGTCTGCGAAGAGAAATTTTCCGATTTGAAAGATTTCAAGCAGCATGCTTTATCTTGTCTGAAGGCATCTCAGAGAAGCAAACGTCTTGCTAACGATGCCAAGAAATTAGAAGGCAGCCGCAAAAGAACTTCCAAAGGAAAAAAGCTTATTTCCACCAAAACGGAAGCCCAGAAATGTTCTGAGCAACAGCATTCAAGAGGTCTCTCCGGTTCTAAGGCCAGAAAGTGTCGCAGAGTGCATACAATTACAGAAACCGATGGTCAAGTTAATGCTTCTAGCTCAAATGCAAGTCCCAGATCTGTTGCCCCAACACCAATAGCTTCTCAATCTAATGCCCCCTTGCCTATTTTGGCCTTGCCTAATGCATGCCGCACTACCTCAAGGCATGTCCATTCAGGCTATTGCAGGTTTACCAATTGATTCGCAGTCCATTTCCTGCCAACCAGTTTCCCATAAAAATCCTAATTCTGAGCCCACCATCCCTCAGCCAGTCCATATTTCTGCCCAACCGTTTGTGACACAGTCCATTTCTCTTCCTTCTCAACCGACTTACTCGAATCCTGCTCAACAACCTGCCCGTATTTCCACCCAAACTACAACTCTCAGTCCAATTGTTAACCTCGGGACTACTGCCTCTCGATCTTCACAAATTCCCACCAACCTTATTGCTGCACAGCCCTACATCTTCCGGTCAATATCAAGTCGAACTATTGCTTCCAATTCAGTAGTTCTCAGGCCTTCACGTGCTTCCACCAAAACTATTTTAATAACAGCTATCAACCCTACAACTACTGCCCCTCAGTCATTACATACTCTCCCCAGACATGCCAACCCTATTCCTGCGCAAACCCATGTCTCCCAGTCTATTTCCAGTCCATCTATTCGCTGCCAACTTGCTACGCAGACCATAGCTTCTAGGCCAATAGCTCTCCTGCCCACACATATTTCCACGCAAATTATTGCTGCGAAGACCGTCGTCCCACAATCTATGTCCCTCCAATCTATTCCCTTTCAACCTGTGAACCAAAATGCTACGGCCCTGTAAGCTTTGTGCATTTCTCTTCAGCCAACTTTCCTCGGATCCATTTTGCATCAAGCAATCGATGCAAAGCCCATTGCCCCATCATCTTCACGTATTTTCACTACCTGTCCTCCCCCCGCCCCCAGCCCGTTTTACTCCAACCTTTTGCCCCTAAAAGGCAATTTCCACAACAAGAACTTAATGGACTACATTCCCTTTGAGACAATCTCGCCCAAACATACAGGACTAAAGCTAATGAGAACAATGGAGCCAAATTGCCAAAAAGTATTGCTCCTGTGAGAACATAAACGCGAATTTTTGACGTCACAGGGAGTTGGTGCTAAAAATTGCAACAGCTGGACACATTTCAACTCTTTGTGACATCCAATTTGTATCGCATTTGCGAGAAACATGAACCAGCTTTTAGGCAAATCGTGCCTTTCCAAAGTAATTCCCCCTCCCTCTTGCAATTCTGACATATAATTAACAAATGTGCTGATTTTTGGAAATGTTTGGTTCTTTTTCGACAATAAATCAAAACCCAAAGCCTAATTTGAGAATCAATTTTAGGTCTGGCATTTTTATGGCCTACAATTGATTCCGTGTCACAGATGAAGCAGATTGCAAAAGGAAAACGTGGTTTGAAAAATGACCTCGTCTGGAAACGTCTGTTGCGTACTCGACTTGTGGACAAGTCGTTAAATGTTTGTCGCGGTGATAGCGTTCAAACTCCCCCGCGAAACCTCGCGACATGGGCGCTAAAGCACGCCCTGACGCGTATTATGCACCGCGACTCGACTATATGCACCCGTACCCATGGAGGAAGGTTTCCTTCCTCCATGATGCACCGCAACTCGACTATCACCGGCCGCGACAAACATTAACGACTTGTCTACAAGTCTAGTTGCATACACGTACCTGTCAACGATTAGACTTCCATCAGTCTATACTGTTAACAAAATGTAACTTGTCGATAAAATCTTAAAAAAAAAAAATTAACACCAACAAACCTAATTAATACAATAAAATACAATTGAAGAATAAACCACTTTTGTGACCTTTTTATTATTTATACATAATAGTAATTTATTCACTTAATGTTGTTCATTACAATTTGTCTTTGAGGATATTATCATTTGTATCAAACTGGAGGCATTTTGAAAAAATATATTTACAATAACTAATAATAATTATCAAATAATCCAATTTGATGATTATCAAAGTTGCTGCGCATAAGCAAATATTAATGGCCCCAACAAAATGTAGAATAGTTAAAGATATCGTACAACGTTTGCAAACACGAAACAAAACTAATAAATTACGATGAAATATCTTACTTGACTGTGAGTAAATGACAGTCTCAAGCATTCTGTAATATCACGACACCTGTCATTTTCACGTAAAATTACTGTATCAATTCGTAATGCATGAAAACGGATTTTTATAAAAACTCTGTAATAATGAAAACTTGTTTGTTTGTTTTTTTCTGAAGAAGTTGTAAATGTAAGACATTTACAACGATAATCTTTGCCTTATCATTGAGATAAATAAATCATCGATACCTACCATAGCAATAACAGTTTTCAATGATTGGGAAGTCCTTTCCAAACTGAATTCAAGAAATGTCCTTGATATTTCCCCAAACACTTCCAAGACTGTTTTTCAAACCCCTGGTTTCGGCTCCGTCTTCGGCTCCGTCTTCGGCTACAGCCTATTGCTAAACTGTACGAATGAAGCCTGAGATGAAGAAAAAGCTGGGGTTTGGAAAACAGCCCAAATTAATCCCCGAGTCCGATACGCTGTGCCCTTCAAAATCCCTCACAATCTTTTGCGCAGGCAAGCAGTTTGAGAGCCTGTATGAACTGTACAAGTGCAAGACTCACTGAGACTTTGGGGTACAACAACAAACTTCCAGACAGCACAATGCATCAAAACAATTCACCTCAGAAAATCTCAAGGCCTTTGATGAGGTCTTATATGTGACCCAGCACGAGTAAATGAGACACTTTGCGGCAAAAATAAAATTTGAGACTTTGATTTCATCATTTAAAGCTAAACAAGCTTTAAATGATGAAATCAAAATCTCAATTTTAATTTTTGCCGCAAAGTGTCTCATTTACTCGTGCTGGGTCACATATATCTTATGTCAAATTCATAGTAGGCAGATTCAGGACATTTACTCCTTTTTTTTTAGGGGGGGGGGGGGGGGTGTATTTAGAGCCACTTACATGCCCAACTTCAGTGTCTATGCCATTAATAGTCTTTTCTTCATCAGAAAAAAACCCACCCCAAAAGCAGTGTTTAATGTTTGTTTTTAAACGGAATTGGACGGGTGGACGCACTCGCACTTCTTCTCAACCAAGTGTTCCCACCTCCTGTACGGGCAGTAAAAGAAGAATTTAACGCAGTTGCGCAAGTAACCCTCGTCAAATGGGTTGACGGTCTCGTCCAAATCTCGCAGGTAGGTGATGCGATTGTGCGACATAAACTCCCACGTGGTCTGATTGGTGATCATCATGTAACTATGGCAACACAGGAGGCCCGCCAGGGCCATGGCCGCTAAGGCGATGACAACGATGCAGACGAAGAAGACGGCGTTGGCCTTGAGCCACTCATACAAGGTGCTCTTCCATTGGAAGGCGCCCCTGGGAAGGAGTAGACAACAGCCAATGAGAATCAGTGTAACATATCATACAAGGTGCTTTTCTATTGGAGGGAACCCCTGGGAAGAACTACACAACAGCCAATGAGGATCAGTGTAACATCTGTCATTCTGATAAACTATTATTACCCCTGTTCACATGCCGAACTAGAAGTTTGCCAGAAAATGATGCATTTTTAAAGGGTTGTGTACTTCAAAATAAAATCTATTTACTTTTTAATGGCTAGTTAAAATCAAGATTTATAAACAAGAATGTTTGATGAAATTTCACTCGCTGTGAATTTTGAGAAAAAACTTTTGCTCTAGCAAAAAATGTCAAGAAATGTCAACAATATTTTGACATTTTCAACTACTTCTAGCCCATGCTGCAACAGATTACAGAGGCAGCAGTCTTACAACTGAAACATAAAATACAAAAGTAAGCAAAGAGATAGAAAACAGGGCCATTTTCATAAAGCTGCTAAGCAAAAACATTTGCTTAGCAAAAAAAGTCTTGCTCAGCAGAAAAAGTCTTGCTCAGCAGAAAAAGTCTTGCTCAGCAGAAAAAGTCTTGCTCAGCAAAATAATCTTGCTCAGCAAAAAAATCTTGCTCAGTAAAAACAGGTAACCAGCCAAAGTCCCATGTTTTTTTCATTTTAAGCAAAAACCAGCTGAATACCAGTCATAAACAATAAACATCACCTGAAAATTTGGTTTGTAACCCTGTTTTTGCCAAGGAAGACTTTTAATGCTAAGCGCATATTTGTGCTTACATGATTTATGAAATCGGCCCCAGTTAGTGAACATACCATGTTATTTGTAATGACCACAGCGTCAGAGCCGTCTCAGTCAGTAGAAAGAGCCAGAAGAATCGATGGTTACTCTCCCCGACGCAGTTCTCCAACCAGGGGCAATGGTGGTCAAACTTACGGACGCAACGGCTGCAGTCTTCACAGTGCTTAGATCGTATAGGTTGCTGAAAGGGGTCAAGAGTCAGCAAAATGTTACATTTGAAACAAAGGAAAAAAAGGAAAGAATGTTACAGCCTGACGCTGTTTTTTTCTTAATATTATCTCAATGAAGGTAAATCAGTGTACAAATGTTGAAAAGACATGAATCTGGGACTGAAAAACATTTTGAATTTTGTTAGGAAATATGTTCTTTACTCTCCATAAACTCTGTACACAACCGCTGAAGTAGCATCAGAATACTACATTCCTTCTGAAAGGAATACGAACAAACGGACGAAAAACTTAATCTCTTGAGAGACATTTTGAAGTATCTTTCAAAGACATCTTTGAGACCTACCTTGACCTCACAAAAGTCACATTTTCTGGGTCTGGCTTTGTTGCGTCGCCGTGGCGATGACAGCATCCTCACCGCCTCTTCATCTTTGGAGCACTTCCTACTTTCATCTTCCCCCTCGTCGTCCTTTTCATTGTTGGAATCGGAACTACTGTCATTGTCCCAGTTTGAGGTCTGAGACAGAAACATGAGTTTAAACATTTTGTGAAATTTTAAGGAAATCTCTGGATAGGAACCATCCTCAATTCGAGCGATTCACAATACCTAGAAGCTGCCGTTGGAGGCGCAAATCCTGCTATACCCGCAGTGCATCATGGGAAAAAGTCGGCATCAGTTTGAAAAACGGTATTCATTTTACATGAACTTATCATTTTTTTACGTCTTTTTGGACGCGCACAATTAAAGTTCCAATTTTTTTCTGCAAATAACAATGTTTTAATCAACGACGCTTCCGGATACATTTAAGTTTGTGTTGTACCTCGCATGAACAATGAAGAATAGATATTTCATTACAGTATGATATACGGAAGAAGTCAACCGTAAAGTTTAAAAGTGGTTCTTTTGAGTCAAACGCTTGGTGGCGCACTGCATTGTGAATCGCCCGAATTCTGAAAAATCATCCAAATGCTTTTCTTGCATTTGTTCAGTGGAGGGGTGACCATTGCCTCAATTATTGAAAATCCTTCATAAATCACTGCTTTGTGTTGAGTCAGTGCCCATGCTTTCGAAAAGCAGCTAGTGTTGATGATATCAAGCATAATGCTGGGTTGTATTATGCATGGCTGAACATAAACAGTGCTGGGTACGAGCTCGACCCATAGCATCCTCCAAAATCAACTGCCACTTTTGCAATTCATCCTCAATCCTCCAAAATCCTCTTTAACTGACCAGAGGATTTTCGAGGATTGAGATGGGTACAACATTTTCCTCTATTCCTACCTTGGTTTGATCAACAGGCACAAATCCTGGGTCCATGAGGCTAGCCTGGAAGTACAGCCCACCAGATATGGTCAGGAGGGTAGCAAAGGCTAGGACATATGGGATGTTTCTTTGGAGAATTGCTTCCCTCAAGGCTATCCAAAGGAAAAAAGGGGGCAAAAAAAGCATCAATCTCCGAGTCCATTTTTATCGTTTGAAGCAGTAAAAGTGCTCGAAATCTAAAGAAAGGTGCTTGACAAATAACTCGATTTCTGTGAATGTAGACCCAATAATTGGGGCGTTTTCACTCCTTTTTTTTGAAATTTTGGATTTTTCTGTCGTGCAATGCTGATATATTCCAAGAAAACATGCGCTCACACATATGTGTGCGTAATTCCAACACTTGTGCGAACCCTTGGCGGATTAAAAACCTAACTAGCTATTAATGAAAATTTTCAAAAATTGTCTCCGATACGCATCTTTGTAAATGATCGTTTATTTTTTTCAAAATGATAGCATGCCAAAAAGAATAATTTTAGAGAGTTTAGAGTCAATATTATTAGATATCTTATAAGTAAGTTTTTCAAAAGTATTCTGAATAAGTTTAAACTTCAGCTTGAAGTATAAAAAAGGTGACTTGTTTAGACTGACCTGTGTCTTTGAAGATGAAAACGCACAGGACTGCCACGGTAAGGCCAACGTGGAATGTGCGGACAAACATCCCACTTGTCACCTTCCAACACAGCTTCTTGGACATGATTGTCAGGTGTCGACGTCCTCTCACTAACACATTCATCCACTGTGTGACTCTTGCGTGCCAGCCAGTACCAAATCCTGACCCAAACAATTATTATATTTACAAATTATATTCCTATTATGTTTTTGTGAATTGATGAAAGACCTAATCTTTGAAAAAATATTGAATAAATAAATGTTTCAAGGTTTGACTGGTCCATATACTCCCATAGGTTTGTCAAACTTCAATGTTTATTTGTCATTCCATCCCATCCCATCCCATCCCATCCCCCCACCCCCCCCCCCCCCCCCCCCCCCCCCAACATGCCAAATAAAGTTAATGCATGTGATGTCACACGCGCTACGCGTACGCGCTAATCGCACGTACAACCGGGCGGAGCGGTGAGGTCAAACACACTTTCTTTGACCTCACCGCTCCGCATGGTTGTACGTGCGATTAGCGCGTACGCGTAGCGCGCGTGACGTCAATGCAACCCCTTTATACACACTCTTCTTCCTCAATGTTATAAATGTGTAAGCTCACCAATCCTACAAAACTTCTAACAACTGAAATAAACATCCAGCAGTTGATGGCTCATTCTACCATTTCCATGATTTAAAGCCAGCAAAATGCTTTATTTATTAAAATATGCCACTGTCACTCAGATCGCAAACGGGGCCGCATCATCAGCTCAACAACATCGTCCTCCTAATCCTATACTCGCAATGACATGGAAGTTATCTGATACCAGACTACCAGCCTTTGAATGCACGGGAAAATATTTATGGGAGACTGAAGCCAGACCTAAAATAACTTTGCACAAGTTTTGAACAGTCTGGTTACCTGAAATAAATATGTAAGAAAACAATAGTAAGAAGACAAGGTAACGATTTTCTTGTTGACTTTTTTCGCTGGTGTCTTAAAACAAACTAAGCTTTACAAAACACTGCGTGGATACCAACGATATGCACTCGCACGTGGAATCGTATCGTAAACACTTTCCGAGTCGTATGTTTTGGCTGCAAAAAAACCCATCTTAGCAGAATGGGCAAAACAATTGTAGCTGATGAGGGCGTGCAGGAGTTTGTTAATAGGCAGTATGGAGTTCACAGTTGGATGATCGGGCTAATTGTGGGTCATGTAAGCAGCATTTATAAAATCAAGAAAGGTGTTTACAAAATGTGTACATACCATATATTCGTGTGCGTAGTGATCAGCTGATGGCCATTTTCAAAACCCCAGCTTCGTCTCTGCTTGGGCTTCTTACATGCAGTTTGCCAATAGTGTGGAGCCGAATATGGAGTCGCACACAGTCATGACATGGCATTGCCACTAAAATGGCATAACTTGGGTCATATCTTGTACTACAAGTTGTAGTTGTAAAATGATTTTTAATAAATAATATTAATAATACAAAATAGTCTTCATAGATTGCGATCAATTGAGCAATTGCCAATTGGCTTTTTTTCTCTCCATACATTTTTTTCCAATGTTTTAGATTTTCTTTTTCCAATGTTTTAGATTTTCTTTTTCGTGAAATTATATTTTTGCAGTGCACCAATCAGAAAGACTTTGCTGTTTGCCTGGTTCCGAGTCCCAGAGAAGAAGACGAGGAGACCAACAAACAGACAACCTTAGAGGGCGTCAGTGAGCATTGGATTGCTGAGCATGCAAGACAGGTGCGCGTTGACCCGAATACGCATCATCAAGAGAAGAGCTACTTTCTCGCGCGCATCCTTTTTTGCTGTCGCATAAAAAGAAAAAACATTTAAAAAAAAAATATTTTATTCATTTGCTACCAACAGAAAATAGGGTGTCCAAACTAGCTTACACTTCAGGCGAGCGGGCGTAATAATTCCGGTTCATTTAATACCGGGAGCCGGCCCCCTTGGCTATTGTGCAAGCGTTGGACACTTTAAGCCGAACGGGAGATGGTTCACGCATTGAAGCACATGGTACGCCGTACGCCGCATATGCACTCTAAAAACTGTTTAGAAAAGAAAGTTTTCAGAATCAGTTTGTAAACATAAGGTTTAAAGTTTGTAAGGTGCCCTGCTCAAGGACACAGCACATAGCCAGCAGCTGGTGTCATATTCAAAATCAGTCTCAAATTTCTAACTAGCAGGCCTTACAGTTACCATCTTTATCGTGCTACCCACAAACAGGTGACCCGAATGCTGCCGGGAGGTCTGGGCGTAATGGGTTTGTACGCCCTGGCCCCGCCCGACGCCATGAGGAGCGCCCAGGCTAAGCTGAGGCAGGTGCTATTTGCCGTTCACAAGCTGCTGAGGAAGCACCGACTACTGGAGCAAGGGCAGAACAGCAGCGACTGGACCATGCTGCAGATTTGTGACACGACCAGAAAGTATCCTTGCTTTTTTCTTTAAACCCTAACGTCACCTAATACTACAAAATACTACTTGTCTGAGTAAACTAGCTGTAGTATGCAGAAATATAATAATGTATTTTTATATAGCGCTTTTAACTCGGATCAAAGCGCTTTATATTATTATTACCCCTGATCATTGGGCCCACGAAACATTCCAAATACCATCTCAGCTCCCTGGGGAGTATACAGCTCGATGCTGCCATTTCGACGCAAAGCAGCTAAATCAATCACAATAACCATCTCTGCCCTCGCAGTTACCCATTTACTCCTGGGTGGAAAGAAGCAATGAGTGACAAAGTGCCTTGCCCAAGGGCACACGCACCGTAGTGCCAGGCCGGACTCTAACCCACAACCTGCAGCTTTACCCATAGACGGCAAATTTAATGCTTCAGACTACGAGGCTACGACACTCTACAGTACTACACTGCCCTGTGAGAATTGGGTGGTATTTTGTAACAAATGAATGGCAAGGATGTTGGGGTTGATCAATAATTACCTCTGTCCGCCCATCTCCGATGGTTTATATATTCACCCCTCTCAGTCCGTCTGTTTGTTGGTCACTGTATTTATTATCCTTAACCCACTCACTCCCAGGTTAACCTGTCGCACCTTTGATGTCTCCAATCCACAAGTAAGTATGAAACATCCTGTATAATGTATACAGATATTGTATAATGGGTGTTTACATGATAGAAAAAAATCCTTTTGCTGGATGTCTACAATCATTATTTACTTTCAAATAAGTAAGATATTTCTTAATAATTCGGTAGTAAAATATTTCGATATCTGAAAATGGCGTATTTTACTTTTAATTATCAGAGTACAGCGAAACCAGCAGATTGGAAGTTTCAGAGTATCCTTTCTAGATGGCCGTACCTCCATTGTAGGATACACGTCGACATTACGGTACCCGTACAACATCAGGCAACAGATTGTGGCCAGTACAGCAAACAGATCTCAGTAAGCATTGTACAACGCCTGAATTAATCCCCGTCTGATTGGTTGGTCAGTGATCAATAAATCTAAGTTCCATTGTCTAGTTATGCTATCTATGGCTTTGACCAATCAGGTAAGGTGTTGTATAAAACAAATATTTCGGGTTTCACATTTGTGCTGTGAAAAGAACAATCTCATTCGGTGACAAATGGAATGTTCCATTCCACTCGGCTATGCCTCGTGGAATGGAAGATTTCATCTGTCACCTCATGAAATTATTCTTACCATTGCACTCATAAACATTCATTATTTGTATAATAACCATATTATCCGCATATTCAATAGCATTATTCAATCTCATATTTCTCAAAGAAGGTGATTAAAACTGTTTTAAATTTCCAAGATTCTGACCCATTTGACAAGTGCCAGGAAACTTGACATTTATTCTATTTAAAAAAATGACCAACCTCAAGGAATTTATTTTCAAAAACCTAATTTGTTTTCCTTATTTGCCAAATTAATACCAACTCTCCCAGGGCTTCAAAATTCACCATGAGGTTTTGACAAGTTTTTCAGGTTTAATGAAGTTCGGATTCTAGTCACCGTCTGTTTACATGGAGCTCAATTCCCCTCAAGAGTAGAGTGGAAGATTTTGCATGATTCAAGAAACTTGGATCCTTGTCCTTTACGCAAATAAAGAAAACTTCAAGTTATAATCAATTTATGTTCACTTCAACAGGCAGGGTTGTCACCATTCGTGGATACTATCCACAACTGCTTGGCCATTGTCAACGGTCAACTGAGAGATCCACAAGACAGTCTAGAATCAGCACAAAGCAAGGTAATATACTATCAGGAACAGTAGTGGATGTATCGATAAGCCACAGCATAGTTTGCCATCTCGACGTTACAAAGTGATATTAAAAGCAAAAATATAAAAGGAAAGAATGTTGAAATGAATGACGCCACTTTTTTCTTCATACATGTAGATCATCTTAATGAAGGTCATTTAGTGCAAAAATGTTGAAAAGACATTAATCTGGGACTGAGAAACATTTTGTTAGGAAATACTTCGAAAATGTTCTTGACTCTCCATAGTCTCTGTATACAAGCGCTGAACTGTCATCAGGATACTACATTCTTTTCATATAAAATATTCCTATACTTGTCATCCACTTGTAATTCTAACATTTTTTATGTTCACTTTTGAAACGGTCTAAAATAGTAAATATAATTTCCCATGCAATTTATTTTTTCTTATGCAGCGTAAGTCTGGTAAGAAACCCAGCAGTGCTGGAGGGATAAATGCTTTGAAATATTCAGTGGAACTTCTAGCACAAAATGTAAGTACTTCATTTTTGCTAACAGTAATAACACACACAAATATTCAGTATAAAACTTCTGCTAAGCAGAGTACTTGGTCATTCTTTGAGTACACAGTAGTGCCCCCAATTCACCCCAGTGGGAGCTTTGGAAATCAATTATCTGGTAATACAAAGAATCCTCAAAGTCACTGCAGCTAGAGTGCATCGGCATGTACCACTGACTTGCAGTAAACAACTCTCATAGAGGAAGGGTTAACATGTACATATTTTCAAGCACCGAACAGGTTTTACTTCAATAAAATACTTTTCAATCAATTACTTTTCAATCAATTAATTCCCTCTCCTGGTTTTGTTTTAATGTTTTTAAAGCAAGTATATGAACCTTAATTGCACTTTTATTTTTTACAAAAATTATAAATTGAGCCAGATTCCCTGATGTGGCTTTCACACTTTAATAACTGATTGAGTGGCATCATCATTTGTATTTCACATTTTCTTGTTTTAAGTTAATAATAATAATAATGAACATTTATAAGGCGCCGGTATCCGCCAAGCAAGACGCTCATGGCGCACAAAGTTGTCGGACTTATCTTCTTATTTTCTTATACTACACAAATAAACCACAAAAGAAACTAACTAGGTGAATCTGCATACATTTCAAAGTGAACAAAGACATTGCTTGTGAAAATATTAAAATATTAGTGGAACTGTAAATAAATTGTTTGCGGCTATGTAAACCCCCCGCCCCTGTATTTGTTGTACTTTGTAGATAAAGCTCTGTGATGACAAGGTTGAGCACAGCCCTTGCAGTGCCCGTATACAGGTGCATGGGGTCATGGAGAGCAGGTCCTATGTGCATAACAAGGCTACTATACAAGAAGCAATACAGGTGACGCGTCTATCCTATTATCTTTATACACGGGTCGGCCATCTTGAATTGAAAGTGAAGTAAAATCTTCATTTTTGGAACTTGCAAATAGAAATGAAAGTAATGAAATAAAGTTTATTACAATTTAATACCAGGTTACTCTGATGAATGATTTTACATTTGCTATTAATAATACGCTAATGTTTTAAGCCATTTGCTCCAAAATTAACGTTAGTGCTGCTGCCATTTTGTTTTGCCTGAGCTAGACAACTTCTCTTACGGCTAGATTTTTGTGACGTTGTAGCCGTAGCTGTAACTCTAGACGGCATTTCGGACAGCGCTACAAAATGGCCGATGCAGACAATAGCCGTAGCTGTAGCTGTAGACACCCGTTTCGGACACGGCCTTAGTCTAATTTGTTTTCATTTAACCCCTGTAGATGATAGCGACATGGAAGCATCCGACAGGAGTTCCTTCTCGCTGTCAGCTGATGGGTCGAGTTCAGTTAGGTTTAAAGATACTCATTTTGTTTTGGTGCTTTATTTGGCAACAGGCAGTAAAGGAAGACGTGATTCGCAGCTTACAAGCGAGACTGGAGTTGTTGTCAGACGAATTAAGACAGAGCAGCACGGAAGAAGAAGTCAAGGAAGTGGACACGGGTAGGTGCCGAGTTTGAACAATTATTTGCAGGAGAAGTGTAGGGTTCCAGAACTTAGAGGCAGCTGAATTGTTAACACTTGTAGCCACATTAATATCGCTGAAATCTTTGACTTACGTATTGTGAGCCACACAGCTATCTTAGCAATACTGGGGAAAAAAATGTTGATCAAAAATTTCGACTTATTTTTACTTATTATTCACTATGGAAGAACATGTAGTTACTTACTGGTTAATAGCCAGGAAATATTGAATTATGTAACCATGGATATCTTAGGATGAAAATTAGGATAACAATATTTTCAAATATTCGTCCTATTTAAGATCGGTGAGCTTTTTCAACATAACTTTTATAACGACCAGAAAGATCCATTTTTTTAAAACAAAATTTATGCCATTTGAACAGATTTTGTTTGCAAGTGGCAAGTGTGGCGAATTACACGCTGTAAGTTTTTAAGGATTTGTACCCACTTCCGGTAGCTACACGTCACAAGTCTTTTTCTTTATTTTGCGCATTGCAGAACCACCGTGTTCTATAGCCACGCCCAAGCGCGTCTTCGCCACCTTGCCCGGTACGCACATCAGCGTGTGTGACTATGCCTTCCGGGACGAGACCGCGCAAGACTCGCTGGATCGCCTGAACGAGCTACTCAACCTTCAGGTAACGGAGGAGCAACTAGAACTAGAGGCTGAAAAAGTACCAGGTATTAAATGTCTAGAAAGTCAATTACTATTTAAGATAGTTTTCAAAGTGAACAAAGAAATTGGCAAGGCGGGACTCGAACCTGCAGTATACCAGACCGGCGCTCTACCAACTGAGCTATCTTGCCGTATGTTGGCAGTATATTTGTTCGAGGGCGCTAGTCAGAAGTCATAAACACCAGAATGCTGTGTGGCCAGGGATCACACCCAATTTTACAATACAACCTGGGAAGTGACCGGAATACAGGACTGGCGCTCTCCTAACTGAGCTATCTTGCCGTATGTTAGCAGTCTCCAGGCCTTCATTTTAATAAATCTGAGGAGAGCTGTGCATCGCTCTCCTTAAATCAAAAGGTGAATTAAGGAGAGTGATTTTAAAATCGCTCTCCTTAAATCAAAACAATGAATTAAGGAGAGTGATTTGCTCTTGCTAACAAAACGCAAGTTTAAAGGCCCTGGACACTATCTGTAGTTACTCAAAATGACAACCAAAGGTGTCTATGCCTTTAATAAACACATACTCAAGAAAAGGAACAAAACATTCACCAGTAGTTAAACTTTTGGTTAAGAGAATGATGGCGCTTTCCCATCCAGTGACATTTCTCTCTCTGTGACTTGTAAGGCTTAATTAAGCGCGAATTAGTCTAGGCCCGTTATGTCCGAAATAAATGGAATGGGCGAACACGAAAGACTAGATGACCGTTGTTGGTATAAGATAAATCTGATGTGATTTTATTTGGGGGTGCGAGGAGAGAATTGTAATCGCAAATTCTCTTGTGTTAGCAATAGCAATGCTTTTGTGTCTTTACTGTTATAACACTCATCAGTTGCAGGTAATGTAGGTGATTCCATGGTGAGGAATCGGTTTTAACTCGCAAGGTGTGTGGGTTTGGTGTGGTACAATCAATGAACGTGAATTCCAGGTATTTGGAACTTAGCCATATTATTTATTTTGGGTCCGTATTATTTCTCAGGTAAAGAGAGCAGTATGTTGGGTTTCAACTGTGTTTGTTTACTGCTTGGTGTTTTAATTGTTACGGTCCGGTGGTTTATGGCTCGGTTGCTGATTGGAATTGGATTTTTATTTTTTATTCTTTTATTTTTTGCTCTTGTTAAAATTGTAAGGAGCGCTTTTTGTTGCTCTCCTTAAAAATTTTAAGGAGCGCGGAGGAGCGCGAGCGCGCTCCTTTAAAATGAAGGCCTGGGTCTCCCGTATCTTTGTAGAGGGCGATAGTCAGAAGTCATAAACATTAAAAAGCTGTTAGTCTAATTTGTTTTCATTTAACCCCCGTAGATGATAGCGACATGGAAGCATCCGACAGGAGTTCCTTCTCGCTGTCAGCTGCCGAGAGTGAAGAGGGACATCAGGAGGCTCGCAAGAGAAGACCAGTCAAGTATATAGGTGAGCATTTAAGTTGAGTCTTGGTACTAGACCTTTAGGTTACTGTTGTGCATGATGTCCGATATATGCTCATTGCATGGCAGTCATCTTAGCATTTTGTGGTTTTGGTGTACAGGGTAACAAAGTGGACTTTTCACACAGTCATTGTTTTGGCTAACAAGTTACATTTTTAAGATGACTTTTGACTTGAAGGTTTAAGGCCTAACATGACAACTTGACAAATTGATCGTAGGTGCAGCGCTAGGAGCCGCAGGTGCCCTGCTGGCAGCGGGGCTGTCCTACCTGGTCATCCAGCAAGACTGAACCAATCAGAGCACAGCTTGTCACGTTTCCACCAATCAGCAAGACTCAAACAATTGGAAAACAGCTGGCAGCAGTACACCCACCAATCGGCAGATGGGATGCCCACATCACCAACAATCTGTAAGAGACGAGTGTTGATTTGACATGTCCGTGTCGGATTGTCATCGGCTGTGCTATGCAAATTATAAAATACACTTTCCAGCACAGTTGTGTACGAGCTGAAGGTTTATATTTTTTTTCCTTTTTTGATGAAAATGGATTGGCAACTTTCTTGTATTGTGGATGTTTTCACATCGCCATACATTTGGATAATTAACATTTTTATAATTATAACCAATTCAAAATGGGAATGAACAATTGTGAAAAATTTCATTTCAAAAATTTTGACAAATGAGTGAAAAGGTTTTTTTACTTTGTGAAATGAAACTGAATTCCTTGGGAAGAGAAAGTATGACAAGAATTTCCTATTTTTAAGGCCAACTTGCAATGTACTTCAGAAAGTATCGGTTGCCATATGTGACCTGTTCCAACGAAACCCGGACAAAGTCAACTTTTTAGTTTTTCAGATTTTGCTTTTTTCAAATTCTCTAGGTTCTCAGCTTAAAAATGATGTATCATTTACATATGTACCCCCACCCTATCTTCCCTGGGGTCTGGATTTAGTGATAAAACCCTGACAACCTAATTATGAGATAAACAGCTTCGAAGTTCAGAAAAGTGTATTATTTCTATTCACAAATGTTTCACAAAATTGACAAAAAAAACACACTTCTGGTAGACGGATTTTGTTCCAATTTGAGGAGATTGTAGATTAATAGTGAGCGACTTAGGAAAACCTAAAACCTCAAAATGGTCAAATCCATCCAGAAATGACTTCAGGAGTACATTGTGACAAAACACATTGTGCGGGTTTCGTTGGAACAGGTCACATATTGTTTATTAAAGACAAATAATTATATCTTGCCAACTTATTTTGAATTATTTAAAATACTTTGTTAAATTCTAAATGCATGTACATGTATGTTGCTCTAGTATGTTATAGGTATTGTTTCAAAAATAAATATATTAATGAATGGTATTTTACATTTGTTTGAATTGTGTTAATTTTCTGAACTTTTCTGTTGGCTAAGGAATTTAGGAGTTTATATAATCTGGTTTTAAGCTTTCCAAAATTGATGTTCACATCATTTTGAGAGTACAGTACAGCGACCGCTTGTGTTTAAACATACACCATGTCGGGGACTCCAACCTTGTGGTTTAACCGGAGTTGCAAAATATCGGTTCTTTCCAAATCTACGGGTCACGTTGGAAGACAAGCTGCTTTCAGTGCCTCAAGGGCTAGCTGGACTTTCTTGTTCAATTTCTCGGGATGATCTAGGAGCTCTCTTAAATGGGTTACATCCATCTCCAGCAACATACCTGCAATTAAAAATAGGGGACAAACTTTTCTTGTATCTAAACTCTGTGAAGTAACTGACACTGATAGTGTATATAAGGACGGAATATGTATTTAAATTGTTACGATTACCCAATCTTAAGTTAATTACCAGTGAGTTTTGACGCCAGTTCTGGGTGCGCCTCCTCAATAACGCCGTACAATTCCTCTCCAAGTTCTTGTTTCTCCTCGTCCATCTCAATCCGATATCTTAAATTGAAATCAATTCTCAAAATAAGAACATTTTGGAAGCTTGATGCCAGATCAGGGGTCTAAGTTTCACACAACTTCTTTCATTCTAATTTGTAATAAAGTAACAAAACCTCATCGGTTTTAGAAAGTTTGCGTTAACGATAGAGCAGGTAGAAAGCCCACATTTTTACCCATCTTCAGGCTGCTCTTGTAGCAGTGTTGCTGTTGCCTTCTGCACCGCCCTCTGCAGTTCTCGAGGTGACGCTATGAGGCTGTTGATGGTGTCTGGGCTAAGCTCAAGAAGCATTCCTGAAAAGGTTTCAGCAAAAAAAATGTTTTTAGAAAAAGCATCAAAAGCAGTTGGCATTTAGTAACCTAGCTATTTAGACTTTTAAGCTGTCCCAGATGAAAAAGGAGAAAAGAAAGATCGAAATGTTTACAAAAGTTTTAGAAAAAGTCCAGATAATTGAGTTGCTGCAATGTTGGAGCCCTTTGCTGTCCTACCTGTAACTTTGGCGCAGTGTTGTGATCCAAGCTCGTGTATTTTGAAGTAAAGCTGTTCTCCCAAACCGTCTCTTTTTGACGCTCCAAGACAATTCTCCTCGGGCTTGGCACATCTGTAATATGAAAATAGTTTTGGACAACTGAAGGTTTTTCACAATCCTAAATGCAATATTGGATTTCGCCTTTTTAAACAAAGTATATTGTTGTCCCGAGAGATTATGAGAAAAACATCACTCGGGTGAGACTCGACGTCTTACAACTCGACCACCGAGCTAGCCGGGGTCAGATGGCTGGTTTGAATCTGATCTGAGTCCCACCCAAAGGGAAAAAAGGATGCGAGAAATTAATAGGCGCATAATTTAAGTTCACATCTGATGACACAAAGTTTTTCCGAAACTCAAAGCAGATGACGGATAAACATGTAGCGAGTGAGCATGGCTGGAAATATCAGGATGTGCTACCCACAGATGCCAACCTGAACCCGTATCGGATTGAGGTTCGTGAAAAACAACCTCACGGCTGGGCCCAGTCAATGTCAAAATAATCTTGACACGAACTGCTACAAGAATGCATCCAAACACGAGGAGCTCTAGATGTTCCCTTACTCCTCATCAATGACCCTCTTGGCCCCCTCCACCCGCCTCCTCAGAAGCTCCTCCTCCTGAAGCATCTGCATCACTTCCTGGTTACCGGCCTCCAGCAGGATACCAGTTATGTGCGAGGCGTGTTGCGGATACAGCTCTTCCACCTTGGCAAACAAATGCTCGCCTAGAATCTGCTTGGCATCGGGAAGATGATCATAATCGGCTGGCAACATATCCAACAGTTATAATCTTGATAATCTCTGGTAAAATATCCTCTTCTGGAACTGTTTACGACTAAACTGTCACCGTGCTTTTCCAGTTTTTAGATACATTGTACAACAAACTTTACTTATTGCCTTTTTTTCACATTTTAGACATCATTATACTTTCTAGTTTTATACTATTACTAGCTTTCAGGCAGCACTAAAACTTGACACTTTTTGTGGCTGTGCCAATCTGTGCCAATAATGATCAGAATAATATCACATAAATGACCACAAACTCAGGATTTTATCCTTTGCCATTGCAAATAAGCCATATGTTGATAAAGCACGAATTCAGAAAGGAGAACATGTCAAATTCTATTTAATTAAACTGGAAGATGCAAGTGTTATTTCTCTCTTCAACAACAGCTCATTTCTTTTTCATCCAAATTGTCCAAGAGAAAGTTGCAGAAAAAACAAACAGGTTGACAAAACACACATTTTGTAAACTTGCGAAGCACGCCCTCTCGTGGCGATTCAAAATTCTTGATGAAATTGGTGCGGTCCCTGCCTCCACATCTCGGCTTAAGTTATAACGCAATTATTAATTCTGCGAACACCAGACTAGTTCTTTTCGTTGCGGAACGTGAAGGTTGGAGACATGTGTCTGAAATGACCCGTATAAATTATCGTTTTTCGTAGTTTCAGGGAGAATTATTCAATAATAACAAACCTAATATAATTGTACAATTGTTATTAAACAAAATAATGGTGTCAGGTGCTTTAAAAGTGGCACGATTAGAAGTTCGCATCTTTTTAAGAAGCCAGTGTGCTTACTAAGTAAATGTATGCGCGCACTACGTCGAAGGTGCTTGCCCAGTTTCCGGACAAGCATTTTCCTGTGGTAAACCATGGGTAAACTTAATGCAGGATTCAGACGCGTTTTTGTCATGGTGGGGGGGGGGGGGGGGGGGGGGAGTATAAAAATGAAAACATTATTTAAAGAAGTTAACAAAAATTGCACTGTTTATATACAATATCGCAATAAGGTCTATTGCTGATCGCGATCCTAAAGTATAGTATAGCGCAAAGCATGATGGGCAGACAAAGGGAGCTGTTTTGCAACTAAACCAAGCTTTTCGACCCGGTATGCCTTCTCGGCAAGCTCTTTGTGCTTTTCATTATTTACTACAACACCTCTGGCCCTCAAATACGATGAGAGTTGGTCTTCTTTTTAGATTTAGGAATTTTGATGACGACATATTTTTGAGTGGTTCGCCGTGCGCGCGATGCTCCCTTTCTTGCGTAGCGCAGGGCGCCACCTGTTGAAATCAACCGATCGACAATAGACCTTATAGCCAATACATTACATGTAATTCTTTTTCTGACTTCTATAATCTTTAGACTTAAGATTTTACATTTTCTCCTGAAAATAACAACTAAAGCAACGAATCATGAAGAACATGTATCTGCATTTGTATGGTAACCCAAAATTATATGGTAATGCATTTGTTTTTCAGAATCAAGATCCAGCAGCCATGAATAACGCATCCGCCAACGTCCAGTGGATGATCATCCGCAACAACTCTTGTTTCCTCAAGAAGGGACATGGCTTGACCTTCAGCTCTGTAAGATGCTTGAATGGCAAATCTCTAGCTATTTTAAAGGAATTGGCAGTACTGGTAGTATTGGTAGTACATGTATGAACATTTCATGCGAAATGGATTAAATCTGAACTTGCCTCCTTGCAACTAAACTTAACCCCTAAACTCTTTTAATAGTTGTCTCCTGTGCATGTACTTTTGAAGCTTGTTTTTTGTCGTGATTATTCATTGTACTATTTATCCCCATCACAGGAGCCGAACAACCTGAAGAACAAGAACACCTTCAAGTTCAATGGACTGATCCACAGGAAGGTTGGTACTTGTATTGCCATTCTTGGCTTGTTTAGAAAAACTCCGTCTGCTAAGGGGATTTTTATTTTGAAAGGGACAATGCACACAAACTGTTGGACTTTGATTAAGGCAGCATGCCTAAGCACAATCAGTTTACTCGCGCAGTACTCACTCCAACAGTTTCCAACCAAACATGCAGTTGGATTTCAAAGAGTTTAGGGTGGTTGAACCAGTTCCCGCGGGATTATTTTAACATCACCGAGCTGAGGCGCGGGATTAATTTAAATGAAACTCGATCCGAGGCGGGTTCAGGCCGATGGTACCGAGAAGCACACCCAGGCATTTTCGGCCTTGCTCGCTGCTGACAGAGATTGATGGCCTTATGTTTATGCGTCGTCCGTTTTGAATTTGGAGAAAACTTTGCACGTATATACGTCCTCCGGCGCGAACTGGTTAATGATGCAGCATGACACTGATGTTTGTCAGCTTAATCTTAATTATTTTTCTCCAGACCGTTGGTATCGAGGCAGGCAAGGATGGCAAAGGTGTCGTGCTCGTCACCAAGAAACTCAGGGGAGGTAAGGCTCAATTTTTTTATTTTTGTACCCCACCACTTTTTTCCCCCACATTAATTCTTAATATTTGAATAGAGTTTGCAGGCTTTTTCACCCTTACAATTTCAATTTTCTCAAATTTTCAGTATTCTGTACTGTAGACATTTTTCCTGAAAACCTTCAAAAGTCCTACTTTTATACTTTTTTTTTTACTACTTTTAACTTGAGTCTGCTTCAGTTGTACTCTGTGTAGCATCATTAATTTGAAAGTCATTTTTACAAGCTTGATAGAATTAGATCTAACAGCTGATGAAATACACACAAAGCTAAAAAAAGATTCCCTACACATTTTACCACCATTTGTATTCGGTATTGAAGTGCTAATGCTTGGCACAGCTCGGGCTAAGTTGTTTTGATATTTGCCTTTGTGCAGTGGGCAACAAGCCAGCCAAGCAGTACAGCCGCATTGAGTTTAAGAAGGACGCCAGACGCACCCTGACCTCAATCCGCCATGTCCTGAAGAAAAACAAGTACCGCAGGGACATCAAGAATGTGAGTTGGCTCCGTAGAATCTGGTGGTAATTCTTGACGGATACTAACAGGCTTGGCGATCAAATCTTTCCTCAAAGCAAGAAACCTATACCAGTTCTTGTTTGAAGATAAAGATCCGAGTTGTAACTCAAATACTGATAGGAACAGGTACTGCCATTTATACCTTGACGCCGGGCCTGCTTTTGTACGCCGTAGAACATGGCCTGTGTCACAGCTGCACGCTCAGGTCCATTGTGCAGTGCCGCTAACAATGTGTGTGTAATCCGTTGAAATGAGAAATTAATACAGGTGTCAAGGGATTTAAATCTTGCATGTATTCAACCAAACAAATGAAATCTTTTACTCAAATGTATGGCTTGTTGTACCCACAGATAACGCTTTTTGACAAGGAATCATTCCGTTTCTTCCACAAATCAAAGTACACAGTGCGGTCTCCAAACTTATAATTAGAACTTGAAGTGATCATGGCTGGACTGGGTATAAAATCCGTCCGACACTGGACGAAAAATTACCGAGGATAAAATGCGCATCATTCTTGGGAGTCTTTTGCATTGCCTGAATGCTAAAACTACTTAATTTCTTGTTGTTCATGTAGGCTGCCTTGAGACGTGCCAGTGCCATCCTCCGCAGCCAGAAGCCGGTCATTCCACTCAGGAAGAAGCGTGCCCCACGCAATAAGCGCCATTAGAATGTGGTCTCCGAGGCCCAACAAAAACCAACAGACCGGACTTCAATCACACGATAATTTGTCATGAAAAAAACACTTCACAACCTAAATCAAATCCCTCGGAATTTGATTATTTTAATACTTTGTTTGGTTAGAAACCAGGGTGGTCAAGACTGAAAGATGCGCCAATAAAGACACAGCTGTATGTAAACAGATTGATTTTGGTGGTGTTTTTTTACTTTCTACAATTCTCAAATTAGAAAAAGGCAATTAAAGGTAGTATACACCATTTGCAGATATCGAAAATATTTACTACCGAATTATTAAGAAATATCTTACTCAATTGAAAGTAAACAATGATTCTAGGCATCCAGCAAAAGGATTGCGCTAGATATCCTGTAATTATTCCAAAAAATTTGCGATCGTGAAAAAACAAAGATAACATAAGAATAACGGCTCGACCCCGGTTGAAAACAAACGCTGTTTTTCATGCTTTTCTCGGCATCCATGATTGTAAAACTTCGGAAAAGTCAGTTAAACGCTATTTACTATGAAATACAACCCCCCAAATCTACCCATTCATGATAATTCAAGCAATTACCAATGGTGTATACTACCTTTAACCCTGAGGGACCCCGCGTGACATCTATGTCACACAAAAATAATGTGACATAGATGTCACGCGGGGTCCCTCAGGGTTAATGTGTACACTATTAGTTGTTGTAATTCTCACTTCTAAAGCCAAACTGACAGGGTATTTTTGAGACATGCAAGATGGTCTATCTAGGAAGCCGTAACAAATGCTTTTTTAAACCAAATTGTTGCTGATTATTCAGCAGCGAATTACTGAACCCACCCTAACAGTCCTGAATCGTCAAATTTTATTCACCCCTAAGGTAGTTATAGGTTAACTATCAAATTCAACATGGTGACTGCGCAGCAATGCTATTATCATTCCAAAAGGCAGTGAAATGGCTCGGTTCTAAGTGCTGTGTCAAACTCAATTCTAAGTTGCGCAAACATTTAAAAAATGTACAGGAATTTAATAACATCCTGATTGGCACACAAATATTTGATCATGCTGAAAGTGCATAAACTGTTTCAATAAAACATAATTCTTAACCTGACATTCTATTCATTCAGTTTGGCTAGTAAGCTTGGCGTTTAGAGCAACGGCCGTGCTATAGAGCTGTTACCAAGGCGCAGGGTCTAGGACGGACCCTTCACCATCTTTGGTGTCAACTTGGCGCGAGTGGTTCTTCATATCTAGGTAACCTGTCCAAGACCCCCTGAGCTAGTTGTCTGTAGGCTGCAGCCTGTGGACTCCCAGGGGAAGACACCACGATGGGACGTCCCTCATCTGACGTCTCCCTGATACTGATGTGTAGCGGAATATCGCCTACGATTGCAGATAAATTACAAAACGATACGAGAATTCAGTCAGGATTTCGGTGCCTTCTGAAATGCGACCAACCCTGAAAAAGCAGAGAGGTTGGGTGGGCCAAAATCTGTACAAGTACGGCTTCTATTTTGCGATTTACCGAGGTAAACTAATTCTCTATTCATGACTGCATACCTAATATTTCAAGTCCCATTTCTTTAGCCACATCTTGCGCGCCGTCCTGGCCAAATATGTAACTCTGGTGTCCGCAGTTGGGGCAGTGGAAAACACTCATGTTTTGCACTAGACCCAAAACCTGAAACAAAATGTATATATAAATTAAGAATTGATGGCAAATAGGGAATAATAGCTCATATGACTGTTACCAAAAGTTCAGGTTTTTGTGTGTTTTTCCATTTGCAGGCATCGGAACTTTGATACACTTTTTGACAAAGGACACTTATGTTTTACACTTGACCCAAAACCTGAAACGGTAAAAGAAATATATAAACTAAGAATTTATGGCAAATAGGGGATAGCTCATATGACTTTGTTACCAAAAGTTCAGGTTTTTGTGTCTTTTTCCATTTGCAGGCATCTGAACTTTGATACAGTTCTTGACAAAGGAAGAATACAAAATTGAAGTAACGAGGTTGAGCTCTGTAAACATCAATTAAAACTTTAACCAGTTCGCGCCGGGATTATTTTAACAATGCCGGGCGGGATTATTTTTAACGAAACTCGATCTGAAGCGTGTTCAGGCTGATAGTGCCGGGAAGCACACCCACGCATTTCCGGCCTTGCGCGCTGCTGACATACATTTCCGAACTTGAACTTGGCGTGTTTATGCGTCATCCGTTTTGAATTTTGGGAAATGTTTGCATATATACGTCATCCGGCGCGAACTGGTTAACTGCCGTTTCAATTTAACAGTCCCCCCTGAATAAACTAACTTTGTACATCCCGTGCATGAAACCAAATGACATTTTTTGTCCACTTAAAACTTACAGGTACGCCCACTTTTCTAAACATCTCCGCCCCCTTTCTGGCGTCCAGCAATGCTATGTCTTGTGGAGTGGAGACTATCACTACACCTGCACAGACAAAAAATGTGATCATCCAAAAGGCTTGAAAACAGTCTACGTGAACATGGATTTGATTTTTTTTTTTTTACATTTGGAAACATTCTTGACAATGCATGTTTGGAATCTTAAAGGTAGGATACACTATTGGTAATTGCTTAATTGCAAATGGTGTGTCCCACGTTTCATAATTGTTTTTCAATCGCAACATCAAAGCCCAATTCTACTTTTTTGATCACCCCTACCTGTTATTGGAATGAGCTGGGACATGGACAGCTGTGCATCTCCTGTACCAGGGGGCATGTCCACTATCAAGTAATCCAGGGGACCCCAAGCTACCTGTTGATGGAGGGGAAACAAATCTGAATTAAATACACTCGGCAGCTGTCAAAACTGTTAAAGGTAGGATACACCATTGGTAATTGCTTGAATTATGAGGAATGGGTGGATGTAAAGGTAGGATACACCATTGGTAATTGCTTGAATTATGAGGAATGGGTGGATGTAAAGGTAGGATACACCATTGGTAATTGCTTGAATTATGAGGAATGGGTGGGCATGTAAAGGTATGATACACCATTGGTAATTGCTTGATTTATCAGGAATGGGTGGGCATGTAAAGGTAGGATACACCATTGGTAATTGCTTGAATTATGAGGAATGAGTGGATGTAAAGGTAGGATACACCATTGATAATTGCTTGAATTATGAGGAATGGGTGGATGTAAAGGTAGGATACACCATTGGTAATTGCTTGAATTATGAGGAATGAGTAGATGTAAAGGTAGGATACACCATTGGTAATTGCTTGAATTATGAGGAATGAGTGGATGTAAAGGTAGGATACACCATTGGTAATTGCTTGAATTATGAGGAATGAGTGGATGTAAAGGTAGGATACACCATTGATAATTGCTTGAATTATCAGGAATGGGTGGATGTAAAGGTAGGATACACCATTGGTAATTGCTTGAATTATGAGGAATGAGTAGATGTAAAGGTAGGATACACCATTGGTAATTGCTTGAATTATGAGGAATGAGTGGATGTAAAGGTAGGATACACCATTGGTAATTGCTTGAATTATGAGGAATGAGTGGATGTAAAGGTAGGATACACCATTGGTAATTGCTTGAATTATGAGGAATGAGTGGATGTAAAGGTAGGATACACCATTGGTAATTGCTTGAATTATGAGGAATGAGTGGATGTAAAGGTAGGATACACCATTGGTAATTGCTTGAATTATGAGGAATGAGTGGATGTAAAGGTAGGATACACCATTGGTAATTGCTTGAATTATGAGGAATGGGTGGATGTAAAGGTAGGATACACCATTGGTAATTGCTTGAATTATCAGGAATGGGTGAATGTAAAGGTAGGATACACCATTGGTAATTGCTTGATTTATCAGGAATGGGTGAATGTAAAGGTAGGATACACCATTGGTAATTGCTTGAATTATGAGGAATGAGTGGATGTAAAGGTAGGATACACCATTGGTAATTGCTTGAATTATGAGGAATGAGTGGATGTAAAGGTAGGATACACCATTGGTAATTGCTTGATGTATCAGGAATGGGTGGGCATGTAAAGGTAGGATACACCATTGGTAATTGCTTGAATTATGAGGAATGAGTGGATGTAAAGGTAGAATACGCCATTGGTAATTGCTTGATTTATCAGGAATGGGTGGGCATGTAAAGGTAGGATACACCATTGGTAATTGCTTGAATTATGAGGAATGGGTGGGCATGTAAAGGTAGGATACACCATTGGTAATTGCTTGAATTATGAGGAATGGGTGGATGTAAAGGTAGGATACACCATTGGTAATTGCTTGAATTATGAGGAATGGGTGGATGTAAAGGTAGGATACACCATTGGTAATTGCTTGAATTATGAGGAATGGGTGGATGTAAGGGTAGGATACACCATTGGTAATTGCTTGAATTATCAGGAATGGGTGGATGTAAAGGTAGGATACACCATTGGTAATTGCTTGAATTATGAGGAATGAGTGGATGTAAAGGTAGGATACACCATTGGTAATTGCTTGAATTATGAGGAATGAGTGGATGTAAAGGTAGGATACACCATTGGTAATTGCTTGAATTATGAGGAATGGGTGGATGTAAAGGTATGATACACCATTGGTAATTGCTTGAATTATGAGGAATGGGTGGATGTAAAGGTAGGATACACCATTGGTAATTGCTTGAATTATGAGGAATGGGTGGATGTAAAGGTAGGATACACCATTGGTAATTGCTTGAATTATGAGGAATGGGTGGATGTAAAGGTAGGATACACCATTGGTAATTGCTTGAATTATGAGGAATGAGTGGATGTAAAGGTAGGATACACCATTGATAATTGCTTGAATTATGAGGAATGAGTAGATGTAAAGGTAGGATACACCATTGGTAATTGCTTGATTTATCATAAATGGGTGGATGTAAAGGTAGAATACGCCATTGGTAATTGCTTGATTTATCAGGAATGGGTGGATGTAAAGGTAGGATACACCATTGGTAATTGCTTGAATTATGAGGAATGGGTGGATGTAAAGGTAGGATACACCATTGGTAATTGCTTGAATTATGAGGAATGAGTGGATGTAAAGGTAGGATACACCTTTGGTAATTGCTTGAATTATGAGGAATGAGTGGATGTAAAGGTAGGATACACCATTGGTAATTGCTTGAATTATCAGGAATGGGTGGATGTAAAGGTAGGATACACCATTGGTAATTGCTTGAATTATGAGGAATGAGTGGATGTAAAGGTAGGATACACCATTGGTAATTGCTTGATTTATCAGGAATGGGTGGAATTGGGGGTTTGTGTTTTATAGTGAATATCGTTTAACTGATCTATCCAAAGTTTTACAATCATGGATGCTAAAAACAAGAAAAACAGCGTTTGTTTTTAACCGGTGCCGGGCAGTGGTTCTTATTTTCTTGTTTTTTTTTTATAAAATTCTCTTTTTCGGAACAATTACGAGGTATCTAGTGCAATAATTTTGCTGAAGTAAGATATTTATTAATAATTCGGTAGTAAAATTATTTGATATCAGCAAATGGTGTATCCTACCTTTAAAGAACAACTTATCTACAGACTAAAATCTTCTCTGTCCACCAACCTGCCTTCCAAGCATAAAATGTTGGCAACTTTGTTGTCACCCCTCCCACACTGAGACTGGTCTGGCAACGCCCGTGGTAGTGGTAGGTTGTTTGCAGTTCACAGCAACTCTAATGCCGTTTTCCAAATCCCAGCTTAGGCTTCGTCTCCATCACCATTGCCAAACTGCATGGATGCAGCCAAAAACGGAGCAAAGCTGGAGTTTGAAAAACGGCCTAAATTAAGGTTCTACTACTAGTACCTGTCGTATGAGTCTCTGTATGGCAGACATGACCATCAATCCCCTCCAGACTATGGGGGATTTCTCGTCCGTAAGGAAGCCCATTGACATGCTACAAAGGAAAGCAAAGACATTAAAAGTAGGAAACACCATTTGCAGATATCAAACAATTTGACTCCCGAATTGTTAAGAAATATCTTACTCATTTATTACAAAATCATACATACGTTACCATGATATGCCAAAGTTTTGCAGAGGCTTCATCAAGTTGTCTGCAATAAAAATTGAACAGGAATAAAAATGAACAGGAATAAAAATGAACAGGAAAAAAGGAACTTGAGCACTATACTTTATCACTCATTAACGACACAAAGTTCTAATCATCCTGACTTATTTGAGAGAAAAAATTATGACATTATTTATATTCCCACCAAAGCCATAAAACTGTTTATTACAACTAGGTAACGAATTAAGCCTTGTACTGCTACGTCCCATCTATGGATTATGTCCCAACTATGGACCGGACAGTCCCAATTACTGTTTACGTCCCAACTATGGACGGAACAGACCTAACTATGGACCGGACAGTCCCAACTACAGTTGGGGGCTATTGTTGGGGGGCATTAAACACATGAAGCAAACCAAGCTGCCGACACGAGTGGCTACTGGGGCCAATTTCACGGAGCTGCTAAGCACAAAAATTTGCTTAGCATGAAAATTTGTCCTTGGTAAAAACAAGGTTACAGATCAAATTTTCATGTGATCTTTATTATTTTTGATTGATAATCAGCCTGGTTTTTTGCTTAGCATGAAAAACACGTAGAATTTTGGCTGATAACTTGTTTTTAACCAGTTCGCGCCGGATGACGTATATAAACGCAACAATTCCCCCAAATTCAAAACGGATGACGCATAAACACGCCAAGTTCAAGTTCGGAAATGTATGTCAGCAGCGCGCAAGGCCGGAAATGCGTGGGTGTGTTTCCCGGCACTATCAGCCTGAACACGCTTTGGATCGAGTTTCGTTAAAAATAATCCCGCCCGTCGGCTCGGCGATGTTAAAATAATCCCGGCGCGAACTGGTTAATGAGCAAGACTTTTTTGTGCTAAGCAAATATTTGTGCTTAGCAGCTCCGTGAAATTGGCCCCTGTACTTCTCGTACATACTTTTAGTGAGTTCTGGCTCCTGGCCACTGAGGTTCATCATCCGTGGAACGGAAGGTCCGTAAACGTCGGCATCAAGTAGACCAACCATCGCTGACTAAATGAACAAACAAAAACAGTTTTACACACAAAACATTAAATAAGTTAGTGGGTGCATAATTCTGCAAGAAGATAACAATTTTAAAGGACAGTTTTAAGGGGAATATTTATTTTTATTTATCTATTTTTTATTTCAAAATTTACAATGAAAAGAGACAAACTGCTAACCTTTTTCACAGCTCCGATACCCAAGGCAAGATTTACTAATAATATAGAGGAAAAAAATATATAAGTTTAAATATAAATTTACACTACAGTACTAAAATCAAAACTAAGCTTGACATTAAATTATAACACAAATCACTATATTTAATTTTGATTAAATAAAGTGGCCCTTCGTTAAGTCCGAAAATTTGGGACTCTCACTACTAAGAATGAGAATCCTGTAACTTAAAGGTAGTATACACCATTTGCAGATATCGAAAATATTTACTCCCGAATTATTAAGAAACATCTTACTCATTTGAAAGTAAGTAATGATTCTAGGCATTCAGCAAAATCATTGCGCTAGATATCCTGTAATTATTCCGAAAAGTATAATTTTATAAAGAAAAATTCGTGATCGCCGGCCGGCGATCGCGAAAAAACAAAGATAACATAAGAATAACTGCTCGACGGCGGTTAAAAAAAAAAGGTTTTTCATGTTTTCCTCGGCATCCATGATTGTAAAACTTCGGACAGGTCAGTTAAACGATATTTACTATAAAATACAACCCCCCAAATCTACCTATTCATGATATTTCGAGCAATTACCAATGGTGTATCCTACCTTTAAAAGTACTTAAAACATGCAACATTAGAAAATAGACTTGCATATGAAATAACCAGTCAAACATGTATTTAGTGCAGAGTCAGTCAACCGTGTTAAAAGAACCGTGTACAATGTACATGTGGTGTATCAGACCAATGAAGAAATCCGTCTGGTCAAACAGATGGACATGCACAAGTCTGTTAATACAACATGATGCTTATAACGAGGACAAAAATAGGTCCCGGAGTCTTCTTTTTTCCATTACTGATAATACAAGGTACCTGTTATATTAACAAGATAATTTGTAAAGTTCCAAGGACCTTGTTATAAGGGTGTTTTACTGTATTCACAAAATTGGGCCTTTTTGCGGGTTCTCTGGTCCGTTATAGCATCATCCGTGCTATCTTATGACATCTTGGGAATTCTTGGGAATTTTACTGTCATCATCTTGGGATTTTCAAATTTGATGAGTGGCCACGCTGTGTGTACCTGCCGTGGTAGATTTTCCGACTCCTCCTTTTCCAGAGGCAACCAGAATGACTTGCTTGACGCCAGGGATGGGCCATTTCTTGGGTAGCCCTTTCCCTGTGCCTGTCTTGGGGCTCGTTCCAGCATGCTGCTTCTGTCATTTCATTAATCATCAATTATCGTTAAACAAATAAATGATAACCATTAATAAAAATGAAAAATGTCGCTCACAGCACTTAGCCAACTCAGAAAGGGTTTAGAAATAATATTTGTTGTAATTTATTTAAAAACGAATTGTATTCATACAATTTATCCCAATATAAATAATTGTAACACTTTTTGCGCCCAACCTGGTGCTAACTTGTCCAGGTGCCAAATTGGGGATCGGTTGATGGTACATGGAGGAATTCCTCCATGATGGTACGTACGAGCATGGTACGAGCCGGCCCCGAAGGCCAAGCCCAAGGCCCCAAGTTAATGCATATGATGTCACACGCGCTACGCGTACGCGCTAATCGCACGTACAAACTAGGCGGAGCGGTGAGGTCAAACACACTTTGTTTGACCTCACCGCTCCGCCTGGTTGTACGTGCGATTAGCGCGTACGCGTAGCGCGCGTGACGTCAATGCAACCCCTCTATTGAAATTCAAAGCGGCGGAGCCGACGGCCGCGCCTCAACAACAAGTTTATTTTTGTTATTAAAGTTTACCACGTGAATGACATAATACAACTGAGACAGTGGTAAAAATATGTCGCATTTTAGAAAATACTTACTGCGATAACATTCCGGATAAATTTTCTGTTAAATTGGTAAATAAATGATGTATGGATTTGACATTTCTCCAGAAAGGCGAAAAAAGGTTTCATGGGGGCAGCCATATTTGTTTATGCACCATCTTGAACTATTGAGGGCGCTGTTCTTAAGTTGCATGCTCTTCGTCCCCGAGCCGTACGTCGACGTACTAGCCGTACGGGAGGCGGAATGGATCGTTTCAACTTTATACTTACATTCTTTCTTTGCCTTCCACTGCTGTTACCCTAGCCTTTTGACAAGGCCTCGTGACTCTGGCTAAGCATGGAGGAACTGCTCTTATTCCTCCATGGGCTAAGCGGCTGAGATGAGTCTAGATACCCGGGGTGAACGCGCGACCGAGTGACGAATGTCACGAGGGCAATTCGCGTTCACTCGGGTTTTCGCGATTAGTCTCTTTTTAGTCGCTCGGCGTCTATCAGACATGTGGCCTTGTTTAAAGGCTACTGTTACCCGAGTTCTAGTCCAGCCGGATTCCGTTGGTGTTTTCCCTCCCGCTTAAAACTGTACCTTCTTCATTTCGCCCAGGTCTACTGCGCAGGTCTACTGCGCAGGTCTACTGCGCAGGTCTACTGCGCAGGTCTACTGCGCAGGTCTACTGCGCAGGTCTACTGCGCAGGTCTACTGCGCAGGTCTACTGCGCAGGTCTACTGCGCAGGTCTACTGCGCAGGTCTACTGCGCAGGTCTACTGCGCAGGTCTACTGCGCAGGTCTACTGCGCAGGTCTACTGCGCAGGTCTACTGCGCAGGTCTACTGCGCAGGTCTACTGCGCAGGTCTACTGCGCAGGTCTACTGCGCAGGTCTACTGCGCAGGTCTACTGCGCAGGTCTACTGCGCAGGTCTACTGCGCAGGTCTACTGCGCAGGTCTACTGCGCAGGTCTACTGCGCAGGTCTACTGCGCAGGTCTACTGCGCAGGTCTACTGCGCAGGTCTACTGCGCAGGTCTACTGCGCAGGTCTACTGCGCAGGTCTACTGCGCAGGTCTACTGCGCAGGTCTACTGCGCAGGTCTACTGCGCAGGTCTACTGCGCAGGTCTACTGCGCAGGTCTACTGCGCAGGTCTACTGCGCAGGTCTACTGCGCAGGTCTACTGCGCAGGTCTACTGCGCAGGTCTACTGCGCAGGTCTACTGCGCAGGTCTACTGCGCAGGTCTACTGCGCAGGTCTACTGCGCAGGTCTACTGCGCAGGTCTACTGCGCAGGTCTACTGCGCAGGTCTACTGCGCAGGTCTACTGCGCAGGTCTACTGCGCAGGTCTACTGCGCAGGTCTACTGCGCAGGTCTACTGCGCAGGTCTACTGCGCAGGTCTACTGCGCAGGTCTACTGCGCAGGTCTACTGCGCAGGTCTACTGCGCAGGTCTACTGCGCAGGTCTACTGCGCAGGTCTACTGCGCAGGTCTACTGCGCAGGTCTACTGCGCAGGTCTACTGCGCAGGTCTACTGCGCAGGTCTACTGCGCAGGTCTACTGCGCAGGTCTACTGCGCAGGTCTACTGCGCAGGTCTACTGCGCAGGTCTACTGCGCAGGTCTACTGCGCAGGTCTACTGCGCAGGTCTACTGCGCAGGTCTACTGCGCAGGTCTACTGCGCAGGTCTACTGCGCAGGTCTACTGCGCAGGTCTACTGCGCAGGTCTACTGCGCAGGTCTACTGCGCAGGTCTACTGCGCAGGTCTACTGCGCAGGTCTACTGCGCAGGTCTACTGCGCAGGTCTACTGCGCAGGTCTACTGCGCAGGTCTACTGCGATTTTTAGCGCGAACGAAGTAGAGACATTTAGCGCGAACGAAGAAGACATTTCGGACGGCTCGCCCCTTTGTGACGTAATGCCGACCGCGAGAACGGACGGCAGCTATTTACTAGCAAAAGAAGGTCAAATAAATCGTATAAATAATGTACAACGTAGTACGCAAAGGAGGAACCAGGCAAAGAAATCGTGGCCTCTTCGACCAAAGATTGTAAAACTATTGGATAAGCCCAAGTATCATTTTGTATTAATAATGAGACCGGCCGTGCAACTCCCCTTATACTAATATTTCAAGACGAAGCATTTTTTTCAGAGTGTACAAGTATACAAAATTAAGGTTCCCAGCTAAGGTGACACATTAATTTCTAATACAGCTTGTTTGGAATGAACTGACACACATGTTTTAACAAATCAAAGCTCATTATACAGCCACTCAAGTCAATACAGTTATTTTTGATCTGGCTAGGCCAACAATATTGGTTTATCTTGTAACTTATTCACGATGCCAGCTGACGTAGGGACAGACTCGCTCACAGGAAAGCGCACTTACGTGACGTCATTACATCTCAGGGTCTAGTATTAGAACATTTCAACTATTTGACTGTCATTTCATTTGCAACATAAACAAGTTTATTACTAGCAAGCATTTCAAATCACGTCTACACGTAACAAATCGACACATTTAATAATAACATTCTTAAAATCTGTCTACTACCACTATCAAATTGAAGCTATATGTATAATGAACATGAAATTCACAGATACGTCGGTGAAAATTGTTATTTTAGACTAAATTATCATAAATAACCATTAGGAGCTAAAAAGATACTTTAAAGAAAGAAAAAAATGATTTAAAAAATGTGTAACTTTGACAATGACAATATCATATGCTTTTTAAAATTTTTATTAATAAGTGTAAATGTTTAAAATGGGAATATTTTTAATAAACAGACAGTCTTTCAGATAAAGTACCACATTAAAAGAATACAACATTGAATAAAAACAAAAGTGATGTAATTGTACTTCCAACACCCTGTTATTTTAGTAGCACTATGACCATGGTTCTGCTTCATTTGGAAAAATTGTGCTGTAAACCCCAATTTGTTTTTACGGTGATCAAATATAATATAAAAATCTTTTAAATTGTAAAACCTCTGTAGTTACAGAAGATCAGCTGATTAAAGTGGGTCAAAATATACTTTTTTTTCAGATATAAACAACATTCAACGATAACAAACACGATAATCTATGTACAAATTTTGATTAAAACATACTTAAAAACTACATCCCAGTTCACAGTAAATAAGAATGTGAAAGTAACAAAAATGATTGACAAGGGTTTACGATCAACAGAAGTATCATGACTTCCGTCATATATTCACTTCAATTTCCATTTTCCACAAAGATTGAACCGATCGTGAAACCACAGTTAGAATAATACTTTTACATGTACCACAGACATAGAATATATACTTGTATTTAAAAGGTAAACATCAATTCACTTACGGTATTTTTTTTTTTTTTTTTTTAATTAGATGGAAGAATGAGATTAAATGAAACACGTTTACACTGTGAATTTCTCAAAATATAAAACTGTACTCTCTGAATTTTTTTTGACATAATGCACTTTTATATGAGGTTTCTGTATCGACATTTGTAATCATGACGCTGTTTAAATGTAGAGTTAATATTTGAATCATCTTCGGATCCAGTTTTGAATATTAAAATCTGAGCTGGTTTTTATTGAAGGTGGAATTATTAAACCATTTTGAGGGGTTTAAAATCAGGTTTTTGTAACAGACCAATATGCCGATCTTGGCAGATTAATTGAACAATGATAGGGGGTTACTGATTGGTAAAAGTCACAGATTCAATATTCATTCTAAATTAGGGCCAAATGTTCGACTTTTTTATGGCAACAGTGCTTTTATAAACTTAAGTTTTTGTAAGACTAACCCTTAAAAAAAAGGAGTCAATTTCTTTTTAGAGTTTTCACTTCGATGAACTAAAGGTGGGTTTTCACATTGTTTCTGTTTTTATTTAAATCCCCCCCCCCCCTAAAACCAATTTTATTTTACATTTTTCATACCCGATTTGATCTATTCCTTCCGAGTATAAGTAAATACATGTTTACTAGACAACAATGTTACATATGAAATAAGATATAATAGCTATTTTTATATTTGTCTTGTGACTTTCAAAATAGTGGACTCCTCCATTTTCAACCAAGGGATGCACAATTGATGACGGGTAGGGTCCACTCACCAAATAGGGGAGTCCATCCTTGATCCTTTGGCGCCTTGCCAACAAATGACGGCCTAGACTCTAGTGGCAGAGATCGCCTGCAAAATGTAGAAAAAAAACCAAATTATTAATTTACATCAAAAATACGCCCCCCAAAACAAACACCCAAAAAACAACAATTAATGTTATCTGAAAACTACGGGAATGTGGCTCAGTGGTTTGGGTTTGTGACTGGTAATCAGAGGGTCCAGGGTTCATATCCACAGCTTGCCATATGTTGTGTCCTTGGATAAGCCATTTAACCCCACTTGCCTCTCTCCATGCAGGAGTTATAAATGGGTACCGGTGTAGCGCGAATTTCAGACTATGAAATACTGACTCATTGGTAGTATTGCGCATGCTTAATTGAGTGATGGTTATGATAATTAGGAGAGTGACTGGTCACGTCAGAGGGTTTAAAGGGATCGTATACGTTTGGTAATTACTCCAAAAAATAATGGCAATAAAAACTTACTTGGAAAGAAGAACAGCAGCTTTGGATAGTATAATGCATTTTTAGAAACTTTTCACTTCGAAGTACTGCGGTTATGGAAAAATATATCACTTTTTATCCCCACAAATCTGAATCTGAGAAGCGTTACTGCAGTGACGTTTCTCAGATTGTGTATTCCAATGCAGATTATTCTTCCTGTGTGGACATAACCGCTCCAGATTTTTCGGCAATATCTCAAAATCGCTACCACCTTTTGAAATAATTTTTTTACAGGCTATTTTTATGGTATATATTTATAACTATATAGGATTGAAACAAACAGTGGGCTCCAATTACCAAACGTATACAATCCTTTTAACCAATAATAGGGGGAAATAGTCTGATTTTCACAGGAGTCTGATATTTATACTACACCGGCATTAGCTGAGGGGTAACCTGCGATAGACTAGCATCCCATCCAGAGGAGATAAAAATATTCTCATTCTCACTTCTGGAAAGGAAAGGGAAGGGAAGGGAAGGGGAGGGTTAATTCATCCGATATATTCACCTCGGCGATATTGACACCGGTCATCTGCTCCACCAGCTGGGGCACACGATTCATGATGTCCATCACCTCACCGGTCAGCTTGCTGGCCCCCACGTCGCCCTTGCCAGTGGACACCATGGTGATCTTGTTGACCTGGGCCAGAGGGGCGGCTATCTCGGCAGCAATCTGGAGAGGTTGGGAGGAAGAGTTATCATCATGGTAAATTACAAGACTCAGAGGTATTTTGGCCCCTGAGAATTCTGACTCGACAAGTGTTGCAAGTGGCTGTGCTAAGCAGGTTTTTTTTCAGCCCTAGGGAGTTAGGGGAAATACGAACCTTTGGTAATGTTTCCAGCACCATGTCCACCATGGCAGCATCCTGGTAGTCCTTCCAGGCGTCTGCCTTCTTAGCCATCTGCTCCGCCTCTGCCTTGGCCTTCTCCTCGATGGCGAAGGCTTCAGCCTCGCCCTTCAGCTATGAAAACGCACCAAAGAAATGTACACAATGTATTACAATTCACAAATATACGAAGAGTTTTGAGTATTTGAATGCTTTGAATTTGGTGTTCGGTATAGCTAAATAGTTCGGTATAGCAGCGTTCCACTGTAAGAGGATGTACATTTGTATTTAACGCAGGTATCAACTAGTATTGATGTTCAAGGCGTTCGATATTTATTACAAATCAAATAAGTTAAGAGGGCCTAATATTTCGATCTTAACAAGATCTTCAGAAACATAATGGCTGTGTACAAGAAACAAACATATATAGGGCAACATACAGCATGATGCACATGATGCAGGAGAAACACAAAAGAAAAAGCCTGTACAGAGTTCTGTGGAACAACAAAAGGAGGATTAGGCTGAAGGGTTAAAGGGAAAGGTCAGTGTGGGTAGGATCAAAAAAAGAACTAACAAAGAAGTATTAATAGGAGAAATGATATTTATTACCCTAAACATTAGGCCAATTAAACATTTCAAAGATAATCCAGAGGAGCTTACCTGGATTGCTTCAGCCGCTGCTTCTGCCTCCATCACGACACGCTTCCTACAATCAAAATAACAAATGTAAACTAAGTCATCATGTCACACAATACTGGAAAGTCAGTTTTAATGTGTTTTGTTCCAGCCATATTAATTTTTATAAAGTTTCCACGATTTTGTATAACACCGGCTGGCCTACTGCAGGATTTAGGCAGTGGTCACCAGTAAGAAAATAATGGAGGATTTTGCAGAATTCAGGTTGCATAGAGTTTAAACACATTTTGGGGGATTCAGGTCATATGTAAGAAAAATGGGGTAGGGAGTTAAGGTCAAGTCGAGCAATGACAGGCTCCACGGCGATCACGATTTGCTGGTATAAAAGAGGTCAATTTCAGTCGCTATGCCACATCTCACACCATCGTTTGGGCAAGATGCGCCACAATTGATTACGCAAGTCGCGGACTTATGCACTGTGAAACTTTCGCGAAACTGTCGCAACTAGAAAATGTTGCCAGCATGAAACGTTGTGCAACTCGCGCAACAAATTGTGTGTAACGTTTCGTGCAAACAGCTACTGGGCCCAACATTTCACGGCCAAGAATCCCGAGGCTTACATGTTAGCGTCGGCGAGGGTTTCCAGCCTGTATCTCTCAGCCTCAGCTGGCTGCTTGACCTGGGCCTTGAGTTCCTTCTCTCGTCGGCTAATCTCCTGCTCCTGTACCTGGATCTGCTGGGTGCGCTCCACCACACGGATCTGCATCTGTTCTTCCTTGATACGCTGCTTAGTCTTGGCAGCCTGAAGAAAGAAAAACACCAGAATAATCAATTTGTTTACAATGTCTACCCCCTTTACTGAGAGACTTAAAAATCCAAAGTTAAGATTGGGATTGTGAAGGATCGTGGGAGGTATAATCTTGGTCCAAAGCACTTGACTATAGTCTGATGAACAGTGGGCAGTGGATTCTTGAAATCAGCATGACATCACGAAGAGGGAAGCCCATCAATATCAATATGCATTACACCTCATTTTGCTTCCATCGCGATAACTACATAAACTAGGAGGAAGATAAAGAAGGTTCTCGGATGTCCGACCGCGAAAATGTACTTGCGCATATGCGAATAAGCGACCTGACCGCGGCTAGGCTACAATATGGAAATCAGTTGAATCCCTTCTCACACCTTTGAACAACTGTTCACCTTAGCTAGTTATTTGTATGCGAATAAAAATGAGATTATATTATTTCAGTCCTTGGTAATGAAGGTTCAGACCCCCCAATCCACATGTGTGTAGATTTACAAATCAGTGGACTGATTAACACGGCCTACCTGCAGTTCATAGGCCAGTTCCGAGTCCGCTTTCTTGGTCTGCACCTCCATGTCGTAGGCGGCCTTCTTCAGCTCAAAGTCTCTCTTGGCTTTGGCGATTTCTATGTCGTTGGAGAAGCGCGCAGCCATCCGCTCCTCCTCAGCACGAGCTTCCTGCAAAGACACACAAAAATTATAGCGATAAAATATCAATACAGATATTATGAATTGGTGAATGGAATTATTGATTAATTATCAGAACAAAATATTAATTTAGACAGACCTTGATACCGGAGTCTCTCTTGGCTTCGGCCTCGCCTATCCTAGCGTCTCGGTGCACTTCGGCGGTACGAGCCAAGCCCAACGCCTTCAGGTATCCCTGTAGATAACAAAGATGTTGACATGGGTACAGGGAATACTGTAATCTGGCCCAGTGTAATGCATCTGCTTAGCATGGAAATACAGTTAAGATTACAGTTAATACTTAAGAATTGCTTAAGCACAAAACATTCTTGCTTAGTAAAACCAGCTTACCAGCCACAACTTCATGCGATATATATTATTGGTGATTGGTATTTAGCTGTTGTTGGCTTAGCATAATGATCATATGAATTTTTGGCATCCAATTTTGTGCTTAAACAAAATGTTTTACTTAAGCAAAATTTTGTGCTTAAGCTGCTCTATGAAATTGGCCCCAGGTGGGGACAAGAACCACTAAGCTCCCTTTAACGAAGCCTGACGACGGAACTTTCTTACGGCTTCTTAGAAACTTACCATTTCATCCCGGACGTCCTTGAGAGTGTAGCTGACTACACTGATGCCCATGTTCACTAAGTCGGAAGAGGCCACCTCAAACACATTCTTGGCAAACTTCTTGCGGTCCTTGTAAATTTCCTACACAAACAAAACCCAGAAACAGATCCATGCATTACTATAAACCCCGACCCTTCAGGGTATTTTTGTTTTTATTAGAAACCCTGTTAAATGCAGCAACATGCAACACTTGTCAAAGTGTAGGAAGAGCCATCAAGTTGAAAGTCTCACAGACAAAATGCCTCCGAGTCTGTGGTCCCCGAATGCAGCAGGATATAACTGTGGCATTGCTCAATGGGGACTAGCTCTCAATAGACTCGGCCTTTTTTGTTTATACACTGGTGTTTATGGCTGAATGCATCAAAGTGCACCAGTCTTTTTTTCCACCTGATGCACTGTGCTGCGTCTGGGAGGGTTAGGGTTGATCTAATTGGCTTTTGATGTGATAGCTCATAGAACAAACTGCAGTAATACTAGTATTAGCAAGCACGTAAATATTCAAATCAATTCAATCATACAACACAGGTGACAAGACAAGAATGCGCTGGTTGTTGTTGTTTTCCAAGTGAATGAGGCAGTGTGCGGACTCACCTCAACTGTCATTGTCCCCATGATGGCCCTCTGGTGACCCTCCAGTGTTTCCATGGCAACCATTTCAACTTCTTGCTCAGTTTTGCCCAGGAACTGTTGGCATGCCTGCAGGAGCATGTCTTTGTTCTGTCCTTGGATTTTGACCTACGAGAGAACAAAACAAAAGTAAAATTCAGGGGAAAAAACGGTCATCTAGGGAAATCTGAAAATCTGGGGAAAAGTGGAGGAAGAGAGATGTATCATCACAAACCTGCGCGATCCCTGTGACGGATATGGGCACACCAAGGCGGGTATAGACATTGTCCGTGTCAATCTTCAGCGTCATTGTGTTAAGTGACAGCCTTTGAATCTGCTGAATCCATGGATAGACAAAGGCCCGCCCTCCGGAGACGAGAAGCGGTTTTTTGTGGCAACAACCTGGGGCAAACATCGGTAGGTATGGTTAGGTATGGTTAAGAATGCCAAATTGAGCTTTAGCCTAAAAAAACTGAATCTTTATAAAATGACATTTACAAATATTGCAGTAATGTGAAATATGCCTACACTACACTAATGCACAGTAAACTCTTACAACAATGACGACACAAGGCACGAAAATAAAGATGGCGGCCCCCAAGACGCACTGTGAACAAGCAAAACCGCCTTAATTCGCAAGACAGAACCTCAAAACGTGCAAGAAATGGCATTTTCTACCGTCAGAAAAATGTTTTCCAAAAAAATTGCGTCAAAAGATAGATTGATAATGATATTACTACTAGAGAAGTTGATATTAAGTAATTTTTGACTGAAAAAATAAATGTTGATCTAATTTGATCAAAACAAGAGAGGGGCAGGCGCCCGTATAAACTATAGCTAATTCCACCCAATATCGCAACTGGTGAATAGCAACACAATGGAGTACTGGTGTAATGACTCATTTTCCAGGGGTTTTCCACAGCATTTTTCGCAAATAAAGCAATATGTTTACTCCAAATCAAAAACAAAACTGCAAGCAAGCTCACCTGATACTACCATAGCCTCATTGGGCCCACATACTTCGAAGAACACCATTTTGAAGTTGAAGCGAAGAAAGCGCAAAGACGGAGAGGAGGTTGACGAGGTAAATAAAATTTTCCAATTCCAGATATTAACCCAACCCCAGACTCGACTGCATTGAATAATAATTTGATGAATCAATATGTATTGGCTTACCTAGATCTATTGTTATTCAACATGAATAAGATTAAAACTGCTTCAAACTGCAGATTTAACAGATAAATAATCATTACACATACAACATTTGACAAAAGAATATTTACCTTTAATTTTTTACCCAGTTTCAACTTACAAAAATTACAATTTGTGAAAGATTAACTAACTTTTGTTGCGATTAAAACAACGGAGTATATGGTAAAGGTCAAAGGTGCGACGCGATAATCGATATTGGCCGTTTTCGAAACCCGAGCCTCTTCTCTGTTTGCTCTATTCATGCAGTTTGGCAATGGTGATAGAGCTGGTTATAAAGCCTGCGCTGGGGTTTGTAAAACGGCCTACTCGGATTTCAATAGCCTCAATTCAAGTCCAGCACTATTCATCTCGTGGTTTTCATCAGTGTTTTTAATTATATTAACCTGTGTGATTAAGCCACTGAGAAAGAGACTAGTATATATGCGCACATGGCGGTCAAAGGTTACCGTCAGACAATTTTGTGAATGATGGCGGGTGGTGGTTCTGCTGGAAATTGGTGCTTAATCGAAAGCGATCCCGCAGTTTTTACAGAGCTGATCAGGGGGTTTGGTAAGTAACTACGTAATGTCAGATCTATTGTATTCGGTAAAATACTTGATTTAATTTGTTTGGGGCCCCAATAAACCTTTCCACTATTTCCCGGCACATTTAATACTGACAAAAGTGACAGTGGCCAGGGTGGGTGGTGGGCCTGGGGTACGGGGGGGGGGGGGGGGGGGGGGGCAGTTGAATATGTATATTTCCTTCCTTATTTTACCATGATTAACATTAAGTGATCTTCGATTTACCTATAAATGCATATAATTTAGGGAATATAATTTTTGTTTCTTCTTTACGATTCAATACATATTGTATTAAAGTAGGCTAATCTTGAATTTTTGTTTTTTGTTAATTAGGCCTAATTAATTTAATAAATATTGATTACAATTTTCAAGATATCAGTACAGTCATTTGGCCTGTGATTGGTCAGTGTTTAACTGAGCTGGTTTAACTACAAGCTAGTTCAGGAGGCATGGAGACGAGCTCGAGTAGCATGGCTCCCTCGTTCTGATTGGTCAACACTACTATAGTATAAGCAGCATATTTATTTTATTCATGATATTAAATGAAACTGTTCTCTCAAAAAAAAGATTTCCCAGAACTTTCTTAATTCTATTTCTATTCTAATAATATAGGCATACTGATTTACTGGTAATAAAAGTAATGGCTTTCAATTTTGATTTGTTAAATAATTATATTTTTGTTAAACCAATGCAACAATGTGTGAATAGAAAATCAGTTAATTCTTGAGAAAAAGGTTTATTGCACTACCCAGTCCCTTTTTCTAAGTTGTCTGTCTCACCTCGTAGCTGGCTATGTGGATATGTGGTCACAGTTGATTGCTCTCATCAGTAAACCTCATTTGTTAATCTTAAAGGTGTTGCAGGTGCTCAAGTTGAAGAGATATGGACGTTAGATGACGAAGCCAGCCTTGCAAGACTCAAGTAAGTCAGCAAAGACTTAAATACGTTATGGCAGGCTTTCACAAATTCCTACTTTTTCCTGATTTTTCTTTTTACCTTGTTTCTTTTTTTTCTTCATAAAATTTCTAACTTTTTCGTCCCAAAATTTTGAAAAGTTGAGTCGCATTAAATATTTTCCAAAATCGTGTTACACTGTTATATGTAAATCTCACAATGAAGGGCTTGGGTGCAGGAGTACTGCAACTGTATGAGTTGAGGATGGAGCACAAGTTCTGTTGGTACAGATGTTTAACAGAACCTGCCAAATGAGGCTAACGATTCTGTGGTCATGGATGAGTGTCAACAAAAAATACTGAAAGCTTGCAAAAGTCTCATTTATTATCCTGAGTTTTTTATTTGTTCACCTGTGTCTTCTTAAAAGCTTATTATGGCCCCCATGTCTCTTGTAACTCTTATTCTTGACTCCATGTCTGTAGACCCGTACACGGACTGGTTTTTCTGTTCAAATGGCAAGCTGGTGAGGAGCCCTCTGGAGCCGTGGTCCAGGATAGCCGCATGGATAAAATATTCTTTGCTAAACAGGTGAATACAATTTTAAAAAAATAATATAAAATGAGTGAATCCTTATTAATTCAAGTTAAAGAGGCAGTTCTCGCATTTTAATCACAAATCAATCACAAATCTGTCACAAGTCTGTCACAAGTCCGTCACAAGTCCGTCACAAGTCCTCACAAGTCCGTCACAAGTCCGTCACAAGTCTGTCACAAGTCCGTCACAAGTCACTTGTCCGTCACTAGTCCGTCACAAGTCCGTCACAAGTCCGTCACAAGTCCGTCACAAGTCCGTCACAAGTCCGTCACAAGTCCGTCACAAGTCCGTCACAAGTCCGTCACAAGTCCGTCACAAGTCCGTCACAAGTCCGTCACAAGTCCGTCACAAGTCCGTCACAAGTCCGTCACAAGTCCGTCACAAGTCCGTCACAAGTCCGTCACAAGTCCGTCACAAGTCCGTCACAAGTCCGTCACAAGTCCGTCACAAGTCCGTCACAAGTCCGTCACAAGTCCGTCACAAGTCCGTCACAAGTCCGTCACAAGTCCGTCACAAGTCCGTCACAAGTCCGTCACAAGTCCGTCACAAGTCCGTCACAAGTCCGTCACAAGTCCGTCACAAGTCCGTCACAAGTCCGTCACAAGTCCGTCACAAGTCCGTCACAAGTCCGTCACAAGTCCGTCACTAGTCCGTCACTAGTCCGTCACTAGTCCGTCACAAGTCCGTCACAAGTCCGTCACAAATCTAAATATAACAAAAATATAACCAATCCAACTTATTGTGTGTGTTCAGGTCATAACGAATGCTTGTGCCACCCAAGCCATTCTGAGCATCCTGTTGAATTGCCAGCACGAGGATGTTGACCTTGGCAAGAAACTCAGTGAATTTAAGGAGTTCACTAGCAGCTTTGACCCCACCGTAAGTTGTCTATAGAATTACCTTAAAGGTTGTAGTGGTATTTGAGGACACCCTATCTAACCACTTTAACAGGTTTTAACAGTCATGTGGTTTAATCCATACTTAAATTTTCAAACTAATGTCGTCTACTGATAACTCGAGCCCCAAATTGTCCGTTTTTGTTTAGATGAAAGGACTGAGCATCAGTAACTCTGAAGTCATCAGACAAGTCCATAATGGATTCTCAAGGTAAGACCGCAGTGCGTCCTCCTTGGAAGCTCTCCATTTCTTACCGTTGAGCTGGTACTTGTGCTTGTGCATGGAGCCCGTAGACTGTTCCTAGGCCGTTTTCCAAACCCCAGTTTTGTATTCGTTTCAGGCGTCATGCAGTTTAGCAAAGGGCTGGAGCCGGAGACGGAGCTGAAGCCAGGGGTTCGGAAAATGACTGAGTTTGACCGAGCTGCTTTGATCACCTTACCAAAACTTGGCTTGGAAACCACCCAATTAAAAACATGAAATTTCGGAGGATTTCATGCCGTAATGTCCTTTTAACTGAAGTTTTTATCAGGATTTCTGTTTTATCTTAATTTTCCTGGTTGATTCTTCACAGGCAGCAGATGTTTGAGTTTGATTCCTCCCTTCCCAACAAAGACGAGGACGCCTACCATTTTGTCGGCTACATCCCGATCAGCGGCAGGTTGTATGAACTGGATGGGCTGAAGGAAGGCCCAGTTGACCTAGGTGGGTTCAGGTGGTAGAGCACCGGAACGGTAATCGGAAGGTCGCAGATTCAAACCCCACTCCACTCAAATGTCTTTGTTCACATCTAAAACTATATTAAAGTCAGTTTCCTTTTGTGGTCTAATTGAAATAGTACATTTTTTTGAAGACATAAACCCTAACCCCCTAGGCCCTTTTTGCTAGCAACCATCCTCAATCCTCCAAAATCCTCATTTTTTTAAAAACCTCATTTTTTTAAAACCCCATCTAGCCTCAATCCTCAAAAATCCTCCACACTTAAAACAACATCATGTGCCTCAATTCTCCAAAATCCTCATTTTTTTTAATCCTCCAAAACTGCAATGAGGAATCTGGGGATTGAAAAAAAGTCAATCCTCCAAAATCCTCATTATGATTTTTTGAAAACCCCACAGCCTCATTCCTCCAAAATCCTCATTTTTTGAAAACCCCATTGTGCCTCAATCCTCAAAAATCCTCCACACTTGAAACATTGTGAAACAACATTGTGCCTCAATCCTCAAAAATCCTCATTTTTCTTAAAACCCCATACAGCCTCAATCCTCAAAAATCCTCCAAAACTGCAATGAGGATTTTTGAGGATTGAGGAGCGTTAGGGTTAAATATTTTACTTACTTTAAAGGTAATATACATAACATTTCTTTTATTTTATAGCAATTTTTGTTTGTTTTTTGGGGGAACTTTAGTCAAAATTTGACTTCTTTTTTTTATTCTGATTTATTTTTAATCCTAAAGGAAAGTGTGATCCTGATGATTGGTTGAAGACGGTAAAACCAGCCATTGAACAGAGAATAAAAAAGTAAGTAACTTCTTCGTCCATGAGCAAGGTACTTTGTTGCAATTGCTCCTCTCTCAGACAGTCTGATCATTCTGGTAAAATGGCTGAAAATAAACCACATATTTGTTTAATACGACATTTCAGTAGTTGATAGAATGTTTTTTCCTGCTGGACTCTAACCTTTCTAAATCCATTAACCAGTTCGCGCCGGATGACGTATATAAACGCAAAACATTTCCAAAATTCAAAACGGATGACGCATAAACACGCCAAGTTCAAGTTCGGAAATGTATGTCAGCAGCGCGCGAGGCCGGAAATACGTGGGTGTGCTTCCCGGCACTATCAGCCTGAACACGCTTCGGATCGAGTTTCGTTAAAAATAATCCCGCCCGTCGGCTCGGCGTTGTTAAAATAATCCCGGCGCGAACTGGTTAAAATCCATCTCTAATTTTGTCGGACTTCTTTTTAACAATATCTTGCATCTTTGCCGTCTTTGTATTACAGATACAGTGCTGGTGAGATCCACTTCAATCTTATGGCGATTATCTCGGATCGGCGGATGATATTCCAGCGAAAGTATGACAGGTTGAGAGCGCAACTGGACTCATTGGAGAAACGGGTAAATGACGTGTACTATTTCTTGTCAAATTTTGAGCATTTTTTCAGTCCTTAGGCATTTAAATTACCCTGCATGAATCTATAAAACGATAGATTGCTGGGGCAGTTTTGGGCGGTGTGGGGAGTAACAGACAGGGCACTTGCACACTTTCTACAAAACCCTCCAGCGGCCCATGATATCCAAGAACGCATGCAATTTCTGGGAAGAATGTACATGCAGTATCCTGACACCACTTCATCAGCGGTTGTTATCAACTGCTGAAAAGAGTTGAGACAATTTTTGAAGTATTTAAGTTCCTGACAAACTTTGGAATGTTTCTCAGTCTCAGATTTATGTCTTTTCAACTTTTTTGCAAAGAACTTTATTTAGCTGATATTTGAAGAAAAAAGTGGCGTCAGGTTGCAACATCCTTTCTCAATTTCTAACCGTTGCACTTTGGATCAAACTTGTGAGCAGCTTATCGGCAAGTTTTAAATATTCGGGCAAGTACATTTTTGAATAATCGAATACTAAATTATTCGTAAATGAACAGCTCTAATGGATCCACAGTTCAGCCCTACTGGTATCCGTTTAATTGTCATCGTTCCGTGTATCGTGTGTTGTTTCCAGGGTGATGCTATGGAAACCGACCAATCAGCGATTGATCCGCAGGTGGCAACCAGCATCCAATCAGAGCTGAGCAGATTGACCATGCTGCTTGACGAAGAAGACCAAAAAGCCCAAAAATTCAAGGTAATCATTCCACATTTTTGCTCTAGTTTTCTTTGAATCTATGTATACGTCATTTTTTTGGGTGACTTTTGTACTCATTATTATAAAATATTTAAATCTAAGAGAAGTGTTGTTTTATGCACTTGTTACCTTTAGCAAGTGGATCAATAGAGGGCGACAAACTGAGACACTGCTGGCCTATTTTTATCGGAAGTTACTATAAACTATCCTATGATCTTGTATTTTTCAAGGCACTTAAGAACCTAACACGGTTTTTCCCCAGCCTTGCTCTATTGTTAAAATAATCCACAAGAACTTTTTGCGAAGAAAAGATAAACGTTAACAATAGCTGGATTGGAACCACAGACCTTTCGTTCCATAGCTCACCTCTCTCCCAACTATAGGCTATTGGCGAGTTGGTTGAGGACAGCCTTTCTTTACAGCCGTTCTTTATTGTAGCTGAGTTGCCATTGTTCTTTCACATGAATATACAACCCAGCTGCTGAAAAAAAAAATCGCGAACCACTACACGGATTAGTATCAAGTGTCTTCCAATTTTTCATCGGCTGAGATAAAGGGTGTGACTTTGGCTTTATTTTGTAAACGTTTAGCAAACATTTTAAGCAATTTTATGTCAGTGGTTGACATAATAAAAAGCCGTAAGTCATTAAGTTTTTAAAGACCCGTACCATTAATGTACTCAACCACTGAAAACGAAATAAGTTGTAATGAGAGAGTTGACTATTAAATTCCTAACTCTAACAGTCCTGACACCTCCAATTTTATTATGATTTTACACACACCCTAGGGATTCAGTGGTAATATCCAGCCATTCTAAGCACAGCTTAATTTTTCGGTAATTTTGGCCATTTTGTCAAAACAGGTTGAGAATATCCGACGGAAGCACAACTATCTCCCAATGATCATGGAAATGCTGAAAGTACTGGCGAGTAAGGGCGAACTGCTGCCCCTCGTTCAGATGGTAAGTGGCGTGAACTTTAACACTTACCCTCCAAAATCCTCTTTGCAAATTGCAGGATTTTGCAGGATGAGGTCACTTGGAAGTTGATGCTTCGGAGGAATTTGCAGGATTGAGGGCGTTTTGGGTTTTGCCACTGGAAGATAATGCAGGATCCAGGTCATAAGGCTTAAACTCATGCTGGATTTTGCAGGATTGAGGTTACTTGGGTATTTATCCAAATGTGGATTTTGAAGGATTGAGGTTATTTGTTACTTTGTACTTTCACACTGCTCATGCTCTATGCACACTCTCCATTCTTCAGTCAATGTGTAAGTTATGTGTTAAGGTTACAAGATGTGATGTGGTTTACAAGAAAAGTGGAATTTTGTGTCAGTTTCCAACGATTGCCGTTGGTAATTAAATTTTGTTAGTCCCCAATTTATTTGCAATACGGTTACACATCTGTGAATAGGTGCCAGCCAACTAGTCTGGTTCCCTAATCTGATAATTCCTTGACGTCTATGCTCAAGGAACCAGACTACAAGAACGGCATTTTTCCTTCTTTTTTTAAGCATCTATGAACACAAAACATTGAAACAGGTCAGCGTCACAAGATTTACATTAAAATAATTCTTAGTAATTTTATAACAGATTGAATCTCAAATTTGATTCTGGTAGCATATGTCAAAAGGATATGTTTTATCAATGGAACAGTAATACTCGGTTGTTGTTTTTTCTTACTTTATCACTCTTAGGCTAAAGAGAAGGCTGCAGCTCAAGCAAAGGAAGAAGAAAAAGACAAGAAAGATTCAGAAGTCGCAAATTGAGCTAATCCTCCAAGCTGTTTCCATGACAACCCCCTTTTCCCCCCAATGTGCATGCCCGTTCATTGCTGCTGAACGTGGCACTCAATCTAGATGTTTCAGGATTTAATCTAAGCCCACTGAAGGAGGTACGGTAATCTGTATAGTGGACTTCCTGGTGGGATTAATATTGGATTATGGGATTAGTGTGGGAGTATCCCATAGATCTGTCCCACGGCTTTGACGGGCTTAAGATGACCACTGCATTTGGCTTAATGGGGACTAATCCCCATAAATGCTTGTCAAACTTTTTGGATTAACTTGAACCCACATTTTGGATCAAGTGTTTGTTTTTTTCATTTTAAATATACACTCCCACTTTTAGGGAATTGCTGGACACATTTTCAAAATTTTCGTCAATTTTTTCGGCGGTAACCAGTGATACGCAGTTTTCATCATATGGCATTTTGTTTAGGTGTAAAGGTATAATGGGTACCAGTGGTGTATTCAGCTTTAGAGATGACCGAGACAGATCTCCAACATTCATAGGCGAAAATCCCATGGGGGGGGGGGGGGGGTTGGGGTTGGGGGGGGGGTTGGGGTTGGGGGGGGGGGGGGGTTGGTGTTGGGGGGGCGTTGGGGTTGGGGGGGGGGTGGGGGGGGGGGGGGGGGGTTGGAGGTTGGGGGTTGGGGGGGGGGGTTGGGGGGGGGGTTGACGGAAGAAAGACAAAATAGTATTACACTGACCTGTTTAAAGTTTTAAGAAGGAAAACAATATTCATGTAGACCTACAAAGGTACTCTGGCCGAGCTTCAGAAAAAAATCGGCAGTTTATAGAAGTCAGGAAATAACAGTTAAGGAAGCAGAATAGCTGGTTTCACAGGATGCTCAAGTCTATTATTCACTTGCAGTCAAGTGCAATCGAACCCTGATAATAAAAACAGTTAATACCACTTCCTGCTTATAACAAAGGAACAAAAACCATGGTCCTGAGTCTTTTTTTTATATATTTTGTTATTACCGATTATACAAGGTACCTGTTGTAACAAGGTAATTTGTCAAGTTCCAAGGACCTTGTTATAAAAGGTGTTTGACTGTATTAAAGGTAGTATACACCATTTGCAGATATCGAAAATATTTACTACCGAATTATTAAGAAAAATCTTACTCATTTGAAAGTAAATAATGATTCTAGGCATTCAGCAAAATGATTGTGCTAGATATCCTGTAATTATTCCGAAAAGTAGAATTTTATAAAGAAAAATTTGTGATCGCCGGCCGGCGATCGCGAAAAAAAAAAGATAACATAAGAATAACTGCTCGTCGCCGGTTGAAAACAAACGCCATTTTTTGTGTTTTCCTCGGCATCCATGATTGTAAAACTTCGGACAGGTCAGTTAAACGATATTTACTATAAAATACAACTCCCAAATCTACCTATTCATGATAATTCGAGCAATTACCAATGGTGTATCCGACCTTTAAGGTACTTTATACTATTGGGTAGTTTTTGATATTTTTCAAATGTTGTATGTTTCCTTTAAAGCACTCGGAAACTGTTATTCTGGTACTTTGGCCAGGAACATTATCTGTGACCATTGTATTATATTTCATAACCGCTTAAAGGTTAAAGGTCAATAGGAAGCAGTTTCCACCCCTATATGAACCTTTTTATAGTTAGTGCCTAGATACTGATAAGGTTATAGTTTTGCATGTGTATAAATTGTCGATTGGAAACTTTTTTTTCATCCCGCCAGATTTACGCTGAGAATTTCTCATTTTATTTTGAAATAAAAAACATCTGCTATGAAAGCCTATAGGACAAAACAAAAATCAATTTGGTGGTAAAAATCCTTTTTTTTTAGGCGCCTTTTTTTTCTTCTTAACTCTTTTTTTTCTTTTTTCAAAGGCGTCTTTTACAGTTTTAGCCCAAACTTAAAAAGAATTCTGCCTATTTTTGTTCAGTGGCGTAAATAACAGAACTATATTTCAGTATTAAAAAAGAAGAATTGTGCTCCGTGATTTATTTGCGCAAAATAAAACCCATCGGTCCATTAACAAGACAGCCGTACACATGAGTTAGAAGGTATTGTTTTTCTTCTTCGGATTACAGGGTACACATCTTTAGAATAAATTCATCAATTTGAGTGTGGCGTCCAAGTTGGGAAATTTCTAAAACGAGACTTGGACGAAATTCGTGTTTGCCTTCACAATACCGCCCAACTAAATATATAGCTACAAATTGATCAGATTTGTGTGTGACCATGGTATGACAAAGGCCAATCTTTCGATCATGGCCATGGTTCAGTTCTGTAACTTCTTTGGATTTTGGAGAGATGTTATTTTTATCAAAAACGAGCAAATGCACGATATTCAAATGAATAAACATATAATAATAATAATAATAATAATACGTACCGTATTTAATTGTCTATAAGTTGGTTTGTTCGTGCTTCTAGGAGGTTGCACCCTGAAAAAAAATGAATTTTCAAATTCAATTTATAATTTTCCAGCGCCCCGTTCCTAAAATTACTAACTACTATTAATTTCCGGGAGTTATACTTGAAGTATAAAGCGGTAAGTTACTTTTTGGATAGCTTGAGGTATTCTACAATGGAGGTTACTTTTTGTAGTAAAGCTTTATTAAATAAAAACGTAGGGGGGGTCGTTTTTTATGAGAAGGGATGCCCACCAACTTTCCTTTTACTTGGCCTTACTACTTAAAACCTGTCAACAATCTCAATTGTCATACCATAGACATGGAGATTATTTTTTTTTTTTCCATGTCTATGGTCATACAGCTATATAGCGGGTGCCGCGCAAAGCGAGCGCGCCAAATTATACACGTACGTAAATGTACACTGTACGTATGTGCGTACACACGTACACGTATATGTGACATCCATTGTTTACAACCGTTCGTTGGCGCGGCCGCGGTGAGATGTAAAAGCGTCCTTGAGTTAAGTATAGCAATGCAAGATTGGTCAATATACCAGGTCGTTTGGGAATTTAACCAATGGGAACAGTGCACTCATGGCATTTGCGTGCTTTCTGAGAGGCATTATTTTTGTGAGACATGTTTTGGAATGGACGGCAATTTTAAGTTACCCTGACTGTTTCGGGTAACCAACAGAACCATAATTTTAAAAATAGGTAAGTAAAGAATATATCTTGTCACTAAACTGTAAGATTATTCTGCTAAATTTTGTTTAGTGAAGAAAAACGGCAGTTTTAACCGACTTTAAATTCGAACGGACATAGCATGACTAGTGCATGGAGGAATGAGAACGGTCATACTCATAGTTCCGTCCCCAATCTTTCACAAAATTATCGATGAAAAATTAAATAATCTTTACAAACAATAAGGCGATAGTATTTTCAACATGTTCGTTAAATAAAATCGTTGTTTAAAGGACCCGTTTTCGGGAAAACGAGTTTTTAAATGTGAAGTCCATCATGAATATTCATTTTACCGAGAGAGAGTTGTGCATACGTTGCAAATAATAAGAAAGCACTTTTGCGCGCGAAGGCTGAGCTGAGTGCGACCAGCATGGCATCTAGAACAATCAATACGTCCAAGACTGCTGATGATATTACGCAAGGCATTTTTGAAGCCGATTCCAGCGAAGAAAGTGAAGAAAGTGCTGTGGAAACATCAGACGACGAGGATTATGAAGAGGACCCATCAAATACAGCGAGTTCGGAAGGCAGCAGTACCGACAGCGAGCCTGAGGCTGAGCCCCCACCCAAGAAAAAGCCGACGAACAATGCACTCGGGCAACAAGGCCAACTGACTGGTCCTGCCCATCCCCATCCAGCTGGTCCAGCTACCTCACCTGATGGTACAATCTGGAGCGACCAGCCGACACTGATGATAAGGACAGACCCAGCCAATATCATCACCAAGGCAATGGGCCCCAAAAACCTAGGTGGGGCATCAACGCCATTGGAGCTTTTTCAGCTGTTCATTCCTGTCACCATTTTGCAGATCATTTTGCAGTACACGAATGTGGAGGGATTGGCAAAGAAAGGACAAAGCTGGATAAACATCGCCATGATGGAGCTGCGGTCGGCCCTCGGCCTGATTTTCTTATTGGGGCTGACGAAATCGGGGCATGAGAGGGTCGGGTCTTTTTGGCAACCAGGGCCATTTTCTAGTTCACTGTGCCAGGCCACCATGGCGGGGAAGCGCTTTAAAGACATTGTTGCTATTCTCTGCTTCGATGACAAAACAACGCGTGCCCACCGAAAAACCACGGACAAGTTTGCGGCCATCAGAGAAATCTTCGAGATATTTGCAGCCGCACTACGCGATCACTTTATCCCCGGGGAGTGTCTGACGATCGCTGAACAATTGGTTGCATTCAGAGGCAGGTGCTCCTTCCGGCAATTCATGCCCTCAAAACCGGCAAAATATGGCTTGAAATTTTGGGCTTCGGTGGACAGTAGCACCCACTATGTACACAATATGCAGCCCTATATTGGGAAAAAAGGGGACCAGAGAGAACAAGAACTAGGGGCACGCGTCGTAAAGGACCTCCTGCAGCCTGTCCTGAACACTGGCCGCAACGTTACAACAGACAATTTTTTTGTTAGCAAGGCATTGGCAGACTACCTGCTTACACAAAAGACGACCCTTGTTGGCACAATGAAAGGGAATCGTAGGGAAGTTCCGAGGGACATGAGAAAGGAGAACGTCAAGCACAGGCCAATGAAGTCGTCACATTTTCGGTTTTCTGGGATGAATACACTTGTGTCATATGTACCTAAGAAGAACAGAAATGTGCTGTTGCTGTCCACAATGCACTATGACGCAACAGTTCACCCAACATCCCAGAAACCAGAAATCATGACCTACTACAACTCAACAAAGGCCAGCGTGGACACTGTGGACCAAATGTGTAGCATTTACAATTGTGCCCGGGTCACAGCCCGCTGGCCTTTGGTAGTGTTTTATCACTTGCTAAACTGTGCGGCCATCAACGCCTACGTGCTGTACCACCAACTTTATCCGCAACTGCGAGGTACCCGCCATGATTTTCTCCAGGATCTCATCCTTGCCTTGACCAAGCCGCAGATAGAGATGCGCAGGCAACGGCCGGATCTCCTAAGAAGGGTCGTCATCAATGCACTACAGCACCTTCAACTTCCGGCAATATTCCCCCAGGTGCCACAAGTAGCTGCCGGCCGAATGCCACAGCAACGCTGTCATCTCTGTCCCAAAGGACACAGGGCTAAGACGAGACGAAAATGTGACGAGTGCCAACAGCCTGCATGCACACTCCACAGCAGCTTAAAAACAGTAACAAACATTACCTGTTCTGAATGTATGATGGCAGAGTAGGCTAGCTGCATGCTTGGACACTTTACACTTCCCATGGATCCATCCCAGAGATAATAGTTTTGCCTGTAATTTTTTTTTGTCCCACCTTTTTTAACGTTATCTGTGACACATAAACTGTACATGAAAGAATTTGCATTGCTTTTCATGCAATTTTCTTTTTTACCCACTTGGCAATACGCATAGGACCAGGTGGATTTTCTATGCCTTTTTAAATTTTTCATTGCCATGATAATACTGTAAATATTCTGATTGTTGTTATAACTTCGGTTTTTCGCTAAGCCAGTTTGGATATTTTTGCCTTTTTGTGTTTCTTTTTCTTCCTTTTTTGTGTTATTTGGTTTGAATACAATACTTTTTGACTCGAACAATTGCCTCATGGACTCTTTCTTAATTGTCATTTCCTTTTCTTAGTGGCCAAAAACAGCAGACAAAGTACAATTCTCACATACAGTAAACTAAGATTTAGACATTTTAAAAAATCAGTGGTGAGAGTCCACGAACCAATGTATAGATTTCCAGGATGATTAAATCTTTGGTGTGTGTGTGTGTGTGTCCAGGAAAGATCTATTCATCTGTTTAAACCATTAGAAAAAGGATTGCGCCCCAAACAGTTATTTAACCTAAACATAAAATGCCTTCCGCTTGAACACCGAAGTGCAACTTTATTCGGGCGTGCCTCTCCGTCAAATGCAGCGACTCGGTTGAGATTCACTTTATGTATTTGTTTGGTATTAGTCTACGGCATCTTTATTTTTTGGGCCAATTCCACTGACATTCATATTGTGTACTTGAGTTGAACCCCGTCTGTGAAGGCTGCCTGTGCAGTATTGACACAGAATTCGTTCCACCTCAGAACTCCGAAGCCTAGCCCGTTCATTTGTGTAGAAACCTTATTCATTACAGACCAGGAGCTTTTTTCCAATTTGAGCACAAAAGTACCAACAATCGACTGTCCATTTGTTTTAGATATGCCATTCTCAAGTTGTCCAGGGAAGATCTATTCATCTGTTCAGACCAATAGAAAAAGAAATGTGCCCCCCAAACAGTTATTTACCCTAAACATAAAACGCTTTCCGCTTGAGCACCGAAGTCGACCGTGTACATGTATAATGTTTTCGGGCGTGCCTCCGAGGGTAAGGCCGATTCTGATTTACAGGATGGGTAATGCCCAGAAGTACTGTTTTAAATTATGTTTTGCTTTCCGAATGTGGAGCTTATCTGCTGAATAAAAAATAAAAAATGATCGCCGGACGGCTATCGCGAAACCCGACTCTGGTTAATAACGAACGCCGTTTTCTTGCTTTTCTCAGCATTAATGATTGTTGCAAATGGTGTATTTGCAGATGTTTTTTCCCCGATTGCGTCCTTCACAATATATAGCACCTACTGACATGACTACGGCTTTAACCTCGAATGCAAGTCCTTGCATAACAGCACACGCCATAATCATTACGAGAAGAAAAAAAAATCAATATTTACTCTGGTTGTGTTATAAAATAAAAACATTATGGTGTGACCAGGGTGTGACGATACCTAATACTGTAATAGCTAGGCTGGCTAAAAGTTAAATAATTGTTAATGTTAAACATGAACTATGCGTGAACGTGTATCCTAGCATTGTATGCTAATCTACAAGTATATACACACATGTAGAATTGGCGCCCTGCATGCACGAGGAACGTGACCCCGGACTTTATAGGGACCGCCCCCAAGTTGTTTTGAGTGGTTTCTGGTCACGGTACCGAAACTGTCACGGATATGAGCTGAGGACTTCACGCAGACCCGGACCCTTTGCAAGCTCATTCGTCAGGTTTGTTGGAACAGACACGGTCCACGAAATGGTAAGTCTTCGTGATCGCTAGTACATGTACCACAATAAAAACCTACCCCGTTTTCAGAAAGAAGTTAACGCCAAAAGCAGCGGCCTTTAGTTTTTTGGGTTTTTTTACGATTACAAAAAGTTCTTGCTCTTTTCCAGGGCCGCTATTGGATGGAAATCGATTGAAACTCCCACAATTAAGCTCCAATTAAATGCGAACGCAAAGTGCGCGCGGCGCGGCGTGAGGCAATCCGAGTGTCCGGAACTAGCCTCGGAGAAAAAAGTTTGCTTTTATTGTTTTTATGCCTTAATACTTTTTTCTCCCATTTTTAAAGATATATTAATTGATATAAGTTATAGTAAATTTTAACTGACAAGTTTAGCATATATCGCTCCCACACTCAAGAGCGCGCTTAAAACGGAGTCGTTTTCCTCAATACATCTATGGGACGATTGCACGGCGATAATAAGACATTTTTCAAGCAGATTTGAAGCAAATTTAGGTGGAAAACGTTCTGCGAGTATTATGGGACATAGCGATTTCTACCCCAGAACTATGGGTCTCCCATTAACGCCGTACGCGTACTACTGGAGACAGTTCTAGAGGTAAGCGATTTACTTGAACGTACGTGACACGGGGAACGTAACTTATGTCCCATCGCAGATCGTCACCACCTAAATTTGCTGATGTTGATGTTTATTATTAACAGGGAGTGACCTGAACCTCGGAAGGGCATAAATAAGATGGGCATAATGCGTTGCCTGGCAAATATTGATAGTACATGTACTTTTAATCGGTACGAAAGGCAAGTCAAAACTGTTTTTCTTCTTTTCATTGCAGTATCGTGCTGTGCTCTTCGTCGCACTCTGTGGCCTACTGGCCCGGGCCGCCGTACCCTCGAGGGACGCAAGCCTGGTAGACTCCGCTGACAATCCGTTTAACAGCCCGGTAAACGCCGACCAGACGGTAGGTATTTGAACCCCAAAATGGCCTCGGAGCATTATTACATTTGCCCCCATAAATTGTTGAAATGAATACCGAAAATTGGAAATGTTACCTCACCCTTATTACCTTTGGAATGCCTTTGGAATGCTTAAAGGTAGGATACACCATTTGCAGATATCGACAATATTTACTCCCGAATTATTAAGAAATATCTTACTCATTTGAAAGTAAATAATGATTCTAGGCATCCAGCAAAATTATTGCACTAGATATCCTGTAATTATTCCGAAAAATAGAATTTTATAAAGAAAAATGTGCGATCGCCAAACGGCGATCGGGAAAAAACAAAGATTACATCATGTAAGATTATACTGCTCGACGCCGGTTGAAAACAAACACTTTTTTGTGTGCTTTCTCAGCATCCATGATTGTAAAACTTCGGACAGGTCAGTTAAACAATATTTACTATAAAATACAACCCCCAAATCTACCCATTTATGATAATTCAAGCAATTACCACTGGTGTATCCTACCTTTAACTCGACTAAACACATCCCCACAGATTTTTCTATACTTTTAATGCAAACAAAACTAACATTTATATGATGTAAATGATCCATTTTTTGCAGAGACGGGATGTTAGTTTGTGGTCATCATGGGTCAGCAATTCAATGGATTATTTTCGAGAATGGTTTTCTTGGTGAGTTTACTTGAGGAAAAATGTTTGTAAAAAAGATTGCTTAGGGACATAACTTATAAGCTAGTCACAGACGTTAAAAGTACATTGTGTATTACTATTAGCAAACAAAGTTTTTTGTTAAAATAATTTGAAAAGACTGATTTCATACATGGACATTACTATTGTTTTCCCAACTTCTACCTATCGGCCATCTGAAAGCAATATCCTGAAAAGTTAAATTTAGCTTAGAAAACAATGAAGCATAAATTTACTAAGAAAACAAGTAGAAATTTGCAAACTAGTTTTTTGGTCCAACGATGTAAGAGTCGATTTAAAGGTAGGATGATCATTGGTAATTGTTAAAATTATCGTGATTGGGTGGATTTGGGAGGTTGTATTTTGTAGTAAATATTGTTTAACTGACGACTTACAGAGAAAAGTAAGAAAAACCTTTGGAATAAATACTGGATATCTAGTGCAATAATTTTGCCGGATGCCTAGAATCATTAATTACTTTCAAATAAGTAAGATATTTCCTAATAATTCGGTAGTAAAAATTGTTGATATCTGCAAATGGTGTATCCTACCTTTAAGTTACAAAGATAAGATATTTTGATTAGTACACAATTTTGCTTACTGACAGGGATTCACCAGCCCCCAAGTACCAACCGATCCCGCTTCACCAGGAGCTGTGCGATCCCAAGGTTTCTTTTGGGTATCGCGCCCGGTACTACCCCCGATCTGTCTGGGTGGGCGTCAACATGACCAGTCGGTTCAGTGATGTCGCTGTTCTGTGGGCGCTGCCCAAACTGGAGGCGTACTTCAACGGAGGAAACAATCGCAGTAAGAAAAGATTGTTCAGACTTTCATCTGAATTAAGACTTTTTAAATCTTGGATGAAGTGGACATTAACAAAAAGTGTGTATTTTTCACACATTTCATCAATATTCAGACTTTTTTCTTACTTTACAATCTCATCCCTGTTTATGGATGCAATTTTGTTTTGTTTTAGATTTGACAATTGGCAAGACCAGACCACTGCGTTTGAAGAAGCCTCGGTCGACCAACTTGTGGGGACCAGGCTATGACGAGGAGACACTCACCTACACCATGTACTTGCCTCCTGAGTTTCACGACAATCCACCGAAGCCAACCGACTCAGATGTGAGTATAGTTTACTAATCTTGAAAAAAACAGGGAAAAAAACGGGGAAAAAATCAACTGAAGCACCCATCTGGTGCATAATTATGCGCTTTATAAATATGCATTATTATATAACAAATATCAAATCCGATATTTGTTTACTTCTTTTTTTCAACAATAGCTGTTCATCATCAGAGAGGATCCCCAACGGTACTTCGTCATCACGTTCCCCGGCTACACGAACGCGTTCCTGAACTTTCAGAAGCGCAACGAACTTGTTGACCTGCTCAATCAGCAGAGGGAGCAGTTCTTGTCCGAGTTCTTCTTCGTTGACGTGCACAACAAGTGAGTTTTTCCGCTAAGAACGCCTTGGGTCAGATTTTTGAACAGGAATCTGGGCGTTTTGATTTTTGTAATTTTTTTAACAGTTCGCGTAAGTGGAACGCAGCCCAGATTTCATATTGCAACGGGATTTGAATCCAACGTTGGCAGTTTCCTAAGTTGGCTTTTAGTCGACAGGTGTAAACCAGAAACTGACTTGGGGCCAAATTTCACGGAGCTGCTGAGCACAAAATCGTCTTGCTCAGTAAAAACAGGTTACCATGCAGCCGAAATACCAGTCACAAACAATATATATCACCTGAAAATTTGGTTTGTAACCTTGTTTTGCCAAGGAAGAATGTTCACGCTAAGCAAATTTTGTTTGTGCTTAGTAGCTCCATGAAATTGGCCCCTGGTCTGTTTCCACGTTGGTTGATATTTGTTTGTACATTGATATCCTCCCTCGGCAGTATTCAAGTTGACACCAATGTCCTCGACTATCAAAGTCTATGTAACTTTTTGCTTTCATTTAAAAAAGGCAATGGGAAGTAACAGGTCGCCAAAATGAGGTCCTGCTCCTGTTCAACCCGGCCGTAGCGGAACCACGCTGCGCCCCTCTTAAAAGAGCCGCTCTCCCGCCGATTGCTCCTGCGATCCTCATCGCCGGGTCCAACGAGCCAGGATTCACCCAACTCTGCACAGACACCGAGTACGACGCGCGCCAGTACGACAGGGCCGTGTGGGTGACGGTCACCGTCAACTCGGTCGCATCGAACGTGGGCAAGTTTGACGCTTTCCCCAAGCTAGAAGATTACTTCAACGGGCACAACGACCAAGGTAATAAGAGACTGTCAAGATTAATTTCGCAGAACTGCCTAAAAGGCCAGTTGGTACTATCTACTCAAATTTATAATGTAAAGCAAATTCGTATTAGCGTAGTGGCAAAAGGCGTTGATGTAACCAATAAGCTTTACTAAGAAATAGTGAGTTCTCATTATTCGGTTAAAAAAAATCTGTCCTCAGATTTAATCTTTTATTTTTACCAGAGGCAGACATTTGTAGTTTACGCACTTGTTTTTATAATTTTACGCACTCCCAAAATCATTTTAATATTTTGAAAATGTTGCCGTTTTTTTCCAAAAGAGCAAAGGTTAAATGCATGATTACAGATCTAAGTCTTGTGAATTTCTCGCAGGTTTGAAGATTAAGCAAACGTTTCCAATCCGCATCACACAGGAGTGGCCCAGGTCACCGTACGCATTCAGAGTCTTCCGAGATTACACCTATGCGTATTACCTGCCGGCGCAGTTGTACACAAGTATCCCACAACCGATCGATCCTGCTGTGAGTATATTTTGTTTCGAAAATATAAAAACTCTGCAGCATTATTTTTGGTTTGGTCTTTGTCAATTACATTTAATTTGTATTCATTGTTGAAGTCTAAAAAAGCCAGCTTATACTTGGACGAGTGTGCATGAAGGTAAACGCGAATTTCTAACGCCATGGCGTTTTGTCGTGCTGCCAGCTCGCAAACGTCAAACCCATTTCAATTCTTGCGAATTTGGCAGGGAATGTTTCATGATATCAAATTCTCTTTTGCATTCGCATTCACGTAAAGTAGAATTGAACTTAAGTCTTGAATTTAAATGGCCACTAAAATTTTTGTAAGAGGGGTAAAAAGAGTTGAAAGAGCCAAAATACATTGTGTGTAGGAGCTGCTTCCTTGTGATTCAGGAAAGTATTCAAAAGTGACTGCATATTGTCTCACTACGATCGCCAAGGTCTCAGGATAAACTGGGATTTGCTTGCGCCGCGAATGAACCGTAGGCACCGAACAGAACAATAATGCTCAGGTAACAACTGGCATCTCGTCGCAAAATAATTTCAGCCATACAATGATTCCACATTTCTTCAAATGGCGGCGCGCGCCTGTTGATAAAAATCCAACGATCTTTCCATGCCGCGCACTGCCAACATAATTAAATAAGATGGTTGTAACTTTACACAGGTTGACCGTCCTTGATATTTGCCAGACTTGTTCCCAACTATTGTTGCTCAGGAGTAGCTAAATGCTGACAAAGTCAGTGGCTCTCTGTTCTATGTCGTCACAATGTAGGCGAGCCTAAAGAGATCCGAAAAAAGCCCCCAAAGAATAAACAGGAACAATTCTAGAACCTGGATTTGAATCAGCACTGCCAATGGAACAATCCCTGTTATTATGCAGACGGTCTTCCCCAAACAAATTGTGAAGGGCTTTTTTTCTTTGGAGACAGGTGAGGATTTCAGACGAGGCTTCAGCCATCGTGTTTGCCCTCAACTACAACAGTTTCACCTTCGAGTTCCGAGACACACAGATGCTTCACAAGTTGGAAAATCTCCTGATTGATGCTGGTGAGACTTACATGAGCTCGCAGCGATGGGCCAGAAACCAGTACTACCCGTGAGTTTTGGGGCTTGAAGACTCATTTGTTGTTCAGTAATTTTGTTTGTTTCAAATAATAACCCCACTCAATATCAACAAAAGAATGTTCAAAACTCAAATGTTAAAGTTCTAGCTTAAGTGGACTTTTCGACAAAATAGTGAAAAAAACATGCACAACTTTTTGATCACTGAATACTATTTCATACACAACAATCGTTATTTCAAAAAGAAAAAACAATTAACTGACTGATGATCGTTGGAAATCACCAATGTTTTTTATTTCTTCTAAACGTCATCAAACCAGACGGAATAATTTTAAGTAGTGTTTAGTAACAGTACGATCATTAATCAAAGTATTAAAACTTTTTGATAATAATTTGGTGGGCTACTTTAGGGAAAATTCAAATTGTCCACGTGCCTTTAAAACAAAAGATTTACTTTATTTTAAATTATACTTGTTTAGTTCCCTGCAGGTGATTGATTGTCACAACGACATTCTTGTGTCCATGAACCCACTCCAGAAGATGCCAAAATGCGCAGCCAAAGGGCAATTCCCACCTTGCGAACACAGAGGTAAATGGGAACATCATAAACAGCTCTGTTTAATCTCTTTGAAGTGATCTCTTGTTTGTTAATCCTAGTTCCCTTTCTTATAAATTACATGTACAAATAGAAATCAAATTTGGCTGGTCGGAGGGTTTATACAAGAAATTTGACAAATTTACTGATAGTAAATCACACAGGGGGAAAATCACACGTCAAATTAAAGGCAAATTCCTTTACATTCTGTTTTTCTATTAGGACATTTAAACGTTTTATCTCCTCGTGATCAAATTTGGAAACTGCAATAAGAGGTCAGGGGTTCGAGTCCCATCCGAGTCAGTGATTTATTTTACCCAAAGAATCCCATGGACAACACTGACTGTACAGTGTAAATACATGTCGTTGAAGGGCCGAAATAAATATTTATAATTTACAATAATGTGCTTCCCTTTGTCCACCATTGGTTTGTAGGTAAGGAGTGCCCCAGCTATCGTGTGATTCAGAGTCTGACCGATGACATCCAACGTCGACACATCTCTGGCAACCTGTACGTCCTCCGCAGGACTAACACCTGCAACATGTCCATTGCCTACAGCCAAGCTTACATGCCTCTACATCGCTACTTTAGAGGTGAGAAGAACAATTTTGCGATGACTTTTTGTTATTATTTCTCATGTCGAAAACTTTCTTAAAAGTGGATATATTCTAACAGACAAAACAAATGGGATGCAGTAGAGCTTGGACCTAAACTTTATGTTCTAGTGGATTTTACGAAACCTTACGCGATGGCGCAAGTCCATTTTTATCTTTTAAGCTGCACAACTTTTTATTTATGACAGTTTTACAAAAGTTTGATAATTTCACGACTAGCACAATAAATTAGGGCGTAACTTTTATGCGCAAACAGTCTAGATGGCGTAAGTTGTGGTGTAGCGACTGGAAATGACCTATTTTTACCAGCAAATTGTGATCAACGTGGAGCCTGTCATTGCTCAACCTATCAAGCTTTATAAAAGACAGAGATTTGTGTTTGAAGTAAATTAATTGCTTTTTAATTGGAATAGATTTTTTAGAGTTGCCGCTCGATTCCGAAGAGTTGGACAAATGTTATTTTCAAAATAACGGGCAGAGGTAATTCAATAACTTTTTTAGGTGAAACAAAACAGCTACACACAAACAGCTGTTAAAAACGCCTTTATTATCCTCATCCAGGATGTTTATATGCCAAGTTTGGTGAAATCCTACGTATATTTCGCAGCTAAGCAACAAATTATTTTGAGGAAGTCCAACATACGCTGTACGCTACACACTTTTTAATTAAATTGGCTGCTGTTTCCACCAGCATAACCAGTATGATTATATATTTTTATGTCTTTGATAGGAGCCAACAGTCGCAATGAGAACTTTACACGGTCAACTCCAGTGATCCTGGTTCATAAGTCCACAGTCAATCCCCCCGAAGGTTGTGACTTCTCCTACAATCTGATGTTCTATCTTCCCAAGGAGATACACCAGACTGCCCCCCAACCCACAGAGGCAGGTTTATTTAAGCTATTTCTTGTAAAAATACTAATACTACCTCCAAATAGGCACTTGGGGAGACAATCCCTTAGAGATGTACACAAACCTAAAACAGTCCTAACTTGTTTACCCTAACCCTTTTCTCAAAAATCTTCGAGATTTATGCTATTTACACCAAAATCTGTCGATCTAGAGCAAAAATAACTCCCAGATATTGTTTTTTAGGATAGCTATAGACACTTAGGGAGACACTGGAATGTCTTCCTAAGTGCCACTGTCTCCTTATTACCTAAAAACTTACGCTAATTTGTCTTCCCATGTGCCTATTTGGAAGAATTATTGTGATGCTTATGTAGCGCTTTCCATCATATTAAGAATCTCAAAGAGCTTTGCAGCTATCATCAGGCCATGGCAGCTGATTATAGCGCTCAATCGGCCTTTACCCTTCCATGTACCCATTCATATACTCCTGGGTGGAGGCAATTGTAGCTAAGTGTCTTGCCCAATGATGACTTATTCGTGTTATTACGACTGTTCTCATCAGGAGGGGGTCGAGTTGTTCAGGATCGAGGCACGAGACACGTTCGTCATCACATATGGGGAGTCATCTACTGAGGAGGTCGTGGAGTCCAAAGTGGACCGAATGAAAGGGGAACTGGACAAGCTGGGGCTGTGCTACGATAGGGACGAATTTGCTATAGCCTGTAAGTACGGCACATCTCAAAAATAATTATACACAAACTCATAATGGCAAACCATTTGAAGTAATAGGACTACATTTGTTCATGCATCTACACTGAACAAAAATATAACAAAAATATAAACGCCCTAAAAATGGTTATTTGTCTTGATTTGTAAACAACAGTTGTGACCATCTCTGCCAGTGAGGAATTTCTCACTGGCAGAGATGGTCACAAATGTTGTTTATAAATCAAGACAAATAACCATTTTTGGGGCGTTTATATTTTTGGGGGCGTTTATATTTTGGGGGGCGTTTAAATTTTTGTAGGCATTTATATTTTTGTTGAGTGTATTTGAATATTACCAGCCGTCGTGGTTTACTTATTATTCAGTACATGTAAATTTTGGTCCTACTTTTCTCCAACTTTTTCATCGGGGTCATAGTTTTTTAAATAACAGTGTTGGATATTTTCTCCATTACCTCCGGATAGCATATGATGCCCCATGGCGGCCCAAACCCCATCGCCGTGAGATCTGGATCGCCCAGGCCAATTGCACCACACCACGGTAGTGTACTGTTAATTCTATTTGGATAAATCCTTTTCCTCCGAACACTCGCGACAAAAAAAACCTGACAGATTTATAACCGATACTGCAGCTAGCTATTTGTTTATTGATTTACGATTACATTGTCATCGTGCATTTGAAATAATATTATACAAACAGTCAACAAATTGTTGTTTCATAAGATGAAATTTGCGTCGCGGTGATGTAAATTTCAATATTGGGTTTTTGCCCTTCACCGACATATTTTTCATAAATACTGTATCCTCTGTATTCTCGAACACTAGTAAAAATAGTATTGTTTAAAAATAAATTTACTCGGGTGAGACTCGAACCCACAACCTCCTGCTTCCTACTGCAGACGTCGTACCTCTCGACTGCTAAGCTTGCTGGGGTTGGCAAAGCTCGGTGGTCAATTATTGTACATCACTTTGTACAAGTAATTCTGTTGTAGACATGCGTATGTATTGACCGCCAATCGTGGTCGTCAGACAAAAGAATTGGGTACGTCCACGATTGACAAAGCGACCACGATTTCAAATCGTGTACAAATATTATGGAGGTCATCCGAAAACGTTAGAGTATAAACAAAAGAAGGGAAGACGGTAGGACAATGCCCCGTCCACGATTGGCGGTGTTTACCAACCTACATGAACTTGTTCAGTAATTTTTGTTTTTACGGAGGAAAAAGTTTTAAAAAATTTTTTTAAATTTTTTTCACATTTTTATTTCAGCTTGCAAGGTAGCCCCCAGTACACTATCCAGGGCTCCGCCTGCAATGTGGGCACCGAGTGTCCGATGTATGAGACCGTCCGCTCGTACCCAACCTTCGATAAAAGACTCTACCAAAGAAGCAAGTTCGACTGTTTAACATTTTGTGACCTGTTCCATCGAAACCCGGACAAAGTCGCACAATGTGTTTTATTACAATGTACTTGTGAAGTTATTTCGGGGTGATTTTGAAATGTTGAGGTTTTGGGTTTTCCTGAATCATGAACTATATATTAATCTACCGTCTTTTTCAAATTTGAACATAATCCGTCAAAAATCTATGTGTTTTGTTTTTTCATTTTGTGAAACAATTGTGTATAGAAATAATACGCTTTTCTGAGCTTCAAAGCTGTTTATCTCATAATTAGGTTGTCTGGGTTTTATCACTAAATCCTTTCCCAGGGGAGATAGAATGGGGGTACAAATGTAAATGAAACATCATTTTAAAGTTAGAACCTAGAGAATAAAAAAAAAAGCTAAATCTAAAAAACAAAAATTGTCAACTTTGTCTGGGTTTCGTTGGAACAGGTCACATTTTAGGAATCTAAATATTTGGGGCAGGTTTTGGGAAGTCCACTAGCAGAGTGCCACTGTATATTGTAACCGAATGGGAATACCAAATTTGGTTGGCTGATTTTAAACATGCCCGTACGTTTAAAACCGGCTCATTGGCCTGGACGTGTTAAAGGTAGGATACACCATTGGTAATTGCTTGAATTATCATGAATGGGTGGATTTGGGGGGGTAGTATTTTATAGTAAATATCGTTTAACTAACCTGTCCGAAGTTTTACAATCATGAATGCCGAGAAAAGCACAAAAACAGCGTTTGTTTTCAACCGGCGTCGAGCAGTTATTCGTTTGTTATTTGTGTTTTTTCTTGATCGCCGTCCGGCGATAACAAATTTTTCTTTAGAAAATTATATTTTTCAGAATAATTAAAGGATATCTAGCGCAATCATTTTGCTGGATGCCTAGAATCATTATTTACTTTCAGATGAGTAAGATATTTCTTAATAATTCGGTAGTAAATTTTTTCGATATCTGCAAATGATATGTATTCTACCTTTAATGCCCAAGCCGAAAGACTTACCGGGACTTAAAATACAACTCCGATAGATCTAGAGTACATCTATGAAATGAACGGACGGCAATGCGAGACAGTAATTTGTAGCATACTCGATCCTTGTGAATATTTTTCCATCGATAACTGATGAACATATTACTATGACAGGTTTGTGGATTTGCAAGCAGCAGACAAACAATTGTAACATTTGGGAGGGCTTCAACAACACGGTAACCCCGCTGTACGATTACTACCAGTCCTGCTACGATCTGGAGCCCAAAGCTAGACCCGTCATATCCTATGTAAGTTTAGACGTGTACATTTAAAGATAGGAGCATTTCCTTTTATGCATTTCGTTCGTTTCTCAAAAACACGAAAACCCTTATAAATCCAACGAAGAATGTTTAAAATGTTTTTTTCTTCTCTTATTCTCAGATGACCTTGTCTGACTTTCAGAGCACCGAGTGCAACAAAGTCATCATAACCTGCGCTTTCTTGCCTGAGATTGGCAGGTTACCGCTGACGGAACCTGAAAATGATGTATGTTCTTAAATTTATGTCTATAATGGTTTTCTAGGGGCCGGGTAACAATACAAAGGTCCCTTAGAAGTTTAACAACTTGGGACAGAGATGGGACATGTGCTCAAACCACAAACAAACTAGCAAAGTCAAAGTTCCCATTAACCATCTTATTGTGTAGTAAACGAAAATAGTACATTTGCGAGACCTCTCCATATAAATGACGTGCACAAAATGTTCCATTCTTTATTGTAACCTAACCCGTTTTTACCTAGAGCTTTTTATATTTATGCATTTTGGACCCTACTCTATCGATCTGGACTGTTAAAAGTTTTAAAATGTATTTCCTTCCTGTAGTTGGAACGTTAGGGAGACCTCGAAATGTCTCCCTAATGACTATGGTCTTCCTAATGTTGTTAAACTTACGCAAATTGGTCTCCAAAAGGGTACTTATTCCAAGATAATTATAATAATAATAATAATAATAATAATAATGTGCGGTGCTTATATAACGCTTTATCACTATCGTTATCAGAGTGCTTCACAATTTTACCCCGGTCATTGGACCTACGAAACATTCCAAATACAATCTCAGCTCCTTGGGGAGTATACAGGGCGATGCTGCCATTTTGGCACAAAGCATCTGGCACTGTCATCTGGCTCAACAAGCAAGTCATCAACTTATTTTAAAATTAATGAGACCCTGACCCCCAACCCCCAGCCCAATGTTTGGGCCAATGAACCATCCCTTGCTGCCCCTTCGACGTAAAACAGCTAAATCAACCACAATAACCATCTCTGCCCTCACGGGTACCCATCTCACTCCTGGGTGGGGAGCAGCAAAAAGTAACAAAGTGCTTTAATTGCCCAAGGGCACACGCACCATAACACCAGACTTGACTCGAACCCACAACCTGCAGAATTACCTGCAGACCACAAATGTAATGCTCCACACCACCAGGCCACAGCACTCCACGTGTATACGCTATACTAAGGGTTGGAGTGAACAATCCAATCTGCATTTGTAAAGCGCCATCTATCTAGTTGCCTATTTCGAGGCGCTGCCAGGAACACAGGGGCAAAACCCTCCTCTTAGCGATGATTGTTACTGGGTTCTTTTACGTGCATTACACAATACACGGGACCTCCAGCTTTACGTCCCATCCGAAGGACGAAGCAATAGTGGTTTAATTGCCTTGCTTAAGGACACACGTGTCAACACCGGGACTCGAACTCACGCTCTGCGGAACAGAAAACCGTGTTCTTAACCGCCCGGCCATGACACTCGATCCACACAACCCTGAATGTTTCCCACAAATGTTATCGCTGTTTTTAGGTGGTGTTGCAGCACATCCCTCGTGATGTCGGCCAGCGAGAGGCTGTGTTCATGACGGCTCTGAAAGGACAGCCCAGTGGGGATGTGATCCATGCTGGTATAACTACACTGCTGCGTGACGTCACTGATGCAGATCTCTTGCATGCTGTGAGTATTATGTGCCCATTAGGCGCGACCGGTTGATCTGTGCTTGTTGCTACACCGTGCAGGAATGCACTTGTGCGATTGTTAAAATCCAGTAGGAAATCTTGGATTTTAATTTTTCAACACAATTCTCCATAGTAATGAATTAGAAAGAAAGGGATATTATCTAACGGTAGCACGACTGCCTCATCACCACCAGGTCCCCGCCGGCCTCTCCGGCCGATTTTTATTCCCCTCCCCCCCCCCCCCCAATTCCTGTTCTTACCCATTCTCATCTTCTCTCCCTCCCATTTTCCTCCCCCTTTATTCACGTTATTTGAAGGCAAACATTTGCTTAAAATTGCCTCTGTAGATCTTGTTGAGATTGAAATATCACTGAGGTCCTCTTTTTTATTTGTATATTTCAGGTCATTCCAGTCAGAAACCAGTTCGCAGCAGTTTCAATTATATTACTTTGTATAAAAAAACAATTGAGTGTTACTTCCAGAAAATAGGTTTCAAAGTTGCCACCCCCCCCCCCCCCCCCCCCTCCTTCCCCCTTGCCAAATTAATTTGACACCAGAATTAAATGCTTATAAGTTCATTAATTTTGTCTCAAAAATGAAAAAATAGACCTGCATGCCTCAGAAACATTATTCAATGACCCTCCCACATCCCTCCCCATGGCTGTCATTCAAACCCCCTCCCCCACTTAAAAAAACAAAACAATTCTTGAAAGCTATATATCCAGAGATAGGGAGTCAGGTTGGCGTAGCGGTTCTTTCCTCGTCTTCCACTGCTACCCGGGTTCGAACCCCGCCTGGGCCAATATGTGGATTGGGTTTTTAGTCCCTGCCCGACTCCGTGGGTTTTCCCCAGGATATTCTTCTGGGGTTTTCCTCCCACTTCTAAAACTGTAACTTCTTCTCATTGTCTTCTTTCAACTGAGGGCCCCAAATGATCAGCTTCTGCTGGATGGGTTACCCTTAATAAAGATGGTTGTAAATAAATAAATAAATAAGGGACAACTCCTACTTTGTTTTGCCAACAGAACAAAGTCTTTGTGGCTCGCTACACTCTGCCTTGGGAGGAAGGTGAAGTCAAGACAGAAGTCGGTGTCACGGTGGATGGGTTGACCTACCAACTGTAAACTTGGAACAAGGTTACAGTCTGGGTACCAGACTCTCCTTGCTCGATACGACATCTTGCGGAAATTAACAGTTAGCTGAATTCTCTTAAAGTTAAGCACTTTGAGACTTTTGTGATAAAGCGCTATATCACCGCACATTATTATTTTTAAAGCATGCATGAAATAAGTACTATTTTCATTTATGATGTTAACGATTATGACAGTACAGAGCCCTAACAAAGCTCAACAATGTTTCCACGTTTTACTGAATTACATTGGTATAACAAGAAACGTTCAGTACACAGTTCCTTTGTTATATTAAAATGCTAACATTGTTGCTAATACATGTAATACTAGTTAAACTGAGATTACACGTACATGTACTTGCAAGTTTTTTTTATAATCTATATTCCAATTTTTAACTATGCATACATTTGTAAAAGTACTAGTATTTGATAACTAGGCTAGGAAAATGGGGTTTGTTTATGGTGTAAATGGAGGACACATCCCTGACGCCACGTCGGTGAATCCTAATCGGGATTAGGTGTGTAAATGAGGACGTCCTCGATTGAGATTTGTGTACAAATCAAATGAAAGTCGTCGAAAAAAGTACAAACGAAGGAAAATCGTCGAGAGGAACAAAACATTTATATCATAAACAATTGTGTGTAAATACCGGCAATTGTGGACGTCAGACTTTGGGGGCAAACAATGGGTCCACGATTGAAAGAAGGTCTACGATTCCAAATCGTGTACCAATCCTATGGAGGTCTTCCGAAAAAGACAAACAAAAGAGGGATAACGGTCGGAAAATGCCCCGTCCGCGATTGAAGGTGTTTACACACCTGTGTGTGTGAGTTAGTCTTGCATACGCACTGTGGACCTCCGAACAATATAGGTCCACACGATGCGGGAAGAGGTTACGGTGTGTGGACTTGCACACGTCCACAATCCGTTTTTCAGTTTCCGAAAAAGAGCGCTAGAGGAAAAACGGGTTAGGGTTATATATAGAAAAGATAGAAGGGACAGCTGAGAGGCCCATAATCCTAATTTGAGGGTAAATTTGTTTTGGGGAAGCGAGAAAAATGAGTATTTAGTCAAAGTTTGTTAACTACACGAATACAAAGGAATGTCCACAGTGCGTATGTAAGGTGCTCCATGTGTGTCTGCGTTTGTATTGACACAACGTCCACGATCTTTTCTCGTGTACAAATCCTATGGCGATCATTCGAAAACGTTAGAGTATAAACAAAAGAGGGAAGACGGTCGGACAATGCCCCGTCCACGATTGCCGGGCATGACTGTGTGTGTGTGTTTGGTTTAAACATATATAGTACTTATTGATAAATTTTTGTACTTTTATAGTGTCTAAAAATGCCAAACAAATTAATGTTTTAGAGAAGAAAAAAAAGCAAGAAAATGACTTTTAGATGTAATTTTACGAAATAATTTTTTCACTTAAATTGTATACAACTTCTGAATTAGGAATTTCCTTCGCTCATTTTTTGGTCATTTCGTTATAGGTTTAAAATCTTGTACGTTTTATTGATGTGAACAATTTGAGTAAAACATTTGCTATTACCTGAGATAAGAACAAAATATATTATTTTTTTGCATGCAACTGGAAGTAGTTAAAAACAATATTAAGTAAATAAAATTGTAAAAAAGCACAGCACTAATTTTGTCAGCAATTAATTTTTGAAAACATGTATACAAAGACATATTTTGAGTTTAGCGCGATGGCCATGTGACTATTCAAAAATGGATCTAATGTATGGCAATGTACATACAGGGTTTTCTTCTTTTTGATTGGCTAAAGAAATGCATTCATACCAGCCAATGAAATCACAGTAACAAACTTTCAGTAATAAACAAAAAAGCAACTTTTTGTAATGATCCGACAGTTCAGACCATTGATCATACAATTGTTTGCTTAAAATACACCTTATTTTCTTTTTGTCGCCCGTTATTATGAACGGTAGGCCCTACATCATTTAAAAACAAAAGGGTTTTCTTCAGAAATTAATTTAAATATCAATAAATAGGCCTACTATATGACATAATGACTAAAACTATTTCCCAAAAGATGTAGGGAGAGACGCATTATGGTGGGTCCGCCCACTTTTTGCGTTATGTTATGCCTCAAGTTGTCTGAAAGAACAAGGCGATAGAGGGCGCCGTCTATTGTTACCATTGGAAATGCAGTAAACATCGGCGGCGGGCACATCACATTCACGCACGTACACTCGATCGATCGATCGAGGATCACAATTTTCAATGCAGATTTTGCCAGAATAAAAGTCTGTGGTAAGATTTACAAAGTCTGTGTTTGTTTTGGGGACTTTTAAATGACACTTTTTTTCAATATTTGTGTTTAGCTTCAAGCTAATTCTCTCTTACAGTTTTGCTGGCTATACTGAGTGCATGTTTCAACAGGTCTCTGACTTAATTTTAATATTGTCAACCACGAATAAGCCACTTCGACATTCCAACTGCGCATGTGCACAACAAGATTCAACAATTTTTCTCTTGGGATAAACACGGCAGACAAATGCACACAAGGCTATGGGGGACGTGGTAACCGAATCCGCATTTTGTGCATTTTCTTGTGAAATCGAAAAGACGATGGGAACTTTGTTCGAACAAAAGTTTGGCCACACAAAACACCTGAAAAAACACCAAAACGTAAACAAAAAAATGTTACTTAATAACTTTAGAACACGACGATTTCTTTAAATTCGCTGGTACTCCGCTATGCTTTTGCACGCAATCGCTGAAATGTTTATCTCAAAAGAAAAAATCGTAAAATCTCCATGTGCACACGCGCAGCGGGAATATCGAACTGGCTTATAAGATCGAATGTTTCAACTGAAATAGGGAACCGATCCGCCCCGAATCCAGAAAGGACTTGAGAAGAGACTGCAACTTAACAAGTGTATACATTCCCAAAGATGAAACATCTTATGTTGACTCTTCACCCAGCCTCACACAGATGAAAAAGAGGTTCTGATGATGGATTGTGATAACAAGATTTCCAAAGAAGTGGAAAACATTTCTGAAAAACCAACACTGATGATATCTGAAAATCAGCCCTCAAAACAGCAGAAACAGAGGAGCCCTTCGGATAAAATGGAAGCTTCCAAGGTGGATTCTCCTGTTGTAAGGCCCAGTCCTGCAGACAGGGAAGAGGAGGATACCATTACAGAAAAGGGTATAATGGAACCCAAGGAGGCGGTTATACCGGAAAGGACCTCCCATCAATTTGATGATGCTTCTCCAGATGATTTAGACAATAACAACAAATTTCTTGATGAAAACCAGGAGAGAAAGTTGACAGTCAGTTTAAATCTTGAAGCGGATATTGTTGATGCTAGTAATAATGGTCAACAGAATCTCAATGATGCAGAAGACGTATCTCGACTCGACTCCGATGTTCAAATTATTCCAAAGGATGTTGTTGAACATTCTGATGCTATTCCCGCATCAGAACTGAAAGAAACCAGAGAATGCTTAACTGCAGTAGCAGAAGCAGAAAAAGAGCATTCTCTAGTGGCAGATTTTACCTCTGAATCAGACCGACAGATCAGCGTAACAGAACCCACCGACTCAGCGATGCCTAACAAGCCTGAAACTCCTGAGACCGGGATCTCAATCCACACCCGAGGGGATCCGGGTGTCCAGTCCAGGATGGCAACTCCGCACCTACCGACCCGACCGTTGACGGACCGGCCCCTGACTCAAGCGTCAAACAGTACAGAGTTTACATGCGACGAGAAGGACTTCACGACACCAGACTACGAGTACGCACCGACGCCACTGTACTCGACGCAGGGGGACTCGGCTCCGCGGAAGGAATGGAGGACTGTGAGCCAGGGGGACAGCACCAGGAGCGTGACCTTTGCAGATGACCTTCTGGGCAGGGTGAGTGCCAAAGGTCATGGTGTCGATGAGGAGGCAGTGGACGCATCGTCCAACGAAGAAGACGAAGCAGGAACGCCTGATGTGGAAAGAGAAGTAACTGCATCTGGGGTCGAAGGTCAAGCAACAGAAGAAGGTCAAGCTACAGAAGGTGAAGAAGTGATGGAAGAGAAAGGAGAGGTGAGGTGACTATTTGCATGTTGCAAAAATAAGATTTTGTAAGGCTGAGATTTCTCCTACCGCCTACATACTCTTCTAGATAGTCCATACTACCATTTTCAAATTTGTAACTGCTTAACAAAAAAGGGAAAGTAATAGGATACGGATTTGGGGACATTTGTTGAGATCACGTGCGGGATCTTTGATTACTCTTTGTTTGCTAGGTGAGATGATCTGATCCTCGTTTTTACAAATTACAATTGATGGTGCCATATTCAACCAAGTCTTGTAGATGGTCTCTTTTTTAGAGATTTGATGTATATTTTTAGTTTGTTTGCTTCTTATATAACCCTACTTCTTATTCATTATTCCATCCTTTTGATAAATTGCAGACACAGGAGACAGACAGTGGGGGCCTCTTCCCTACGGCAGTCAGCGAGGAAAAGATTGAGGAGGCTAAACTCCGGAAGAAAGAGCGAGCCGCTTGTGATGTGGCCTTCAAAGAGCAGCGCCTAGTGGGGCTGTTTGGAGAACCAAAACTGCAGGAGAGGTTGTCTATGGAAGATGTGGTGGGCAACAGAGCTAGGGAACAGTAAGTCCACATTTGATTTTTTCCACCTTCAAGTTTGGGATTAGATTCAATCTTTTACAATAAGAAACTTGAAGTTTAATATTGAATATAAGAAAATGACATAACCAGTTGGTTGATTCTTCATTTCCTTTGATAATGTCTTCAGCAGCAGAGCTGAAGACAATTCTTTCATAATTAATTATTAACCTTTTTAACAAAAATGTTGACGGTCAAACGTGGCTGGTAAAATTCATGTAACCTCGTCTCTGCATTTAGAACTTTGTCTTTGCACATTTTAGAGATCTCTGTTTTTCTACACTTGAAATTTCAGTCAAGAAGAGAAGATTCCGTGTTGTGTATCATAAACCTGCATTTCTGGTTCTGATTTTACCTTCTGTAAACCCTACCTATTCTCATTTGACCCTCCTCAATTTTTACAAAGGCTGCGTAGACCTGCTTATATTTTGTCTTGTTATTAAACCATACTACCTACCTCAATTCTACCCTCATGAATATTTCAAATCATATCATAAACCATTTTAAGTTTGTAATACTTTGATTTCAAGAAATGGCAACGCTTATAATACTTTGATTTCCTGTTTTACAAACTTTTGCTCATCCTTTTATTTTTCCCTTTTTGAACCTACTCTGCAGAAGGCTAGGTTCCTATACCCAAAAGCCCCAAATGCAAGCGTTGCCATTTCTTGGAACCTCTTCACGTTCCCATTACATTACCTCCCTAGTTTTGACAAAGGCTGCGTCCACCTTTCCGAGCTTCGCCACGGCCAGGCCGTAGTCTGCTTCGACAAGGCCATCAACCTCTGCCCCGGGGAGGTACGCTACTACCTGATGCGGGCCGAGGCGTACCTCCAGATGTGCGACTTCCAGTCGGCCATCTTGAACTTGAAGAAGGCTTGCGTGCTGTCCCCGGACAACGATGCGTATTACTCTCGCCTGGCGTTTGTCTACTATTTCCAGGTAGAGAACATTTTGTAAAGGCTTTAGAAACCTTAAACCTTGAGTTAACCAGGGTTGTAGTCGAGTTTCTGCAAGTCCGTTCACAAGTCCTTTCGTGAAGCCAGTCACAAGTACCTTCATAAAGGCAGTCACAAGTAACTGGATGAACAATGACAAAGGAATGCTTTTGTCAAAGCTGATTTGAATAGCTTGTGATTGGAACTGAATTGGAACTGAAGGACTTGTAATGGAATTGCAGGGACTTACAGGGACTTACAGGGACTTGCAAGAACTTGTGAAGGACTCGACTACATCCCTGGAGTTAACCAATTGTCATTTGTGCATTTTGGGAGGTTTAAAGCGGTAAAAGTGCTCAAAACCTAAAAACAATAGTCTAAGATCTCAAGACCTCTGTACAAAGGTCACCTTGTCTTGTCAATTTTCGTTATTTTGGATTGGCTAGATTTATTCAGTTGTATTTTGTCTGCAGACTCCAAACTTGTTGAAAAGTGTAGCCATACTCTATTCAGCTCGCATTCTATGTCAAATATGAGCCTCCGCGATCAAGTACTGGTGTAGTAATCTCATCTTTATTCGCAGATGAGGTTGTCTCTAGAAACCCAGTGACAAAATAAAGAAAAACTGTGCTGCGAACACTGCGTGCTAGTGCAAAGCGTGCGACTACTGTTTATGTTATTAGCCGACCATCAATCATCGAATAGTATTGTCAAAAGCCTGGACCATGCCCAAGGCTAATTTCTACTAAGCTGTTGGGCACAGAACAGTTTACTTAGCTTCTGCTCGGAAGCTGACGACACTTTCGACTGAAACACGCCATAATTGTTGGTATATTATCCCACATTTTGTATTGTTCGTTTTGCAGGGCCAGACTCTGTTTGACCAGTGTCTATATGCCGAGGCTCTGGAGTCCTTCTCGCGTGCGTCTGAGATGAGACCTGAGATCATCGGTTACCACACAAGAAGGTATGCATCATGAATTGCACTCCTGCAGGGTACCAGCCTGGATAACCGGTTTGGACTGGTTCAGGCTAGTTCAGGCCGGATAGATCCACCTTTTTAGTCTGCCTGGTGTCATTTTTCTTTGAATCTATCATTCTGGCTTTGTATCGAAATGATTACATTTTTGGTTACAGCGTTGCTTGCCTAGCAGCCCTTCAGCGACATGGTGAGTGCCTGGCATTGGTCAACAAACGGCTGGAAGTCGAACAGAACAACCCTGACCTATACATCATGAGAGCTCGTCTGCATGAACTCTTCAGAAACGTTAGTGGCTATAACAATTCGTTTTGTAAATTCGTGGCAGTATTTGAACCATGGTTGGAAATAATAGCTAACTATTGTTAGAAATTTGACTGACCATCGTTGCAAATTAAATTTCACTTTTAAATGACAGAATGCTTGAGATTATTATTCACTTTAAAATTTAAAAAATTTGTCATAATAATTAAAGTTAGTTTTTTGATGTTTGAAAATGTTGTGTATTACCTTTGATAACAGCAAATTGGCTTTAAAAAACCCTCATAATAGTTAGTTGAGAGAGCATGTGGACTACATTTAAAGAAGTTTTTTTGTAATTCTTTTTTAAATTCAACCAACCATTCCCAATATTTAATTATGCAAATCTTCTTTTGTCTTTTCCAGACTTCCCTGTGCTACTATGACCTGAAGGACGCTATTGCCCTGGACCCCGGTCGTGCCGAGGCTGGCGCCCTCATGAGGCAGCTAGAAGCCAAGGCAGAGGACAGCCGCGCCCATGCCGTCCGTCTGCAGCTCCAAGGCAAACCGAAGGAAGCAATGAACAAGATAACGGACGCCGTGGAGACCAACCCATCTGTGGCTGACTATCACTTGCTCAGGTATGGACGACGCTTTCCGAAAGAATATGTCTGTGTGAACTCTGTTCCTAGTGGTCTGGAGCAATTGTCTACATGTATACATGCAAAGTTTTTTCCGGAATTAAAAACGGATGACGGATAAACACGTCACAGGCCAGGCTGGAAATATCTTTCAGCGACCGGCTCGCAGTGAGGGAGGCCGGAAATATCGGGGCCTGGATGGGATTTAAACCTGGGTCATAGTATTTGAAAATCTTTTTAACTTTTTTTACACTTTGCAGAGGAGCCCTCCATCGACGTCTCCACGACTACAATGCAGCCATCGACGACTTCCTCCTGGCCTTGGACAAGACCGACCACAACGAGCAGAACCGCGTCTATCTTGAGGCCCAGCGGCAGCTCCTTCTGACCTACAACGACTTTGCCGTGGAGTGCTTCCTGGGAGGTCACTTCGAGGAGGCCATCATTCTGCTGAACAAGGCCATCAAGGGGGAGAAGAGGGAGAAGGGGCTGTACATCAACCGAGGAGGTAGGGGCATCTTAAAAAAGGGGTGTGGTCTTTTCAAAAGGAGTGTGTCCTTTTGAAAAGGGGTGGGCCTTTTGAAGAGGCATGGGGCCTTTGTCTCACAGGTACCCAATCTTAGGAAATGAGGGACTGGTCGAAGACAGCTAGGTGGTTTGAGCAAAACTGTCTCTGTGTTGAAGAAAAAAACAGCAACTGTACTTGAGCAGAGGGGTTAGGGGAGCTTAAAAAGGATGTGGTTTAATTTCAAGGGACCTGGGCCCAATTTCAGGGCTCTGCTAACCAAAGAATTCCGCTCTTACGATCACAATTTTCTGCTATAAACAAAGCTAGCGGACAAATTCTCCACTAACCTAGCACAGAATCCCTATTTATGCTTCCGCAAAAGTCAAAATTCTTCGCTAACCCGTGAAATACGTTTTCTGCTAGAGTAAGCAAGGATTTTTTACTAACGGTGAATCAGGGCACAATTTCATAGCAGAGCGGAGTTCAAATCACCTCTTTTTTTTAAACCCCTCTTGTTTTTCGTTTTGGTGATGACGACAGATTGCTTCTTCCGTTTGAATGATCTTCACTTTGCCCTGGCCGACTACCACCAAGCCCTGGAGCTGGACAACGTGGACTGGGCCATCCGGTCCCGTATCGCCTCCATCCACGCTGAATTTGGCCTGATGGACTACGAGGAACACAGCTACCAAGAGGCTGAGGCTCGCTTCACTGTGGCCATCCAGCACAACCCCAGGGTGGGATCGTACTACATCAGCAGAGCCAAAGTCCGCTATATGCTGGAGGTATAACATAATGGTTTCGAGTCATCACAAGTTCCAATGAGTCCTAAAGAGTCCTCACAAGTTCCAATGAGTCCTAAAGAGGCCTCACAAGTTCCAATGAGTCCTAAAGAGGCCTCACAAGTTCCAGTGAGTCCTAAAGAGTCCTCACAAGTTCCAGTGAGTCCTAAAGAGGACTCACAAGTTCCAATGAGTCCTAAAGAGTCCTTACAAGTTCCAATGAGTCCTAAAGAGGCCTCACAAGTTCCAATGAGTCCTAAAGAGTCCTCACAAGTTCCAATGAGTCCTAAAGAGTCCTCACAAGTTTCAATAAGTCCTAAAGAGTCCTCACAAGTTCCAATGAGTCCTAAAGAGTCCTCACAAGTTTCAATAAGTCCTAAAGAGTCCTCACAAGTTCCAATGAGTCCTAAAGAGGACTCACAAGTTTCAATAAGTCCTAAAGAGTCCTCACAAGTTCCAATGAGTCCTAAAGAGTCCTCACAAGTTCCAATGAGTCCTAAAGAGTCCTCACAAGTTCCAATGAGTCCTAAAGAGGACTCACAAGTTTCAATAAGTCCTAAAGAGTCCTCACAAGTTCCAATGAGTCCTAAAGAGGACTCACAAGTTTCAATAAGTCCTAAAGAGTCCTCACAAGTTCCAATGAGTCCTAAAGAGTCCTCACAAGTTCCAATGAGTCCTAAAGAGTCCTCACAAGTTCCAATGAGTCCTAAAGAGGACTCACAAGTTTCAATAAGTCCTAAAGAGTCCTCACAAGTTCCAATGAGTCCTAAAGAGTCCTTACAAGTTCCAATGAGTCCTAAAGAGTCCTCACAAGTTTCAATAAGTCCTAAAGAGTCCTCACAAGTTCCAATGAGTCCTAAAGAGTCCTCACAAGTTCCAATGAGTCCTAAAGAGTCCTCAAAAGTTGCAATGAGTCCTAAAGAGGCCTCACAAGTTCCAATGAGTCCTAAAGAGTCCTCACAAGTTCCAATGAGTCCTAAAGAGGCCTCGCAAGTTTCGTGGCAGGCATCGGATGCACTGTATTTTGAAGACATTTTAAGCAACAAGCATGCACGTTTTGAACATTTTCCACACTGCGGGCACACATACCTGATGGTGTGGAATTACCAAGTTGTAGTTTTTTCTTACAGATGGCTGTCTATAAGAGGGGTCTATAAACTAAAATTACTGTTAACCACTTCGCGTTGACCACTGTTAACCACCTCAGATTCAAAACGGATGACGCATAAACACACCACGAGCAAGGCCGGAAATGTCTGTCAGCAGCGAGTAAGGCCGGAAATGCGTGGGTGTGCTTCCTGGTACTATCGGTCTGAACCCACCTCGGATCGAGTTTCGTTAAAAATAATCTGCGCGTTGGCTCGGTGATGTTAAAATAATCCCGGCGCGAACTGGTTAAAACATCTCAGACTCCTCATCATTATAAATTTAGTGTTGCCATCTTTTGGCATGATTTTTGTTCGTAGTGTCTATTGTAGACAACTTGTAGACACCAAGTTATTTTCTGGCAGATGGGAGAGGTGAACAATTGATACCTCCCATCTGCCAGAAAAGTTTTCCTGATTTTGGATAGACTACCAGCATGATAGTGCCATTTTTCACGACCTCGTTTTTCTCTCTTTTCAGAACCATGGGGGTGCCAGACACGATCTCTTAGTCACCCTTCACATCGAGCCAAATAATGAGGAGATCCTGTCTCTCCTGCCCCGTCTCTTCCCCGGCAAGCCGATCGTAGACATCATGAGGAGCAAAGCGGCGAGGCAGGCCAAGACCGAGGTGGAGAACGCCGTGGTTACGGCGTCGCCGATCCGGCTGCCGGCCTTGAATGGGTGAGCTGCAAACTGAGGGGAGTAAAGGGCGGATCATACTCGGCGCGAACACGAACGCCAAGACAAATGTGGGACGTCATGAGGGAACTTTCTCACTACACATTTCAACATTTTCGCATTGCATTCGGTTTTGCGATATGAATCGAAGTATGAATCGGCCTTCAAGACTGACTTCAAGGGTTTTAGGCGGCATGCAACCCTTTGACTTTTGCCATCCTTAACCAGTTCGCGCCGGGATTATTTTAACATCGCCGAGCCGAGGGGCGGGATTATTTTTAACGAAACTCGATCCGAAGCGGGTTCAGGCCGATAGTGCCAGGAAGCACACCCACGCATTTCCGGCCTTGCTCGCTGCTGACATACATTTCCGAACTTGAACTTGGCGTGTTTATGCGTCATCCGTTTTGAATTTGGGGAAATGTTTGTGTTTATATACGTCATCCGGCGCGAACTGGTTAACCCTAACCACCTAACCCTTCAAAACCTAACTGCATGTTTTGTTGGAAATTCATTCTTAAATTTTCCACCTAGAAAAAATGTTACTCTTTCACAATGTGTTTTTGTTTCTGTCCACAGGGATGCAGTAAGCAAAGAGGAACAGCCAAGAAGCCCATTACAGGCCAAAGCCCAATTAGGGGCTGGTGCCAAGCAGGTGACTTTTGCATCAGCCGGTGCCACTCCCCCTGATTCGGTCATACCCGACCTGAAAGTGTGCATGGACGAAATCAGCTTTAACACAGTCTTGGCCAAGAAGAAGAAAAAGGTGAACATTTTGTTGCCAGCATGTGAATTTTAAAAAAAATCTAAACTCGTACTTTTGTCCGGTTTTTAATATTTTTTATTTTGATCCTACTGTTCTACTTTGTTAACGTTGTCTACTTGAAAAGCCTCAAATGTCTACGTCATATTGGCATATAAGATTCAGATAAACTTAACCAGCAAGCTTGTTAGTCGGAGGTTTTGTCACTTGTAAACCGGAGGTTATAGGTTCGAATCCTATCTCTTGGATTGTACCGAGCATTCATAATTGTTTTGTTTTTTGTTCGACAGATCTCTGCCAATGTGAAAAGCCTCCTCCATGGCAGACAGACACTGTGGACCGACCCCCCTAAGCTTTGCCCCCAGCCTCCGGCCCGCCCCTACGTGGTCCAAGGAGGCACTCTAAACAAGAACCAGTCTAATATAGATCCAGCCATGGGGTGGCGGTCATTCAGTATGGGCGTCGGCCTTAAGTAGGCTTATGCATATGCATCTTAGCTAAAACCTTTTGCCCTACTATGGTGCCACACCACACCATAGTTAAACAACCAACTACGGTGTTACGGCAACTGTAGTGCCACGCCCCATCACGGTGCCACACCCCATCACGGTGCCACACCCCATCACGGTGCCACACCCCATCACGGTGCCACACCCCATCACGGTGCCACACCCCATCACGGTGCCACACCCCATCACGGTGCCACACCCCATCACGGTGCCACACCCCATCACGGTGCCACACCCCATCACGGTGCCACACCCCATCACGGTGCCACACCCCATCACGGTGCCACACCCCATCACGGTGCCACACCCCATCACGGTGCCACACCCCATCACGGTGCTACACAAATACAGAGCCTTTTCCAAACCGCAGAGCCTTTTCCAAACCGCGGAGCCATATCCAAACCGCGGAGCCATATTCAAACCGCGGAGCCATATTCAAACCGCGGAGCCATATTCAAACCGCGGAGCCATATCCAAACCGCGGTGCCATATATTAAATTGAAAATTTATAGAAAAAACAGTTTGTTTGGAGTTGCTCAAATATATTTTCATATTCGAGTTATTATTTATTTTATATTCTTAAAAACTCAAGTTGCAAAACAGTCTTTTTAAGCAAGAAAAACGATTTAATAAGAATATGACTTCACAATTTGCATTGAATTTTATAAACTGGTGTGATTGACATGATATACTAGCAATAAGTGACAAAATATATGTTGGACAGGCATCGAAAAAGTAAAAGCTTAATTACTATTAGGCCTACCCTAAATGTAAGCACTGCAATTCTTGTATACACCATTGATAATTGCTTGAATTGTCAGGAATCGGTGGATGTAAAGGTACATGTAGGATACACCATTGGTATTTGCTTGAATTATCAGGAATGAGTGGATGCAAAGGTAGGATACACCATTGATGATTGCTTGAATTATCAGGAATGGGTGGATTTGCGGGGCTGTATTTTTTATGAAATATCGTTTAACTGACCTGTCCGAAGTTTAACAATCGGAGATGCCAAGAAAAAGAGCAAGGAAAAACAGCGTTTGTTTTTAACCGGCATCGGGCAGTTCTTCTTGTTTATATAAAATTGCTTTATATAAAAAAAATTTTTTTAGAATCATTATTTACTTTCAAATAAGTAAGATATAAGTACATGTAGTAACAACATTTGATATCTGCAAATGGTGTATCCTACCTTTAAATATGTTTGGAGAAAAACAATGGTTAATTTACCTGTTTTATGCATGTTTAACACCCAAAAAAGATCGTGTATTTTTTGTTTCAATATGCAAAAGAGTTTTAACGTTGTTTTGCTTGGTTTCAATGTGTGTTGCATCTTTAATCATACCAAGTTTGCTATTATCGTCTGACCATTAAGAGTTTCCTTTCATAATGCACATTGCAACCATTAAAGAAATTAATTAAACACAAGAAAAAAGGAAGAAAAAAGACCCTCCACTAAAGAACAAAACAAATTTGAACAAATACTTGATTACAATGTACTTGGATAATTAATTGAAAATTAAATGTCAAATAATTAAAAAATAAATTAATAATGCCTTTACACTCGTATTGCACATTAAACAAGAAAAACATCATTTGCATAAGCACCAACAGTTTAAAATACAGCAGGGACAAATTTCCAAATCGTTGTTGGTTTTGTTAACATTATAATAACTATAAACAACAAACATTTTTTGTACATAAAAAGACAATATTTGAATTTAAATATAGATATACGTGTAAATAATTTTGCAAGCGAAGAACACTTGTTTATGTTGTCTAATTATTTATCTTTTATAAGATGCGTTAAACTGGACATTCTTAGATAAAATAATAATTATAGTTTTTGGATAAACAGATACAGCAAATAAAACCAAAATTGCAGTTCGCGCTTTGCCCAGTAACTAGTCGGACTCATATGGGAGGACTAAGGACGGTAAGGGGAGTTGCTCGGCCGATCCCATATTATTAATACAAAATAATACTAGGCTTGCCTAATAGTTTTACAATCTTTGGTCGAAAAGGCCACGATTTCTTTGCCTGGTTCCTCCATTGCGTACTACGTTGTACATCGGATATTATTTATTTGATTTCTTTGACCTTATTTTGCAAGTAAATAGCGGCCGTCCGTTCTCACGGTCGCCATTGCGTTACGGAGTGGCGAGCCGTCCACAATGTCCCCTTCGCTCGCGCTAAAAATTGCAGACCTGCGCAGTAGACCTGCGCAGTAGACCTGCGCAGTAGACCTGCGCAGTAGACCTGCGCAGTAGACCTGCGCAGTAGACCTGCGCAGTAGACCTGCGCAGTAGACCTGCGCAGTAGACCTGCGCAGTAGACCTGCGCAGTAGACCTGCGCAGTAGACCTGCGCAGTAGACCTGCGCAGTAGACCTGCGCAGTAGACCTGCGCAGTAGACCTGCGCAGTAGACCTGCGCAGTAGACCTGCGCAGTAGACCTGCGCAGTAGACCTGCGCAGTAGACCTGCGCAGTGGAATTGGAATTCTGTGGTTAGCAGATCTAAGAAATTGGGCCCTGGTCAACTTCCGTATAAATAAAGTGACAACTGACATCATTAAAACAGTAGACCTGCGCAGTAGACCTGCGCAGTAGACCTGCGCAGTAGACCTGCGCAGTAGACCTGCGCAGTAGACCTGCGCAGTAGACCTGCGCAGTAGACCTGCGCAGTAGACCTGCGCAGTAGACCTGCGCAGTAGACCTGCGCAGTGGAATTGGAATTCTGTGGTTAGCAGATCTAAGAAATTGGGCCCTGGTCAACTTCCGTATAAATAAAGTGACAACTGACATCATTAAAACAGTAGACCTGCGCAGTAGACCTGCGCAGTAGACCTGCGCAGTAGACCTGCGCAGTAGACCTGCGCAGTAGACCTGCGCAGTAGACCTGCGCAGTAGACCTGCGCAGTAGACCTGCGCAGTAGACCTGCGCAGTAGACCTGCGCAGTAGACCTGCGCAGTAGACCTGCGCAGTAGACCTGCGCAGTAGACCTGCGCAGTAGACCTGCGCAGTAGACCTGCGCAGTAGACCTGCGCAGTAGACCTGCGCAGTAGACCTGCGCAGTAGACCTGCGCAGTAGACCTGCGCAGTAGACCTGCGCAGTAGACCTGCGCAGTAGACCTGCGCAGTAGACCTGCGCAGTAGACCTGCGCAGTAGACCTGCGCAGTAGACCTGCGCAGTAGACCTGCCGGCTGGTTACAGCAGTGGAAGGCAAGGAAAGAATGAACCGCTACTCCAACCTGACAGTAAGTTGAAACGATCCTCTATATTTGGTATATAAGGTATCCCCTTAACACAGGGAGCCAGATAGATTTAGGGATACATTTCAATGTCGCAGCTTTTATTTGGAGGCAGAACTAATGTCGCAAATATAGGCTATATATCCGTGGCTCGTGGTGCAAAACATATACCAAATTTCGTTGCGGTCGGATAACGTCAAATTTCGGTTAGGGGTCCGTCGGTAAAAGTTGGAACATTTTTAGGGCACGATTTAAAAAAAAATGTAATGTACAGTAATCTTTGTGAATGTTTGCAAATGTATGCTTTTTGGTAATGATAAAACAATCCATCGTATATAATATATATAAATGTGTGGTGGGGAAGGTCGGGGCTTGAGATGTTTCTAAACACCAATCACTATATCCGGTCTCAGCTCGTCGAGTACCTCCTGCGCGGCTCTCTTCCCAGAATACACCGCCCCGTCCATGAAACCGAACCACCTCACAGTTGTTTCTGCACCAGCCCAGTGAACCCTTTGGGATTAGAACGGATGCAAACAGTGACAATTAAGAGCAATATTATATAGTTTATACTCTTCATAACAACAAAAAATACGTAGGTAAGGTTGGAGTTGAGTGTCTGCAGAGCTAACAGGTACCTGTTTGTTCAAATGATAATCAGTACGTAAGCCTATGTACTGATGACGTCACACTTTATTTAGATGTGCACTTTTCTCATTGGGACTACGTACGAAACCGTATAGTTACGGCAATTATCATAATCATAACGCAAGGGGTCTAGAGCTAGAGACGCACATTTATGATAATTATCCCTAACCATCCTATGAACAAAAATCTACGTGTCCTTACCTCAGAAATGGCTTCGTGAGCGCCTTGAAGTAGCCAGTGATTGCTCCGGGTGCGAAGACACAAGATGGATAACCGGAACAGTAAGATTCCTTGCCCCAGTCCTGACGATATGATAAACAAGACGAAGAAAAAGTAGAGCCCGAGTTATTTTTTAAGAATCTGCCACCAATTTTTTTGAAAGTTGTTTTTTTAACAAAACGAAATATTTTACGGTGGTAGATATCTTTTCAACATTAAGGCAATGGCTTATTTAGGCCCTATAAATAATTATGACAAAAGTGGTGGCAGGATGAGTTCTGTTCAACTTATTTTAAAAAAAATTGTATTATTTTCGAAGTGATTACTTCTTCGATGAAGCTTTGACCTTCTCCTTCAACTGTCTTTCTGGCATCACTTTATACTTTTGTTCGACTCCGGTCGGCCCTAAGCAGCTAGTGCGGTTGATAAACCTGGTTACGCTAAAGCATGCGCGAAGGTACCTCTAGTAAAGCAATGTGATTCCGTACTTATTTCTGCAGTTTCTTTCAAATTGATTCAGAATTGCGCGCGCCTCACCACTTCTGCGTAGTCGAGAGTCTCCCATGCCTCTACACCAAAGTAGCCCTCGATGCCTTTGAGAATAGCCGCCTTTCTCTCCTCCATCTGCATGAAAATACGGGCATTGATGTCATCAGAAGACATCCAATCAGAGTAGAGTCATTATAGCATGTCATTAATATTTATATTTTATGATGTGATCGATCATTTTGTTTTCCGTCCGAGTCTTACCTTTCCTGCTATGGATTTCCATTTTATTGGCTTTTTTTACCAGTGCCGTCTTGATTTAGGTTATTTTTGCTGCAGATATCTCAATGAAATTCATTTTCTTTTGTCTCTAAAGAGCATGGCAACTTTAGCCCGTCTTAATATTATGATATTCACTTTGCTATAAATAGTGGTTTATTTGGATGGGAGATATAATCCGACTAAAATAATAAAAGATTAAGTTCGCGGATCAAATGATATTTTATAGGCTGCCAATCGCCTTTTCGATGTATGTGGGAGAAACAATTTAATCGCTTGCAGAAGAGAGTATACTCGTCAAATTAGTTCATTGTAAGAACAGCGACTCCTCTTACGGGAATCTGTCTCCATTTCGTTGCCTCTACTATTCCGGACAGGGCCGGGCTCTGATCCATTGTCGTGGCGTCGAACAGAGCGCTGAATGGTATCTGGGGGAGCTGGCCGGCGCCGTCATTCTGAGCCGTCTGGGCCTCACTCTGAGGTGGGTTGTTGTCAGGTGACGTCACTCGGATGACGTAACCGCTAAAACCTTGCTTCTGCCAAAACGCCTGTCATAAAGCATCGTGAGATGTATATTTAGGGTTTTGAAACATGCATTGTATTTGGTATACTGTAAGTATTTGTATTTTGTCCTTTTACCACGTCTACCTATTCAAGAACGCTGGTAATATTGTTCTGGGCTGGGATTGATTTTTTTAAAACAAGGGTCGACATTAAGCGCAATGCATATACGCACGGAATAACCATGTAGGCCTATGGATCCTAGCAGTTACCCACAATGTTTTGCATTACTTTCATGATTTTTGTGAAAGGCATTTGTCGCCGCCGGCCACCAGCGTATCGTGGTTAGGTTGAGTTTGCCAAATGTTGGAAATCATTTTAATAGTAAATCATTCTAAAGTGTATCGCTAAATAATTTTAAGAGTATCATGCTCGCAGGTTTTTCTTTGGTGTTCTGCTCGTTCTATGGTTTCCTCCAATTTTTTATTCCTAAATTAATTGGTAATAAAGTGATAGATTTGTTACATAATTTGGTCGGTTTGTTGTAAAATAATTGAGTTTGTAATAATAACCTCTTTATAGGTGACCACAAAGTAGAGAGAATTCCCCGATGGCATCCGCTGCAACAGGCCATCTCGTTCGTTAGCCATCGGTGGAGAGAAATTGATCTTGGCTGTCAAGAGTTTGTAAAAGAATCATAATCATATTTTGTGTTTTATCCACCAACCGATATAAAACAATAGAGGATTGGACTCTTAACCAATGGTTGGCTACACATTCTCTAAAACACTTGACCATTTGCACATTTTTCTTGTAAATACATTTAGAAAAGATGTTGTAGAGTTAGTGACGCTCGGACAGAGAAAACAATGGACAAATGTTAAGATAAAAGGAAGGAACGAAATCCCTATAGAGTTACAACCAATGAAATCCTTTTTAACCAATTAAATGACAGGATTCGAACCAACTCGCCAACCAAACTCCCTGACCTAACCATCCTATTCTAATACTCTCATTATACATCTTAACAACATTTAGTCCATCACCTGTATATTTTGGCGGCAAGGCGACGATGACTCTCTCGCACCGGTACCGTTTGCCTCTCAGCGTTTGCACCGTGACCAGCTCAGACTCGGAGTTGCTCTGGTTGATCGACACGACGGGATCGCCGAGCCTCAGGTAAGAACGGTCGATCTTGTCCGCTAGGATCTCACAAACCCGCTGTGTACCACCCTGTTACGGATTTTTGTTTGATTGCGAACACAAATTGCTTTAATGTTTGTAAATTCTCTATTTAATTCATTTACTTGACTGTTTATTGATCGTTCAAGGAATCGCTCGATCTGTGGGCAAGAATCACGATCAAAGTCACGATATCAGCAACATTAGCTATGTTGCATCAACCTCGAAAATAGTAAAACAGGGATGGATTTCTTTGTTCAATATTATAAATGTTATAAATTAATGTACAGTTTATTATTTTATTCACCTTTATACGGAACTCCCGAGTCGTCTCGCTGCCCATCTCGAACAAGGAGTGCCACCCCCCGGCGCTACTGACTACGAACAAGAAGAACAGCGTGGACATCTCGGAAGGCGGGACACCAAACACGAGTCTGATTTGGGCATCGAAGTACTGCTGAGCGGCTGGTGTGGATCGAGGACAAACAGTACAGATGATTAACAAAAATTGTAGCATGGCCGGCTGTGTTACAAGAAATAACAGTGTGCCGTGGCTGGTGTGGCTCTAATAAACACAGACTAATTGGCAGCATTGCGCAGAGGAGTGACCGCGCCGCAAGAGGGTGTAACCATGGAGCAATAAACTAGTTTATTGCTCCATGGTGTAACCAAAAGCAAGGAAAAGGAAGTTCGATTTTAGTCTGATTTTCATATGACATCGCGACCACCGCGTTTGATTGGGAAGGCTATTGCTAGATAAATTATATTAGGACCGAGTTTTTGACCGATCGGTCCGCCCCTACCTGCGGTCCAAATGTGCTGTTTGCGGAACTGTTCCAGGGTGATGGAGTCCCAGTCGCGGGCCATGGGGCAGTCTTCGGGGTTTTCCAAGGATACCTCCAGCCGGAGTTTCTCTACCTGAATCAACGGGAGGTGTCGTGGAAGAAGGGAGTAGGCCTGAGTTATAGGAACAGGGCACATGGGTGTGGCGGATTGGTAACATATATTGAGAACGGTATACTGTATAGCCTAACCGTGTTACTGTTAGTTTCGTTTGGATGGATGCAAAGAAGAATTTGAAGTATGATGATAAAATGTCATGAGAATCGGATAAAGCCACTGAAATTACCTTTGATATAAACGTGGTGTAGTCAATTTTAGTCAGTGAGGATAAAGGGTGATTTAGCGCCTCGAAGGCCACCTTTCTGTCGTCGTCAAAGTGGGCCAAGTGTGTGCCCGCGTCGGTCTGGGTATAAATCTGCAAGTCGAGCTGATCCACAAGCTGCATCATGTTGATCTGTGAGCTGATAAAAAGGGTAAAAGGTGCGTTGGTAGTGGACGGTAGTTGACGTGATTAACATTCACTGATTAATTGTTGACAGTGTTGATACCAACCCGCTTATCCACTGAGCGCCGAGATCCCAGAAGTCCCTACCGCTACTCGACTCCAAATCCCGGGTTACTATTCGGCCTCCAACTCGGTCTGTGATAACCAGAAAGAATGTCGTTACGGGATATATTTTTTTGTTTAAAAGTTCGGAGCTTGGGCACAAGGCCTATAGGGGGACATAAACTTCATACTTGCATACCCCTCCTTAGACTGCTAAACGTTACTATTGGTCTTTTAATTTTTTAGGGTAGTAAATTTGTGCTGGGCCAATTTTAAACAGGCATAAAAGGCGCGGATAATGACCCTTGCCGGGACGGCCGGTTTTAAGCCGGATCGTCTTCACAACTGGTGGTTTATATAAGGGGGGTGGGGGGGGGGGGGGGGGGGGGGGGGGGGGGGCGACATTTTACGCACGTTGTTCAAAAAGTGCTACAAGGGGGTCATTTGACACTAGGGGGCGCTATTCGCGACAACAGCTATACCAGGGGTGCGTTCCACTTCAGCGAACGTTGCCAACGTTGGCCAACGTTAGCGTTGTTCGCGTGAGTGGAACGCAATGTGCGCCAATTATGTTGGCCAACGTTAGCGAAAACGGCAAACGACATTCCGAGCTGTTCGCTGTTGGCCAGTGACGTATTTTAATGATGGCGAAGCGGTTAGCAGACGGCAGGGTTCTTTTCACGGTTTTTATTTACGTTTTATACTTTTCGTTATAAACGGTGGATTGTTTTGAGCATTCACAGGGATCTTTTAAAGAAAAATAATGAGTTGGACAAAAAGCAGCGAACCAAACGATGTCACTTTCACTGGGCGCCGCCATTTTGAAAACGTATTTTTTTAAATATCGTTCCACTTCAACTAACGCCAACTCAAAACGTTGGCGAACGTTTGCGCAAACAGTTCGCGTAAGTGGAACGCACCCCTAATGTACTTCTGAATCAACTAACCGTTAGCTTCCAACACCAAGAGCGAGATTCCCTGGTTAGAAGAGCGGAGGCTGTGTGCCGCGGCCAGCCCCGCCAGCCCAGCACCGATGATCACCACGTTCACGGTGGGCGCCGACTTGCCGGCCGCGGCGTCTGTCTCGTCCGTGCCGGCACCGGCGCCACGGTTGCCCGCTTGCAGCTCGCTTAAGAGGTTGCCGGTCGAGATTTTCCTGAAGGCACTGGTCTGTTTCAATCGAAATTACGATTTTTTAAACATCTTAATGACGACATTTACAATTCAAAATTAGACATAACATTCATTTGTTATGTTGATAAGAATTTTGAAATTTGTTTAATGCTATAATTACTTTGACACCGATTTAATTCGTAAAATGACTTTGCTGAGCGAGCTTTTTAGGCCAGCTATATAGCTGAATAATAGGGGATCGATATTAAAGGACGTTTTTTTACCAAGGAAAGGGTCGCTGTACTGTCCCTGGGCGTGACTGACGGGCTGGGGGCGGGGCTCCGAGTCACTGCTGTGGTCTTGGTGCTTGCTGATTGGCCGGTCTTTGTAGACGGCGCGTCCCCGTTCTGTACGATAACACTAGGTGCTTCGCCACCACCTCCATCGTTGTCGTTGCGTTTCTGGTATAAAAGAATACACGCGCAATATTATTGAGGATTCCTTGCTTAAAGTTTCTACCTTATTTATTCGGCGTTTTTTTTTTATGAAGGGGGTGATTCAGACAGGTTCCTCCCCGCATTTCTGAAAGAATTCGTCATCTTTTATTTAGGTAATTGTGGCCCAGGTGGTAGGGGGGATCTCGTCTGTGTGTTGTTGTTTTTTGGGGTCTTTTTTTACCACTCTGTATAGCCATAGCGAACCACCTTGAAACCCATGTTGCATACAAAATGCAATTCCGAATCTTCCACACGTTCAGCTCTTAAATTGAAATTCGCGGAGCTCTTATTAATATCTAATTATAGGCCTATCCACTTCGAGTAAGAACTGGTACTAAAAACGGGGCCAGATTTACATTTTTAGAAAAGTATTTCTCCGACACGAAGATATTTTTCTTACCCAATACAAGTACAATTCATTAGCATGAGTTGCACTAATGATTGTAATAATCATATTTCCAAAACATAATGCGCTTGAGAATCGGAGAATTAATCAGAGTAATTGTTGTATTCTTTCGTAGGGGTTAATTTTATTGTCCAAAATGTGCAATGATAATCACAGGCCACAGTAGCAAGACATGAATTATACAACAGCTGTTGAACAATCCAAACTCGCCTTGTTTAGAATAACACCGACAATAATGGAAACCGCTCGTTTTACTGCCAATTAACTTGCAAAATATACGTACCAACAGTGAAGAGAAAAAGCTCATTGTGCCCTTCAAGGTTTAGTCCACCGCGCTGTAAAAGCTTCCTGCAAATTGTCGTTTTTAATCTGGATTGCCTTTTCCCCGCCAAATTTTCGGTGGACGAAATGTGGAGTTATAATGTATAGTAAAGACCAAATGACACTGTTATTTAACGTCAAGTTAACTAGACATGCTGGCGGTTAATAACACATGCAGCTAAAACGGACCCTGTCATTTTGTCAGTGTAATACAAAGAGGTATTTGTTTTTTTGGTAGAACGTTCGGTGGTTGCAATTATTATTCATTTTAGCTCGACAGCCAAAAAACATGCTGGTACATCAATTTCGCGTTGAAGCATACGATTCCACGTATACACACTTTCTCATTGCGAATAATTATAAATAGCGACTTTCATTTATGGCAGAAATTATGTCGGTTTCATCTAGATGTTTTTTCTTCTGTAAATTACTAATTCCTAGTTTCCAAGTTAATTAACAGTCAGTGTAAGTTAAATATTATATGGTGCATTACCGTATTCATCTCTCGTTGCTGCTTACTGCGTTGTACCTGACGACATTGTCGTTGTAATGAATAATGTTAAACGTGTCAAAGAAATGCCGTTTATTTCGATACAAGCTAATATTTGTCCTTGTTTCTGCAGCTTTTTTTGTTTAGGCTGGGGTGTAAATAATATCAAAATGAAATTAAATATGCAACGCGGTGTCTGACCATCTGTTGCGTTTAATGATATGTTTGACTGGCCTACGCAATTAGACTAGCCTGCGTATTTTCTCGATTTTCTTTTTCAGTAAGCCTGTATGACAGCTATAAGCACTTAAACAATTACTGCTAAGCATGCATGAACATTCTTCCTTGGTAAAAACAGCCCAGGTTGCAAACCAAATGTTTAGGTGATGTATTTGTTTGTGATTGGTATTCAGCTGGATTTTGCATGGAGTTTTGGCTGGTAACCTGTATTTACTGAGCAAGACCTGTTTTTGCTAAGCAAATTTTATTGTGCTTACAGCTCTATGAAATTGACCTAAGGTGATGCATGGTTTGAATGTTACCAGCTTTGTCGCGCCTGTATTGAGCTGCTGTTTTTGTGGACATAAAGAATTGTCAAGTCTATGTTATTGACTCGTGAACTTCCATGTTTTGAAAGGTTAACATTGTGTCTATACTAATGTAGAATGTATATCGACTATTGGTCGCATCATCGTGTTGTGTGGTTTAAAACGTACAGTTAATCCATGATGGAAAGCAATCACCTAATTACCTAAATGACGCTCCATTGTTACCACAAAACAATATTGGATGGTGCAAAGCACCGTGAGACATCATAAGGGGCATTTCCCAACACTTTCAATTATTGTGCGCCTTTAATTTTCGTGGTCCCAATTATTAATCCAACTGTGAAGTGTGAACATCAACCACGTTTAGAAAACGTTATTCACAATATCGATTTTTTATTGACCACAAAATATACAACGGCGCGCACCACACCATCTGTTAATATCGCGGGCTGCGTCATTATATTCCATTATGTTTCTCCTATTATTAAACCCAGCCCTCTTCCGCACAACAGTTTGTGATAATATAATGCTTCGCGTACAGTGTTCAGTAAAATAAACATCACAATACTTTCGTGTGGCGAGACTGACTGGCAACACTTTTAATTCTCCATACTACTCTGCGTAAATCTGCGCTTCCTTTCCAGCATGGACAAACTGAAAGTATTCGCTACAGACGCGGGGACATTTTTCAACCGAACAGTTCAGGTCGGTATATAGTCATGAAGGAATTCCTCCATGGTATAATTATGTAGTATTTCAATACAACAACTCGCTATGCACTATTATATATTCAGTGTTTTTGAGAAAAAATACTCATTTTGTAGTGTATGTGGTAATAGTATTATGTATTTGTTGTTAAGATAAGTGGCTTTATGTAATCGCTATTGGAGAAAGAAGGCATCAAAGATTGTGTATTAAATAGAGTTAAAAACATGTTAGATGTATATTATTTAAACCAGGTCAACAATAAAATGGACCCTTTGTTTATGGACAGACCCAGGTACGTCGATACTCGCAGAACATGCGTACTGCACGGGTGACTATACGCAACAGTGCATGGGTGGGACACTCAAAATGAAAAAAACTAAACTACGGAACAGGGGAAGTACACTTCCTTCCTGTATATATACGGTAGTACTACATGTATATAGTTGGAGTATTTTAGTGACACTTTTTTCTCAGGTAAGTTAAACTCGACATGCGTATTAATGCACGTGAATGAATGGTCAAAATCGTTGAGTTAAACATGAGACCAGCGCACGCCGCGCGTTTAGTCTCAGTGCGTACTATCTGGTTTTTTTCTGTTCCTCCTATAAAAACAAACCCCCAAAACAGTATTTTTTTGGCATTAATATTTATAGCGAAAGTTATAAAAACCACATTTTAAAACTGTAGAAGGGTCTGTTAATAAGCAAATTTATTTGTTAGGGTAATTAAGTTGTATTCCAAAAAATTCGAAACGCCAGTGCAGACACTCTGAACCAAGAATGTCTGAAACGCTTTTGTTAGTGTCAACATGTCTAAAACGTGAACAATATACTTACGTTTCAGACATTGTAATGGCAACAAAATACTACATCTCTACAAACTAATTAAAATTGGGTTGTCCGTGCTAATTAACTGTTAGCTCTGTGGTATTGGATATCCATATAACAGTAGCAAAAGGCCAGGCAAGTTGTTGTGGTTAGTGGTGGTTGTTGACAACTGGTGGTGGCAGAGGCTAGCTGTCTGACACCTCTTATTACGTTTCACACATTTCCAGGCCAAAGTTGGGCAGTTGGCCAATGTTTTAACCTTATATTTCAGACATTTTGAGGCTAGGAAATGTCTGAAATGTAATCGGTGATTAGGAAGCTTACGTTTCAGACATTTGAAATGTCTGAATTGTGCTCGCTACTTACGTTTCAGACATTTGAAATGTCTGAAACGTAAGTCTATTGCTCACGTTTCAGACAAAAAAACACAAGCGTTTCAGATGTTCTTGGTTCTCCCAGTTCAGTAGACTGTTTTCTAAGCCTCAGCTTAGGCTTCATTCCAGCTCCAACATCATTGCCAAACTGCATGAATAAAGCCGAAATGAAGACGAAGCTGGGGTTTGGAAAACGACCATGGCTTCTTTTGCCTAAATCAGTGGGGGCGCCCTTCCTTATTATATTGAAGCCCGGAAGCGCAGCACGTACGTACGTACGTAGACCGTACGCATACGTGTATTTTTCGCCACCTCATCTTGCCCGAAGATGGCTACTTAAATACCTCAATTTGAACCACCTGCCGTCTCATTTAAAGGATAAGGCCGCCCATATATAGCTAGATTACAGTGGTCTGCAAGCGGAGAGTGGTATGACATCGCAAACCATGGAAAATGTGAAGAAATTCGCAGGGCAAGCTGGTACATTTTTTACACGAGCGAGACAGGTAACGGCAACGGTCACATATCAATGCAATGTCAATGTCACGGATAACCTACGATAAGCCATTTTTGTCGTGTTTCCTCAATGTATTTTAGGCAACACTATTTTATGAATTTTGAACTGTTGAATGGGCCGGTATGGTGCCAGACTATTTTTCCTTTCCATTTTTGTTGACATATATTTAAGATAAACATTTCCAAACCCAAACGTCAACAGAAGTTTTGGTTGAACTTGAAATTCAGTCAATAACTCGTCTTAAGTACTAAGTTAAGTATAGTCTTTAATTTATCTAAACATGGATCTTGCCTAGCTTTTTATCATGCATTGCTGGAGATGAGACCTTTATACTTTGACCTTTGACCCCGTCCTGCAGTACACCGAGGAGAAGCTGGGCAATGCTGAGAAGACTGAACTGGATGCGCAGTTTGAGAACCTGCAACAGAGAGCCGACCGCACTAAATTATGGACGGAGCGTATCCTGTCGCGCACGGAGGCAGTCTTGCAGCCCAACCCAAGTGAGAATAAAGCCCAAGTGAGAATAAGGCAGTGCATCCGGCTATCAAAATGTCAGATGCTGCGTTCATATTCCCCAAAGTATGAATGCGGAACGCGGCCCTTCTTAATCTTATGTTAAATGTTATTTTTTTCAGTTTGTCCAACTACGCGTACGATTAGTGTGTACGCAGTTTTAAAAAGTGCGCGTACACACACACATTTTGTTTACGCACTTGTCATTGACTTGTCATTGACTTGTCATTGACTTGTCATTTAAATGGTCTTGACTTATGATTGACTTATGATTGACTTATGATTGATTTATGCTTGACTTATTATTGACTTATGATTGACTTATGATTGACTTATGATTGACTTATGATTGACTTATGATTGACTTATGATTGACTTATGATTGACTTATGATTGACTTATGATTGACTGCAATTCAACTGTATTTCAACTGTATTTCAACTGTATTTCAACTGTATTTCAACTGTATTTCAACTGTATTTCAACTGTATTTCAACTGTATTTCAACTGTAATTCAACTGTAATTCAATGATTACTGGGGATGACTTGAAATGGCTTATGATTGACTTGCGATGACAGTTAATTAGCTTATGATGACTTGTCATCATCTTGTGGCTGACATGGGTCTTGGCTGTCTTCTTTTTTAGGCCGACGCATGGAGGATTTATTGAACACTAAGCTGGACCGTAAGGCTCAGGACAGGGAGACCAACTTTGAAGGCTTCGGGTTGACGATGATTGAAGCAGGCAACGAGCTGGGACCAGGCACCCAGTACGGTGAGAATTTCTGAGAACACGCACCGAGACCACAATTGCCTACAAAAATATTACTTGAGTAATTTGCAGTATGCAGTACTCTTACTACACTGGCCCAAGAGAATAAGCCATTTGCCCGTGACCCCGAGTTAAATTTAAATAATATCTGGTACACTGACTTGTTCACACAGCTTGGCACAGTTTAACTTTAAATTCTCCATACCAAAGACACTGTTGCTATATCACGTGATTCGGGGCAAGCTTTTGCATAGTTACGTAAGAGACGCTCAGCACCAATACATTGTTTACAATGGGTGAGAATGGCAATTCCAGAGCTGGGGGTTGCTAGCGTATGACGCGTAAGGCTTGCCCCGAATCACGTGATATAGCAACAGCTTCTTTGGTCTGGAGAATTTAAAGTTAAACTGTGCCAAGCTGTGTGAGCAAGTCAGTGTACCAGATGTTATTCAAATTTAACTCGGGGTCACGCGCAAATGGCTTATTGTGTAGTATTTTGTAGTACTGTGCACTGTACCCCAAATGAATGCCTAGAACGTTAGAATTAAAGTTTAATTGATAAATATGACAATCCAACTCGAATACAATTAAAACTTTAAAATCTCCAAAAGTGTGTCGTGGTAGTAAATATTAGCTTCTTCTATATTGTGTTAGTTTTAACCAAATAACACATTCATAAATTGAACACGATCGAGCATATAGGTTGGCCATGATCAATGTAAACAAAATGTTTCTTATTTCTTTGTTTTGCTTCACCTTAGGCGGGGCCCTTGTTCAGTGTGGTACAACTCAGAAGAAACTGGGCCAGTTTGAGAAGGAATTTGTTCAGTCCGCTATTACCAACTTTCTCAATCCACTGCGCAATTTCTTGGAAGCGGACATGAAGACTATCACCGTAAGTTAGCATTCTATGTCTTTAAATCTAGATTGCTAGCTGGCTTGGTGGGCGTGATTGCGTGCACTGGCTGGCTGGCTGGCTGGCTGGCTGGCTTGCGTGCGTGCTGGCTGGCTGGCTTGCGTACGTATGTACGTGCGTACGTGCTGGTTGACTTGCGTGCGTTCTGGCTGCCTTGCGTGCGTGCTGGCTGCCTTGCGTGCGTGCTGGCTGCCTTGCGTGCATGCTGGCTGGCTGGCTGGCTTGCTGACTGACAGGCTGGCCGACAGCGGCAGGCAGGGCGACAGTAAAAAAATAATAAGCTTTTCAAACAGAATGTTGGTGCATTGACAAGTTGAAATAATCAAACTTCCAATGTCTTTATATATTTTTTGTTCAAAGCATACACCGTACAGTTCCTAAAACTTTTATTTTATCCTAATTTAGAAAGAGCGCAAAATCTTGGAGAACAAACGACTGGATTTGGACGCAGCCAAAGGCAAACTGCGCAAGGTCAAAAGCCCGGAGTCCTCAAAACTTGTGAGTAAAAGTCAATTTAACCTTTAACCTATAAATTGTTAATCCCAAAACTAGGGGCTGCTTTTATGGCAATGTTTAATGGTTTGTTAAAAATGTTTACACTAAACGAAAGCAGATCAGTTTTTCCACCTCACCCATAATTTCAAACATTTCATTGTTACCTAACCCTCTTCAATTCTCTAAAATTCTTCTTGCGGTTTTTGAGGATTTTTGAGAATCGAAGATGAATGGCAAAAAAGTGTCCGTGATTTTGGAGGATGCGTTGTGTTGAGTTTGTAGGCTGTACCCAGCATTTGTTTACGTTTTGTCATGCATAATTAAGCACTGCTTTTTTATGCTTCTGAATGGTTTTCTGAACTGCTTCTAAATGTCATCAGCACTGACTCGACCCATTACAATGATAGGTGGAGGATTAGGGAGGCAATTAACACCTCTCCACTGAACAAATTAACCCTAACTACCCCAAACCCATCAAACTCCAAACTGCAGCTTTCGCTAGGTTTTGGCAGGTTTGGTACCAAACCGTAACAACTTGTTGTTAGACTTTGTTTGACTCAGTACCAAAGGCCCAGGGAGACCCTGTTAAATTCTGTGAGGTTCAGGACAGAAAGGCATGAGAATGCACAGGCATTTATACGTGAGTGACCCACATGGTCACGGCACAGTTCCTGGTCAACTGTAAGTGTATACAAATGTATGTGTGTCCCCACTAAAACACATAATACCACTGGCCAGTTATCACTGTACCAAGTCAATAAAACTTCAACTGTTGGAGTTTGGCAGGTTTAGTACTGTTAGGTTCAGTACAGTGTACCAAAAATTACTGAACCTGTGTGAGCTGTTGAAGTTTGTTAGGTTTGGTATGCTTCCTAGTGCGAGAGCCTAGGGGGTTAGGGTTAAAGAAATATAACGATTTTTAAGTGTCTTGAGGCCGATTCCATTTTTTATATGTTGGCAATTGGAGGATTTTGCAGGATTGAGAACGGTTCCTAGCCTAAAGGGCTTCGGGGATTAAGGTTGATGACTGCTTTATGAAATAAACTACTGCTAATTTTTTCACAGTTTGTAAACTTTGTGAATTGGTGTACACTTTTGTTTTAAACATTCTCTTTGATTTTTAATGCCGAATTTCTATTTGAATTGTTTGGCTGCAAACGGCACTATTTTTATCGCCGTAATGTTCTCTTCTCTGGTTTTGAATCCTTGCTCGCTTACATTTTGCCCGCCTCCCTCTCAGCCGAACGGCGACGACTTGATTCGCACAGTAAGTGTCCGTGTTCGAATAGTGCATCGTGTTTCTGTGCGTGATAGTCTGTGCGTAGTAACCCCCCCCCCAAAAAAAAAAATTAATAATTTCTAACAGTAAGGGACAGATGTTTGTATGCGATTTAATATTTAAATCTGATTATTCTAATTTGTTTAGAACCGAATACCGATTATTTGATTTCACCGGAAGTTCTCATCCAGCTCACAATCATACCAGAAAAAAGTAATGAGTGAGGTGCCGCAAGAAATGCCCTCTCAATGACTGGTTATAGTGGGGAAGATTCAGTGACCACTGGGTCTTTAACAAAGAATCCTTGAACGACTGTTTCTTTGTCCAAATGTGATCCTCGATAATACGGGTTTAAGGTTTATTGTGTTAGGTGATAGTACAGGAATAAAGGAAAACACAATAGGGCATCCTCGGTCGTTATGTGGTTCACGCATACTGCTTGTGTGCATCAGGTATTTTTGTGTGTAAATTCACCTTTCGTCATAACATTTATTCTTGCGGTATTGATTTTGCTTGTGTATTTGTAATGTTCTGTACAATCGGTTTGCTGTGTTCCCCGCTAAACCTTACATGAAAATTAATTTGTGGATTTTATTTGTGTCCGTTGAATTTGACTGTTCTGTTGAGTTAGTGATTAGGTAAAGTAGGAACAATAGTCTTGCTGTTTACAAATATTTCAAAAATACAAATTAAAAAAATTTATACAAAAAAGGCAACCATTTTATTTTGGCTGAAAGAAATATCTAGAAAATTGGGTGACGAAACTGACAAAAAATTGATATTAAATACTAGAATATATGCAGTGAAAACAAGAAATATTACCTGAAACATTAATTTTACTGCGATCTTTTCGATAATGAAATGTCAGTTTTCAAGCATAAATACATAAACCGACTTCGCTTGTCTCTGTGTCAACATCTATGTACACCGAGCATTGTGACCAATCGGTGTATTATGTAGTGAGCGATATTTACATAAACCTGAGCCATTGTATTTTAGTTCCTGTAATCAAATGTCAGAAAACCTGCTTGTTTTTTTTATTTTGCCCGTCATTGTGCTGGTACATGCATGTAATTTAATTGTGGTCATTGTAAATTCACTGGCAGGCCATTATTATTGCCGAACCATGGGACAGCGTGCATAATTACATTAGAACGTCAGAAAGGAAAACTATAACAAAAATACGATGATTTGAGTATTGCCCATTGGCGTTCTGTTTGGGATAACTTGCCCATATAAGGGCGAAGCTCCAAATTATGAATGAACCTCTACAGGATATCATAATTATATGGTATGCAAGGCGTTCTGGCAAACTGAGCGGAACTAGGCACCAGAGCATAGTGGAGAAAACTGCAAAATAATAAATAATGGGATTAAAAAAAAAAAAAAATATTGATATTTATAATCTTTGGTATGCCTACTAACTATATTTTGTTAAGAAATAGTATGAAAGTAGTGTAATAAAAGTGTTTTTATAGAAAACAAATTTCATTTTTTCATATCGCATGTAAAAAACTCGAAACTTCAACGGCCTTTTTCTCAACATTTTACTTTTGCAACATGTTGTTAAATGCGAATTATAAAAGGCCATAACTTGTTAATGGCATGTCCGATTGAAGTGCAAGAAACAGCATTGCAAGGAGAATTTAATCTTCTTTTCTAAAACCTGAAAACACTAATTTCAACCTCTGCCCAGTTCCGTCTCATTTTGCCAGAACCTCTCACAAATTATGAATGGCGAAAACAAATATTACATGGGAAATGGTAAATCAAGCTGAACTGAACCTGCCTATTTCTGCTATTAATGAAATCAGTGTCGCGAAAAGCACACTTTTGTGAGTATGTCGTCGTGATTTTAAAGTAAAAAAAGAAGAAGGGGGGAACACCACCTGTTGTGGTAAAGGTTTTTATTTACGCAAAAGCACGGCAAGGACCGGCCGTTGCAAATTTCAAATTTGTTGCAAATAAAATCACTACCTTTTTAAACGTTGGAAGAGGGCATCGCATTTGGAGGGCATTACTGTTGGTACAAAATGCCAAAAAGCTGCTTTTGTTTTTGAAGGGGGTTTTCCTTGTGTTTTTTTTTGGTTTTTTAATTTTTTTTTATAAATAACTACAGGGCTAAGCAAAGTTATCATCCACATATTACTAATAGAATGAATTGTTTCTGTTCTTATTGTCCCTGTTTAATGTTTATACAAAATGTTTTCAGAATTTCATCAAGGGTGTTTGAAACATTTGAAAATGCACTGAATGTACAGTTAATTAATTAGTTCTTCATTAAGTGACCGATTTTTGTTTTGTTTTGTTTTGTTTGTTGTTTTTCCCAATCAGGCTGAAGCTGAGCTTCGTGTAGCGCAGTCTGAGTTTGACCGTCAGTACGAGATTACCAAACTGCTTCTGGAAGGGATAGGCAGTGCCCACGTGAGTATTCACCCTGCCCATTTACAAACTGGCACCCAACTAGGAACGATTCTTGAACAAAAACCCTTGAGGATTCAAGAATTCAGTTGAGCTAGAAACTTGAACAGACTCCAAGTTTAATTGGTTTTCACATTTGTGGTTTGTTTTAAGCCTTTAAATTTCTAAACAGCAGCTACTGCCATGCCAAATTGAGCTCTACAGTGTTTTTGATGGAACAAGCATGAAATTTGGCATATTATATACTTTTTTTCTCCAACTTTGTTTAACTGGGTCTGTTTGAAAGCTTGGTGATATTATTTCTTCATCCAATATTATTCTTCATTGTTACAGCTTGTTTATTTCTTCACGACAATAACGTTCCTGGATATTATCTTAGCAAATGTTATTTCTCTGTTTGTAGTCTAACCATCTGAGTCGACTGCAATACTTCATTGAGTCTCAGCAGGCCTACTTTGAGCAGTGCCAGAAGGCCATGACGGAACTTCAAAGTCAGATGGCCAAGTAAGTCCCGACCCGGCCCCGACTCGGCCCCGACTCGGTCCCGACTCGGTCCCGACTCGGTCCCGACTCGGTCCCGACTCGGTCCCGACTCGGTCCCGACTCGGTCCCGACTCATATTCACCAGGGATTCATTTCAAGTGCTGGGTCCATAGTCTGATTCCCAGACCAAATGATTCTGACTAATTTTAATGAACAGAAACCAATTTGAGACGCGCCATTAGGTCCGGTAGCCACCAATGTCACATGACCAAAAACCAGAAGAATTCTTCTTTTAAAGCCAATTCGGCTAATTTGTATTTCATAACCTTCCATGGCAACCAAAGTGTAAACGTGACTGATCAATCAACGCCACGCCCCCCACCCCCCACATATTTTTTAAAACTTGTGCAGTCTGATGGCCTTGGGAATCGGACACATCACAAGTGATTTGTTTTCATACTTCTTAAAAAAACCAAAAAACACAGAAATTGCAAAAATGTATTTGATTTGATACTGATAGAAATAACAGCGGACAGGCCGTCCAAATGGCCATGGAACCACAGGAAGGGTAGAAACTTGGGTCAAAGGTGAAAGTTCACAGGTCAAAGGTGGGTAATTAGGGGGCTGAGCAGAGGTCTGTGGTGAACTGTGGTGATTCTCGGCAAGCACCAACTATTCATAATCGTTTAATTTTGGCAGTTCGTTAGTACATTCTTTACCAGCTTGTTCCATCTGTAACACCATTGTTTTGTTTGGAATGTTTCATTTGCATAACCACAGGTCAAATCTGGCTATTTTAACTATTGCCTTGGGGAATTGAATTACTTTTTTTCTAAATAAATTTTGAACAGCACCATTTTGTTAGAATCGTCATATATAAAATTACTTGGTCGCCACGTTTCTTGCATGCCCTACAATTATCATAAAAGAGTGGTTCTTCTTTTCTTATTTAATTTTATTTTCTTCGGTCGTTTCCCCTTTTCCTTTTCTGGACGCTAATTTCTCCACTTCATATAGTATTCCTGGTTCATTGGGCAACATCCGCCCCTATAACCCTCCCCAGGCTGCGGGAAATTCCTCCTCTGCCCCCTCTGCGCCACCTATAGGGGGCGACATACTGCAAGACAGCCCCACAGACCCGCAAAGCGGCAGGCGAAAGGCCCGGGTGCTGTACGACTATGACGCGTCAGACCCGACTGAAATGTCCTGTCTCGCAGATGAGGTACGCATGTGGCGGCACTTTCTCTATGAGTGATAATTTGAACTGAACTACATGTTATTAACCAGTTCACGCCAGGATTATTTTGAAATTGACCGGGTCCAGGGGCGGGAATGTTTTTCACAAATCTCGATCTGAGACGGGTTCAGGCCGGCATCTGTGGGTAGCACACCCTGATATTTCCAGCCTCGCTTGCTGTGAGCCGATCGCTGACAGATATTTCAGGCCTTGCCCCTGACGTGTTTATTCGTTTATCCGTTTTGAATTTCAGGAAAAAAATTGTGTGTATAGCACGTCCTCTGACGCGAACTGGTTAAGAGACATGGAATTGTTACCTTAACATTTGTCAGAAAGTAACTTAACTTTGTGGGGTTGTCAAGGCAATTTCCCGCAAAGTCCCACTTTTTAGAAGTGATGTGGACAGCGTTTGAGAACCAGTGAAGAAGGAACGAAGGAAAAAAGTCATTTGCACATGTAGCATTTAGTTCATTTCTGCTGGTTGGGGGTACTTTGTGTTTCTGACTTTCTGCATGCAATATGTAAAATATGCCTGCATGAGTTTGAGAATGTACGAATCATACAAATACAAGCTGTGATTTTTCATTTCTAGTGCCAATTTCATAGAGCTGCTAAGCACAAACAAATCAATGTGCTTTAGCACAACAAAATCCTGCTTGGTAAAAACAGATTACCAGCCAAAAGTCCATGTGCTTTTCATGCTAAGCAAAAACCAGCCGAATACCAGTGCACTTACAATATTTTGTAACTCTGTTTTTGCTAAGGAAGAATTTTCATGCTAAGCATTTTTTTGTGTGCTTAGTAGCTCCAATAAAGTTTGACCCTAGTTATTGTAGTTTCTTAATATTGTAACTTCTTGGTTTTCTTGACATGGCTTTTTCATCCAGTTAGATATTTTTCTTTAGTTTTTTAATTTGTTAAAAATAACATCTGTACAAATATGGCAGCTAGTAGCTAATCGAGTTTATTTAGTCAACACTAATCAAACTAACGATAGCAAATTAAAAAAGTGCAATAACAGTCAAAAATTTGATTGACAATATGTAACATTTGTTCATGATAATGCTGAATTTCATCAATGGCATATTTTTATTTGGTTGAGCTTAATCCGAAACTCGTACTTGATAGTGGGGTCTGATTTCTGATCTCATGTCGGTGTTTTTTACTCCACAGGTGATCACGGTGTACAGCCTGCCGGGCATGGACAAAGATTGGATGATGGGGGAAAGAGGGACCCAGCAGGGCAGGGTACCAGTCACTTATCTCGATTTAATGCCCTGAACGCAATTGTTCCTTTAATTTTTTTTTTTTACATTTTATTAATCTAACACACTTATATTTAACTTAGACTGTTAAGCTGTTTGCTCTTTACAATTTTTTTTTAATATAATGTTGGCAGAATCCTTTTTAATGGAAATATCTGGATCACAAGTTGACATAAATAGCATCACTTTAAAGGTAGGATACACCATTTGGAGATATATCAAAAATGTTTACTACCGAATTATTAAGAAATATCTTACTTATTTGAAAGTAAATAATGACTGTAGGCATCCAGCAAAATTATTGCGCTATGTCTATATTTTCCCTAATTGTTCCCAAAAATTGAATTGTATAAACAAAATAAGAACCACTGCCCGACGCCGGTTGAATTAAACGAACGCCGTTTTTCTTGATTTTCTCAGCATCCATGATTGTAAACATTCGGACAGGTCAGTTAAACAATATTTACTATAAAATACAACCCCCCAAATCCACCCCTTCCTGATAATTTAAGCAATTACCAATGGTGTAGCCTACCTTTAAATCTCAATCTGTATTTCTTAGTTTAAGGCATGTTTTAGTTTTATTGTATAGTTTTTTTGTGGGAAAAATAATCTAATCCGCAATCTAAGTCACGCCTTTACTTCTAACTCTAAATGGCGAATTTTCCCACGTCATGATCTTTATAGCTGGAAATTTTCCGCTAAATTCTGCCTAGTTATTATGCACCTTTTGCAACTACTTTAGAAAAAAATCGAAAAAATATTTGAGATAAATTATACCTACAATTCCGACACCTAGTTTTGATGTATTTTATTGGCTTGGGAACTGGATCACTTAGAAACGTCTGATAGATCATGGCTGAGAAATATAAACAAATATTTAAAAATTTAAAAATAAAAGATGGCTGCCTACTAGTATTACATCTGGCATGATGTTTCTTTAACTAAATATTTTTAAGGGGAAATATTTGTCATATTGAAAAATTAAAAGAACAGCGGTAATACAATTCCAGTATGTTGTGGTGGCCAATTACTTTTGTAGATTAACATTTCTTGATTTGCAAATGTGACCCGCTCTGCAAAAATGTGTCTGTCGCAAAATACATTTTTACGTAAAGGGCTGTTTATTGTCTCGGAGGTGATTTTTCTTTCTACAAATAATATTTTGGCATTTTGGTTTCTCTGACACCTATATTTTCAAATCTGATCGATTGAAGATTGTTTTGATCCCTAAATTAAATTTAATACAGGTTTTGTCATTCTTTTACCATAGCATCTGATGAAGCACTACAATTTTAAATCTTTATTTCTTTTCAAAGACATTTTGGATATAACTGAGCAAAAGGCAAATTTTTCAAAATTGTAAAAGACCAATGCATTACATTACAGAGTTGTGCCATATATCAAATGAAAGCTTATTTCCTGCTTTTTCTGACCAACTGAAATAGAATTGAAAGACATCAGACTCATTTTTGCAGAGTGGGTCACAAATGTGAATAGGATTTGCTTGTGGTAGTTTTACATCTTAATAATGCTAGAAATATTACTGGTCTTCCATTTGAAACATGATTTTGAGCATGGGCCCAATTTAATACAGCATTGTATTTGAATAAGTGTACAATGTATTGTAATATTCTCTGTGTTGTTAAAGTCCCAACAGTTGGTCTCATATCTGTATATTAAAGGGATGTATACGTTTGGTAATTACTCCAAAAATTAATGGCAATAAAAACTTACTTGGTAAGAAGTACAGCAGCTTTAGATAGTATAATCATACTTTTCACTTCGATGTACTGCGGTTATGAAAACAAATATCACATTTTATCCCCAAAAATTTGAATCTGAGAAGCGTTACTGCAGTGACGTTTCTCAGATTGTGTATTCCAATGCAGATTATTCTTTCTGCGTGGACATAACCGCTTCAGATTTTTGGCAATTTCTCAAAATCGCTACCACCTTTTGAAATTAAATGTTTACAGGTTAGTTTTATGGTATATATCTATAACTATATAGGATTGAAACAAACAGTGGGTTCCAATTACCAAACGTGTACGATCCCTTTAAGACATGTAAATGCAAGAATATCTTTTGTTCCAAAGTTTTTTTTCTCAGTTTGTTTTCTCAGTTCATTCAACTTGCCCCTGCAAATACTATCAAAAGTCCTCTTTCCCTTTCACGTTTGTTTTAGTATTTCCTCAACTATTGTGTATTTTACATTGTAATAATTATCAGAAAAACAGTTAAAACGATGTAATCATGTTTCTTTAAATAATATTTGCATTAATTGCCTTCTTAAAAAAACTTTTAAGATATAGTTTTCGGAGATGCAACATTGTTGTAACACTGTAGTTCTGTGTGGGTAAAGTGTTGTCAATTTTACATTTTTATTTCAAAAATTATGTGCTATGTACACGACGTCAAAATTCATCTGACCATGGAGCTATACAAATAGCTCCATGATCTGACCATCCATGGACTTTTTCAAAACACACGAAGTTGGCAAATGTGTGGGAAATTACATATAGTTTGTAAGTTTCAGATAAAAATTTTAAAAAAATACTACAAAATAGTAAGGTCTATATCCGCACAGCACACAAAGTGCGCTTACAGGAGGTTACTGGTACTGTAAATTGAGCCTATTTAGCTCTCTGGTTTTATTAACACAATACCCCGAATTTCCCTCATTATTTAGGCCTACGTAACGTTAGAATTAGTTCTTGTTTAATGACGTACGATTTAACAAACAAGTGCAATTGTATTATTCCGTACATTTACACAGGTACAGTTCACACCGACGTATAATAAAGCCGTGTTCTCATTTGACTTTTGTTGGGTTGTCACGCGACTTTTCTGCAGAATGACAAAAATTAAATCAAATGTGAACGCGCGGAAGACTAACTTTCCTGTCAACTTACCGCGGCGGTGATGTAAAAACTTCCAGGCCGAGAGTGGTCGCGGAAAGTTTCCGCTGTAAATACAGCGGCCACGCGTACATATCATGTAAACTACTTCGTCTCGACGTTTACGCGTACGTCGGTCATGATAAAAGTCCAAGTGGGAACGCATGATAGAATTACACAAAGTAATGTCGGGGTAACTTACCGCGAGGCAGCGGACGAAACAGTCGAATGGGAACACGGCTTTAGACGCTGTTAATTGTAGATATAGATTGGGCAGATAGATGATCATAAGAATAAAAGCACATTCCTGCTGTGCGTAAAGAAGATGCTACAAAAAGACCTAATTTTTTGCTTAATTACATTATATTGTGATTGTTGGTCTAGTTTGCTCCTTCTCTTGTTTAATTTTATTTCTCAACTACCTGACTTGCGCCCTCTTTATTTGGTTTCCTCTTTATTTCCAATGTACCTGACTTACGCCCGCCAGCAATCCACCCCCCCCCCCCCCCCCCCCCCAAAAAAAAAGATATCCGAATCAGGTGTACGCTATGAGATTTCGGTCTTTACTTTTAAACAAATCCTCCGGAACCACGAATTAGAAAAAGAATTGAATTCGAACCTAATTAAATGTATGACTTCTGACTAGCGCCCTCGAACGAAGTTGGTATAGTGCCGGTCCGGTGTTCCGGAGGTCGCAGGTTCGAGTCTCGCCTTGTCAATTTCTTTGTTTAATTTGAAATATATTGAAATTTTGGACATCTTCCTTTAAACAAACATTATAAGAAGAATTATAAGAAGAAATCGGACTTGAATCTCTAGGAATATAGAGGATTAGAACCCACAACCTTCGATCACAACACCTTACACCGTATCGACCGAGAGATATCGAATGCTAATAATAAAGTTGAAGACGAGAATTAAATGCATTGTACACGTACTTTCAAAAGTATTGTAGAGGGCGCTCAACAATCCATCCATGGAATGTGTTTTAGGAAAAGAACTGCTGTGCTAGTGCTAATGAAGCGCTTGTCCGTCTTTTGCGTTTATGAGCTGAATTCTGGTAAGTCAGCCCCAGTAATTCGGTAGTTTTTGTCACAGTTTAATTTTATAAAAACCAGAGGGGAATTGTTTGTTTCCAGAATGTATGTTTTCTGTCAGGTTTGTTCGAGACACTGGTTTACAAAACAGAAACGAAACGAACAATACAAATTTTACTTTCATAATTACAAATTTATTTTAGCAGTAGAATTTTTACTGAGTAAAATACTGCTAGAATATGAGCAAAAATACAATAACTTTGTCGCATTTTTGTCTGTGTAAAACACTTAATGTCAACTACAAAATAAACAAATGGTACTTGGCCGAACATGCACAGCCGCGCATCTTTTCTTTTGCACGGTAACTTTGTTCTTGCTTTGCTGCGCGTCCAAAACGCCCCAATATTTGCAAATTGTTCTTAGTCGGTGGCCTTGAACAAAGTAAATATTAAATGTGAAAAAAATTAAAACCAACTTTAAATTTAAGAAAGTACTTACAATTTCAATCAATTATATTGATTTTAAATTTAAAAAAAACCATACCCAAAACTATACACTGATTGGACAAATAATTTGTAAACGACTCAAGCAAAAACCAATTATTTTTCATACCGAAACAGTATTGCAACCAAGGCAAGATGGCGTCCCCAAAATCATAATCAATAAAGTGATTACATGTAATTTACTTACCTATTTTGATTGATATTACAAAATTACAAAACAAAATACAAAAGACTGGACTTGTTCTGGACAAACTGCCTGTGAATTTTCTCAAATTAATTTTTCTTGATTTTCTACCTTTGTTAAATAATAACCATTTGAATACTTTTCGTATACAATACTACTTCTTGTATTGAATGTCGTTGTTATGAAACCTACTAATAATATCTTTTTGTGACAAATCAAACTTTCCTTTATGTTTTCCTCAACACTTTGTCAAGTTATACACTACAGTGACATGACAAGAAGGTAAAGATTTCATAAAATATCAAAATCATCAATAGAAAAAAAACTACATGTATAAAAAAAAACTACATTAGTAAAATTGCTAAATATGATAAGTGAAAACATCTACCCATCAATGTTTTATATTTACAGAAAGGATATTTACAGCATAAATAGCCAAAATCCACAACTATTCAAAGGAATATTATTTAAATTTATCATGTCAGTTTTGTCCACTTTGGCACCATACTATGCAACATTTGCTACAACATGGGGTCAAAATGTCAACCCAAGAAATTAATTGTGGTTGAAATAGGAGCATTTTGAAAAAAAGTGCTTGACTTTCCAACCATTTTGTACACGAACAAAGACATGTCTCCACAAGAATACAAATTTGCAGAATGTTGTATTGAAATTGATGGGTTCAGCGCTGTTAGGTTTAAACGCAGAGTTAGAGCCACAGGTATTTTGTGCATTGAATGTTACTGTTAGAATTCACCTTAAATTAGATTTAAAACTGTCTTGAAGTACATTTAGTAGAAGATAAAACCCGTTGAAAAAGAGAACACAGAAATTAGTTTGTTCTTGGCCAACATAAATTGCATATTGCTCAATTCAATGACATATTTGTATGTTTGCATACAAGACCAACAACGCTTAGTGAAGGCACGATTTGGCTTCAGAATTTTTTTTCAGTACAAAAATAGTCAGAGGATTATTAAAATTGTATCATGTTTTAGTAGTAATTGTGGTTAAAAACTACTGACCGAGGTGAAAATGTTTAACTCACCCTATATTTCTTATACATAACCTGAATTCTGCTTCCAGGGTTTATTACTAGTGACCACTGCTTGAATCCTGCAAAATCATGCAGTGGGCTTACCATTGAGCTATAAAGCAGCCCTGGGGGGAGGGGGGATTCTTAACCCTAACCCCCTAGGCTCTCGCACTAGGAACCATACCAAACCTAACAAACTTCAACAGCTCACACATGTTCAGTAATTTTTAATACACTGTACTGAACCTAACAGTACTAAACCTGCCAAACTCCAACAGTTGAAGTTTTATTGACTTGGAACAGTGATAACTGGCCAGTGGTATTATGTGTTTTAGTGGGGACACACATACAAGGTGTAAGTGTACATACACTTACAGTTGACCAGGAACTGTGCCGTGACAATGTGGGTCACTCACGTATAAATGCCTGTGCATTCTCAAAATTTCTAACATTGTGACAAGTCTCGTGCCTTTCTGTCCTGAACCTCACAGAATTCAACAGGGTCTCCTGGGCCTTTGGTACTGAGTCAAACAAAGTCTAACAACAAGTTGTTACGGTTTGGTACCAAACCTGCCAAAACCTAGCGAAAGCTGCAGTTGGAGTTTGATGGGTTTGGGGTAGTTAGGGCTAAGGCAGTTTCAAGATACTTGAGAAGTTGTTGCAGATATGTGACCCACCACCCCAAAACCAGGCTAAAGTCGAAATTGTTCATATATGAGAGATTTTTATACCATTGGATTGCTAGCGTTTTAAGCTTTAAAATGATACATCACATGCACCAGTACCGCTATGGAATGAAAAGTAACGATGCTTCAAAAAGTGACATTTTGTTGCCGTTCGCGGCAACAAGTTTGCTCAATTTAAGTAATAGCAACGACAACAAAAATCAGGAGAAGGCCGATATTATCACTTTCGGGGATTTTTTAAAAGGTTTAAACATGAACAGCCTATATAATTAGAGTTTTAACTAACGATTTATGAAAAAAAAAAAATCGACCGGCAACACATTTTTGTGTGTACAATGCCATATCTCGAAATGGCATTTGCCGACTTCCGCCTGGTTTTGGCCTGGTGGGTCACATATTTTCCCAACCCTGGCAAAAAAACTTAGATATGCTACGGTCTTGTTCATATCTTCAAATACATAAATTACCTTTTTCACATGAAGCTACGACTACTTTCGGCAGTATCACAGTATTTATCAAGGTGTTTATCACTACAAACGTTGCTGGTTTACTGCTGGTCATTGTTTTCAATCATCTCTCATTGTTTTCACTTGTTTTCCCTCGAATATTGCACCACAATCCTTTGTTTGTTGTCCCAAGATCAGGACAAGGGCACCTGTGCTGGAATGTTTTTCGGGTGGTACAGCTTCTTTGTCCCCTTCGACGTGGGTACAGTCACCCTTCGTGTGTCGCTGTGCATCGTGGGTTTTGTCCCCGTGTGGTTGGTGACGGTGGTGTTCCTGGTGCTGGGGATGTGGCTCTCCTTGAGGTAGACCATTTTGGTGTTCATGACCTCGCAGTCAATCTGCATCATGGAGATGTGATCCTTGGGCTTATTCAGCGAGGATTCTGCAAACAAAGACAGAGAATTGGGTAGTAATTAGGGAATAACAGTGCGGGGACCGGGTTATTACTGCGTGATAATGACCGGGTTGGGGGATGACCGCTGGTAATGGTCCTTGTTACAAGTTACCGTAGAACTGTTGCATTCGGCCAATCATTGGCTTGCATGATGCTTGATTAATGCTGGTTCAGGGGAGATTTTTTCGCTTCTTCTTGAAAGCCGGGTTATTACTACATGATAATGCCCTCCAAGTGATCGAGTCTCGACCAATCAGAAGCCAGCAACTCTCCTAGGTTTTTATTAAAACCAAATAATCTATCCGAAGAAATTGAAGACTTTACTTTAACCCTAACACTGCCAAACCCAGCGCAGTGCGTCAAGTAAACAAGTCTGATGCACACTGATGCATTCTTCTGTCAACACCATTGCATAAACGACCACAGTCTAAGACTATGAGAGCTAATCCCCATTGAACAATGCCAGAGATGGATTCTGCTGCGTTGGGTGACCGCAGACTCTGAAGCAGTTTGACCTGATCTCACTGCACTGTGCAGGGTTGTCACTTTGACAAATAATGCAGTTTGCTGGGTGTGGCAAGGAACTCGCATAATTGCATTTTATTAACAATAATGAAATGTCTAATTCAAACCAGTGCAATTTTTCAAGCGCGTTGTGATCGGAATGTTGTAAGTTGACTAAAGTGGGATTCGAGCCTTGAATCTCTAACACTGTCGTACCAGAAAGTCCTGCTCAGGAACACAAAAGTCTTGTGCTTGCTTTCTATAAGAGAGTGCACTTACCGTTGACTCCAACCGAAGGCATGACCAGGGACATTCTAGGCCTCTTGGTGTTGTTATGGGCTGTGGCTGGGAGTAATGTGTGATCCTGAGAAGACAAAGAAAAATGCATCTACCATTGAAATTTCAAGTGACTAACTCATTTTTCGTGCGTGTTAAGCTTCCAAACGCATAATCGTGGTACCACGTGTACATGTTAATGAATGATGAATGTTAACTAAAGACCCCTTTTCCAGACAAATGCTTGTTTAGCACACCAGATTGCAAATCTTACCCTCCTGAAAGACACGACATAGAAGGTGTCGTCCCGCCTCTCCAGCGAATCTAGGAGATTGTCGTAAGTGCGCTGGAAGAGACTGTCGTAGACTTGCAGCCCAGTCTCGTCCGGGTCGACAAATAGCGGCTGGGGAACCCTCCAACGGAAGGGGTTGCGCTTCGTCGGTTTCTTCTTAGGCGCTTTCTGTGGGGTGAGGGAAAAAACAACAAATGATAAGAAATTGAGTTGATTTACCGCAATCACTAGAAAGAGTGAAATCAGCTCTTCGGTTTGATATGCTACACAGTTTGACATTCTGATGACTGTTGGTTCTGGAGAAAGAGTCATCATTTTCAATTGATGTCTTTCGTGTCAGGTTTTTGTTAACCAGTTCGCGCCGGATGACAAATATAAAGGCAAAGTTTTCCCCAGATTAAAAACGGATGACGCATAAACAGGCCACGAGCAAGGTCGAAAATGTCTGTCAGCAGCGAGCAAGGCCGGAAATGCGTGGGTGTGCTTCCCGGTACTGGCGGCCTGAACCTGCTTTGAGTTTTGTTAAAAATAATCCCGGGCGTCGGCTCGGTGATGTTAAAATAATCCCGGCGCGAACTGGTTAAGGGCCTTGCTTTTTCTTAATCTCCTTATAACTTCCAAAGTTCCTTCTCTGCGCTACTTTTCTGAAACGACTGAATCATCTTACCCTCTTATTCTCCTTAGTCTGCTTTTCTTTGTTGTACTTTCTCTGTTCATCCTGGTGTTTTTGAGCCCAGCCCATCAGAACGTCGGCAAGTCTGAAACAACAAAAGTAGCAGGCATACATCTCAGATATTTCCATCCATGATTTCCGTGACCCTCATTTTTTTCTCCTGACCTATCTAGTTCAAATTCTCTGAAGTAAGAAAAACATGACTGTGTGAGGATTGATGTCTGAAATTCTAAAAACAAAAATCTTTCTTTTTGTGGGAATGAGAGAATGTGCGTTAATATTTTCAAGGAATTTATGAACCAAAGTTCACATCTGAAAATCATCTCCGACTTTCGTCTCAGCAAGAAGTTGAACTACTGTTTCCCCACAGATAACGCTGAGCTAGAAAAGAGGGTTTTAAGGCAGGTCTGGTAGAGAGAGGTAATCAGACTGTGCATTCCAACCTGTGCGATTCAGTCATGTTGAGCTGGGGGCAAGACCGCTGTTCCTCCTTAGACAGCATGTAGTCTGCCACGTCTCTGATCACCATAAGCTCCTTGCGACTGAGCGGGTTCCTAGGGGTGCCGTTCCCGTCGGTCCCGTTGTGCATGGCGGCCTCGATCCGACCGTAGTCCGTACGCTGCCGCAGGTCGCTGCCTTCCGGTTGGCTATTAAGTGACTGGAGGTTTTCTGTGTAGCCTAAGAGCGCTCGTCCCCCGTGGCGCGTGGTTGTATAATCGTCACCTTGTGAGCTGAAAATGCTGTTTTGAAGATAACAATTCCTTGGAATTTATACAAAGTTGATGCTTTTCAGAGGATTTTTTTTTCAGTCAATAATACTTTTTACTAAATATATACAGTTCCTGACAGATTTGTGTGGCATTTTCAAGTCATAAAAGTAGATATGTTGATTGCTTTGAAAACTTGTTGAAGTTGGTTTTTTTCTCTGAACAAAATTTGTAGGTTTTATTTTGAGAATGTTGATTTTTAGTAGATGAACTCTCACCTGAATGGGACCAGATTAAAGCCCAGTAGCACCACGACGGCTAAAAGACAAGTGGCGGTCTTATTTGATGACGGCAGTAATGACTGTAACTTCCTCAGTCGATTGTTCTAGAAAAAAGAAAGAAAAAAACCCCAAATCACCCAGAGAACTCAACAGTTAGTTTGTTCATCAAGACATTCTTACTTTACCAAATAGAATTTGAAAATGACCAGAAAAGACTTTCACAAAACGTTATAGACAATCAGACAGTCAGACAAACAAACAGACAGACTCAATCGCTACCTCATTCGTCAATTCTTCCACTCTCTTCCTAAGTAAGCAGTTTTCTTCCCGAAGTCTGGCGTTTTCTTGATCAGTGGATTCCATTTTGCCTTCAAGACCTTGTAAATACTAGAATGAGAAAGAAAGAAAAACACCACTATTGATGCCAACTGTTACCACAAATAAATAATAAAGTGTTTCTTAAAGGTAGGATACACCATTGGTAATTGCTTGAATTATTATGAATGGGTAGATTTGGAGGGTTGTATTTTATAGTAAGAAGTTACAAAATATGTTTGTTCTCCAATACCTCTTTTTTCTTCTTCCGAGACAAACAAGCTGATTCTCTGTTCTTGATCATTCGTTGCTGCCTCTTCCATGCACGGACCTGCCAAATATAAAACAGAATTAAGTAAATTATTGAGCCATCATATTGACTTTTACATCATATACGAAGAACCTCTTGGCCATCCTGTCCACAGTATGCAGGTAAGAACAGGTGACCTGGGGGGTGTTCTGGTTAGGTTTACGACAGAAAATCATTCAAAAACGTCTGTTGCCATTGTAAAAAGAAACGAGAACCAGGCCTTAAAAATGTCTCTTACTTCCACGCCAGGTGCTGTTTGCTGGTAGCTGGTCGGTTTGGCCGTGACAGGAACGCTGGCCATCGTGTGGTTGGCGGCTACTTTGGCTTGTTTGGCCGGCGGCGGCTGGCACTTGATTACGCCCTGGGCGGTCAGCCGAGCTACGTCTGCCTGGGTAAGCACGATGGGCTGACCGACTGAAATATCAATAAACAATACACAGCATAATCAACAAAAACAGACGGAATATAATATGCATGATTTGGCCGACGTAAGCAATTTTCGGCCTATTTACTGGCCTGCACCATGAGCCTTATTGTGGTGATTTTCATGACCTCTGACCCTGGATTTCTTCATAGGACCTTTTTGGCTTTGTCTCCTAATTCCAAATCACTAAGAAGCAAATAGCAATGGTGGCAAATGGAAATAGTTTTGGGGTTCACATCAATCGATTGAATGTTTCTGAAGCACATTAGGCATCATATGGTGGCAGGAGACGAAGCCAGGATTTTGAAAAGGGCCCCAGTCTTACCCGTTAGTGGCTTGGTCGAGGCTGACGTCGGCTGCTGCTGGTGTGCAACCTTGGGCGCAATCAGGGGACCGGTCGACTTGGCTGGATTCTTAGGGGCAATGCGGGGTACCGTCTTGACCACCCCGTTGCTCAGCGGAAAATGCTGGGCGTCGCTGTTGTCTCTGGGCGGGGTCAGGGGCGGGGACTCCAGCTTGACTTGGAGGAGGGGGTTGTGAAAGCTCTGAAAGCAAACGAGTGAGGAACATTCGGAATCATTTGTTTATACACCCGATATCACTTTCAGTGAAAGCCTGCGCATTTTGGTGAATTTGGGGGACTTGGTCATACAGGCTCCGGGGTGAAAACATTTGCGATAGATTATGATGGACTTGGGCCAGAAGACCTGAAGCACCCCTAGAAGAATCTGATTGAAATGAATTGTTTTTTTTGGAAGACTGAAGGAAGGAAGCGTTGATCTTGTACGTACCGTGATTGGAGAAAAGGAATCCCCCGAGGCATCGGACGAGGAGGAGGAAGGGGGCGGAGACAAAGGCTCGGATTTGATCGTAATACCTGGGAAAAAAACAAATCAAATCATGACAGTCAGGCATTCACAAATTGTGTTATTGTGTCATATCTTGTTACATTAGTTCATGTCTGTTTGTTAGCATGATTACAGAAAATCTACTTAAGAGAATGCAATGAAACTTGGTGGCTAGATAGGTTACGGGTTAAGGATGAATTTGTTAAATGTTCAGATTAATCTGGCTCTAGATCGGGAATCTAGATCACTTTGAATGATGTTTTAAGATTAGGAGCTAGATCGAGCGTTTTTCCAGTTGGGATGAAGGTCTTCACTATGGATCTAATGAGTGTCATTTTTCTAGTGTTTGTTTAAAGTTAGTCCACCATTTGTCAGTTGTGCATTTTTATCGTTTAAAGCAAAAAAAATGGTGCGTAAAAAATAATCTGATGAAATATTTTGTTCTGCAAAAATATGCCAAGAAGATAATATTCAAATGGTCAAATAATATGTGCCGCCTGTATTGCATAGATTATACCTTGCACACACGCCATGCAACACGGGCCAAGTACGTACTCCCTCTATTGCATGGGTTCTACTTTGTTCAGACCTTGATTTGTTTTTACGGAGCCTACCTTCAATGGTGCATGGGTTCTGGTCATCTTCCATCATCCAGGTAAATTCAGATAAACTGGTGTTTTCTGGCAGGCCATGAGCAGGGATATTACTGCTAATCGGGTTCGTCTACAGAATCATTCAAAGCCGAGAAGAAAAATCCCCAGATTTACAAATCAAATAATGTTTTTCTTATTATAAAAAAATGTTAAACTTTAACTTACCAGAAACTACATACATTGTATTGACATGTGTATTAACATTTAAACAATATATTAATTTCTCACCAAGCCTGGCACAATGCCAAGTATAAAATAAAGTGCTTTTAGTTGGACAATAATCTAGATAATCAATATGTGCTAGCTACAACCCGCTGTACTACAACTAATGTGGGAGCTACACATTTATTAATCAAAGTAGTTTGTGGATAATTCCACCCCCCCCAAAAAAAAAAAAAAAAAAATAAAATAAAATAATAATACATAAATTAAAAAAATTATTAAAAATAAAAACAATCAATTTGTTTGTACCTCAAATGATGAGAAATCCCGCATGAGCTCATCAGCATCTGCAAAGCCATTACCGAGCCCATTTTCATGAAAATGCGAGAAGTCATCCCCTGAATAAAACAAATATAAAAATGCAAGTATATAATTATGCATTTGAAAGCAATAGACAAATGTACAGGGAAAAAGGGGGATGAAAAGAACTAAACAATAAATATAATTATATGCAGCTCCGGCTGTTCACAGTTCCTGGGTAAGGCATAAAAAAAAAATGTTATGTTGGCGTAACGGGCCCCCAAAAATAGGGTAGGTAGGTAGGGATTCTTTTTTTTTTTTTTTTTTTTTTTCTCCCAGCAATGAAAATGATATGTTTGGATTGTTTTCTAATTGTTTAAGGTGATACACGATAGCGTGTCCAGGTTCAATATTTTCACAATCCACACACACAACAATGAGAAACGGTCAGAAAAGGTTTCAAACGTATTTATAACTAGATTTATATAGATTTTAATCATTAAATTTCGTCCCTTGAAAAAAAAAAATATCCAGGGTCGGCCGTATTTTTAGGGTCGGTCGGGTTACGCCAACATAACATTATTTTATTATTATTTATTTATTATTATTATTATTTTGTTAACTACACGAAGACAAAGGAATGTCCACAGTACGTACAGTATGTAAGGTAAACCTAATTGTGTGTGTTTGACTTTGAGTGGGGACACACACACAGGGTGTACACAATTATGTATAGACCGGCAATCGTGGACGGGGCATTGTCCGACCGTCTTCCCTCTTTTGTTTATACTCTAACGTTTTCGGATGATCGCCATAGGATTTGTACACGAGAAAAGATCGTGGACGTGGTGTCAATCGTGGACCCATTGTTTGACTTCCAATTCTTTTGTCCGACGACCACGATTGCCGGTCAATACAAACGTAGCCCAACACAAAGAACCAATGGCCAGTCATCACAGCCCTGATCCTGAACACTGAACAACGCATAGACCCATCTGTACCGAGTGAACACTGAACAACACATAGACCCATCTGTACTAAGTCAATCAAACTTCAACAGTTGGAGTTTGGCAGGTTTAGTACTGTCAGGTTCAGTAATTACTGAACCTGTGTGCAGTTGTTGAAGTTTGGTAAGCCTTGTAGTGCGAGAGTCTTAGAGGGTTAGGGTTAAACAGGTCGGTGAAACAATATTTGCTATAAAATACTAACCCATTCGTCTGTCTATTTCTGAAAATTACAGCAAAAACAAATGTTGTATATTACCTTTAACAATCTAAAATTTACTGTTAAATGTTCAAAAAATGCAAGTCAGTTGGTTTGGTAATAACTGCACTATGAGATCATATCACAACAAAATCTCTATTGAATGTTCATTTTTGGTTGTCCAAGAGGCCAACAGTGCGCTCAGGGCTCAGTTGCGCACAATGCCCATTGTCATTTGAGCGTGCCTAGCCAACCTTGAACATCACAGGAAAATTATAATTTCCACAGAAATTATAATTCTGGTGGAAAAATTATAATATTTTTGCTGTTGCAGTACATCAATGGGTGTAATGAAAAACCTGCATCAAGGATTACATGTGCTTGCTGAATTCTTTATGCAATACACCAATTAGCATTTTCTAGATGCTGTGTTTAAGCCAAGGCCAAGAACAATTATTCTGCTTCCATTTGGCATTGGAAAATAGGTTTAGTAGGTAGGGATTTTTTTGAAGGGTGCAATTTGTTTGTTGTTGATGATATGTGATTCGGAGATATGGCCATCTCAAGTCAAAATATGAAGGGGTGGTCAATTTTAAGATTTTGCGTAATTTGGAAAGACCAAGTCCTCCTCTACATATTCCCATTTTTTGGGTGTGGGATCAGATGATTGAAAACCTCTTAAATTACGCGATATTGCGAAGTGTTTGCGTAATAGTGTTTGGATTAAAGTCCATTAGTGGTCTAATTAACACGATAATTAAATATGCAAAAAAAGTCCTCGTAGGTATCCCAGTTTTCTAAATTTTGATATTTTGTTGTTTATACAATTGTTTGTATACGTGTGTGGACAAATTTCAAAAAGAAATAATGATTAGAACATAGCCGTTGCTACACTCAACCGAACCTTACTTGTCCTGTTTTGTGACACCCATAACTTTCTATAGCGCAGTATTTATCACAAAACCCCGAAGTGTTATGTACCATTGGAAAGCTCTCTTTCTCAAGAATTTGAAAATACCAATATCTCAATTTTCAATATTTCCGACTTTATCACATATGTCTGCGGGTAGTCAAGGGTAAAAGGTAGTAATTTATGGTTTGGGTGTTTTTTTATCCTCTTCCCTGCCCCCCCCCCCCCCCCTCGGACTTTCAAAATAAAATTAATTCCCTACCCAGGCCTTCATTTTAATAAATCTGAGGAAAGCTGTGCATCGCTCTCCTTAAATCAAAAGGTGAATTAAGGAGAGTGATTTTAAAATCGCTCTCCTTAAATCAAAACAATGAATTAAGGAGAGTGATTTGCTCTCGCTAACAAAACGCAAGCCCTGGACACTATCTGTAGTTACTCAAAATGACAACCAAAGGTGTCTATGCCTTTAATAAACACATACTCAAGAAAAGGAACACAACATTCACCAGTAGTTCAACTTTTGATTAGGAGAATGATGGCGCTTTCCCATCCAGTGACATTTCTCTCTCTGTGACTTGTATGGCTTAATTAAGCGCGAATTAGTCTAGGCCCGTTATGTCCGAAATAAATGGAATGGGCGAACACGAAAGACTAGCTGACCGTTGTTGGTATAAGATAAATCTGATGTGATTTTATTTGGGGTGCGAGGAGAGAATTGTAATCGCAAATTCTCTTGTGTTAGCAATAGCAATGCTTTCGTGTCTTTACTGTTATGACACTCGTCAGTTGCAGGTAGGTGATTCCATGGTGAGGAATCGGTTTTAACTCGCAAGGTGTGTGGGTTTGGTGTGGTACAATCAATGAATGTGAATTCCAGGTATTTGGAACTTAGCCATATTATTTATTTTGGGTCCGTATTATTCCTCTTGTAAAGAGAGCAGTATGTTGGGTTTCAACTGTGGTTTTTTACTGCTTGGTGTTTTAATTGTTACGGTCCTGTTGTTTATGGCTCGGTTGCTGATTGGAATTGGCGTTTTTGCGTTCGCATTTGCCAGAGAAGAGGTTTGATATTTGTTGGCCAAGGGATCTCATTGTTACTTTTTTTGGTTTATTTCTTGCCATGGCTTTCCTATGCGGAAATTGTATATGAATATAATGAATATATTCGGATTGTGGGGCACATTGTAAGCAAGAAAAACCGTTTGGTTTGTTTTGGTTGATGAGATGTTTAGGAGGGATGTTTCCCTGGTTTTGTTGGTATTCTCTGGGGTATATATGTACAGTTTGCGTACGTAAGATGGGTAGCGTGCAAAGCGGCGTGGCCCGGTGGATGATACCGTGTTGTGATTGGTCATCGTATTATCCAATGGGTGCTCGGATGCGGTAGTGCAGAAAACAGAGCCTGGGTTGTGAACTCATGTTGTGGTTTTGGGCTAAAAGTGTGTTTGTTTTTTGTTTGAAAAAGCCATTATTTCTATTTTCCTATTTTGGAAAATAGTTAAATGAGGTATGGGCTTTTAGAGTATTTGTTCCTCTATCTTTTGATAAGGGAATAAATGTGTGTTCGAGAGGTTTTAATCACTCTGTTTAATACCGCTTGGAGTCTGGGTGCTGATAATTACCCGAGCCGAAGGCGAGGGTAATTATCAGCACCCAGACTCCAAGCGGTATTAAACAGAGTGATTAATACCGACCGAACACACATTTATTCCCATTCATAAATACTTTTTTGTAAAATTCAGCCCAAAAAGCCCAGAAAATCCCGGAAAATTGTCGCAAGTAAATTTCGGTGTTTCGCCATTCTGTTTGTGTCAAATGACATGTTTCCGCCTCTGTCGCTCTCTACACAATACATGCAATAAAGCATATTTACTGTAAACCAGACTATTACTGCCATTGGCAACCTCGTTCCCAAGGTATCGAGCTGTACGCGCCCAACTACCCGCTCTTATTATTGGAGACGAGGTACGGTTCCACAGCATGTACACAGTGATACTGTAACGAACCGAGCGTTCTAAAAGGGTGGGGCGCTATATGGATAGCGACTTTAATGGAATACAATACGGAAAACATACTATGGCACAGGAACAGTATGTGGAGGGCCCTCCAGGCAATATATGTGCAATTTATTATTAATTATAAACGATTAAATTATTACTATACATGTGGTTTGACCCAAACCAAGAAACATATACCATTACTAATACAAGCACAAATAAAGTTACAATATGTTGTAGAAAGAAGGTGCTGGAGGCTGGAGTAACGGCCCAAAATGGCACGAAAATATATACTAAAAAGAAGTGATGCCAAAATTAAAACAGGAGAGGACAAAATTAAACAACAAAATCAAAGAGACTTATCTGAAAAAAATGAAACTCCTCTCCTGTACGGTGTTCCCCAGACCCAGTACAAACTAAAGGCCGAGTTCGGGCGGTCTGTTCGTGACACGCGTAACTTGTTCTTGCAAAACCCTGACGGATAGGTGGTGTGTGTACTGTGTTCTTGTTCCGAGTGCAATGTTCACGGGTCGCGTCCCCGCCGTTCGAGCGCGAGAACAGAGATCGCGTGTCAAGAACAGACCGCCCGAACTCGGCCAAAATGACCACACCTCAACCTCCAGCACAACACTTTTATATCTGTCCGTTTTCCGCTTGAATAGATTTAAAAAGAAAGTATGTGACCCCACAAAACAATTTTGTAAATGTGTGGGATTCGAACCCAGGCCATTAAAATGACATAATGTATGCAAATCTGGACAAACTAGTACCCCTAGAACTCTGGGTCTCCCGACGCCCGTAGGGCGGAGCCCCATAGATAGAGAGGGTTTTTACAGGTTAACCGCCGTTAAACAATAGAAACCGTGCACAAATTCCGGGCAATAACTCCGTACTGCCGCACGGTCTACCCCAAGTAAAAATTTGTATGAGTACTTTATCAACTCACCCAGCTGTGGCCTACCAAAAACAGGTCGAATCTCGGCCAATTTCTGTAAAAAAGGTGAAAACTATGCCCGTTCCGCAAACGCGACTGTTACAAGATGGCGGATAACTCGTGCGTAATTTCAAGCCGCATGCGCATTAGCCGTTTTTGAAACACGAGCTTCATTTTGCGCGGCCTTATCATACAGTTCAGCAATGCGCCAGAGGCACAGCCACAATATACCAAAACCAGGGTTTGTAAAACAGCACCCATTGAACGATGTTATCCGCCATCTTGTAACAGTCGCGTTTGCGGAACGGGCATAGTTTTCACCTTTTTTACAGAAATTGGCCGAGATTCGACCTGTTTTTGGTGGGCCACAGCTGGGTGAGTTGATAAAGTACTCATACAAATTTTTAGTTGGGGTAGACCGTGCGGCAGTATGGAGTTATTGCCCGGAATTTGTGCACGGTTTCTATTGTTTAACGGCGGTTAACCTGTAAAAACCCTCTCTATCTATGGGGCTCCGCCCTACGGGCGTCGGGAGACCCAGAGTTCTAGGGGTAGACAAACTAGTAGGCCAGGTAGGCCTAGCCATAATTAAGATTCATGTCAACCTCTAATCCAGTCAATCGGGTCAACTATATAACAAACAGCATTTGTTAGTGTTACAATATTAAAAGTAACTAAAGTCTAAAATACGATCTTAAATTTTTTTAAATCTTTTTAAATTTTTGAATCTGGGGAAAACTTTGCGTGTATATACGTCCTCCGGCGCAAACTGGTTAACAAATAATAGAAAAAAGGGGCCGATTTTCATAGGAGTCGGATTTTCATATACATTGTAACACCGGTCAATTAGGCTACCTGTAGCACAGCGTGCACATTTTTAAATAGGCATTTATGATTTAGTTTATACCATGGTTAGCCTGGCTTAGGCAACCTGTTTCAAAACCGTTTAATTTGAAGTGTTTCTCACTCACCCCAGTCCTCCGATGACAGGAGGTTGTCCGCCAAAAACCTGGTGTCGGGTGTATTGATAAAATCCATAGCCATTTTCCGATCATAAAACTGTGAAAAATGAAGTGGAATACACCCACTCTTTACTTCTGAGCGCACGCGAGGAACAACCGTACCGTGTTTGTTTGCGTGTGCCGCGGCCGTATGTACAATATACAATGTAAATTTACATCAAAATCGGACAGTCCGCTGTAAAAAAGCGAAACAGGAAGTTACGGTGGCTCGTCTTTGTGAAGGGCGCCATCACGTTCCTGGTAGGTTCAACTTTTGAACCTGCTTGCGCATAACGTATGCTGCCATTTTACAAATTGTATCCCTTCACTTTCTCTGGCAAATAGAACCCAATTTTAAAGCGTAACTGTATCAAGTATGTCCTTACATGGAAGCCCAAAAACCAGAGAGTTGCTGTATTTACACAATCCTACTTTTTATAACCCAAACGGTCTCCTTTAAAACAAAATAAAGTACCCATATTAAGTGTCCATTCGGGCTCTTTTAATGCACACATCCCTAGGCAATCATTTACAAACAAAGCCAAAACGGAGACAGTGTTTGGAAAACGGCGGGACCGTCGATACATAGTGGTTCTTCCATTTTTAATGTAGGGGGAATTTAACAAATTATCACTTTAAGTCATGAATTAGGACCCAGAATATACTCAGAGAACACTTACTTTTACTTTCCATATAGACAAATATGATTGTTTATGTAATAAACATGTTATAATTTGAATACAAGTCAAAAAGGTTATTTAAACTATTTAAACTTTCCCTGCTTAAAAATGGAATTTACATCTGGACTTTTTTAATTTGCTTTTGAACTATGATTTGTAACGTAGTGAGATACACATTTTAGCAGAATTTAACTCATTTTTGACGCACTATAATATATAACCCTGTTTATGAGTTTTAAATACATATGGTATTTCTACTTCGATCAGTTTTTATTGTTTGGTGAATTGAAAGGGTTAACCATTGAAACTTGTTGAAAGAGTCAACAGTTTTCAAAATGGCTGCGCCCATGGTCCGATTTATCTCGGCCAAATTAGTCAATCGATCCTTTGTTTTTGTTCACAAAATGTAACATTCGCCGCACCCAAAACGTCTTCGCTAAGACATAATGTTTCGGTCGTGCACTGTGGCAAAATGTTTTGTCATAAATTATAGGTTTGTTCACAAAAAGAGCGTCTTGTTTGAGAGCCCTGTCAGTGTCATCAGTCGAAGCGTCGCCATGGTCGGCTACGCCAGCCAAGCCGGCACCGGCGACACCAGCAGCAGTGTTCAAAAGGACAAGAAATCGGAGAGAATACAAGGGAAGCTGGAAAAGATGCGCAGACGACAACAAAGGCAGGATCAAATTAAGTTATCTGATGTCAAGGTAAGTAAGTGAGTAATTGTTTTTTCTAAAATCTAAATAGACAAAGAAATATACTCGCCCTGTCAAGCTGAATGCCCAAGTAGTTTTCTCATATTCATAAGACTTTTAGAAGTAAAAAGAACGAAACATGTTAATTGAGTACGTGTACTTGTATGTACGTGTACTTGTATGTACTTGTACGCAAAGTGACAACCTATTATTCAGCAGGATAACTATCCTACATGTTTCACCTTTTTTGGTTTGGTATTAATTAGTATTTTTTTAAATATAAATAATTATTCTGTAATAGGTTATTTTTAAACAGAAAGGCTTTACAAAAAATCTTAAATACACTTTGGATTTGATTTTTTCCTTCATACTGTGCACTGATTGAAAAATCTGTTTAGTACCTTTAGATATTCCACTAGTAGTAGGCCTAGTGGCTCGGGGATATAATTTGGTAACTTGCATAATGGTAACTCACATTACAGTTTGTCTGCCGATCTTTAGTACAACGTTAATCATTTAATTAACCAATAATCAATAACAACATCTTTTGACATAAAATATAAACAAAAACTCACAATAAACAACTGCTGACCTCAAACTTTGTATTGCTATTTTGCGAGTTGATAATTGTACATGGACACTAGTTTCAAATTCAATTATATGTCAAGAACATAATCATTTTTCACACTTAAAAATCAACTGAAATAAAAAAGAACCCAACAAAATAAAATTATTTCCCTAACTACCTGGATTGTTTTCAGGCTGTTACTGTTAACACAATTTATTTTGTTTGGCCTTTATAAACGCAACAATACCCCAAACAAATTACTTAGTTCCAAATTCCAAATCCCTAAGAGCTGACAAAGATCACCACTCATAGCATCAGCATAGCAACGGCCAAAGTCACAGACAAAGCCAACAATTTAAACATGGCCTTAGTGAATAGTCAGAATGCATTAATAATGTTAATAATGTTAGTTATTATATAGCGCTTTAGACTCCCACAATGTGGGTGTATCAAAGCGCTTTACATTGTCATCGTTGGATGCAACATCTGGCAGGATACAGTATATTACGGGTACTTTTAATCTTTCCATGATTTCAGGTTAAAACCAAAGCAGGCAAATCTTGGCAGCCCATGGAGGTCATTACATATGATATACCGACCATTCCCGGTGAAAAGAAAGGTATTTGTTCTATTTTGTTTCCCTTTTTAAATAACTGTTGTGTATATTTTTGTGGAACTTATGGCATTAAAGGGATCGTATATTTTTGGTAATTGGAACCCATTGTTTGTTTCAATCCCATATAGTTATAGATATATACCATAAAACTAACCTGTGAAAATTTCATTTCAAAAGGTGGTAGCGATTTTGAGATATTGCCAAAAATCTGGAGCGGTTATGTCCACGCAGGAAGAATAATCTGCATTGGAATACACAATCTGAGAAACGTCACTGCAGTAACGCTTCTCAGATTCAAATTTTTGGGGATAAAAAGTGATACCTTTTTTCATAACCGCAGTACTTCGAAGTGAACAGTTTCTAAAAATGCATTACTATCCAAAGCTGCTGTACTTCTTACCAAGTAAGTTTTTATTGCCATAATTTTTTTGGAGTAATTACCAAACGAAACGATCCCTTTAAATAACTGTTGTGTATACTTTTTTGGAACTTACAGCATTAAATAACATGTAGATATTCCACAGGTACCTACATATACCTACAAGTATACAAATTATAAATTTAGTGTGAGCATTGGTCATTATTTTGAATGGGTTGTGTTTCCATTTTCTCTGTGAAGCAGGCACCTTGTTGAAAATCTTGAAATATTCTAACAATTAAAATTTTAGCAACTGCATCTGAAGTGGTATTAGAGCATTTTTTTTTTTTTTTTTTTTTTATAATTTAATTTTGATTTTTAGTATTTATTAGCTTCCTATTTATTTATATACTTTTTTACGTATTTATTAATTTTTTAGTTAAATTGATATTAAAAAAATCCACTTTTCTTAAACATGACAGCGCACCACAATTTCACAGGATGCCTGATACTATTATTCACTTAGTCAAGTAAGGTATTTCACAATAATTTAAAAGTTTGGATTTGTTTATGTTTGCAAATGTTGTATATTATCTTCAATATTTAGAACTAGAAGTGAAAAAGTCTGCAATAATAAAAATCCAAATATATAAATTATTAATCATGTTTATTTGTAAGTATGAGACTTCTGTACTTGAATGGTATGAAAGGTTTCCTTTGAAATGTTTACCCCATCCAGATACCAATGTGCCTCTACCAGATTCATACAGCCCTGCATATGTGGAACGCTCGTGGTATGAATGGTGGGAAAAGATGGGCTTCTTCAAACCAGAGTACATGGTAAGTTGACCGAAGCTGTGTTCATTTGACTTGGTTTGCCCATTGTTACGAAGACATTGGGAAAAACACAAGGATTTGAGAAGTAGTTTCTGTATGGTGCTTGAAGGGCTCATACAATTTTTTTAAATTTATTTTTTTAAATTGTCCTATGTGTCTCATTAGTCATATAAAAATTCAAATCCAGTCAATCCCCAATCAGTCAATCCCCAACAAGTAGATCTCCAACACCAGGTTTTGTTGGAATTTGTTAAGATGGGTACTCGATGACCCCTATAAACTGAATGTCATTTACACCAGGTTAGGCATAACCAGTACCCCCAGAATTAGAGTCCAACAGCTTGTGTGTACAGTTTGTCATATAGTGTTGGAATTTGCAAGGATGGGTATGGTTCCTAGTAAATTACACTTAGGCGTTAGGGTTAAACCTTATTTTTAATTTTAGTTTGCCATTTTAAGGGTATTTTGGAGCCTTTTTGGTTTTTATGGTATGAATGTGAATTTTCATTTTCATGAGTAAAAATGTGATGTTATTTCAGACAGAATTACGCACTCCATTGTTCGGAAAAGCAGGGAAACTTGGAAATGTTTAAAGAAGTGGGCTTTTAATAAAATTAACCACAACAGAATTTTAAATAGTTTTTTACGATTCAGGAGGAATAGAAAATTGCACAAAATACATTCCTAAGAAAAATTCATCCCATGAATGCTTCAAATTCCTTGTTTGTTTTGAGATGTTGTTTTACATTTTCTTTTTTGGGTCTCGTCAGTTCTCATTAGTTGTTCTTGAAAACTGAAGGATTTGTTTGTACTTTTGTTTGGTCTGACTTGACTTCAGGCCGGTAGGAATGCCGACATGAAGCCGTACGTCACATGCCTGCCTCCTCCCAACGTGACAGGCACGCTGCATCTCGGCCACACCCTCATGGTGGCTATTGAAGACAGTCTAGTCCGATGGTAAGAAGGAGGAGTCGGGTCAGCGCAGTGGTTACTTCCTTGCTTTCCACCGCTGTGGCCCAGGCTCGCATCCTGTCTAGGCCTTAATTAATTTAACCCTAACCCTGCCAGATCCAGCACAGTGCATCTGTGATGACTGCTTGACCTTGCTGGACTCTGCACACAAGTCAATGTGACAAAGTATGCAATCTGTTGTGTCTGGCAGGGTTTCTAGCCAAAACACCCTGGAGGGTTAGGGTTAAGAAATCATAAACACCTCAAAAACAACAAAACCTGGTTGTTCCGAATACTTCAATGGTAAATTAGGTCATACAAAAAAAATAGTTCTGCTTCTGGGGAGGCTTCTTTCATGGCATTTGAAAACAGGGAATGTTTTCTTTGTCACTTTGTCACTTTTATGAATAAGATTAAAACTGCTGCAAACTGCTTACTGGCTGGAATGACCTGAAATATACAAATCAAATAAGTTAAGAGGGCTTATTATTTCAATCTTAGAACGAGATCTTATTCAGTGACAAAATAACTGTGTACATGAAACAAACGTAGTAAATTTATAGTGTTTTATTTTTACCTGAAAAAAAAGTCTGGCTGTTAAAATAGGGTAGGTCGGGTAACCGGAAGCAGAACTATTTGATTTGGTTGGCCTTATTTACAACTTTTTTTCCGTATGTTGTGATAGGCATCGAATGAGAGGCAGACCGACACTGTGGGTACCAGGCAGCGACCACGCTGGCATAGCCACCCAAATCATGGTGGAGAAATCGCTGTGGCAAAACCACCAGATAACCCGGCACGACCTGGGCCAGGAAAGATTCACGGAGGAAGTGTGGAAGTGGAAGAAGGAGTAAGTGTTGGCTTCGACTGACAGATTACTGACTGCTAATCTGAATGACTGACTGAGTGACTGACTGGCTGACTGGCTGACCGGCTGACCGACTGAATGACTAAATGACTCGCATGACTCGCCTAGTCCAGATTGAGTAGTAAGACCCACTAAGTGTTGAGGCATTTCCGTGACCTGTGACAGGAGTTTGTTCATTTACGTTTTAGAAAAGGAGATGCGATTTACCGACAGCTGAAAATGCTCGGTGCGTCCTTGGACTGGGACAGATCAAAGTTTACCATGGATGAGGTATGTCTGACCTTTTTCGTGTTTCTCTAGTTTTTACCAGTTTTTACCAGTTTTTACCAGTTTTTACCAGTTTTTACCAGTTCCTTGCAAAGTATTTCTAGCAGTACTGATCATTTCTTTCTGTGTGTTGATAGGACTATGCTAGAGCAGTGAGGGAGGCCTTTATACGACTTCATGACCAAGGCACCATTTATCGCAGCACCCAGCTAGTTAACTGGTCCTGCACCCTCAAGTCAGTGATATCCGATATCGAGGTAAAAATGTAAAAATTGCTTACTTTAATATTTCACCGAAGAAAAATTGAGCACAATTACGAAGTCTAAAAGTCATTTCTGGAATTTTTTTTCTTTCTTTATTGCACAAAAATGTTGTTATTACATGTAACTTGATTTCTTTGTTGTTTTTCTTTTTTAGGTCGAGTCCAAATCCATCGATGGCAGAAAAGCATTACCGGTGCCGGGGTATGCCGACCCTGTGGAGTTTGGTACCCTGACTCTGTTTTCCTACCCTGTACATAATTCAGGTGTGTATATGGACAGCTTGATTCAGTAGAATTGTGGTTGCTGACTCTTGGCAAGTAATAGAGCAAAAGTTCGGGCAAGGACTATGGTTAACCGTAACTTGACTAATACTGTGGAAAGTACAAAACTTTGTGCCAAACATAAATTTATTAATATTTCCATTTCAATATTTATTTATTTTAAGATGAGAAGATCACCGTGGCAACCACCCGCCTGGAGACGATGCTTGGAGACACGGCATTGGCCGTTCATCCGGACGACACAAGGTACCTTCATCTGATTGGTCAAACCGTGGACCACCCCTTCGTGAAGAGGTCTCTGCCAATCATAGCAGACCCCTCGGTGGACCGAGAGTTTGGGACGGGTGAGTGACTGAAGCATTCAAATATTTTCACTGTGCAGGAATACACTGGCACATGAACATGATTGAATACATGAACATGATTAACGTGACTTTGTATCTCCTTTCTTTTGTGCCCATAATTTGATTAAAATAAATTAATAAAAATTAGTTAAAAATAAATTGTGCCGGGCGGCACAGCCAATTTAAACCCAAGTGCCGGGCGAAAATTTGCAGTGCCGGGCTGTACCGCCTGGCGCCGCCCACCGTGGCTAGAACCCTGAACAGTGGCTGGGCTCTACCTTCCTTGATCCTACACTCTTTCTAAGTACCAAGTTTCAAGAATACTATGTTTCATGAATACCAAGTTTCAAGTTTTATGGCTCTAATTGTCTGTGCTCAAACAGTGCCAGTATTTTCTTGTCAACGTTGTCTCTTTCACATTTTTTACTTATAATTATATTAGGGGTTGTCAAGATTACGCCTGCCCACGACTTTAGGGACTATGATTTTGGTCAGCGCCACGACTTGCCGTCCGTCACGGTCATTGATGACACGGGTCACATGACGGAGGACTGTAAACAATTCAAGGTACATTTATTTAAATATGCGTAGCATTGCGTAAACAGAAGCCAATTGGAATTTTAAATGTGAGGTTTTGCTAGATTTATTTAAGCCAAGGAGTTTGTGAAGTGTCTTTTATGAAAGTGTTTCCGACGTCATTTCAGGGCATGAAGCGTTTTGAAGCACGAAAGGCCGTGGCGGACGCTTTGAAAGAGAAGAATTTGTACCTTGAGATGAGAGACCACTCTATGGATGTTCCACTTTGCAGGTAAAAATGCGACGCTGACATCAAATAGTTTGTACGAAACTAATCGGTAACAATTTCTTTTCTGTGTACCGGTACAAGCATCTCTCAACATACAAAAATGTTGGAGAGTTAATAGGGCGAGGCCACTATAGCGCCTTCCTGACCATGTCCGACAATCACGCTAAGATGCTGCGGGTTTCTTCCGATTAAGAATAAACTGTTTCTGTAGATAAATACACCACTCAGAATAAAAACCTGACTTTGTTGAAAGTTCAGCTACGTGGATATTGCACTTTCTGAGAAAAACTGCATAAATGTATCTTCATTTTTCGTGATGCTTAGAATAGGTTTCTATTTATAGCGCATTGGTTAGGTCCTCGCCATTGCCAGGAAATGATTAAGGCTTTTTTTATGTTCTTATAAATATGCCTTAAAAAAAATGTAGTAAATGTAGGATATAACGCGGTACTAAACCTTCCGAAATATTTGCCAACCTTTAGAGACAAAAAGAATACTTCTTAAACAACGAGTAAACTTGGTCGTTTCTCACTCTTTTTTTCTTTCTTCAGACGATCTAAGGATATTGTGGAACCCATGCTTAAGACCCAGTGGTTTGTGGACACGGGTAAGATGGCTAGAGACGCAGTCGCAGCAGTCGAGACCGGCCGACTGAAGATCGTCCCCGAAGCTCACAGGAAGATGTGGTACAACTGGCTGAAAAACGTCAGGTAGCGCACTCCAAAACTAAAGCATAAATCCACCCAAAACACCTACATAACAAATAAAAAAAACAAAACTTGATACCCCGAGTGGCTATGGCTATGTTTTCAAGCTGTGCTATGCGGTAGAACACGGCCTGTGTGATGGCTGTACGTTCGGGTCTATTGTGCAGTGCAGCTGCTAGACAAAGGCTGTGCAGTGAGGAATTAATACCGTGTCAAGGGGTTAAAAACCATTCCAAAGCCACTCTGTAAAGACTGGTTTAACAATTTCCGTTAATTTGAAAAAAACTTTGAGATCAAATATTCTCAGTGCAATTTTCTCCAAGTTAAAATGGACTCGGGATAAACTGTAGTAAATTCGCATCCCAAGAACTTTTTTGGGGGGGATGTATTTTGTAATCATTTTTTTTACTGCACCAACCACGGGGGAAAATGGAATGAAAACCTGGAATTTCAAAAATTCATGTTTTTTTCATGGAATATTTTCTTTTGCAGAGACTGGTGCATCTCTCGTCAACTGTGGTGGGGTCATCGCATTCCAGTCTATCACATGACCAGCAAAGACGACAATCACAGTCAACAAATGGTGAGCATAAGGACGATAAAGAGAATAACCCCTCCCAAAAAACAAAACGAAAAAAAACAACCAACCCCCCCCCCCAGGATTTTGGATGTATGTTTGATGATGAGGGATGATTTTGGATGTTTAGAATCTCATTTTCTTCTAGTTGTCCAAACTCTGAACCAGAAAGGGGCAATAATATCGTGGATATATACAGTGGATATATGTTTTTGGAAAAACAAACTCTTCAATTATCTCGCCCCAAGCTAAGGTAACAGTTCATCTGATACGAAGGCCATACTGAGTCAGTACGAAGCATGTGCACAAGTTGAACACACATATATGGTACACTTTAAATTAATTGCACGTTTTCCAAATTGAGAACCAAACCGAAGTAAAGTGTCTTGCTCAAGAACATCCATCCTTTTACTAGAGTCAAATCATTATTGTTGATTAATGTGCCTCTCCCGTCAAATGTAGGACGATTGCTGGATCAGTGCCCATTCAAAAGAAGAAGCTATTGCAAAAGCCGCTAGGAAATTCCAAGTTCCTGTGGAGAAAATAGAAGCCACACAAGGTACCTTTAAATTTTTACCCCTCCCCCCCATTAATTTTATTTTTTTATTTGTTCTCTTTGGAGGAAGCGTATTGATTTTGTAATATCTGACCTTAATTTGCTAACATACAAATTTGTATCAATTTCGAGAAATTACATTTTTAGCTACAGTGAAGGGGTAAAACTTCTTTATAAAATTTGTTTTATTTATATATTTATTTTATTCAATATCCAACAGCGATATAGCGACATGTACAGGATGGATAAGTGAGAGAAGACAATGTGAAGAAGTTACAGTTTTAGAGGTGGGAGGAAAACCCCAGAAGGATATTATGGGGGGAACCCACGGAATCGGGCAGTGACTGAAAACCCAATCCACATATTGACCCAGGCGGGATTCGAACCTGGGTCACAGCGGTGGAAGGCGAGGAAAGAACCGCTGCGCCAACCTGACTCCCCAATAATAATCAAGCATCACCAACTTGTTTTCCTTCTATAGATCCCGATGTTCTAGATACGTGGTTCTCCTCTGCTCTGTTCCCGTTTGCTGTTCTTGGCTGGCCGGAGGAGGTAACAAAATACATGTACTAGACTAGAAATATTTCCTTGCCAGTTGCCAGATTTTAGTGATCGAAGAATTGGCCTCAAGCTTCATTGCTTTTTTTGGTTTTTTATTTCTCCAATTTTCTAGACGGCAGATTTGCGTCGCTACTTTCCTACGACTATGCTGGAGACGGGGCACGATATCCTATTTTTCTGGGTGGCTCGTATGGTAATGATGAGCGGGGAACTCGTGGGGAAATTGCCGTTCACTGAGGTACGGAGACGTCTCATACTTTTTCGAAACAGTGGTGGTAATCATTGTTAACTGGTAGTTTATGGCATCGCAAACCTTTACGTTGAATTCTTAAACTAAAGATTAATGATATATTAAAGCACGAATGGACTATCAATCACGCAGTGCAAAACCTCATTAGCACTGCTCTCAAGTAAAAGTCTGTGAAAAGAAATGTCAAGTAAAAGTCTGTGAAAAGAAATGTCTGGCACCAAGAGTCATTCCTCCACAGTGCCCCTGGTGTTTACATTTATCACTTAACCAGTTCTCGCCGGAGGACATATATACACGCAAAGCTTTCTCAAGATTCAAGACGGATGGCGCATAAACACGTCACGAGCAAGGCTGGAAAAGTCAGTCAGCAGCGAGCAAGGCCGGAAACGCATGGGTGTGCTTCTCGGTACCACTGGCCTAAACCTGCCTCTGATCGAGTTTTATTAAAAATAATCCCGTGCCTCGGCTCGGTAATGTTAAAATAATCCAGGCGCAGACTGGTTAACGTTAACTTTTGGTGCCAAAAAAAACAAAAACCCAAACTCTTCTTCAATTCTGTTTTAAAATAAGTACCTCAAACTATTTTGAATAGCCAGAAGTTCATTTTAAAGTTGGCCAGACTTTATTTTAAATGCTGTTTTTAGTCTGGTTTTTGTCTGTTTGTTTCTCATTGTTATGTCGCTAGGTTTATCTGCACTCTATGGTTCGTGATGCCCACGGGCGCAAGATGAGCAAATCGCTGGGTAATGTCGTCGACCCGCTAGATGTGATACGCGGAAGCTCCTTGGAGGTAAACTTAAAATACTCAAGATCTCAGTTTTGGTCACGGGATAGCACATTAGGAACCTTCTCTTCGAATGCAAAGACTAAGGATTTCTTCAAACAAATAGTAGTTTTTTGCCTGATTTGTTCTGACATAAGACATAAATTACGCTGTACAGTAAACTGTATCTTTTGTTTGTTTGCATCTTTGTCTTTGTTGCTAGGATCTCCACAAGAAGCTGATGTCCGGGGTCAAACTGGACGAGCCAGAGCTGAGCATAGCGCTCAAAGGTCAGAGGTCAGACTTTCCTCATGGGATACCAGAGTGCGGGACGGACGCGCTGAGGTTTGCGCTGTGTACCTACAAGGCGCAAGGTGAGGGCGCTCTAACAATCTAAAGTACTTTTCATAGATTATTCATAAGGCGGCATTTGCGACGAATTTTGCATATGCGCGTGAATTACGAACCAGCCTTAATGGGAATGGTAAATTCACCGAAGTGTTATTCCTTTGTTTTGCAGTCGAGGACCTGAATCTCAACATGAACACCGTTCTGGAGTATCGTCGTTTCTGCAACAAGATCTGGAACGCAACAAGGTTCACGCTAAGTCGACTTGGGCAGGATTTCACCCCTCTACCACTTGCTGAGGTAAACCCAGAAACTGGCCAGTTTAAAAAAATCTACTCACAGATTTTGTTTATTCACTCGATAGTCTTAATAACTTGTATGTCTCTTATCTCCTACCTGTGTGTCCCAGCTGTGGCTCCTATAAAAATGTGACGCATCACCACAAAATGAGCGTAAAGTCGTAAATTGTCATTTTGCAGAACAGAGGGCAAAAGCCAAATTTTGAAGGGGTTGTAAATTTTTTGTTTTTTATGTGAACCTTAAAGGTAGGATACACCATTTTTAGTATGTCGTCATACATTCACTGTAACACAACTGTAGAAATTTAAATGCCATTTTCTCAAGAATCAGTTTTACCACTTTGAGTACATTGGTAGCCCATATTTCCGTCACTAAACTCAGTACCCCTTAATGTTGTATGCCATTAGAAATCTCTTGTTCTGCAGAATCTAGACATATAAATATCTCGACTCTTAAAAAAATCTGACTTTAGGCTCATTTTGTGGTGACAAGTCACAAATAGTTCTTTCATGATTTGCTTTAGTTTTTCCCAAGACTATTTTGTCTGCCTGATCTGCCAAATATTTCCTCATTGCCCGCCTGTCTTTGTTCAGGTTCAAAATAGTTGGTTATGGCTCTACAGGTATTTGTCTGAATACCAATAAAGCATTTTGATGGCGTTGAATTGTATTTTTTCTGAGTGTCCTGTTTCTCTTATAGATTGCCTCCGATTTACGGCCTATGGACCGTTGGATCTTGAGCAAGCTATCACTAGCTGCGGATGTCTGCAACAATGCTTTTAAATGCTACGAGTTCCCAACTGCCACAAGCGCTGTACACCAGTTTTGGATACTCGCTTTCTGTGATGTCTACTTGGTGGGTGATGTCCAAAGAAATTTTGTGGGAAACAATCTTTGATTTGCGATTGACTATTTGTTGCCGTTTGATGGACTTGTGATGGACTTGTGATGGACTTGTGACCGACTTGTGACCGACTTGTGACCGACTTGTGACCGACTTGTGACCGACTTGTGACCGACTTGTGACCGACTTGTGACCGACTTGTGACCGACTTGTGACCGACTTGTGGCCGACTTGTGGCCGACTTGTGAACGACTTGTGAACGACTTGTGACCGACTTGTGACCGACTTGTGACTGACTTGAATTGATTGACAATCGAAATACGGACAGACACATAGACAGACAGACAGACAGACAGACAGCCTGACCTGGAATAACAGTATGATATTGATTTATCTTGGTTCATTCCTGTCCCTACTTCCTCTTGAAGGAATCTGTCAAAGGCGTCTTAGCCTCCGCAGACCAGCCATCAATCAGAGCAGCCCACAACACCTTGTACCACTGTGTTCATGCCGGCCTACGCCTCCTCAGTCCGTTTATGCCCTACCTGACTGAGGAGCTGTATCAGAGACTACCAAAGGTCAAAGGTGACGACTGCCCCAGCGTGTGCGTGGCAGAGTATCCGACCAGTGAGCATGTGAGTACAGGAGCGGTTTTGGGCGGTACTTGGAGTATTAGCAAATCAACTGATGTATTTGAACTGGGTGCATTGCTTGGCAGTTTTAGTGATAATGTGTATTTTTTAAGTGCTACATCATTATTAACCTGCTTATTGCGCCAATGAAACATTCCAAAGACAATCTCAGCTCCCTGGGGAGTTTTTAGCTCAATGCTGCCATTTGGGTGCAAAGCAGCTAAATCAATCACAAATTATATCTGCCCTCAAAGTACCTATTTACTCTTGGGTGGAGAAAAGCAATGAATGACAAAGTGCCTTGCCCAAGGGCACATGCACCTTTAGTCCCAGGCGCAGAATTACCTGCAGACCACGACACCAGGCCACAGCACTTCACTGTGCAAGTGCGTAGTTACCACACCGAGCTAACATGCTTATTTTCTTATTTTTTCTCCAGTTTCCAGCTAGAGATGTGGAACTTGAAAGTGACGTGGAGTTGGTTACGGAAGCCATACACACCCTACGCTCCCTCCAGAAGGAGTTCAACATCAAGATGGTGAAGGCATCGGGTTGGTAGCATTTCCTTGTAAGACAGATAGATTTCTAAAGACTTCCTTGTGGGGTATATTGTTATATTGTGTTTACTGCCCTATAAGAAACCATGTGTATGAACCTCATTGCTTACATGCTTTGAAAAAAACTTTGTTTAACCAGTTCGCGCCGGGATTATTTTAACATCACCGAGCCGAGGGGCGGGATTATTTTTAACGAAACTCGATCTGAAGCGGGTTCAGGCCGATAGTGCCGGGAAGCACACCCCTGCATTTCCGGCCTTGTTCGCTGCTGACAGTCATTTCTGGCCTTGCTCGTGGCATGTTTAGGCGTCATCCGTTTTTAATCTGGGGAAAACTTTGCGTTTATATACGTCATCCGGCACGAACTGGTTAAAGATGACTCTGTGTTTTTTATTTTCACAAAAAAATTGCTAATATACAAGAAATTTTAAAGTTTAAAATCCGTTGTAGAAATCCAACAATGTTTAGTAATTGGCGTATTTCTTCTCAAAAAATCGAATCTTTTAGCATTTGAAAAAAAATATTTAAAATACAAACTGTTCTTTTGAGGTTTTGAGAAATAAAAGAACAGAGGATTTGTAAACTTAATTTGAAATGTTTGTTTAATTTCATTATTGTTTTCGCAGCTCAAATCATTCCGAATGATGTCGCAGCTCAGAAGACGCTGGTGAGGTTCTCAGATACAATCGCATCTTTATCCCGCTGTTCTGATGTGGACGTTACATCAGTCGCACCACCTCCCTCCGGCTGGGTGTACGGCATGATGAACGATCGAGGCACGGTGTACGTCAGCCTAAAGGTGACGCATGGTTTGCACATCTCCAAAAAAATAAAAAATGGAAAACAAAAAAGTGAATATTTAAATATTGGGTTTTGCCGGTCACCAGTGTAACATTTTCCATTTTGATGGTTTAAACGGATTCAAATCATGGTCAGATGTTTTTGATTATCTAAAAGTTGTTGAAAAAGATTGCTAAATAATTAGGTCCCCCCCCCCCCACCCCCCACAGGACTCGGTAGATGTGCAAGAGTTAACATGTAAACTTGAAGCTAGAAGCAAAAAGCTGCAAAAGCAACTTGAGAGCCACCAGAATTCAGCCGATGTCGACGTTTACAGCGAGAATGTGCCGCTGAAAGTCCAAGAGGCTAATAGACAAAAGGTCAGGAAATGTGGGTGTTATGAATATGCATAAAAAGGTCACAGGGTCATGGAGAATATTGAGAGCATACAGGAATTTTTGTTTTTTATATATTCGGACATTGGAGGATTTTTAAAAGTCGAGGAATCCTTGACAAAAAAGGGGAATTCTGAAAAAAGGTCAACTTTGATTTTAAAATGGTAGAGAAAATATCTTTCATTTTGAAAATGACAATTTTCAGACAATTTTTCTCAAAAGTTTTGTATTGCTTGCCTTTTGCCGTGAGGAATTATTATAATTTTATGATTTGATAATGTGTGATTTTTCTCTTTTTAGATCTCTCGTTTGCAGTCAGATTTTCAGAAATTGGAGGAGACACTGAAACAGCTGGTCGATGCCAGCTGACAGTGTGATGACAAACAACCACCATTTTAAAATTATTTTGAGTTAGAAAATAATTAAAACTTTTATACAACATTCAGGATCTTTGTTTTTTTGGGGGGGGTTCAACAAAAAATGTTTTAAGAATTCAAATTTTGTTAGTTTTTGCAGGAAAAGTTATTTTTTAATTTGTGAAACGTATGAAAGTTTGACTATAAAATAATGTCAATGGGTCTCAAAACAGAATATATTCACGTCGTTTGTAAAGTGTTGGAAGTTATGTCTCAACAATTCTTGTTTAACAAGAAATAATTTTTATGCTAAGCAAATATTTGTGCTTAGCAGCTCTATGAAATTGGCCCCAGCTGAGGCCAGCTATATTCAATGAATGTTACTTTTGATAAAAAAATGTAATTTGCGATTCATTTTTTTCAGTACAGTTTTGCTAAGCAAGTTTTAATGCAATCTGCTATTGGATGATAATAAAATGTTGAATAGACACCATTTATTGCCATTTCTATTGTAGTTTGTAATTACCTGGTTATTTTCATTAAAGGCAAGTGATGATAGATGGCTTAATAGTGAAATTACCGTTACTGGGCAAGTATAAATATCATATTTGGGAAGAGGCTCACTTAGGGCCTAGTAATTTATGTTGGCCTAGAAGCCCTCCGGAGTTTTTAAAACAATATCCCCAATTTGCATAGATCGTAAATACCCGCTGTCTAACATTCCCATATTTGGGTAATCTTTGTGATTTATTTTTTGAAAAGTTTATTTTGATGATTCTACTTACACATCTTTACTTCAATAACATTTTCTAAAGTATATAAGTGACTGAATAATTATGAGAACATAGTAACAGTCTAAATAGCTACAATTAGACCCTAAAGTTGTGCGCATTTAGCTCGTCGCCAGATATCAACTAGCTCTTGCCCAAACCTACATTGATGAGCTTCAAATTCACCAAGTTGTTACTGGCACATTTATCCTATTGAAACCTTTTGGAAATAAATCATGTGAACAATGATAATTGTGATATTTAGCCCAGCAAACAAAAACGGGGCAAAACGAGGTGTCTGTAAATTGGGCTAAAACGTAAGTGAAGGGTTGCCTATAAACGGGGGAGACCTGAACACTAGTTCAAGGAAATCCTCTAAATAGAAGTGTTGTTGTTTACAATATAATTATGTCAACATCAAAATGTTTTCTAACAGAAATTTGACTATGAGGCTAATGTGATTGTCTACGTTTAGACATGGTTGCAACTTCTTAACTTTGTAAAATTTATGATCAATAATTAAACAGAATGTTATACATAATACTTTTGAAACAAAATTGTACACATGCAGTTTGTAGAAGCAGTATTTAGGCTTTACAGTCACTTCGCCCCATTGCCACTTCGCCCCATTGCCACTTCGCCCCATTGCCACTTCGCCCCTTCGCCCCATCGCCACTTCGCCCCATCGCCACTTCGCCCCATCGCCACTTCGCCCCATCGCCACTTCGCCCCATCGCCACATATAGATACACTGTAAATAAATAACTAACTATACACGTCCTTTCACTATGCGTTGTTTAACTTCATAAGGAAGTAATAAGTAATACATGTACTCCAATATTGTTACTCCAATGTACATTGTCCACCACCAAAATATTGTATTTTTTACTAAACATACATTTCTTTACAGGTACCTTTTGTTACTCTATCCAAGATTATTTGTAACATTAAAGATGTTATAAATGAATAAAAAGTAAATAAATCAATAAACTAGTGAATAAAAAGTTTTAAAAATGAATAAACAAGTAATTTACAATAAATAAGTAAATGTTTAAACAAATAAGAATTTATAAATAAATAACCATCACTGTGTTAAAAACAACAAGCCCCAATTCCCTAAATTGGAGCATACAGGCGACCACATGCCTTCAACAACATCATTCTTTTAACCAACCCAATTTCAAATGAAACTGTAAACAAAATTAGGCCTATAGGTTTTAACTTGAAGGTTTTAACTTGAATTTATTAAATTCTGAGCCAATTCTACAATTAAGAAACAAAATGAGGGGTTCACAGGCCTACTTATTATGTTCAATGTTCCCAAAGTAGAGTTGCTATAAAACAAACGTTCCCGATGTCTTGTAATTGGGCTAGCGGGATTCGTGACGGAAAGACTTCCATACATTTCCGCCACTCATTTATTCCTTAAATGCCACAAGTTGTAAATCTGATGAAGAAACACTAGGCCCAATTTAGGAGTAAACAAAAAGTTACTCTTTGAAAATACTTTTGATCACTTTATTGCAATTATCAAATTTTATAATATAAATTATAAATTATCATAAACGGGGGAAGGGGGAGGAGAAACAAAAAGAAACAGTAAGGGTAACAGTTAAACTAGCTGTTTCGGCTGTTTGAAAAAACTCTGTAACTTGTGGTATGTTCCTAATGTTGATGTTCGATCAAGACTAAACGTTACGACTGAATCGGACCTCTTCTTTACAGAGGATCTAATTAAGTAACCTACGTCATTAACACAACAATTTTGTTTTTAAGTATACAACTAATGTAGCCTAGAGATGGTAGTTTGAGCACGGCCAATAGCAGTTTGGGTATGGTTTGGGGAGTCCTTGTTGTCGCCCTCCACCAATGAATCCGTGATTTATAGAAAATAGAAACCCTCTGGCCTCTTAAAATTCATGCTGACCGACGCGCGCAGCATTAGCCTCTGTCATGACCTTTCTAAAAGGTCAACGCGAGGAAAATTGTCAAAATGGCGGCGCTTACCAACAGCAACACGTGTGTCGTCGATGTCAGAACTTTATGGCTTACGACGGAGCTCTAAAGGCTGTGGTTATTTCGAAAGGATAAATCGTAGGCATAAGGCTAAATGTCATCCAAAACCGTAAAATTACGAAAGAGAAAGAAACAGCGACTGAAAAAATGGTCAGTTTGTGAAAGCGTGCTGCGCTATATACGTACGTGCGTAGCTAGCAGATGTCAGACAAGTCGACCGTTGAGACAACTCGCCCGTTGAGACAACTCGCCCGTTGAGACAACTCGACCTTTGGGAGAGCTATAGCTGTACTTCGACGTTTACATTGTTTATAAACAGTTAATGTTGGGCCGACTTTCCTCATGCAATGTTGCCATACTTCTTTGTTGACAAACTGCGAATTCATTGTACCTTTACCATGTTAATGTTATTTTTAAATTAATGCTTGCTATTTATCCTCTGTTAACAATTTAGGTGTAAGCTTAGTCCGAAAAAAAACACCAAAACGGTGGCGTCCAGAAATTGTGCACACAATCGACCGAGTGCTCCCTAATTCGTGGCGCAATTGAATAATTCTTGAAAAATTCAAGTTTAATATTTACGAAGTTCTTTTAATGTCAGGTTTCAGTCAATAAAAGGGTAAAATATTACTAGATTTCACAGGCGTCTGTACATTTAATGTGACAGTATTTAAAACTGGTTTTTAAATTAACATTGCAGGATTAGGAATGTTGAGGTTTAACGTCCATATAGTAATTATGTGAACCAAGTGCTTGTGTGTAAAGCCCCAAATTTATATTTGATGTCAAAAAATAATTAAAAATACAAAAATAATATTGCTTGTACATGTATCAAGTTGTATGAATTGGCCCCAGAATTTGTTTACTGTTTGGCATTCAAATATGGCTTTCAAATAAAGCTTCAGTTCAGTGCCACTGAATTTTTTGTTTTGTTTAAATGTTAATTGGGCCTAACCGGTTTTCTAAGGAGCATAAATATACGGCGGGTCTTTTCAAGTGCAGGAAAGAAAATCTAGTTTTATGATTGGCCATTTTTTATTAAGTATTTCCCCGCAATTCACTAACTATCTGTTGTCTTTCCTCCATGGTATAGCTACTTACGTTAGTTTTACGCGCGAGCTCGGAAGCCATATTGACAAATTTCCTCAAAACGCCCTCTTCGGTTGATTTTCGTCATTTCATGACAGAGGCTAATGCAGACGAGCCGGCCGGGCGCGCCCGATGGGGCGAAGTGGCGAAGTGGCGATGGGGCGAAGTGGCGATGGGGCGATGGGGCGAAGTGGCAATGGGGCGAAGTGGCAATGGGGCGAAGTGGCAATGGGGCGAAGTGGCAATGGGGCGAAGTGACAATGGGGCGAAGTGGCAATGGGGCGAAGTGGCAATGGGGCGAAGTGGCAATGGGGCGAAGTGGCAATGGGGCGAAGTGGCACGGGGCGAAGTAGCAATGGGGCGAAGTGACCGACAACCGTATTTAGATCGCATCTGGACGAATTACGCAATCGGCAAACTTAAAAGACAAAGAACTTCATACAAGTCCATCGAACAACGGATTAGAACAGAAACTGAATATCCGTAATCCACCCGTAGTGCATAGAACGCGAAAATACTGTGACAAGTCTAGGACATTAAAAACTGCCAACTCATTCACCGGGGTCCGGTACGCAATGCACTTTGACTTTGCAGTCGTCTGCATCACATCATGCGGAGTTTGGCCACTCGATTTATATCCTGAACCAGAATTTTGTTCAAAAATAGAAACAATTATTAACTCTACTTATTTAAAACCGGGCGAACTTTAGAGGTAAGGTGTTTCTCGTTTAACATTATTTCGTTAACGTTATTACTCTGACCATTCTGCAGGTTTTGCTAGTTTTTTTTGACAGGTTTGGTACAAATTGAAACATGATTATCAACTACAGTTGTTTTCCTAGTTCCGGATTTTTCCTAGTTCCGGATCGCTTCAAACAAAAACCTACCTCTTAATGGCTTGGTCTCCAATACTATTTTTTAGATGAAGTGCATTTTGAAAAGAAACATACAAGCTTCTTGATACATAAATATCTTTTCAATAAAATATCCAGAAAAGGAATTTTGGCTAGATTTTCGACTCGTACTTTGACATGTTTGGACGGTTTGTAGAAATCACGGGAGCCGCAAAACCACGAACAAATATTCTGCGACATGTCACTCAAAACGTTTGATTTCATTTATTCCTTTTTGTAGTCTACAGTTGTATAAAACTCATGCATCGATTATTTGTTGAGTAAAAATAAGTCTAAAAGTCTCCAGTATTAAAATATCTGCCAAAAACTGAACGTAAATCTTTTCCTAGTTCCGGATCGCGCGTAAAATACATGCATCAACTACACGCGCGCAAGCGTTTTCATATGACGTGTTCTGCGATGTGATCGGTCAACGTTTATCGGCTCGTTGCCGCGCCACACACGTACCGGTCGCGCACCGTAACACGGACAAAACATTTCAAAAAATGTCCTTGCAAGTCTTCTTTTTGAACTTTATTGGAAGTGGAAGTATTTGAAATGTATTTTAAACTGTACTTATATAAACTAATGAATACTTTATCAGAAATATAGGCTTGATTCGGGTTGGTTCTAGCGTGATTATTTTTCATGTACGAAGCAGTTTTGTACCCGATCCGGAATTGGTTAAACCGATCCGCAACTAGGAAAAGTGATGTCGGTATATTTGACGTCGTATTTTTGAATTAAGAAGAGCATAAATATCGAAACAAAAACTGTAGTTTCTCCATTACTTAAGGTAAACTACTAAACCTATTTCATTTGAATTTCGAGAATTAGACTTGCCGAAAACAGCCTGAATTGTTTTTGCGATCTGGAACTAGGAAAACGTCTGTACTTGTTGTTGGACTTTGTTTTTATAGCTCCATGGTTTGACTATACAAAAGACCCAGGGAGACCCTGTTGAATTATGTGAGGTTCAGGGCAGAAAGGCAAGACTTGTAAACATGTTGGAGTTTGGGGGAATGCCCAGGCATTTATTCGTGGGTGAGCTCAGGCTGGTCACAGCACAGTTCCTGGTCAACTGTTTCAGTGTGATGTGTACACCCTGTGTGTCCCCACTCAAACATATCCCAACACACAGAACCAATGGCCAGTCATCACAGCCCTGATCCTGAACACTGAACATTGCATAGACCCATCTGGACCAAGTCAACATGGAATAAGGCTATAAGCCACTTCGACATTCCAACTGCGCATGTGCACAACAAGATTCAACAATTTTTCTCTTGGGATAAACACGGCAGACAAAAGCACACAAGGCTATGGGGGACGTGGTAACCGAATCCGCATTTTGTGCATTTTCTTGTGAAATCGAAAAGACGATGGGAACTTTGTTCGAACAAAAGTTTGGCCACACAAAACACCTGAAAACACCAAAACGTAAAAAAAAAATGTTACTTAATAACTTTAGAACACGACGATCTCTTTGAATTCGCTGGTACCCCGCTATGCTTTTGCACGCAATCGCTGAAATGTTTATCTCAAAAGAAAAACTCGTAAAATCTCCATGTACACACGCGCAGCGGGAATATCGAACTGGCTTATACATGTACTAATGTAGTTTGAACTCCGAGTTTTGCATTGTCATGATTGTTGTTTTGGTAACAAATTAAAATAGCTTGCCCTGGCATGCGCCTGGCTGAAGTGCCATTTGGAATGGTATCGATTAAACTAGGCAATAACATTACTTTGAAATGTATTTTAAAACAATGTTGCTGTATAGGCCAAAATTGATAAATATCTCGGTTTATTTACTATTACTAATCAGTTTTTGATCTGTTTTTCCTTGTACCTGCAGACAGACTGAGCTAGACTTGCAGCCTAGTTCAGTAGTTGACCGTCCGTGTCGTGTACTGTCCTGTATTCCAGAGTCCCGTTGCAGATTCTTTCTCCGGTCAGCACAGCAGCAGGGTCGCTGGTCAGCAGACAATGGGATCGGAGGGCCCAGCCAGATTTCCCAGTGCATCGCTCATGTACATCAGTCCAGGCAACATCCTGAACTACCACAATCTTAAGAAGACGATCCCCAAGACATCGACGGATGAGGTATCCTACTTCAAGATGTTGGTCATGTCAGAGTCGAGTCCATCGCTAGTCCTCACAACTCTAAACCCGTAAACGTGGCGGGTTTTACCCATAGACATGGCAGTGAAAACCGCCATGTGTTGACGGAAATATCACAAAAGTATTAATACTTTCGTCAAGGGATCAAGAGGATCTGAAAAGATTTGAAATTAACTGTGATTTTCTCGTCTTCTGTTTTGTCCAGCTTAAGATGGCCCTCAATAACGTCCTGAAGCTCTCTCCCTCGATCTCGCCGATCCTGGACCACATCACCGACAGCAAGAGCGAGGAGGTGGTGTTCTCGGACCCCAATTCCAGGATACAGTACGAAAGCTGCATTACTCCCGACGAGGTCAAGATAACTGTGAAGCTGATGATGAGTAACGCTGAGGTGGTAATCGCCACCCAAGCGGTGGCCATGGGTGAGTGTAATTTGTGGTCCTACACAGAATCTGTACTCCTGTGTGATTGCCAGCTGTCATCATTTCTGTTTCTCTTGAATATGAGCATCAACAAATACTTCTTTATGTGGGACTATTTGAAAGCCTGAAAAACTATTTAAAAGCCGTCAAACTGACAAACGTGAGGAATGCTCTAACTAGTACCTGCCTGCCCTCTCCTTTATAATGTGATGGTAGGACTGGGAACCAGCCTTTTTCACTCTCTGAACAAAACCATGCCTACCTAGGCCGCGTCCGATTTACTTGGCTTCGGCTAGAACTTGCACACAAACCTAATAAATAAAAAGTGATCAAAGAAATTGGCAAGGCGGGACTTGAACCTGCGACCTCCAAACATTTCAGGTAGCCAGGTAGGTTCTAAATGTGCCACAGGATTTAAGGCTTACAGCCCTTTTATTTCTAAGATGCCTGTTATTTTCTTGCCATCCACAGCCCTGAAGGAGCTTAATGTCGGCAAGCTGGACAGTGCGCTTCTCTCCATGCCAGCCCGGCAATTTGGCGGAGACCTGACGGTCGAACACTACAAGCCGGTCTGGCAGGAGCTCGAGGAACTGGTCAAACAGGATCGCATCAAGACGCTGGGAGTGTGCGATATGGATCTGGCGATGCTCAAGGAACTTCATTCATGGGCTCAGGTGAGGGCTAGAGAACTATCTAAGACTGAGTGGCTATCCCCAAATGGGCAGCCATCCTAAATGGAGTGATTATTTCAATCTGGATCATGGCCATTTTTAAAAAAAAATTTTAACCTTTGCTTCGTCTTCGGCTCTGCCTTCGACTTAAATCACTGAGAAGCGAATCAAATATTTGAACGATTGAATGTTTCTGAAGGCACCGGAATGCAGCTGACAACTATTCACTCTTGAAGTTTGTGTTTTTTTAGGTCAAGCCAACCACCAATCAGATGAACCAAGCCTCTTGCTGTGTCATTCCCCCAGCACTCAAAGAGTTTGCCAACGAAAACACCATCCAGCTGGTCTCCCATTCAGACTCAAATAGTGAGTGTCCTCCAAATTATTCAGTAGTCGTACATTCTTCATTGTACTGGCCATATCACCATGGTTCCGGTTTAGGCAAAGCATTTAACATTTTTTCTTTTTTTTCTGCCAGATATTCTTCCTCCCGATGTTCTTCAAGAGGTTCTAAAGACCCACTACCCCGAGCATGCCGACTCAGCCGGCTGGCGTCCATCCTGGGTCCTACGCTACACGGCGCTGATTAAGAACCGCGGAATCATCACAACCAAGGGTTACATAGTGAGAGCACAGAGGGTGCTGCCTCTTAACTAAAGAAAAACGATGTTTGTATAAAATCAGGACATATTTGTGACCTATTATTACAAAATGAGATGAAAGTCAATTTTTTTTAAGTATTGAGATATTTATATGTCTAGATTCTGCAGAACAAGAGCTTTCCAACGGTATACAACATTCAGGAGTACTGAGTTCAGTAACGGAAATATGGGCCACCAACTTCTTGAAGGGGTAAAACTGATTCTTGAAAAAATTGCATTTACAAATATTGCAGTTGTGTTACTGTCAATTCATACAAATAATAAAATAGGTTTTGGAAATGTTTTGCACAACGTTTTGCACAACCCCCCCAAAAAAGAGAAACGTAGCACAGGAGTTATAAATTAAGGTTTGCCTGAAAACAAATTTTTTTAACCCCCCCTTCAAACTTTGGCTTTGACCTATTTTCCTGCTAAATGGCAATTTCCAACTTTTAGCTCATTTTGTGGTGACAGGTCACATTTTACTTTACCTTATACATCTTCAGGATTGACAGCCAAATTCTCACTGGTCCATCAGCCATCGCGTCAGTCGCTGTTTTTACGTACACACGTAAACTAGTATAGATTTTTGCAAGCTTTTAGGATCTAAACAATATTGTTTGGGATACGCAGTCCTGCAGATATGCGTAAGCTATTTTTCTTTCTAGAAAATTCTTGTTTTTTTAATAATGTGGAAATTTAAACTAAAATTGGTATATTTAAGGAATCACTGAGATCTATTTTTGAAAATTTGTTTTATATATGTAAATAATCCTGGTAAACATGAATAGCAAATATGAATAATTTTTTTGAGTAAAATACTGTTCCCAATTGTTATAGTATTTCTGTATCAATGTTATTTCTGTTTAAACTCTAAGCACACTTGGTCTAAACCTTTTTCCCCAAGAAAATTTACCATCAGCGTAGTCTCTTAGAATATATCATAGCATGAGCCATTTTAGTTCGTGTCACATTTAAGTGAGTAAATTTTGTACAGTGTATTAGGAAAATAGCAATTGAGAAAAAAAAATGGGGGGGGGGCAAAACTTGAAAAAAAATCTTGGGTGGAACACAACTTCAAAAATGACATTGATTAAATTATTTGTTGACTTGTATCAATAATAAATGTTGTATTTGAATTCAGTAGGCCTACGCTTTTTTTTTTAATGAGATTCTGGGTCAATTAAGTCCAATAGAAAGAGCCATTTGTTTTGTTTTTGTTTTGCCATAAATATGCATGTGTTTGCACTGGGAATTGTGAGGTATTTTAACCAAATGCCAGAGTTGTATTCGAGTCCCTGCAAGTCCATCACAGGTCAAGTCACTAGCTATTCAAATGAACTGTTAACAAAAGCATTCCTTTGTCATTGTTCAACCATTTACTTGCGACTGGTTTCATGAAAGGACATGTGACTGACACTGAGTTATGACACTGATGTATTAATAGTGCTTCTTACTAACCATATCCCATAATTCAGTGTCCGTGTCAGAGGTTAAGGGTCATGGTGATTGTGTAGCAGTATGTTAGCAGGGTTTCTACATTCTCAGGCAGTCTGTTGCAAGTTTCGCATCTGTATAGGTGAGTAATTTGAGAAATTTAACCAAAATAGTAGCTCATTCATCATGATTTTTGCAGAAAAATTGGTGTCTTAAAGGTAGGATACACCATTGGTAACTGCTTCAGGAATGGATGGATTTAGGGGATTGGTATAATACCTCGTGTCGAAAACAATGTTAGCAAGTCATGCATCAACAGATTGCCAAGTATTCTACAATGCATCATGATTATTGTACTGACTTAAATTACAGTAACTTTTACATTTTTATTCCACTTTTGTCCAGCATACATATTAATGGTCACAGTTTAATTATATTAAGGTTTTACAAGTATTTACATATATTAACAATTTTACTGAATGGCCAATTTAAAACAATACCTTGCCTGGATTAAAACAAAAATCATATTCAAATCAAAACGTAACAAGTTATATCCCCCATTATATACACAAAATATGTTAACTTTTGTTTAAAGATAACCCCAACATTCTAGGCATTTATTTGGGGTACACTGTACATTGTACTACAAAATTCTCGTAGGCCATTGTATAGTAAGAGTACTGCATACTTCAGTTTACTCTAGTGTTTACTCTAGTATTTTGTAGTATTTTGTAGTATTTTGTAGTATTTTGTAGTATTTTGTGACGTTAGGGTTAATGTACGCTTTCCATCAATAACCTCGCCTACTGATCGAGGATTTGAAAATGGATTGCTGAAATATTTTTTATGATTTCTCGAGTTCAAACAAGAGATATTCTTGCACCTGCAGGTACAGTAGTTAATAAGCCTCGTTGAAAGTGGTAAATTGTACATCGTTTGCTAGACAACTTTTGAGTTGTAAACACACTGTTTTGGACGATGAAACGGGATTCAATTAATGTACACACATACCTTATGACTGGTGTTCTGTGTAGATATAGACGATGTGCCCTCTAACCTCACGTGTTTACATCTGTATTCAAATGTGCCCGGCAGTATGCACACACATCGGGTTTTAGATAAAATTTGCTTAAAGAGTGACGTCGCAGGTCAGATCGCCTTTGAATTAGGTGACCTCTGATGTCATCTCTTAACCAAATTTATGTAAAACATGATGCGTGCGCATACTGTCGTGCGCATACTGTCGGGCACATTTGAATACAAATGTAAACAGAGGACACATCGTCTATACAACACAGTTTTGTTTTTTTCGTGTACAAATATTAGCAGGTGTCCCTTTAATTTTTTTTACAATGTACATATTTTAAGCAAACCCAGGTAAAAAAGTTAGGACAACAAATATTTTGGAGGACAAAATCATGATAAATGTAGGAGTTTTGCAGGCTTTTGTTCAGAAGTATTCATCGATTCTCACGCATGTCAATTTTATTGTAAGCCTTATTTTGCATGTTCTTCACTCACAACACTTGTGCTCCATCCTCAACTAAGCTTTGGAAGTACAGTTGCAGTACTCCGGTGCCCAAGCCCTTCAATGTATGATTTACATATGACAGAATATAACACTGTTATGAACAATATTTAATGATACTTTATTGTTTTTCAGAGTTGTGGGAAAAAAAAGGGGTTAATGACAAAAGCATTGTGCTCGCTAGTGTTCAGATAATCCTTGCGACCATTTGGGCATTTTTACACCTTCCAAATCACTTCAATATTTGTAAATTTTGCTTTCAAGGCAACGGTCTTCAAGAGAGGAAGGGTTAAAATCAACACAGCTGCTAAAACAAGAATACAAAAATCATTACTACTTTGCCGCAACAGAAATAAAACAATGCAGTGCAATGGTGCATGGCAAGTAATATTTCAACAAAGTACTGTTTATCACAACAAAAACATATTGCTTTTTTCTATAGCAAGTACCAAAATATCTTGGCCTAATTAGGCCCGTTTCAGACATTTAACCAGTTCGCGCCGGATGACGTATATAAATGCAAAGTTTTTCCCAAATTCAAAACGGATGACGCATAAACTTGCCAAGTTCAATTTCGGAAATGTCTTTCAGCAGCGAGCAAGGCCGGAAATGCGGAGGTGTGCTTCCCGGCACTATCGGCCTGAACCCGCTTCGGATTGAGTTTCGTTAAAAATAATCCCGCCCCTCGGCTCAGTGATGTTAAAACAGGCCTAAGTTAAATTGAACCCCCCCCAAAAAAAAAAGTCACCGATTCCATTTTTTCAACAATAAATTAATATCCCGCTCAGTACAATTTGAAATTAACAGAATTTGTTGCAATATACTAAACATGTTCATTAGCAGATGAATTTAGGATATTTATTAATAGCATGTATACCTTACACTATGTGTAGGCATAGATTGGAAGGCAGGTGTACAGGAGATATAGATGTATTGTATTTCACATTCTGAACTAAATTTAGGGTTGTGTACAAAGGGAAATTGTTTTTGGTGTTTCCCACCATTAATTAAAAATCTACTCTTACAAAAAAAAATTGTGTTGCCTTTCACAAATCATAGTGTATTTTACAGCAATTCAAATTTTGTTAACACTTCTTGTAAAAAAAATCAAAAGCATGGATTTATTTTTCTTCAAATTGTATTTTTTAAGGTTGACACCTATTGAAATTTAATCAAGACTGCTTTACATATTAACTTTTTGCATTGCTCGCTGCGTCGGAACACCTTGATCCGACAATAATTACTTCTGAAAATTTCTTTTTTGGAAAAAAATAAAAAATTGTTTACAAGCAACATGGGACAAACGGTAACAAAAGTAATGCTGCCTTTGTCGCAGATTGTTTAAACGGTTGTCCAAATAATACTGAATTATCAAATAGCGTCATAAAGTTAATAAAATTCTTTTCAAAATGTTACCACTTTGTTTGTCGACAGTAACTTCTTTGTTTTTGGTCCCATTCTTTTAGCTGGGTACCGAGTATTTTCTTGCAAAACACTTCAGAAAACCATAATATCTATCGCCACATGCAAATTTTGACCAGCGGGGGAGGAAGGTTGATCGGTGAGTTTATAATTATTTGAGTATATAGTGCAGTTTTGAATAATCAAATATCGAGTTTTCAAAACAATAACGGACAACCCCACATGTTAATTAGATACTTGAGGATTTGTGAACGACTTTCTATTTATTAATTAATTACAACTCCTGAAGGTCAGTTCATAACTTCCCCCGAATGCGAACGCGAAGAGAATATGACATCTTGAAACATTCAACGCGAACTTCTCCAGAGTTGAAACGTGTTCAACTTTTGCGAATCTGCAACGCAAAAACTTGCGCCAACGTAACAAATTGTTGTATGAACTGGCCTTTAATGTGTGGCCAGTGTTAGAGTTGGCAGCATATAGGTGATTTAAGAATTATAATTCACAGTACTTCGTAGCCGGGTCCTTCTAAGAAAGCCTCGAGTGCGTCGTATTCTTTCTTCGTCTTAGTGGATCCGTCATCTACCTCCTTTCTGACTGACGAGGACCTTTTCTTCTTCTTCCCTTCCCCTTTGTCCTCCTGGGGTGACTCCTTGTCCCCCTGTCTATCACCGTGTTTGTCGTGGTCTTTGTTCTTTTCCTTGTGCTTTTTGTGCCGGTGTTTCCGCGAGCCCTTGTCTTCATCCTGTAAGAAGGAAAGCGTTGACGATTGGACACTTTTGTATTCAAAGCATCTTACGGCACCTTGCATTTTACTCCTCAAACTTTCTTAACCAGTTCGCGCCGGATGACGTATATAAACGCAAAAACTTCCCCAAACTCAAAACGGATGACGCATAAACACGCCAAGTTCAAGTTCGGAAAAGTCTGTCAGCAGCGAGCAAGGCCGGAAATGCGTGGGTGTGCTTCCCGGCACTATCAGCCTGAACCCGCTTCAGATCGAGTTTCGTTAAAAATAATCCCGCCCCTCGGCTCGGCGATGTTAAAATAATCCCGGCGTGAACTGGTTAAAGGATCATGTGATAAATTTATTTTTGGAACAAATTTTGCACATCTTTAATGTATAAACACTATTGGACACTATTTGGTAAATTTATTGTAAATTTCACTTCTTAAAACATGTTAATTTTAATTCACTGCTATTCCGGACAACTGAGGGCGGTGTTGCTGTGATGTCATTTCAGGAAGACACTTTTCAATTTTTCTGTTCAAATCGTGAACCCCAAAAGTGTGCACATCGGTTTACTGCCATGTACTTACACAACAATGAATCCCCAAAGAAAATAAAATGTACGCCAGCAAAATATCTAAATTTCTGGAAACTTTTCGTGTTGAAATAGCAATTTTTTTTCGACTTTAGACTCCACGCAACAACTTCTGCGAAGGCACAAAATGTGACCTTTCTGTAATGGGTATACTATTGTACACTACTGTTGGCAAAATCTTTCTTACGGAGGAAGTAAAACAAGCTTTATGAGCCGTCTCACCCTGTCCTTGTCCCTGTTTTTATGCTTCTTCTTCTTGACGGCTGAGCTGCTCGTACTCGTGCTGGTCATGGTGTCAGTGTCACTGATGTCCTCGTCCTTGGTGACGGACAGGAGATTGTCAAAGTCATCCGCGGGCAGGGAGGGTCTTTCTGTACAGAGTTAACATGAAAAAAACAAACCAAAACTTGCAATTTACACCGAGAATGAAATAATCTGCAAGGGTAGTTGTCAAAATGTTTGTCTGGAAGTATCCAAGATTTTTGTCTGGACACCCAAAACTAAATATTTTTTCTAATGGCTTCTGTCAGGATTTCTATTAGTTTAGAAGTTTCAATGCTTTAGAGAAACCTCTGGAATTCGTCCATAAATGGTCCCAAAAAAAATCATGGTGTTTTCCATTAGGAAACACTAACACTCATGCATGTAAACAAGACGTTAAGTCGATTTCTTTGTGGTGACAATAAATTTGGTTTTAGTACTCTTAAAATGGAATAGACAGAATCAGTGATTCTGTACAGTGAGAGAGTGGTTCACGGCAGAGCTAGAGACGAACGCTTACTTGTCAGGCTCGGTTTCTTGGAAGATCCTACATTTTCTAGGAAGTTGAAGTCTTCCTGTTGGAGTTGGATCATCGGGGAGGCGGGGGACATGTCCTGGTCGGTGGTCTGGCTGGATGTTCTACTGACATGCTGATGACATGAAAAAAATAAATAATAATAATATCTGTTTGACGTATTGACAAAGAGTTATCAGTTTTGTCTTGCTTAATCTGAATTGAACATTACTCTTTGACTTTGATTAAATCTAAGTCCATGAAATTGATTTTGGAGGATCAAGGGTAGCACTTGATGTTTAGTGAGTAGAACTTACCTCTCGACTTTGTTCGTTATCGCTGCTACTCTCTGTTCTTGCCAGTTGCTCGTGAGACAACGGCAATTCTGCATCACTTCCCCTGGATTTTGTCTTGCTGTTCTTCGATTTCACACCGTCCGTACTGTCCTTCCCACCGACGGAGTTTGAGAAGACGCTCGTTCCCTGATCCTGATTGGCCGATTGCTTGTGATTCCTCAGTGACGACGATACAGGTTTCAGATCGTCGTCCGATAGGTCTCGGTCTATCGCCACGGTGGGGTCTTGGTCGCTCTCACTGGACAGCTCTACATCATAGCTGGTGAGTGCCGGGGCCGCTTGTTGGCCAAGGTTGGTGGGTTTGAACGGCGACATATCGTCGTCGGAATCCAGGTCCTCTTGGAAACCTGCTACCATTGGGTTGACATCATCTTCCTCACTAGTTTTCAGAATGGAATTATAAATTATAGTTTCTACCACAGTAGCCGTTGTAATCCTTACATCTGGAATCTTTAAATATAGAGTAAAAGTTTAGTGAACTTTAGTCGATTACAGTTCAATTCGCGTAGGAATTATTTTGACATTGACCGGGCCCAGGCGCAGGATTGTTTTTGACAAACCTTGATCCGAGACGTGTTTAGGCCGGCATCCGAGTAGCACACCCTGATATTTTCAGCTTTGCTTGCTGTGAGCCGGTTGCTGACATAATTTTGTTGGTCTTGCTCGTGACGTGTTTATCCGTCATTCGTTTTGAATTCCAGAAAAAAAATTACGTGTATACACGGTATTCGACGCAAACTGATTAAAATTAAAAATGAGATTTGGCTTACTGAATCCAGGTACAACAGAAAATCTTGGTGTAGACCAACTTAATCAGTCAGTAGTCCGAGAAGAAGCGGGCTCATTTGTCAAGCCAAATCAAAGGGAAAAAGGAGAACTAAATACACAAATAATAGTTGTCTTCCAAACCTGTCACTGTGTCCCGCAGGAGGAGTAGGCTTAGCGGCCTGCACTGGCTTCTTCTTGGCTTTCCCCTTCTTGCTACCAGCACCGTCGACGTCGTCCAGGAATCCCCCGAGACCTTCCCCGGGAACAAAATCGTCCATGCTGGAGATGGGACCAGTCTTGACCTCGGCCACTGTCTCCACCACTAAGAGCAAGATAAGATGAGATGAAGAAAAGTCCCAGAGGAATAAACTATTTGGACAGTTACCTGACAAACATCAGGTGGCCAATTGTCAGATCAACAAAAGGCGGGAAAAGCCTACCTGCTTGTCTCTCGTCCTCCTCTTTTACTCCTTGTTGCACCCTAGACTCCCCGCCCCCAAACCACTTAGAGAAACGCTGCGACAGGCTCGTCGTGGACGACCCTTGCTTGTCTGAGGGTGGGGTTGTCGGCTGTCCAGGAGTCGAGCTGGTTGCCTTACGGGAGGTAGTGGGTGTTGAGGTTGGAGTATTCTGTTTAGGGGTGCTGGCTGGGCTTAGCTGGACCGGGGTGGTGCGATTTGATCCTGGCTTGCTTCCTGGACCTGTAGAGGTAAGGCAAGAAACATCAGAGGTCAAATTCTTGTTTGTTGCAATTACTGACGAGCATCTTTATTTAGGTACAAGGATGAATGAGCTTTTGGATCAACACCGTTCTGAAGACAGTTTCCAGACATCTTGCTTCAGTTTGCATCTTAGCTAGTTTTTGAGGAGTTCATTTTAAATAAAATGATTTTTTTTATTTGAAAGTAAAAAAATAAAATCATGGTTAGGAAAAAAAAACAACTGTTTTTAAATTTCATTTTTTAATTTTGTGTCCTCTTACTAAAGTTGTGTTTAAGAATGCAAATGCAAAGTTTTTTATTTTTTGTTCTTCAAATAAGATGGTGCTCAAGCTATTTGATGTTCACTTACAGGGAGATGTTTGAGGTGTTTTGCCGTTGGGCACAGACGGGCTTAGCATTGTGGGCGTGGCTGCTGTAGCTTTCTTCTGCTTGCGTCGTTCTTCAAGACTCGTCATGTATCTAGAGTAAGTAGCCAGGGAAGAATTTTAAAAGAAAAAGGGGGGAGGGGGGTAAATGATGATGGACTGAGACTTGGTCACATTTTAATGATGAATATTATAGCAAGCATTTTTAAAATTGTTTTAAAAATTGCTGGCGCAAAGGATTACACAGGCATGAAATTTGTTTTTCTGATTTTCTCGTTTTTTTCACACATAATCCATTGTAAATGTTTCAATGTTTAATTCATGCACATTGATATCAACTGGATGTACACATATCTTTAGAATGGACATTGCATTTGGGTTGCATAATGCCACACATTTACAATTTCACCCAATTAACCAGTTTGCGCCGGGATTATTTTAACATCACCGAGCCGAGGCGCGGGATTATTTTTGACGAAACTCGATCCTAGGCGGGTTCAGGCCGATGGTACCGGGAAGCACACCCACGCATTTCCGGCCTTGCTCGCTGCTGACAGACATTTCCGGCCTTGCTCGTGGCGTGTTTATGCGTCATCCGTTTTAAATCTGGGAAAGACTTCGCGTGTATATACGTCCTCCGGCGCGAACTGGTTAAGGACAAATTCCGATTACTGGTTGGATGAATCTCAAATGAGTAGGCCACAGAATGCCACTCACAGATCGTAGTTCTGGTCGATTGATTCCTTTGTCATATACAACTCATCTAGCGTTGCGTCCGTCTCCATTTTATTCGTCTCTAATTGCCGTAGTAAGGTTTCTCTCTGTGGAAAGCAAATAAAACTGATAAAGGGTCCGATTACTAAGCTAGAAAAAAATGCTTAGCAGTTACCGGTAATATACAATGAAGGGTGTATCAGCTAGTAGTAAACATGGTTTTGCTAATAACAAAAGCATTACTGTGGCTAAGCAACAATGTACATAAGCATGAAATCAATAGTCTCGTCTAAAATAACGCATGATAGATAAAATACAGAGATAAATTATTGAATGAAGTTGTAAAATGCAAAGACTTTAACCCTAACCCTGCCAGACACAACGCAATGCATCAGGTAAACAATCTGGTGTACTTTGATGCATTTAGCAATCAACAACAGTGCATAAACGACCAAAGTCTAAGACTATGAGAGCTAATCCCCATTGAACAATGACAGAGATGGATCCTGCTGCATTCTGTGACCACAGACTCTAAAGCAGTTTGACCTTGGGTTTTTCTGACCCGATGGATCTCGCTGCACTTTGCAGCCAAGTCAATTTGACAATCGATGCAATCTGATTTGGTTTGGCAGGGTTTCTAGCCAAAATACCCTGGAGGGTTAGGGTTAATTAAAGGCTTTCATAACACCTGGAGTTGTAGGAATGGAACGTTGAAGAATGTGTGGAGAAATTTCAGTCCGAAGCCATTTTTCATGGAGGCTTCTGCCAGTAGTACGTTGGCAGAGTCTGGTGGTCTGATGACAAAAAGAAAGAAAAATTAGAAGAAAAAAAAATCGGAAAATTGTTATTATAATTTTTTGCAAATGGTTTACGTAAAGTCCATTATATAAAAATGTTGCCCCTGAAACAACCAATTGTTTGAACAGTTAATTTGTACGGAAGTTATGGGTGATGCAATTTTAGACTTGCACTATTTTTTGCAATCATCGGTTTTCACCGATAATACTATAGCCCTCTGATAAAAATGTCACAAACAGTTTTTTCAACGGCAGATAATTTATTGTTAACAGCATTATCTCATTGTCTTCATTGATGAAATTATAAATGATAGTTATAGTCTAATAAAGATTCAAGACAATTAAAAAAAAAGGAAAAAAAGAAAGAAAATTGTGAAGAAAATTGTAAAACAAAAATACCTTTCAAAGTTTTCAATATGGTATCTCATTGTGTCCTCGGCTACTGTCCGGTGGTCTCCCATGTCACGGAAACTTGCCAAGACAAGAACTGGAATGTGGTTTGGTACGGACGGTAACTCTCTCTCTACATATCCCCAGGTCCTGTTGTTAAAACATGAAGACAAATTACTAGATCTCCAATAAATCTTAAAGGGATCGTATACGTTTGGTAATTACTCCAAAAAATAATGGCAATAAAAACTTACTTTGTAAGAAGTACAGCAGCTTTGGATAGTATAATGCATTTTTAGAAACTTTTCACTTCGAAGTACTGCGGTTATGGAAAAAGATATCACTTTTTATCCTCAAAAATTTGAATCTGAGAAGCGTTACTGCAGTGACGTTTCTCAGACTGTGTATTCCAATGCAGATTATTCTTCCTGCGTGGACATAACCGCTCCAGATTTTCGGCAATATTTCAAAATCGCTACAACCTTTTGAAATTAAATTTTTACAGGTTAGTTTTATGGTATATATTTATAACTATATAGGATTGAAACAAACAGTGGGTTTCAGTTACCAAACCTATACGATCTCTTTAACCCTAAACCGTTCCAAATCCAAAACTACATTATTCAGAGTCCAACAGTTTGGGTGTTGGTTAATCATAATGGTGTTGGATTTTGTAAGAGAAAGGAAATTTGGGAAGGGGTGCCGTGGTTGGTAGCAGGGTAATTATTATTTGTTGTTACCATTGTTTTGTGATGTCTACCATGAACACGACGCCATTTGCCCCCTTGTAGACATTCAGGAACCTGGCATCCAGACATGGCTCGTCCCCGTCCTCCATATCCTGGGAATTCTCCAGTTTTAGGCCGTCCGATTTCTTCTTAGATTTGCCTTTGTCCACCACGTCCCAGACCTCCACTTTGACAACATCATCAGTCGCTGTACAGATCAGGAAAAATATTCATTTAATAAAAAAATATAGATAATTTTTTTCAGATTTAGCTTTTGTTGTAATTTTTGGCTCAACTATAGAAATACAGGGCCCACTGACAACTCTCGGTTTTATTTACCCTATGACATAGAATGGAGTGGCCCTGTATTCTATGGGTATTGGATACAGGATTAAGGTTAGGGTCAGTCTATTCTATGTCCTAGGGTAAATAAAGTTGAGAGTTGTCAGTGGGCCCTGCATTCTATAATTGCTCAAAATTTCGAAAATTGATGGGTTCATATCTAAAGTAAATATTGTGATGCTAACCTTTTTTTTTTTATGATTTATGTTCATAGATGCTGGAAAAACCAAAAACATTAATGCTGTTTTTGTAGTCTGGGTCCTTGACTTTCTTCAGGCGAAAAGGAGCAATTTATCTATGTCAGAATTATCAGGTTAGGGAACCAGACTAGTTGACAGCCACCCATCCATGGATTTGTAACATTATTATAAATAAAATGTGAACTAACTATTAAAACTAAATAAATTGGAGGCAGTGTTAGAAAATATTCAGGTTTTTCAAAAATATTGCCTAGAAACAATCTTTTTAACCAGTTCGCGCCGGGATTATTTTAACATCACCGAGCCAACGCGCGGAATCTGGGAAAACTTTGCGTTTATAATTCGTCATCCGGCGCGTACTGGTTAACTACGCAGTGGACTATTTATCACCTTTATAATTCCACTGTATGCTGCCAACTTGTATCTCTGGCGTTGGGATATACTCCTCCTTAAATCGTTCTCCCTGCAGCCGATGAAACAATGTTGTCTTGCCTGTGTTGCGGTCACCTTTAATTATTATCTTCACTGAAATAAGACAAGACAATAATATTGTTATCAATCACACATTTGATACAACTGCTTAATTATTATACATGTGTTAATTTCAGAATACAAATATTTTGATTTCACAATGAAATTAATTTTGACAAAATTATGATAAATTATTATTTATTAATTGAAAAAAAATAATACAATTTCTGTATAGACAGAACCAATACCTTGTTAATGTGCATATGTGCCTACTTTTTAATTTGAAATATAAATTCCGAATTTTAAACTTACTGTTATACTGCACACCCTTGGCGAACCTCCTCTGTAGATTCTGTCCCATGGCCTGCATGCCTGTGGGCATAGTGCCCTTGCCGCCGTGCTGCTCATTGGTCACAAATTTCTTCAGCGCGTTAAACATCTTGGTTAATTCAGACTTACAAACAAGTTCAGATTTGCCCCAAAACACAGGCCCAGGCTTTTCGTCTGAATACTTGTCAACAACCCAAGAAAGATTGGGTCTTGCTAAAGTAGTTTTTATAATTCTCGGTTGTTACTTTTTCCATGTCCTGTTTTGTGCAGAATAATTGGCCGAAAATCAATCACAAGCTCGGCCTCAACTTCGTTCAAGTCAATTTATTTGGAACCGCCAATTTGATTGTGTGACTGACGACGTACACGTACGTATACACGCACAGTGTACACATTTGTACTTTATTATGTACACGCAGTTTCTAATGCAAATTCACACACATATGACATGGCCCTAAATTCCACATTTCACGGTAAAAATCAAAGTGAGAAATCGCTTCAGTCGTCTGGCCAGCCTTTATCAAGGCAAAGTAGGAGCTTCAAGTGGACGAAGATTCACTAGAGGTGAAATTTCCAGGAAAATTCGTGGTGAAACTTTCACATAAACAACTGCACAACTCGACGAAGCGATCAGCTGCCGAACAACAACCTTTATCACCGATGAGCACATCCGCCTGACGTCACATTTAGTTCCATTTTCCCATTTTATGGCGGGTAATAAGCTCTTCTTTTGAACAATGTAATATTTATTGCCACAAAAGTATAATTTTATAGACGTCTAGCTGTTAAAATGCACCGTTTAGAAAAAAATGTGGTCAAATGTATTAATATTGCATGAAAACCATGTGATGCGGTTTATGCAACCCCTGAACTTTTGCTTCCTGAGGTCGCAAACTTTGACCGTACCTCAAAGGTCATCAATTTAGTCTGATCCCCCAATTCTGTTAAACAAAATGCCGCTTCTATAAGTGTAGATACGTCTGAGACCAAGACCAGCACATGTGTTGTGTTTTTCTTTTAGTCACAGCCGGTTTTTGAGCAGACGACCACTGCACTGGCGAGCGCCGGCTGTCTGTCGGATTCCGTGTGGAAAATGTTGAAAATTTGCAATGCATGTCGACAACAAATATTCTGTCAACAGCTTAAACGGAATCTTCACCAAACGAAGAAGGTTCTTGTTTCAGAACTTGAGACACATCACAAGAAAAGAGGTGACTTAACAAGTTCGCGCCGGATGACGTATATAAACGCAAAGTTTTACCCAGTCCCAGATTCAAAACGGATGACGCATATTGTCTATATCCTTTTTGCTGTCGCATACAAAGTTTTTTCTGTTCTTTTAACAATTGTTTTTTAATAAAAAAACACTAAAAGCCAACTAGTTTTTATCTTTTCTCCGAATTTTAATTTATCTTTAGTTTACAATCTTTCAGAACATAGTTAGTATGAGGAAGTGGAAATCTTTATGACAACGCTATAATATTAGGGGTGTCATACACACCGTGCAGACCCACTAGACAACGAGTAACAACATAAGAATTTGCAGATCTCATGAAATGTATCATCTGAAAAAGAAAGACTTATATGAAAAATATGAGCAACATACATACTAGAAAAGATGATTTGAAATGCTTGAAAGATGTAAATAGAATAAATGAGATGGTTCAAAAAACACTTTTTAATTACTGTTGCTTAATACGTTTGTTGTCTAGGAAAAAGCGCAATCTGAAAAGTTTATCGGACCATAACTTGGCAACGCTTTGACCGATTTTGAAAGTTGAAAGAGATTTGCAATCTACTCACCAAGCCCTTCAAGAAATAGTCCCAAATAACTTCCTAAAAGCAATATTAAAATTTGTATTGTCCCCCCTAATAATATACTTTATAGGGGGCCAACATAAAATCTGTGATTGAAGTCGATACAAGTACGTCAAGCAAAAAGAAAGAAAAAATAATAGTACTTGGCATAAAATAATTAAGAAGTACTAATAGCAGAAAATGGGCAGTTCAAAATGTTCCATTAACAGTTTTAACTAGGACATTAAAATCATTAGAAAAAAAAGTTTTAATAACAATATTTTTTGTAATGATGTTATTGTCCTAGCTCCTAGAAGTAGTAATAGCTTTTGCTGGAGATCACACTCATGTGGGGAGCTATCGGCAGCCCAGGTTGGACAGTCAGTGATGCTGTGTGGATGGATCCATCACAAACGCTTTGACTTCATGCTGACACTGAGAGATTCCTACGGCGTTACGCAAGTTGTGCTTCCAAAAGAAGATAAGGTTTGTGATCACTCTGGTGTTTTTAGTCTTGAAGACCGAGTTTGCTGAGCCGAGACCCTTCCATGGGAAAAGTAATAACAAGAACCAACAGGATATTTTTTTTTTAGGTTTGAGGCTGAATAGGAAAAGTGTCGGGTGATTGTTAAATGTGTTTAATTAATTATTTAATTAAATAATTAATTAATTAGGATAAAAGTCTCTCATAAGATACAACAATTTGATTAAAATCAACCCTGCCACATGTTTACCAATTTTCAGTAATTTTTTAAACTTTACACCATTTTTTACCACTTCTGATGTTTTTTTCCTTTCTTCATAGGCGTCACTCCCTGCAACAGATGCAGTTGAAAAAATGCACTTAGAATCAGTTGTCATGGTTACAGGAAAAGTGCAATTGAGGCCAGAGGGCTTGACGAACCCGGTAAGTTGTTTTTTTAGGGCACAAAATGAACAGAATTAAACATTTTCAAACATCAAACAAATAAATGACTAAATTATCACAAAATGTTGTACCCCAACGCAAAAAAAAATTCATTTTATGAAAATTTGTGTATCATTAAAAAAAAATTGGACTCCTTATTCAGTTTTGTCTTTGATTTTACCCATCAGAAAATGACGACTGGCGACATTGAAGTTGTAGCTAGTGAAATCAAGGTGTTGAATCCTAGCAAGGGAAAACTTCCCATACATGTCAATGATTACCAACAGGTAAAAATGACTTCTGTACTTAATTATTTGTTCAAGACCAAATTTGAACCAACAACTAATTATCAATGCATTGATTTACCATAACTCAATTTTACAAAGTAGAAGATCTTGTTCATCAAAACCCATCACTCACTAGATTTTATATAAAGCTTTTGAACCAATTCCAGGGATTTTGATGGACTTGGTAGTTTAGCAATAATTTATGAGAATGACCATGAAATTGGATGTTATATTTATATTTTTAATTTTTGTGGACTGGTTACAGTACATGTTAGGAAGGTATTTAAGATCTGTGTTCTTGTCCCCCCCCCAAAAAAAAAAACCCCCAAAACACTCCCCAAAACACCAGCGTCGAAGATATGCTAAAAGAAAAAACCTTGAAATTTGGCTTCTTAAAAAAAAAAAAATTAGCGCCATAATTTGTGAAACCTTTAAGATAATTTGCTGACATAAAAGACAAAGGTTTCTTATTGTGTTTGATGACAGGCCAAGGAATCACTTCGGATGCAGTACAGATACCTAGATCTTAGGAGTAACAGGATGCAGCGCAATCTCCGTCTTAGGTCCGAGATGATCATGAGGATCAGGGAATTCTTATGTAATCAGCACGGTAAGACGAGCGTTGCCTAAACGAGACGGAACACTTTGCTCTTAGTGTAACATAAATTTAGTCTGAATAAAAAATGTAATAACTTTGCTTTTCCATATCCAGTTAAAAAAACAAACGCAGTAATTAATGTCAACATTTTAGTTATACAGGGTGGCCCACAACAAAAACAGCACACCTTCACCACCCAAAGCCAAAACTTCTTATACCAACGGATAGAGAATCCTTCTAGACAAGCACACCTTCACCACCCAAAGCCAAAACTACCTATACCAATGAATAGAGAATCCTTCTAGACAAGCACACCTCCACCACCCAAAGCCAAAACTACCTATACCAATGGATAGAGAATCCTTCTAGACAAGCACACCTCCACCACCAAAAGCCAAAACTACCTATACCAATGGATGGAGAATCCTTCTAGACAAGCACACATCCACCACCCAAAGCCAAAACTTCTTATACCAACGGATGGAGAATCCTTCTAGACAACAAGCACACCTCCACCACCCAAAGCCAAAACTATCTATACCAAAGGATGGAGAATCCTTCTAGACAAGCACACCTCCACCACCCAAAGCCAAAACTATCTTATACCAACGGATGGAGAATCCTTCTAGACAAGCACACCTCCACCACCCAAAGCCAAAACTACCTATACCAATGGATGGAGAATCCTTCTAGACAAGCACACCTCCACCACCCAAAGCCAAAACTACCTATACCAATGGATGGAGAATCCTTCTAGACAAGCACACCTCCACCACCCAAAGCCAAAACTACCTATACCAATACATGGAGAATCCTTCTAGACAAGCACACCTCCACCACCCAAAGCCAAAACTACCTATACCAATACATGGAGAATCCTTCTAGACAAGCACACCTCCACCACCCAAAGCCAAAACTACCTATACCAACGGATAGAGAATCCTTCTAGACAAGCACACCTCCACCACCCAAAGCCAAAACTACCTATACCAATGGATAGAGAATCCTTCTAGACAAGCACACCTCCACCACCCAAAGCCAAAACTACCTATACCAATACATGGAGAATCCTTCTAGACAAGCACACCTCCACCACCCAAAGCCAAAACTACCTATACCAATGGATGGAGAATCCTTCTAGACAAGCACACCTCCACCACCCAAAGCCAAAACTACCTATACCAATGGATGGAGAATCCTTCTAGACAAGCACACCTCCACCACCCAAAGCCAAAACTACCTATACCAATACATGGAGAATCCTTCTAGACAAGCACACCTCCACCACCCAAAGCCAAAACTACCTATACCAATACATGGAGAATCCTTCTAGACAAGCACACCTCCACCACCCAAAGCCAAAACTACCTATACCAACGGATAGAGAATCCTTCTAGACAAGCACACCTCCACCACCCAAAGCCAAAACTACCTATACCAATGGATAGAGAATCCTTCTAGACAAGCACACCTCCACCACCCAAAGCCAAAACTTCTTATACCAATGGATGGAGAATCCTTCTACACAAGCACACCTCCACCACCCAAATCCAAAACTACCTATGCCAATGGATGGAGAATCCTTCTAGACAAGCACACCTTTACCACCCAAAGCCAAAACTTCTTATACCAATGGATGGAGAATCCTTCTAGACAAGCACACCTCCACCACCCAAAGCCAAAACTATCTAAACCAATGGATGGAGAATCCTTCTAGACAAGCACACCTCCACCACCCAAAGCCAAAACTACCTATATCAATGGATGGAGAATCCTTCTAGACAAGCACACCTCCACCACCCAAAGCCAAAACTACCTATACCAATGGATGGAGAATCCTTCTAGACAAGCACACCTCCACCACCCAAAGCCAAAACTACCTATACCAATACATGGAGAATCCTTCTAGACAAGCACACCTCCACCACCCAAAGCCAAAACTACCTATACCAATACATGGAGAATCCTTCTAGACAAGCACACCTCCACCACCCAAAGCCAAAACTACCTATACCAATACATGGAGAATCCTTCTAGACAAGCACACCTCCACCACCCAAAGCCAAAACTACCTATACCAATACATGGAAAATCCTTCTAGACAAGCACACCTCCACCACCCAAAGCCAAAACTACCTATACCAATGGATGGAGAATCCTTCTAGACAAGCACACCTCCACCACCCAAAGCCAAAACTACCTATACCAATACATGGAGAATCCTTCTAGACAAGCACACCTCCACCACCCAAAGCCAAAACTACCTATACCAATGGATGGAGAATCCTTCTAGACAAGCACACCTCCACCACCCAAAGCCAAAACTACCTATACCAATACATGGAGAATCCTTCTAGACAAGCACACCTCCACCACCCAAAGCCAAAACTACCTATACCAATACATGGAGAATCCTTCTAGACAAGCACACCTCCACCACCCAAAGCCAAAATTACCTATACCAATACATGGAGAATCCTTCTAGACAAGCACACCTCCACCACCCAAAGCCAAAACTACCTATACCAATACATGGAGAATCCTTCTAGACAAGCACACCTCCACCACCCAAAGCCAAAACTACCTATACCAATGGATGGAGAATCCTTCTAGACAAGCACACCTCCACCACCCAAAGCCAAAACTACCTATACCAATACATGGAGAATCCTTCTAGACAAGCACACCTCCACCACCCAAAGCCAAAACTACCTATACCAATACATGGAGAATCCTTCTAGACAAGCACACCTCCACCACCCAAAGCCAAAACTACCTATACCAATACATGGAGAATCCTTCTAGACAAGCACACCTCCACCACCCAAAGCCAAAACTACCTATACCAATACATGGAGAATCCTTCTAGACAAGCACACCTCCACCACCCAAAGCCAAAACTACCTATACCAATACATGGAGAATCCTTCTAGACAAGCACACCTCCACCACCCAAAGCCAAAACTACCTATACCAATACATGGAGAATCCTTCTAGACAAGCACACCTCCACCACCCAAAGCCAAAACTACCTATACCAATACATGGAGAATCCTTCTAAAAATAAAGAAATCCCGATTTGGTCCAGTAGTTTTAGCTCAAGACTATATCTAGGTATTTTTTCCTTCCAGAAAGACCCCTATTTGTTATACCAATTTGACCTCGGTGCAACGAAAGCACGCTTTGTCCGTGTATTGCATCAACTCAAAATTCATTTTTTTTCTCCCAAAAGTGCCTGATTTTAACATACTTTTATAATTATTAATTGTATAACTTTCCTTTCGTTTCAGGTTTTGTTGACGTGGAGACCCCCTCCCTCTTTAGAAGAACTCCAGGAGGAGCCAAGGAATTCTTGGTCCCAACTCACCAACCGGGGAAGTTTTACACCCTACCTCAAAGCCCTCAACAGGTCAGTGGTATAGAAAATAATGTAATATCCTGATACTACTTAAGCAGTTCATGCCGGGATTATTTTAACATCACCGAGCCGAGGGGCGGGATTATTTTTAACGAAACCCGATCCGAAGCGGGTTCAGGCCGATAGTACCGGAAAGCACACCCACGCTTTTCCGGCCTTGCTCGCTGCTGACAGAGATTTCCAAACTTGAACTTGGCATGTTTATGCGTCATCCGTTTTGAATTCGGGGAAAACCTTGCGGTAAATATACGTCATCCGGCGCGAACTGGTTAAGCGGCTGTGTACAAAGTGTATGGAGAGTCATGCAAGTATTTCCTAACAACATTTTAAATGTTTCTCAGTCCCAGATTCAAGTCTTTTCAACATTTTTGCACTGATTGACCTTCATTGAGATGATATAAGACAAAAACAGTGTCAGGTTGCATATATTCTTTCTGTGGTGGATCTCGACGACAGAATTATCGTCTCCCCCACTAGTCGACTAATGATCCTCTCCCAAACTTGCTCTTGGAAAGCGTATCTGTCAGAGAGTTTCTTTGTGATGAAATCCTTCTGGTTTTTCTCTCAGTTTAAACAGTTGTTGATGGCGGGAGGGATCGACCGCTACTTCCAGATTGCCAGGTGCTACAGAGATGAAGGCAGCAGAGCGGACAGGCAACCGGAATTTACACAGGTGAGTTCATAGGTTGGTATAAAATCTGATACCCCCACCCCTACCCCACACCCCCACCATCAGCCACAACCCCCCCACCCCAGCCACACCCCCCCCCCCCCCCACCCCAGCCACACACCCCCACCTAAGCCACACACCCCCAGCCACACACCGTCGTGAACCACATAACGACCGAGGATCGATATTGTGTTTTCCTTTGTTCCTTTACTATACCCTAACCCCATTACTTAACGCTTGCCCCAATGATCGATGACCGAATTCGGACAAGCAAACCGTCCTTCGAGGATCCTTTGTTCCCTTTGTTCTCTTTTGTGTTTCAATCCTCGATCGTAATACGATACAAGAACACATCCCTAGCCACACACACACTCAGTCATGTATAGACCGGCAATCGTGGACGGGGCATTGTCCGACCGTCTTCCCTCTTTTGTTTATACTCTAACGTTTTCGGATGATCGCCATAGGATTTGTACACGAGAAAAGATCGTGGACGTTGTGTCAATTGTGGACCCATTGTTTGCCTCCCAATTCTTTTGTCCGACGACCACGATTGCCGGTCAATACAAACCCACGCAAGTGGGTAAATGCCGTCAATAGGGGACGGGGCATTGTCCGACCGTCTTCCCTCTTTTGTTTGTACTCTAACGTTTTCGGATGATCGCCATAGGATTTGCACACGAGTCTGAATCGGGGACCTTTGCGGAATAGGGGACCCCATTGTTCCCTTTGTCATACTTTTGTGTTTCGATCCTCGATCGTAATACGATACAAGAACACACGCACACGTGGGTGCTATTATTGGTTGGTTTAGTGTGTGACATGCTTGTATAGCTGCAGTCGGCTGGCTGAGAACGCGTCCTGAACGCTGATTGTGGTCGCAATTCAAGTTACGACTTGGCAAATTTTAAATCTTAGAATATTGTTTTCTCAGAATATGCAGCACTCGCAGAGCTAAAACTTCATCAGGTTATTTGTCAAGCACCGTTCTCTATATAATATGAGCACTTCTGCTACTTCAAACGATAAGAATGCACAACTGACAATTGCTATAGGATCCTTTTAAATTGTTTTATAACCCCCTCCCCAACTCTCAGGTAGACATAGAGATGTCTTTCACCAACAAGGAGGGAATCTATGCCATGATTGAGCAACTTCTGCGGTACTCCTGGCCTCGTGACAAACCCAAGCTAGAAACGCCGTTCCTAAGAATGAGCTACGCGCAGGCAATAGACGAGGTAAGTTCAGTATCTGAGACTAAGTGGATTTGAGAGATTATAAGGATGGCTGTAGATCTTAGGTTGATGGAGGTAACGCTAAGACAACTAGAAAAAAGGCACTTGGATTGAGCGCAGAGCTTTGCCCCAAGTGCAGAAACGCGTCACAATGTTAACAGATGTCTAGTACAGCGCCCTCAATTGCCAAAATGCCGTATTTCCCAACATTACAAAATTATTTAAAGTATTCTCGATTCCTGATCTGGATATCCAGATCAATCTGAACATTTAATGGAACCATCCTTGACCCATAAGATTTGGTAAAAGTCCTCCATCAGATTTTTCCGTAATCCTGCTAAAAGACGCAGACAGACAGAAAGACAGCCCGCCCGACAGACAGACAGACAGACGAATGCTGGCAATTAAAATAACGTTCTTGGCGGATAACCAAGTTGGGTATCTCAATGAAGTAGTCCAGGTCAACATTTTTGAAATATAATCGCCGTGTTGGAAGTAAACAGAAAGTATTTTCTGGAAACGTGGGAGTAGCTACTGGTGTTACCTATTTGTAGAATCGATTTCCTTTTTTTTTTTTAATGATGCCCGGTGAAATAGGCTGTATAATTCTTTTACCGTGATAATTTTGTTCATCACAATTTCTGCTTAAAGACTACACCAGTTCAGTGACACCAGTTCAAGAGCCATTTCGTCCTGAAAAATAAAACATTCTGGGAAACAAAGCTCTGGGAAATGTTATTGCCGAAGACAAGAACTAAATATTTTAGTTTCTGGGTAGAGGGTATTGTCTGTCTAGACTAAAGGTCTTGTTTTTTGCATTAATAGTGAATTTTAGGAGGAAGTATGTGAAACTTGAGACTGGTAGTTTCTTTGAAGTAAATTACCCGATAAAAATGTGTGTAATCTTGGCCGTCGCCGCATTACAAGGAAGTTTGCTATTATGTATCTTGGGAATTTTTGGAAGAACTTAAAGGTGCATTCTTTTTTCTTTTGACAGTTTAAATGTAGTATATACCATTGGTAATTGCTTGAATTATCATGAATGGGTGATGTGGGGGGTTGTATTTTGTAGTAAATATTGTTTAACTGACCTGTTCGAAGTTTTACAATCATGGATGCCGTGAAAAAAGCAGGAAAAATAGCGTTCGTTTTCAACTGGTGTCAGGCAGTAGTTCTTGTTTTTAGTTTCTTTGATTTAAAAAAAAATATATAATTCAATTTTTTTGAACAATTATATCTAACGCAATCATTTTGCTGGATGCCTAGAATCATAAGATATTTCCGAATAATTCGGTAGTAATTTTTTTCGATATCTACAAATGATGTGTTCTACCTTTTAAATTCATCTTCGTAAATGTTGAATTCCAATATCCCATTTTGTCTACATATTTATTTCAGTTCGGCTCTGACAAACCAGACACAAGATTTGATTGGAAGGTGAGACAGTTTTTTGGTTTTTTTTAACCAAATGTAAAAAAAAACACCAGTTACTATACAGTTAACTTGATTTAGCTCTTCAAGCCGCCCCCCCTCTCCCCCCCCCCCCCCCCCCCTCCCCCAAGAAAACTTGTGTTGACAGTAACCCGGTCTACCGGAATTTTTTTATATATATATTTGGGTTTTGGGTCAAACTTTTGACCTCAGAATCGCAACAGTTAGCCAAAATATTAAAATAAAGTGTATTCTGAAGAAAAAAAACTTACTTGTTGTTTGTTGTTGGTTAATTAAGTATACAATTAAACAGAATACTATTAAAAGTATTATTTAACGGACATTTTTACATAATTATTTTCCTACCTTCATACTAGATATTGTCTAAGTGTTTCACTGTAAACGCACATCATTTTTTGACCATTTTTTGTAATCATTTTTTTATCAACTATTTGTTAAATTTTACCCGAAGAAGGGTTATTTTTTTAATGAAAACATCACTTATAGTCAAATAACCGTGGTTGTTTTTAACAGTTGATTTTACTTGCATATTTTCAGATAAAAGATGTGACAGATGCTCTTAAGGGATCCGGCTCATCCGTGTTTGATTCAGAAGACGAACATTTTACAATAAGAGCTATTAACTGTAAAGGTGCTTTGGTATGTTAACATTAATGTCATTTTGTTTTACCAATTATAATTTTAATTTAATCCAATACCTAATTGGTTGAGAAAGAGAAATTTTATTTGCTTTTCATTTTTTTGTTTTTCATTTATTTGTTTTTCATTTATTTGTTTTTCATTTTTTTTTTTTTCATTTATTTGTTTTTCATTTTTTTTTTTTTCATTTATTTTTTTTTCAATTATTTTTTTTTTCATTTTTTTTTCTTTATTTATTTGTTTTGTTTTTCAATTTTTTTTTTGTGGTTTAGATAAAAAATATTTCTGGATTTGTCAGTGATTAACACACACAGATGAATATCTGGCTTTCCTCGTAAACACAGAGGAAATTTCAACTTTTCAATGTTCTAGTTTAAAAAGTACTCACTTAACCACCGGGGTGTTGAACATTTCCCTGTAAATGTGGAAAGGGTCGACTTCGTTGGACTGAATGCAATTCATCGCAGTCAGTGTCCCTCGGGAAATTAATCAATTCCAAGACATTCCTGTTGTTTACCAGTAATTGATATGCTTTAGGGAATATGCAGTAGCGCAATCGTTTTGCTGGATGCCTAGAATCAACATTTACTTTTAAATGAGTAGGATATTTCCTAATAATTCGGTAGTAAATATTTTTGATATCTGCAAATGGTGTATCCTACCTTTAAATATGTGTTAAAGGTAAGATACACCATTGATAATTGCTTGAATTATCAGGAATGGTGGATGTAAAGGTAGGATACACCATTGGTAATTGCTTGAATTATCAGAAATGGGTGAATGTAAAGGTAGGATACACCATTGATAATTGCTTGAATTATTAGGAATGGGTGGATTTTATAGTAAATATCGTTTAACTGACCTGTCCGAAAATTTACATTCATGGATGCCAAGAAAAAAAGCAAGAAAAAACGCGTTTGTTTTCAACCGGCGTTGGGCAGTTTTTCTTGTGATTCTTTGGGTTTTTTTGCGATCGCTGTTAGGCAATCCTGAATTTTCGTATGCCTTTTTTTTACCGGCTTATTGCTTCTGACTAGCCCAAAATTGAACAAAGATATTGACAAATTTGGGAAACCGCCAACTAATTGGGCTGGATAGCTCAGTTGGTAGAACACCGAAACAGTAATCTCGAGGTGGCAGGTTCGAGCCCAGCTCCGATCAATTAATTTTTTTCTTCAAATCTATAAATAAATTTATCTGACACAGAAGCACCTATCCAACAACGACTTGAGCAAGATCCAGCAAGAAGCCAAGAAGCATTTTGAACCTGGAGTCTCGGCCATTCAGTGTTGGGATGAGAACACCTGGAAATCCCCCATTGTCAAACACCTATCAGAGACAAGTAAGCTTGAAGTGGGGCGACTGACAGGTGTGTCTAGGGGCGACGTGTTGATCGTCGCTGCTGGTGGACGTAGTGATGTGGTAAGGTTATCTCTGAATCAAACAAAATAGTTGGATGTGCTTAATTACCTCGGACATATGTGACCTGGCACCACGAAATGAGCGGAAAGTCGCACATGGCCAAAACGAGTTATTGGCCGAAACGTTCTTTTTTCAAGTGGGAGGTCGGTTTCGAGTTGATGTTTTTACATACAAAAAAACTTCTTTATCATATCCCAAAATTGTATAGCTCAAATAAAACTCAAAAGTTTTGTTTTTTTGTGGCTGAATTATATTGAGTGATAGTATAGTTGGCACGGTTCACAGACTTTGAACTCCATTTTCTCAAAACAAGGGAGCATGACTTCAGCTATTTCAAAAGAGTATAGCGGCGGCTAGGAATAAGCTACAGCAACACACAATACATCAATTGAAATCTTAGGCTTCTTCTTTCTAGAAATGTAATAATGTCAATTTTTTGGGAAAATGTCCACCCATCTTGTGGTGCCAGGTCACATATTAGGTTACCAACAGAAGCAATGTACCACAATTTTTTGGGTAGTATTTTGGGTTTTTTTCCTGGGCAGTATTTTCTTGAGAATTGGTTTTCAAAACTTCAAATAAGTCGGTGGTATTTCCGATACTGAACTCGGTACCTCTAAATGTTTTGTGCCGTTTAAAAGCTTTTATTCTGCAGAATCCAGATATATTCATTTTTTTATTCTGAAAAAGTCTGACTTTAAGTTCATATTTTGTTTATGACGATGACCATGACAATTTTAAATTTTTTCAATTTAAAAAAAAAATAGTAAAAAAAAATAAAAAATAATGTTAATAACTGTGAAATTTACTGGACTGCCTTTAATTTTCCTTCAATTTAATTGTGTAACTCAACTTGTTCTCATTGTAGAGTAAAGTGCTGGGTCACTTGAGACTTGTGTGTGCCGATATGCTAGAATCTAAAGGTATGATTGAGTGATGTACTAGAAACCTTTCCCGCATGTAAAGTATAATCAGTTTATTACTAGTACTCACTCCCACAGAATCTAACAAAACGTGCGGATGGATTTTGAAGGGTTGCAATGGTTAGGGCTAAAGCAAGAACATTTTAAATTCTAAAATGATGGTATAAACCCAATTTTGAAAAAAAAATAAAAAAATAAAAAATGTAACATGAAATGGCAATTTGCTGTTATTTGTTAAGTTGGGTATTGTTGTAAATTTTTTTTATTTTTTTATTTTTTTTAATCTTCAATTTTTGCAGTGTTTTAGAGAATGCTCCCCAGTGTTAATTAAGTAAATTGAAGTTGACACTTTCACAGCCGATTTCACGAAACCTTACGCTATGGCACAACTCCCCTTGCCCCACAATTTATTGCGTAAGTTAGGCAACATTATTTTGCTGCGCAACATTTCGGTTACGACAGTTTTACAAACGCTTGATTGTGCGTATCAAAGTCCGCAACTTGTGCAACAGATTGAGGTGTAAATTGCTCAGTCAATTCAGGTGGCATAAGTTGTGGCGTAATGTAGGGAAATGACCTATTTTCAACCTCTGTGGGGGAGTCTTTGAGTAAACAAACTTTCTCTAGCAACATGCTCTCCCCTAATCTACTAAACATCCACCAAGTGGCCCACACAGTCAAAAACGAAACTCAAGTATAGGATCGTTCCCGGCTTTTTATCGATAAATTTTAACAAAGTGACATTTGATTCACATTATTATATTAATATAGCTATCAGCTCATCACATGAGGAAATTCAATGAACCTCAATTCCCTCGGGCTGAACCACCTTCCACCCTTCTATAATCTAATTATAGAAAGAGCCCTCTCAAGGCATTCTTAACCCCCATGGTCCTCTAGACAGAACAAAAAGTAGTTTTTGCGACAACGAGCCATAGGATTGCTTGGGTTGTTGGAATTGTTTAAATGACTAGTTGGTTATGTTATTTTTTAGGAGTTGAAGTAAGAGATCCAGATATTTACCGTTTCCTGTGGGTGGAAGACTTTCCGCTCTTTCTTCCTAACGGAGACGGAGCCGAGGGGAAGTTGGAGTCCTCTCATCATCCATTCACGTCTCCGGTTACTGAACATGTTGAGCTCATGTACACCGATCCACTAAAGGTGAGGGGAGATTACCTGGGCCACCCATAATAGCTTCCCCACTGCGCTTCTTCGCCAGTCTGTACTCTTGGGCATAACATTTGTGACCCACTTCACAATAATGGGTATTATGTCACAAAATAGTGAAATTGAGTTATATACATGGTTGGAAAGCCCACAGTTTAAGCTTCCAGTTGGTATATAATAGAGCTCCATAGCTACTCCCGTCCTGGAGATATGACATGTTTGCTTGTGATTACTTCCTTGGAGTTCAAATTACACAACTGAATAAACAACAGAACGATGAACACAAAATGGGTGTGTTTTCCACTTTAATCATCAAAATCAACATTTCTTTGAATGAAACCTGAAAATATTGGTGTTAAAGATGTCATTAATGGCAAAAAATGTAAATCTTATTTTGATGAAATGTTTACCCTCTCAACTTTGAGTGGGCCATTACATGATAATGCACAGCGCGACTTGATACCCTTTTTTGTAGAGCCGGTCACATTTGTACCTTGACCAGATTTTGTTAATCCGATAATTTCAGTTACGTTGATCCTTCGCCAGTGCAAACAATTTTGCTGTCTAGTCCTCTGGGCATGTACCCTCTCCGCTACCCTACTCTTCTTGTTTTTTCTTATCTGCCAAGGTCAAAGGTCAACACTATGATCTTGTATTGAATGGTTCCGAGATTGGCGGGGGATCTATTCGAATCCATAATGCTGAACTGCAGGAGTACGTCTTGGACAACATTCTGGAGGTAAGAATATTCATGAACTTCTTTTCCTTCTTATACATTTTTTTTCTGTCATTGGAAAGCCTTGCTACATTTAGCTTGTTAATGTCATCAAGATTGCCTGTTACTAGCATACGTACCTGCAATCGCCTGTTTTTCATCTAATTTAACCAGTTCGCGTCTGGATTATTTTAACATCACCGAGCCGAGGGGCAGGATTATTTTTAACGAAACTCGATCCGGAGCGGGTTCAGGCCGATAGTGCCGGGAAGCACACCCACGCATTTCCGGCCTTGCTCGCTGCTGACATATATTTCCGAACTTGAACTTGGCGTGTTTATGCGTCATCCGTTTTGAATTTGGGGAAAACTTTGCGTTTATATACGTCATCCGGCGCGAACTGGTTAAACTGGTTTTGGGTCAGTTCAAAAGTAATGTCGTGGGTTCGAGTCCCAGCCGGGTGACTTTTCTCATAATCTCTCTGGACAAAACTGAATGTGTGTTTATGAAAATCACCGGTGAAGGGCATAACTCAATATTAATTTTACATCACCCGATGCAAAATTCCCTCTTACGAATTTCAGTTTTTTTTCTTTGGCCTAAGTTTAAGTAGATATTCATTTGGATTATGTACTGGTTTCCACAGGAGGATTCTTCCTGTTTAAGGCATCTCTTAGATGCCTTGCAGTCTGGCTGCCCGCCCCACGGAGGCATTGCACTGGGTAAGTCACAAGTTCTATAGGACCCGAGATTATGTATTAACTATAACAATCCCCATCAAGTCAAACTCCAACACCGGGTTTTGTTAGGATAGGTACTGGACATTCCTCCAGAATCAGTCCAACGGTTTGTGTGTACAGTTAGCCATATGTGACCAGGGCCCAATTTCTTGGCTCTGCTTACCGTTAGCGAAAAATCCCTGCTTACTATAGCAGAAAATCCGGTGCTTACGGTAAACGTATTTCACGCGTTAGCAAGGAATTTTGGTCTCTGAGCATGCGTACATCCCGTAACTAAGGATTCTGTGCTTACAGGGTGAGCACATAATTATTCTGCTAGCGTGGTTAGCGGAAAATGGTGACCGTAAGCGCAGAATTCCGTGGTTAACAGAGCCATGAAATTGGGCCCTGTTCCAACGAAACCCGGACAAAGTTGACAATTTTTTTAATTTATTTAGATTTTGCTTTTTTCAAATTCTCTCGATTCTCAGCTTTAAAATGATGTATCATTTACATATGTACCACCACCCTATCTCCCCTGGGGGAAAGATTTAGTGATAAAACCCTGACAACCTAATTATGAGATAAACAGCTTTGAAGTTCAGAAAAGCGTATTATTTCTATACACAATTGTTTCACAAACTCGGAAACAAATAACACTTCTGGGTAACGGATTATGTTTAAACTTGATGAGATTGTAGATTAATAGTTTGTGATTCAGGAAAACCACAAAACCTCAAAATGGTCAAATTAACCCAGAATGACTTCACGAGTACATTGTAATAAAACATATTGTGCGACTTTGTCAGTGTTTTGTTGGAACAAGTCACATATGTGACCTGTTCCAACGAAACCCGGACAAAGTCGCACAATGTGTTTTGTCACAATGTACTCCTGAAGTCATTTCGGGATGGATTTTACCATTTTGAGGTTTTAGGTTTTCCTAAGTCACTCACTATTAATCTACAATCTCCTCAAATTTGAACAAAATCCGTCTACCAGAAGTGTTTTTTTGTCAATTTTGTGAAACATTTGTGTATAGAAATAATACGCTTTTCTGAACTTCAAAGCTGTTTATCTCATAATTAGGTTGTCATGGTTTTATCACTAAATCCAGATCCCATGGAAGATAGGGTGGGGGGTACATATGTAAATGATACATCATTTTAAAGCTGAGAACCTAGATAATTTGAAAAAAGCAAAATCTGAAAAACTAAAAAGTCGACTTTGTCCGGGTTTCGTTGGAACAGGTCACATATGGTGTTGGGATTTGCCAGGATGAGTATGGTTCCTAGTAAATTACACTAAAGAGTTAGGGTTAACCCATGTTGTTAAAGAGATTATGCATCATTTAAAAATATCAAAAACTAAACTACCTTTCTGGACTGTTGGTGAATGACAGTTTAAAATATCCTGTAAAATTATGGCACCTGGTGTGCCATCATTCTTAAGATTTTCTTTTTTTAATAATTTTTTTCCAACACTGGTCGGCTGACCAGCGTTTGAAAAAAATTGAAAAAAATTGGCTTCTGTCAAATACTACCCCATATTTACCATATGTGACCCACTCCACAATAATGGGTATTATGTCACAAAACAGTGAAATTGAGTTATATATATGGTTGGAGAGCCCACCGCGTAAGCTTTCATTTGGTATATAAACATGTTTACATACTGATTACTTCCTTGGACTTCAAATTACACAACTGAGAAAACAGGCTTTGAAAAAGCCGGCTCTATTGTTGTACAACAGAACGATGCACATAAAGTTGTATTTTTTTTTACTTTATTCTTCAAAATCAACATTTCTGTGAATGAAACCTGAAACTGTAGGTATTAAAGATGTCATTCATGAAAAAAAAAATATGTAAATCACATTTTGATGCAATGTTTACCCTCTCAACTTTGAGTAGGCCATTAAATGATAATGCACAGCGCGACTTAATACCCTTTTTTGCAGAGCCGGTCACATATTTAGTTATTCCGCAATTTGTTATCAATTGATATGAACGGGTACAAGCCAACAACTAGACTAGTTTCCTGACTACAATTCCTCGACGTTTATAAATTGCTCTGTTTCATCATAAGTGGGGTCAGGGCACCAGACTACAAGAATGTGATTGTTCTTCTTGGTTGTGCTCGCATCTACGAACGCAAAGAAACCTTCAAACAAGTCGGTACAACATTGAATATTTTCAGGTCTCGATCGTCTGATATCTATCCTTTGCGGGGAACCGTCTATTCGGGATGTCATCGCGTTCCCTAAAACCATAGAGGGTAATGATCTGATGAGTGGGGCGCCATGTAGTGTTGAGGATGTTGATTTGGTGCGGTATCATGTCAGGATTAATGGTCGCAAAGACAGCGATGTATCTGGGGAATCGTGAGTCTAGTGTGAAGTCATAGTTGTTGGAGTATTGCCTGTGCCCTTAGCCCCTCAAATATGTGACCCGCTCCATCGTAATCAGGAATAAGTCGCTCGGGCCGTTTTACGCAATCGGCCGTTGAAGTGAACACATGGGTGGAAATCTTGACCAAGTCATTTTTCTGAACATTGTATTTTTAGGAAGTGTAGTTATCACAGATTATTTTCATTAATTAATTGTATGTAAAAACGTTCAATAAAGATGAAAATGAAGAAAAATTGTGTGCGCTGTCCGTATGATTTTGGTCAATTTTGTTTATTTCAAAGCTGTTTTTCTCTGAATGTCAGGATCCGGCAAATAAATATACACCTGTCATCTTCATCTGACCATAACTCGTTAACCTAAGAAGATACACACTTGTGATGGGTATCATTAGAAAGCTTATGAAATTCCCTTTCTCACCATGTGCATATCTCAAAATGTCATTCCGAGACTTATTCCTGATTTCGATGGAGCGGGTCACATATGTGACCTGTCATCACAAAATGAGAGTAAAGTCGGAAATATTGAAAGTTGAGATATTGGTATTTTAAAATTCTTGAGAAAGAGAGCTTTCCAATGGTATATAGCACTTGGGGGTTTGCAATAAATACTTTTTACAGCGCTCTAGAAAGTCATGGGTTTCACAAAACGTGTTTGTGAGAAAACTAACTTTAAACATCTTAAACAAAACACACAAAAGTTAACAAAACAGAACAAGTAAGGTTCGGTTGAGCATAGCAACGGCTATGGTCTAATCGTTATTTCTTCTTGAAATGTTCAACACATACAAACTATTGTATAAACACTACGCAAACTCGCGTAATTCAATTGGTTTTCGATCATCTGATCTGACCCAAAAAATGGTAATATGTAGAGGAGGACTTGGGCTTTCCAAATTACGCAAAATCTTAAAATTGACCACCCCTTCATATTTTGACTTTGGATGGCCATATCTCTGAATCACATTGTGCGACTTTACTCTCATTTTGTGGTGACAGGTCACATATGTCTGTATTTAACCTCCAATCGCAGACCCTAACCTGAAACCCCTTTGTCCTCTTTTAAATTTTTCCGATCACTTTGAACAAATGGCTTGTCTGAGCATAATCAGTATTACATAGTGTGACTCTGATCGTGCTGCGATAATATTAGAGATCAGTGGATGAATCTAGAGAAACAGGCTCAGCTGATATCTCTCGACCAATCAGCAGCTTCAGCAGTTTGTCCACGTTTCGGCTCGAAATGACGTCACACATATGTGATGCGATCAAGCAAAATCAGTCGGAACTCGGCAATTCTTGTTTTGAGATTGGGCCAAAATATGTTCGTAGGGGTGGGAAAATCAAAATTGACTTTTTTACAAAAACAGAAGGGGAAAATATTTTTCTTTTACATGAAAATACTCTTTTTATAACCAAATTCAGAAGGGAAGTGATACAAAAGTACACTACAAAAGAATATGTAAAAATCCCCAAAATGACCAAGGCCTACTTCAGACTGATTTTGCTTGATCGCATCACATATGCTAATTATATTCACATAATATCAGACGTTGGTTCGGAGATGGCTCCATTAACAACGTATGATACTCGGACTTTTGCAAAGGAATTGCCGTGGCCTAGTGGTCTGGAACGTTGAATTCAGGTTGGGGGTTCGAATCTAGCCTGGGCTATGGCACTTCTACACCTAATATAGGTAGATGCATCCCTAGGGTGTGTCCCAAATGGTATTGATTTTGGAGAATTTTGGAGGGTTAGGGCTAATTAGTTCGCGCCGGATGACGAATATAAACGCAAAGTTTTCCCCAGATTCAAAACGCATGACGCATAAACACGCCACTAGCAAGGCCGGTAATAATGTCCGTCAGCAGCGAGCAAGGCCGGAAATGCGTGGGTGTGCTTTCCGGTACTGGCGGCCTGAACCTGCTTCGGATCGAGTTTCGTTAAAAATAATCCTGCGCGTCGGCTCGGTGATGTTAAAAAAATCCCGGCGCGAACTGGTTAAAGCCTTGCATTGGACTATAGTTACCCATCCCAACCCTATTCATACTGTGAAGAGATCAGATTGTCTTGTTTCAGTGTGAGGGGCTGGTTTCTTCCACACTTTCCTCTGTAGCCCACACCTTGAGTGACATTTGGTCTTGTGATGGGCGATTCGCATAAAAAAACAAACTGCGTAGTCATGTTTTAAAAAGTCTCATAGTTTTAATCGCTTTGGAACCACTGGATGCCACAAGAGTAGCGCGGCCTTATAAGGTCATGATACCAAACGTCTGGATGAATCTGGTAGACTCTTCTTATCAACTTACACCTCCTGGATTGCCCAATACACCCAGTCAGTCTGGATGAGCCACTGATAGGCACTTCCTTCCTTTAATAGCATCTGACTAAAATACAGGGAGGAAATGCTCAAGGTCATGTGTTTTTGTACCGTTCTGTTTGTGAATGTGTCCGCTATAATAAAAAAAAACTGGATGCGGTTGATTGTGATGTAGAAAATGCTTTTGTTGGTGCTTCTGATTTTTTTTTGTCCGTGCCTGACAAAGAGTTTTAAAATGTACAAATCATTGGCAACCAGGATCGAAATATTGTAATTCCCAATTACTCATTATTTCAGCTATTTCAATTTCACAACATTATGCATGGAAAATACCACAGGTAACTTCCTAACTTTTGGTTTCTATTTTAACTTACATGCGAATAAAAAAAAAAGGAAAAGGTTGATATTTTCTAGTCAGTATTGTGTTAAAAAAAATGGTGTTATATTTTTTGTGTGTTAACATTTGTGGTTATCTCAAGATAAGATTTACACCGATCATTAGTCCTGTGTTTCCTACCTGAATTTGGTCAGTCGTCAATAATAACTTCCCAAATATTCTTTAAATTCAGTTGGCCTTAATTTCATCATTTTATTGCGAGTACTTTTTTAAATGTTATGTCTGTGGCTCGTCTCTCATGAATAACGCCAGCACGGTATGAGTCCAAAGGACTTCCCCCTTATCCCCCCCCCCCATACCTATACGCTCCAGATCTAGACTATTGTTACCTAACGCACCCCCCCCCCCCCCCCCCTCCCCTAAAAACCTTAAACAATTCCTAAGAAACCACAACATTCCGCAAGCGCAATGCCCACCACAAAGGAGGGGAGGGGAGGTTCCCTCTGTCTCATTTCTTGCTTCATATGTCATGAAGACTGAACAATAATGACCTAATTATTGCAGCGCAATCGATCAACCATGCATACATAATCATTTGCGAGTTCTTGAAAGGACTTACAACTTGGCGTTTTCGACTTTATACTCGCCAATTGAGTATCATCTTTGTGTACAAGGTGGTACCATAGAGCAAGGAACATGTACACAGTCTGATAATAGTTCCACACGCATATTTCCCAATCCCTAGCCACACAACTTCTAGAAGATCCTCAGTTTCTTACCCTATCAAACCCGGATAGAAGCATTCAGATATTCATTATTGCCCAGAACATTAACAATTCCACTTTGGAATTCCATCCACGAACTCTCAAATTTGTATCCCAGTGGAGACATCTCTTTGTTCTCGTGTACAAACTGGTTAAAAAGTCGGGCACCTTTTTCAGAATGCTCCTTTTTTAACCACAATTAATTTCCTGGGTTGAAATTTCGACCCAATATACCCTATATTATACCCTAACCCAAACACTAACCCACATCCTAAACCTAGTTTTTGAGTAATTTGAGGCACACTCCAAAAATCTGATTCCTGAAATTCCCAGTGGAGACCTATTCATCTATAGAAATTTACCCTCCGGAGACCTTTTGTCTCCATTATACACATTGTGTTCAGGTCTCCAGAGGGTACCGAATTTCAGATCCAGTCACAGTATGCAGCACCCAGTCTTGATGCGTTCAGGACTGGATTGCTCACTGTGGCTTTCTAAACAAAGTCCAGACTTCACTGTAAATATATGTACCTAAACCTACACTATGTAAATGAGTATTATCTACACTGGTCCACACCGTGCACGACAAGCAAATTGACGAGATATCCAGTTGGACGCACTGTCAATTATCAACGTAGAAGTAGAAGTAAATTAAATAGACAAGTGGATTCTCTTTTGCAATCTGCAAGGTATTTAAAAGCATCCTCGTCATTTTTTCTGTAACATTACGCCGGGAAATGCTTGTGTGCACGGTACACGAATTCCGACAACTTGTATTAACATCGGAACTTGGCCCATACATCATAATGGTGTCCTGTCTTATAGCTACAAGTACAGTTAATCATGAACTCCGAAACAGACATCTCTAAAAATTGAGTCCAATCTTTAGATCTGGTTCGCTGTCGCTTCTAGAAAAGTTGTATTTTTTGTATCAATTTCAAACGATGGTCTTGACACCGACCCATCGTTGAAAAAACATGATTTTTGTTTTTAAAAGACTGCACCCGATTCACCGAATGTAGAGAATTCCTGACACAACAATTCCCCGAAAATAATAAATCGCTCCTTAATTAATACGTCAAAAGTATAGGGTCAAAGAACAAGACTACAAGAACTACATTTTAGTTACTTATATAATAGTCTTTTTAGCAAAACACGATTTATAACGTCAATGTAACAATATAATCATAATGTCATAAAATACTAACTTCCAAAATTCTCCCATTACAGCAAATGCAAATCTCAATCCTTTAAATCAACCTGCAAAAATGCGCAATGACCTTATTTGACCCCATTCTTGTCAACCGGCAGCGCATTCACCTTCGTTACCTTTGTTACCCCGGTGACTTTCCGAATACGTAAATCTTCCTCTAACCATGGATAAAGGACCTCTAACTGTGCCCAACAATCGGCCTTAATTGCGTTTTCATAAATTATGTCCTTTTCAAGCGAGGTTAAGGGCTATACAAACAAAATATTTGCGGTGCGTCAGTGAAAATTGAATCGAATTGGGAAATCAGAATGAAATCGAATTGGGATTTCATTGATTCGATTTTCTGCCAGTAATGAGTATTTCTAAAGAAATAACCTATCATCTATCAAAAGAGTCATCCTCTTTGTCCCGAAATATGACAGAAGATAGCTAGACATTATATTTTTTTGTTGTTGAAAAGTTCAAGTCGATAAATTAATGAATAAGCATTCCAACTTCAACACCTGAAATGAATTATGGTTTTAGTGGTTGGTAGGGTGTCTTTGGGTGACATCAACGCCTTTTTGACCGTGAGAACATCTTGTGGCTTTCCGGTCAAATTCTTCCAAGCTCGTAAAAAAATCCGTCTCGGTCGAGACCGGGGATGGGGTGCGTTGAAGACGGATGTGATCTTCCGTTGATCAGGTGTTCGGCGGTGGCATGTCATCCTTCACGCCTTTTATTCTAGGGTTTCTTTTATTGGAAGGATTAGAAGGATCCTGGAATTATTGCGGTCTGTCAAAAAAAGGAAGTGGTGTGGTTTATTTTATTTTTAAAGATGACGGCTTTGTGACTCACTGTTTAAACATTCAGACTGGGGTTTAGCTTTAAAACAAAATAAATAAAAATGATTTCAAAATGTGGTACACATTCCGAATCCGTCTAACGTTTGGGTGGGAAGTGGTAGGAAAAGGGCGGGAGGGGGAGATATTATTATTATTGTTATGGGGGTCAACCATTAATGTGTTTTTTCTGAAACAATTAACTTTACAAGGACCATGCACATTCTTAATCTCTGACGAATCAAAAGTTCTATATAATTTTGCGGACCCAACTTTTAAAACATAAGAGGGGATTTTGTATTTAAGATTTTATAAGTAAACGAAAAGGTTCAGTTTTAAATTATTCATTTTCCTTTTAAATAATTATAACAAAAGCAATACTCCACATTTAATTAGTAAGTTGAAGGAAGTAAAATAGCACCCAGACGCCACTTCAGTGATTGTGTACGAAGTCTATGGACAGTAAAGTGTTAGTTCTTTTACATTTTTGCAGTGACTGACCTTCATGATTGAAATTAATGAGTGATTGAAATCAATGACAGTGATTATGGTTCGCCAGCAAGCTGTCCCTAGGTTCCGGCACGCGGGTGGGCTGTGTCTGTGTGGGGACGGTTGTGGTTTGGTAGTGGCGGTACAACCATCGAAATACAATACCACTGCATGAATAGCAGGCAGATTGGTAAGAAATAATTGTTCAATTAAACGATAAAAGCGTGGAATTTGGCGCACAGTCATTGTCTGTCACGAGGAATATAATCTTTAAGGCCATCGACATCGCTTATTTAGACTTTGAAAATAACAAGCAATTTTCTAGTTTTTCAAAATGGCTGCTAATACTTGTTATTCTATCTATTTCTTTTTCGAAGGACAAATCTACGATGGCCCCACAGCCAAATATCTTTCTCATGGAAACCGACTCTGCCAAATTCCTTGCTTTTATCTATCATATTGTGAACTAATCTGTCGGACTAGGACAGTCTTAAAACAAATCAGGAATCACAACTTCATCTTTTATACTGCAGACACATTTTATTACAAAAATAGTATAACAAACTAAAAAGTACAACAGAACCTTCAGTTTTAAAGCAAAGTTCAAGAAAGACGTTGGAAATTATACTTAATAAATAATCAAACAAAGTGAAATGGAAGGATTTCAGTAGTATGGTGCAGATCTCTCCGCTAATAACTCTGACGATTCTACGATGCAATTTTGGTGCAATTTAGTACTGATTTCGGATAGGAATTCTGAAGTGAACGGGTACCGGTATTCATTAACTACACGTATATGGTTTATGCGTACGGCAGCGTTAGGTTATATTACACACAAATCTCGGTAAGAAACTTAACATAATTACTGTTGATTATAAATGTGACACGATCAAGCGAAATCAGTCGGATGTCGGCCCCGGTCAAAAAATAGGTTTTCATGTAGTTTCAAAGAGGGCATCTGTACGTTTTAAAAACTGAAAACCCCATGTTGATACGATGTTTTGTTGTCGAGTTATGTAAATTTGTTTAAATACCAACGAAGAATACAGTGCATTTTTGGGATTACCCGACATCCGACTGATTGGGCTTGATCGTGTCACAAATAAACAAAATATGCATCAAGTACACACTGATGGTATTTTGGTGTGTTAGGTTTGCACAAAGTCTTTGAATTATAATTAATTTTTTTATTATAAGAAAATGCCTTTATAATATTTTCTCATGTGTATAAAAATACTTAACGGAATAAATAGTTTTAAAATAAGTTATTAAAATTGTACAAAAATACATATTTGAGTACTATTATCACAGTATAATATGCACCCGAATTAGGAATTAATGCATTTTCGAAAAATGTAAACCCTGTCTCGGCCAATTAATTAAACAAATGGATATTTGACATAAATAAAAAAATTAAAAAGTCAAATGTCTGCACACAAAATGTCACTGATTTTGAATTAATATTATTGTTTAAATGGATAACAATACAATATCTAAATAATAGTCGGCGAATATCGCCATACACTATTAGTCAGCAATAATTGAAACAACAGGGCGAGTTGTATATGCTGGAGCAAATTAATCGTTCACGCAATTACTCAATATTAAAAAAAACACGATATCTTCAGCAATGGAAAATGAGTTTCTTTGTTGTGAAAAAAATATTGACAGTTTTAAATCGTGTCAAGGATCTAATTTTAATTTTAACGAAATTGGCGCAATCACGTGGTTTTCATGTGACCATGTTACCGTGTTTTATTCTTTCCCGATTACGATTATGCTCACCCTGTGTGAATCATAGGCCGTTTCCGAATTACTGGCTGTGGCTTCAAATTACACACAATTCATAGACTTGTGTGTAATGTCGAGCCGCAGCCAAGTAAATCGAACACGGCTTTACTAACACGTAATACACGTGCAGTTTCACTGCGGCCATTACCGGCCGGATCTGTGTAAATGTTAATACAAAATAATATACGACCACAGGCCGCATTATTATACTGCCCTGTTAAACTCTTCGGATATTGCATAATACCCTCATTCTAAATTAGAGGGAAGCTTAACAGTAATATAAAAAAAATCACAGGACGGAAGTGATTGATTTGTTTTTAAGCGTGGCCCCGGATGTTAAGGTCACGGTGTCAAGTTCACATAAACTCGGCACAATTACTTTTCCAGACCAAGAAAGGTAAAATTGTCCTTATGTGCAAGACGTATTCTAGCACCAATAGTGATCTATTAGAATATAATATTAGATTTGTTTTGTTTACATCACTCGAATACACTGATTCCGGTATCAAGTGCATTTCTAAAATTCGAAATCAAAGTGAGAACAAAAATGTCCGCATTATGCAATAAGTTAAATAAGTTATATAAAATACCTTGCGGCAAACGATGATCTGAAATAATGTACAGTCGGGAAAGACATATTATAAAACGGTATAAAAATAGATAAATAGATAAATAGTATATATTTTGTTAAACAAATTGCATTTTCAGCTTTTGTTGAACACCGTCAAACCTATTGCTGGCTGGCATATAGCCACGCCCCTTAGACAACTTTATAGAATATTGTGCGCGTTCCGCGTCGATTTGTAATTCATGTAATTGGACGATACTTCACAAGGTGCGTTGATGCTGCGTACGCGCGTTGACGTGATTGGTCGACGGTCACTGTCTTCGTTCTACTGGTGCCGGTTCGTCAGTATCCTGAAGTCTCGTCTTACGTGCGGTATGTACCGGTGGAACTGTTGCAACACGAGCAGAGTGCGGGTGTTGCGTTCCTCGTTGGTCACGTCACTGTGGAACTCTGGGATGGAGGACTCGACTGAAATGATGTTATCCTCTTGTCCTTGTAAAATCATCTGTACAAAATGAATAACCCAAACAAAATCACGTCAAATTCAAGGCCGTATACACATAAGTCTCAGTTGACGTCAGCTTTTTGTTGCGCAAACTGTGACTAATTTTCACAGGGATTTTTCTCCAACTGAGGTATTGTCATTAGGTTTGCCCTTCAGGCAAATACAAAATGTTGGCCGACCCCATTTTTGTATTGAAAAGACCGCACACGTACCGTAGTTTCTGTCCTGGTAATGACCGAGCGCAGGAGCTGAATGACGGCGTCGACTCGCACGGAGATGTCCGGCGTCTCGCTGTCGCCTACCCGGCCCAGAGTGTCCCTGAAGATAATGAGGTTGTTGTAATGCACGGTGACCAGCTCCGAATCCTGAAATTCATAAGATAATTAATTTAAAACAAATTATTACATGTCTTCTACCAGTGGTTTTGTTGGTGAGGGGAAATTAGAGTTCGATACTAGGAAAGCTAAGACATTGTTCTCGCGTAGACAGTGCATGTTTTTATTGTATATTTTTCAAATCATCTTTAATGAGGGTAACCTATCCAGCAAAAGCTGATCAATTCGGCCCTTGCACTACATACAAGTACCAAAAGACAACAATAAATTAATATAAAATATTAAAATAAGTTGTTAAACGAAATGTTTCTTTTAGAATCAAACTTGTGTGTCAGATATACGATAAGATCGTACACTGTACTTATGACTGGCTATTGTAATAACAATCGAGCTACAATTACTGTGTTCTTTACTTTCACTTCTTGGTTTACTTTGTCGAGTGGAATACCTGAGTTATTAGTCTGCTCCATGAAATTTCCCCAACACAATTGACCCAACTTGGCGTTGATAGCTTGCACTAAGTGATACATTATAGACTCATGGCATTTACACTAAACCCTATTGTGAATTAGCAATGCGTTGCGTGCTTTGTTATACCTACAATGCGCGTGTATTTAATGTTGTGTGACGCCGGAAGTGAAACAACTTCGATTCATTCATTGGTACGGTGTGGACTTTATTATTTGGAAGAAATATGCCTATATAACTTAATTCCTTGTATCCATGCCAATAACGAAAATAATGACCAAAAAAAGCACAGATAATCAAAACAAAAAAGGGAAGAGCGATGTGGCAATAAAATGTGCGCTAGTCGCCGCTGTAATTACTAGTCAGGCGCAGTGACGTCATTTCGTAATTAGTTTCGAACAATTTCTTTCGATTTTTTTTGGGGGGGGTAAAGGTCGTTTATATTACTTACTGTTACGAACAATGAACGCGATTTAAGGTTGTCAAATATTAATTAGCCTCTGTATAACTTGTCATTATTGTTAACTAGTTGTATAATGCTCAAAATGCCATGAAATAAATCGAATTTCACTGCGGCTAATTCCCAGCCAAATCGGACGTTGAATTCAAAGACTGACGTCAATTAATCACATTCAAAACTATTTATTTTTTTTGGAAAGGGGGGAAAGGGGGTTTCTAAAAGTTAAATTGTCTTGTATTGCAATCCAGGAAGCGTGACAAAACATGTTCGTCTACAGCAGAGACATGAGCGACGCGTGATCGTGGAATTTGGTATATGACTTGCGACTTTTTGTCCGCTCAAAATTTTAAAACAATAATTAGTGACATCACCACGTCTGGAGACCTGAAAATATACGAACCTATCTCCTACTGCCAGCAGAATGGAAGGTTTTGTAGATGTCGCGGTACCATGTACATTGTTTTTGCGAGTACCAATTTTATTTTATTTCAAGATTGATCTTTTTTTTTTTTTTTTTTTTTTTTTTATAATTGTTTACTTTTTGTGGGGTTTGCTAAGCAGAAATTGGGATTTTACTTTATCGACTCTTAATAACTAATAATTAGCAACTATTAATCTCAAAATTACTTTAGCAGGTTTTAGACCTAGGTATCTGAATGTGTTCTATTCGGGATTGTCACATGGTTGTTACATAAGCTTGGCGATTGGATATTCTTAATTGAAGAAGAAGTTACGAAAACACTTTTGACTGTTTACTGCAGTGGGTAATATTCAATTATTTTGTTCACCTGGATTAAAAACAATTGCGAACTTCGGAAACGTGTGTATTTTTTATTTAACCAGGCATGTGACATTTCCTCTTTAAATATGATTTCCTCTGTACTATATTACGCATTTTTTAATGTTGCAAAGATAATGTCTTGTTTGTTTGATTAATCAGTGTTCCATCTTACCGGTAGAGCCGCCCTGACGCTCTCGTCCGACAGGTCGTTGACACTAGGCAGGTAGCGGTAACTCAAACCCATGTCGCGAATAATCGGGTCTGGATTATCGGCAAAACGCTCCCGCTTCTACAAATATGGAACGAAATGGGAAAAAAAGTAAAGGTCAATATTACTATTTTAAACGCAGGTGTGAAATAATGCAGCGTGGAGTTACGTAAATATATGCATTTATGTTAAGAAAATCTACACTATATTAAAAGCTTTCTTCTCGACTTGGGGCGCATGCGTATTGTAAGAGTTGGTCATTTTTCATGTTGCATTCCCCAAACATTGCACACTGCATTCCGCAAACATCTAGTTCCCCTAAGAACTATGGGCCTTTTCGAAACCTTTGCTTCGTCTTCGGTTTGGCTTCGCCTCCAATTCCGAATTACTGAGAAGCTAATATAATTAATTAAAGCAAATAGAAATAGTCTAACTTTTGGGATCATATCAATTGATTGAATGTTTCTGAAACAAAACAGGCATCAAAATGTGGCAGGAAATCTCGCAGTTGGGAATCGAAAATTGCCTTAAGCCAAAGACGAAGACAAAGGCCGAAGCCAGGGATTCCAAAAAGCCCTGTGTCGGTTCTTAAACATTCTCAAATCTAATTCACGCGTCGTCAGTTTTTGCGGAGCTGAAAAGATAAATGGATGTAGCAGACGAGTCGACGGTGTAAATTTTACACGGCGAGGTGTTTATTTTTTAACACCGTCTCTGTTCTCTGCAGTTCAATGATGACAATAAAATAAATTAAATACTACTTACGTAATCTGAATACAATCCCCGGTGTTCTCTGGCGACCTCTATTGAGTGCACGTGTAGGAATGCATAATGCCGGCTGAAGACATCGGCAATAGACGCCTGGCGAACGACGCGTGCGCTCGGCGAGGCAGTCACCGTCGACACGCTCGCTTCTGTGGTGGTGGGCACCCCGGACGCACCTAACGTGGGATCGGTACCGATAGGCGTTGCTGCCATAGTACTACTAGCAGACCTCCGTAACCTAGACAGAAGGTTGGTGGGGAGCGGCGACGCGCTGAGCCCCACGAAGACGACGCTCAAAAGGAGCGCGGCAAAAGGTAGTCTCGCTTGAAGTTCCATTATTAAGTTGAAGTTTGTTTCCCTTTTTTTAAAGGTATTTTCTTGTAAGACCTGATCGAGGTGAAGTTTTAAACTAATGTTAGTGGCAGCCGCCAGATCATTTTATAGAGCCTCACATCCGCAACACGTGGTGCGGGAGGTGCACGTATATTGGGTGGTGTATTGGTGGGGTATGCCTTGCTGCTAAATAGAGGTGTATTACGCACCGCATACCGTGAAAGGACGCGACCTTATTCCCAGTCAGTGCACGATTGTGAGTACATGTACATGTACGTGTACATTCTATAGTACATGTACATGTACATTTGTGTGGCCACCACACTGTATACTGTGGAAACACCGTGTAGTCACCCGTGACGTCATTCGTGGGATACCCAGAACCCAGTCACTGACACTAGAGGGGAAATACCCTAACTACATGTACACAGGTGTAATACTTGTCCACGTTATCGTCGATTGTCGCTAAGGTGCGTGTAGCCAAACGTTTCGTAATCGGCCGTGCTTGACTCTCTGATTGAACATTTCCTGCGTGTATAAAAGACAGTTAATAATAAACAACGGCTGGACTTTAACCTCAATTTAATCATGGTGTTTAAAACTCGGTCATACAACCAAGCAGGTATAAGTTATATATGATCAGAGATATGAACCAAATAAGGAGAAAAAACGCAAAAACATGTTGCCAACTTCTTTCGTGTTTTTCCTATGTCCTGTTTCTCTTTTGTACAATGTATATAGTTTCAAACAAAGACGCGTCCTTCCGTAGATTTAAGTATTGTCCAGTGTCACGCGGTCCGTAAAATACAGGAGTTTTTCCCACAATGACGTGAATTAAGAATTTTGCAATCTGGTTGACCACAAAAACCAACGTAGGCCTAAATAAGCACTATAGAAACCAAATACATTCTACTGAATCGTGGTTAATGAACATAATGGAATGTTTCCCTTTCGTTCGTTGTTCACCAAAACGAGTGGTGATCAGCGGTTACCCTCAGGATAAATGCCTTTTCCATTACTTAAGGTTCTTGAGTGGAAATTTCCCAAATATTAATATAAACAATTCAGGTGAAGCAATAAGCTTTGGGGCCTGTTGTGGACCGCGTACCAAACGATTGGCCAATAATTATTTATTTGCGATTTGATTAACGGTTTTCGCATCAATAAGATAAGTAGTTTACGGTAACACCACAGTAATACTCTTTAATGAGATGTGTGGTTCTTAAAAGAACCGAAGGGGACTCAACGTTTCGGACAGGATGCTCTGGTCGTCGCCAGGAGACTAAGAGGTTCCAAGTTTCAAATGTTGTTGTATTATATAAATATTTGGACAATCAAAAAAAAAATCCCATTGGCAGGGGCTACCCTGGGGGAGACAAAAGTTAAGAAAAACTGTCATCAAAAGATGTGCCCTCCAGGAAGTTTTCTCATCAGCACTGAGAAATAAAAAAATAACTGTTAACTATAACTGACTGCTAACTATTAGTTAAAAATAACTATTAACTAAATAACTAATTATAAGTCTCCAGCAATCGTGGAATAATGGCTGGGAAAAAATCGCCGACCATCAATGGAAAAAAAAAAGGGCTTCGTTTTTTTAAACACTGCCCCTAATTTATCAAATTGAGTTTCCTGGTTATAGTCCGTGTATTGATGTGTATTGATGACGTCACCCAATGTTTACCGAATGACATTGCAGGTTTTGGGGGAGTTTTGAGGTGTTTTATTTTTCTATTCTTTTATTTTTTTATTTTTTTATTTTTTTGGGGGGGTTACTTCTGATGGTCGCTATACTTTTATGTGTAAAAGGATAGTGAAATGATCAATAGGCCGTATTATTGAACGTAGAGGTCGCTGTGCTCACGGTATTTGGGGGTATAATTAAAAGTGATTAGGAGATGATTCACGTCAGTCTAAATATACTTACAGCTCCCAAATATATTTTGTTCTAATATTCAATTTTTAGATAAAAGTAAAGTTACTAAAACTACTTCAATAAACGCCAAAAATACGGCGCATTCTAGCCCTGTCCGTTGTGGAAGATAACACGCTATAGAAGACGAGGAACTGTGATTACTGTGCATGGTAATTGAGCGTGGAATGGTGTAAACGTAAAATACGTATATAAACCGCGACGGTCACCCCCGCAATCCCCCGCGATGCACTGCGATAAACAGTGCGTAACGTCATCAACTCAACAGGCAATGCAAACCGCACGCCCGGATTTCCACCGGAAGGACCCCAGCAGCGTTCACAGAAAAACGGTCTACAACTTTCTTGCATCCAATTAAAACAACAATTGCGTCATCATAGAAATTCGATTTACAACGATTTCAAAATAGAAACGTCTATTAAGGTTTGTGGGATTACCTAAATGATTGTTGTTTTTATTTTTCCTTCCATGTTGAATCCGTCTGACTTAACTATACCTGTATACGGATGTTGTCTTATAGCATCCATATAGAATGACGAACACGCCGGATTTTTTTATATTGCATACACATTTTGTTGTTGGGTGTATTCCTAAACAAAAAGACTGATGACTTTTAAGGATATAGTACCAAAATAATGCTACGCATCATATGACATTGAGAAGTGGACTGTTACACCAGAATTTAAGTATTGACTTATAGCAAGGGTTTTTCCTATGCATAGATAGAGCACTTAAAGGGATAGTATACCTTTTGCAAATATCCAAACGGTAAAAACCAAAATATTGTTCAAAAGTTTACTTAAATGTAGGATACACCATTGGTAATTGCTTGAATTATCATGAATGGGTAGATTTGGGGGGTTGTATTTGATAGTAAATATCGTTTAACTGACCTGTCCGAAGTTTTACAATCATGGATGCCGAGAAAAGCACGAAAAACAGCGTTTGTTTTCAACCGGCGTCGAGCAGTTATTCTTATGTTATCTTTGTTTTTTCGCGATCGCCGTCCACGAATTTTTCTTTGTAAAATTTATTTGTTTTCGGAATAATTACAGGATATCTATAGCGCAATCGTTTTGCTGGATGCCTAGAATCATTATTTACTTTCAAATAAGTAAGATATTTCTTAATAATTTGGTAGTAAATATTTTCGATATCTGCAAATGGTGTATTCCACCTTTAAAGGGATCGTATACGTTTGGTAATTGGAACCCACTGTTTGTTTCAATCCTATATAATTATAGATATATACTATAAAACTAAACTGTAAAAAATTTCATTTCAAAAGGTGGTAGCGATTTTGAGATATTGCCGAAAATCTGGAGCGGTTATGTCCACGCAGAAAGAATAATCTGCGTTGGAATACACAATCTAAGAAACGTCACTGCAGTAACGGTTCTCAGATTCAAATTTATGGGGATAAAAAGTGATATCTTTTTCCACAACCGCAGTACTTCGAAGTGAACAGTTTCTAAAAATGCATTATACTATCTAAAGCTGCTGTACTTCTTACCCATTAACTTTTTGAGTAATTACCAAACATATACGATCCTTTTGATTTAGGCCCTAAAGATAATGGCTCTAAAACTCCCTGTAAAGTTATTCTTTCTGAAATGCTGTAATTTTGAAGAAATACAAAAAACGTGTTTTTTTTGGAAATTTCCATTGAGTAGTCGAAATCTTAGAATATAACTTTCTCGAAATAAACAGCTAAAACTTTGTCAGGTTAGTTGTCAAAGGCCATTTTTTCGATTTTTAGAACTTTTGCTGCTAAAAACGATAAACATGCACAACCAACAAATAATGTATTTCATATTCCTACGCGATGCGAATTATTAGGTTAGATTATTAAATTTGTCGGAGTTGAAACGTGGTCAATCTTTTGCGGATTCACAGGACAAAACACTTCGCCCTGACGTCACAATATTCACGTTGGCTTTCGCTTTCGCGCTGAGTGTAAACCGGCCTTCAAACTGGTCACATTATACCGTTTGTCATTGGGACATTTTTATTATCGTTTGAAGAATCAAAAGTGCTCAAAATGTCAAGGAAGGTGCTTGACAAAAAAACCTCAAGAAGTTTTCGCTCTGTGAAGGATGCATGTTCAGAGAAAACAATATTTCTAAGATTTCGAGTTCAATTCAACATTTGCCGAGTCACAATTTAAAATGCGACCACAATCTGCGTCCGGGTCGCGTCTATTTAGCGATTGCAGCTATAACGTGTCACGCACTGGATTAACAACCGATAATTAATAGCGCCTACGCGCGCGTGTGCGTCGTTGGAACGCTTGCGCGCACTATTTTGCAAATAACAAACTACTGATTAACATTTCCAAAAATGCGTCTCTAAAAACGCATCTTTGGAAATGATGTTCTTTTGTTTGTTTTTTTCTTCAAAATGACAGCATGCTAGAAGGAATAATTTCACAGGGAATCTAGTGTCATTAAAACCATTAGGCTTTTTAACAGTATAAAAGCCGGTTTATACTTTACGCAAAAATGTCAATGCAAAGCGAATTCGTCAAGGTATAAAGGAGAACGTCACAATGACACTGCAGTTGATGACGTCATGAAACTAGCTTCATGACGTCATGAAAGTATGAACCGGCCTTTATAGTTGGTCACTAAGTGTCTGATCTTGTTGAAGAGCTGCAGAAAACGGTACGGGGTTTCCCCTCGATTACCTGGATCGACCGAGTGTTCAAAGTGCAAGCGAGCAGTTGTTATATGTACAATGTACATTTGTACTATAATCCGAATACAATTTGCGGATTGTTTGCTTCATTGCTTGTCAGCCCGTTTTTAATCTGTTTTTCTCAAAACTGCAAAGGTCGTCCGTTGCTTTCCAATAGTTTTCCTTTGTGAATAATATCTCAAACGAATTTGACATTTCATATGCCAAAGGTGATGGGGGCGGGTTTTTTGAAAATGTTTTTCGTAGTTGTTGCTATTCGGTAGATCGACACTTGTCAAAGTGTTATCAAGAATTTGAAATGGGATAAAGGAAAAACTTAATGTGTGGGCGAAAAAAAACCACAACTTCCAGAGACAAAAAATATCAATCAGGTTTTTTCTCTCTCAGCGAATTGCCTTATATGGGAAGCTCTCAACAAAATATACAATTTCATTTGCCAAAGGCGGCAATGTTTTGCATAATAACAATAAGATTACAAAACACTTCTCCTTTTGGGGTGAAAAAAGGTTGGCAAATCAGTAAAATATGTTGCTTAATGTCGGTTAATAATTTCCCCCTTTCTTGCAATGAGATAATTTAATTTATAGTATAGACTATAGATACATTGTGGGCGAGGTAAACTTGCTGAATCATGATCATGTAAATATACGCCACAAATATGGTCAACATTTCATAACAAAAGTTCCCCCATACTCTACTTCAGACCCGGTAATCGCCCGGGTTTTTCCTTAATCCTGATCGATGACCGACTTTACGGTACTATACCCCGTCGCCCCCGTTCAGCCGCCTGGGGCTAGGCTCGGCCTGAAACGGAGTCTAGCCTCAAACAGGATTCGTCGTCCGTGACCGCGTCAAGTAATAATACTTTTCCATGGGTGTGTACCGCCAGCGATTGCCTAGCTAACACGATTGGATAATGATGTCATAACAAAGGATCCTTGAAATATGGTGGCAGTATATTATAGCGGATCTCGGTGGGGGGGGGGGGGGGGGGGGTGTTGCAACAGGCTAGTTGAGCAACTTCACACGAAGTTGGTCTATAGATCCTTTCCACAAGCAAACACTATAGAATGCAGGCCAAAACCTTGCAGAATAAAAAACAAAAAACGAAAGCATGTCTCACGCAACCTATACTATACCAAGACATGATAATAATTAACCCCCCGTTTGCAATACGACCCACCCGAGATGACCCCCTAGTATTGAAGCCAACTTGATGGAATCAACATCATTTTTAATTGGTCTAATTGGTCCACTTTTCACAGGAGTCTGAATTTCATAGTACATGTACATCGGCCCCGTGAGAGAGTGTATTGTGGCTTTCCAAGCAAAGTTAGACGTTTTCATATAGTGCTGTAATGATCACAATGTGAACTGTTGAAGCGCGACGTTTATTATTCGCCGTATAGAAATATGACGACTTTCTCCTTTTTTCCTCGACCAAAGGAAAGGTTTTGGCGCACTGATAGAATTCGGTTTGCCGAAAGTCACGTTTCGTTTGCCGGAAGTCACGTTTCGTTTGACGGAAGTCACGTTTCGTTTGCAGAAAGTCGCGGTGCCTTTTTGTTTTGCCCGTAAGACAGTCGCCGTTTCCGAAATGCTCCGATTCAAATCGAAGTTTTATACCATTATTTTAGATCGATTTTGTCATCATAAAATTGATTGTTCTAGAGAGTGCACTTATGCAAAGAAACAAAATTAATCAAATACAAAATTAATCCTTTTTTTTTTTTAAACTATAAAAAAACCAGGAGTTGTGTTTGAGACTCGGCGCTGCAAAGTCTGTTCTTGATTTATACGTATGTTACAAAAATGTATACAAACTTCAATTTTTCTTGAAAACCCCATCACATCAATTGATGATTTCACTGGATGCTTGAGACTTTTATTCACTCAGGGATTGTTTTTATGTTCGCAAACGATATAATATTGTCTACCTTGAGGAGAATGGACGCATTTTCTTTTGCGATTTTGCTGTATATTAAAAAATAGACGGGTATATTTCATTTTCAACTGCGCAATAATTAATGAAAGAAATAAATAGCGGATGGCTTCTCGTTTATTTTACTAGTGTTAATTTCGAATGTTGTCATATAATATAATACACCATGTACATGTATTAAAAGGCTGGTATGATTTACAAACATGACATTATTCGGTATATACACTCCACGACATACAATTTCGGATTACAGCTCTAAAAACGAAAACTAAACACCGGTTGATTTTACCAAACATTACGTAATAATATATAAATATTAAATATTAATATTATAAACGGTGTATTTCCCCTAGTCTTTTGGAAAACATAAACAAATTATACCTTAAAATGGGCATTTTGGGATGATGCGGTATATAACTTAGGATAAATGAAAGATTCGAAATATACAAAAGATGTAAGATATAATGAAATATAAGAAATATAATTTTTTTTCAAAAGGAACGTTTTGTATTATTAGATTTAAAGCCCCTGTAATTAATATTTGAGAGCAATTAGGCCAAATAAAAAAAAAACATGTTTAGCGTCATGCCCTTTTTTTTAAAGGAAGGAGAAGGCCCTTTTTTTTTCTTTTTTTTTTTCAAAATGGCCGCCCGACACATCTTTAATTCGAGTCATGCAGTAAACATGTCACACCCTATCTTCCAATTTAAAATTAAAACATGGTTCACCCACGATTAAACATTCAAATTCATGTGGGTCGATCAAGTATGCACCGTACACGACTACACATCACACCCTAGCCTTCCTATAAGAAAAAACATTTTCCAGAGCATGTACACAGTGATGCTAAAGTCTAAAATACGATCTTAAAATTTGTATTATCTTTAAAAAAATTATTAAAAAAAAAAAAAAAATTGTCAAAATTGTCAAATTTATGATTTTTTTTAAAAAGAAAAAAGAAAGAAAAAAGGAGGCGGCCCCCCAAAAGGAAGCGGGCGGTGACGCTAAACATTTACATTTTTTTATTTATTTGGCCTTACATAAATTAGCTTACATTATAATACATTACCTTAATTGCATTAACAGACTCCACAAACCTAACCTGGTTAAAGTTATGGTTGAACATTCTACGCAGTAAATGAAGAACGATTCTCAACTGAGTCTACCCGTGATTCTTAAATTGGTATCATTGTGGAGACATCACCTTTTTTCTCTCGCGTGTACAACATGCATGTTCGGAGTAGTGCTCGATCCTATTTCAACTAGAAATTATTTCCTAATAGTATGTAACCCCAACCTAATACCTCTTGTAAAACTCATACATGTACTTGATTTGCGACAAATAACATACCTTGGAAATTTCTTCTTTGTATTTTTTTCTTTTCTTAAATTTTTTTTTGGGGGGTTTAAAAATCCATGAATCTATTTCGTGAAAACCTTGTGGAGACCTATTCACCTATTGTCATGTGTTGAGACCTATTCATTTCCTTTGTCTCCATTATGTTCAGGGGCCAATTTCACGGAGATGCTAAGTACAAACATTTGCTTAGCATGAAAATTTGTCCTTGGTAAAAACAAGGTTACAGACCAAATTTTCACGTGATCTTTATTGTTTTTGATTGATAATCAAATTTGGGGGTCAAAAATCCATGAATCTATTTCGTGAAAACCTTGTGGAGACCTATTCACCTATTGTCATGTGTTGAGACCTATTCATTTCCTTTGTCTCCATTATGTTCAGGGGCCGGCCAATTTCACGGAGATGCTAAGCACAAAAATTTGCTTAGCATGAAAATTTGTCCTTGGTAAAAACAAGGTTATACAGACCAAATTTTCACGTGATCTTTATTGTTTTTGATTGATAATCAGCTGGTGTTTTGCTTAGCATGAAAAACACGTAAAATAACTTGTTTTTAATGAGCCGAAGACTTGTTTGTGCTAAGCAAATTTTTGTGCTTAGCAGCTCCCGTGAAATTGGCCCCAGGTCTCCGAGTATACTGGGCATGTCAGCCTGTAAGAGACTAGCAGACATTGGTAAAGCTGTTGACTACTATAGGCAGGTAGGATTTGAAATGTCGCAGCACGTCGAGTGTTTGCGGGCTCCGGTTGACACCGAGGTCTTGTTGTGAAGAGCAAACCACCGATCCGAGTAGTGCATGCTGGGTGTTGGTAAACAAAAAGGCACAACAGGAAATCGTTTAATTGGAAATGTACTGGCTTGTTTTCTGCGTTGGCTTCTCTCTGAATAATTAAAGATTTCTATAAAATAGAGATAGGCCTATATCTAAATAACTCTAAAAAATATCGTCACGTAAATGGGCTCGCTATGGACAAATATTGTGTGAACCTACGCCATTCCCAAGTTTTGGTGCAATACAAGTTTACAACCTCGCCCGTTTTTTTCCTTTTTTTGCGATCAAACAGCGCCCTCTGTTCATTCACGAAGTCCCAACAAAATAACGGGCGCGTTCGTTTATCTCACCCGGGTTAGCCCCCTCTTCGAAAAGCTCTGTCATTTTTAATACTTGGGGCTTGTTTGCTAGTCTGTTATTCAAGCCACTTACCACTTCTTCAACTCTTCCAATCAGTCTGTGTAATTCCTCGATAGTTACGTTGATTCTTTGAGAGTAATCCAACGTCTCAGTCTCTCCAACAGCGTACAGCGCTTTTTCGTAGGTCAGTAAATGAACGCGGTGAAAACAAACCATCTCCTGTAGCCGAAGAAAAAGGAAGCCAGAGTTTCATAAAGGCCTATGTAGAATTCACGAGCGCCCTCGGATCTTAAAAGAGGCACAAGGGGGCGCTGTACCCCTTTCCTGCCCACCAAAAAACAAATGGCACGGCGCACTAAATCCCATTTAATTTTCAACCGAGATCTTGTCGTGAAATGTGCATTCGTGCAGGGGCCTACTAAACACAGACAAACAATTGCTTAGCATAAAAATTCGTCCTTTGTAGAAATAGGGTTACTATAGGCCTACACAAACCTAATTTTAAGATTATTGTTTATGAATGGTATTCAGCTAGTTAACCTGTTTTACTATACTGAGCAACCTGAAGACTTTGTGCTTAGCAGCTTCATGAAATACACCATTTTGCAGATATCGAAAAAAATGTCTTACCGAATTATTAAGAAATATCATATTTATTTAAAAGTAAATAATGATTGTAGGCATCTGGCAAAAGGATTGCGCTAGATATCTTGTAATTGTTCAAACAAATATAATTTTATAAAAACAAATTTGCGATCGCCAGACAACATAACATGAGAACAACATAAGAACCACTGCCCGACGCCGGTTAAAAACCGAACGCCGTTTTTCTTGCTTTTCTCGCTTTTCTCAGCATCAATGATTGTAAAACTTTGAATAGGCCAGTTAAACGATATTTATTATAAAATACAACCTCCAAAATCCAACCATTCATTCATGACAATTCAAGCAATTACCAATGGTGTATCTAGAACCTTTAAACAAGAAATCTTACCAAGGTGGCAGTAGGACATGTAGGCATCGGTACAGCCGGTGTACAAGTACAGCCGCCCTCAACCGTCGCTTCTTCGCAGCGTTCACTCGTCTGTTTTTAAACACAAATATCAATTAGTTTGTACAGACCTTTCGCACTTTTTTTCACGCACTATTATTAGTCGCGATCCCCAATGCTTCACTTTCTTGTTTAACGTTTTGGGTTCGCCATAGATGCTGGAAACATCAAGAAAAATCAATCATGGTTCCCAGACCCCACTCAGATGAAACGGAGCAATTTATAGCCGTTGGGGAAATGTGGGGTCACATTTAGTCTAGCTTATGTAAAGTCTAGCTGGTGAACCCAGCTGAGTCCCTGGTGAGATCGCGGGATTCCCCCCTTAATCCACACACCTATACTCTCTAGATTATTTGTACCTATAAACACCCCCCCCCCCCCTCTAAAAACCAAAAAAGAATTCAAATAGTTAAGAGGGTTTAATATTTCGATATTAACAAGAAGAGACAAAATGGCTGTGTAAATGAAACAAACATAAGGCATAAAACCCATAACCTGACCGACCCTAAGAATACGGCCGACCTTGGATATATTTTTTTTCAAGGGACGAAATATAATGATAAAAATCTATAAAAATCTAGTTATAAATACGTTTGAAACCATTTCTGACCGTTTCTTATTGTTGTTTGCATGTGTGGAGTGTGTATATATTGAACCTGGACACGCTATCGTGTATCACTACCGGCTTAAACAAATAGAAAACATATCATTTTCATTGCTGAGTGAAAAAAAAAATCCCTACCTACCTACCCTATTTTTTTGGGCCCGTTATATATAACATTTTTGTTATGCCTAATGAAGAGAGACATAAAAGCACTAACATAATTTCTGAGAAACCGCAACATTTCGCAAACGCAATAACCGCCACAATACTACGTCCTACATCTTGCTTCAAATGCTAGCTTGTACCCTTTACAGGTATACAAAAAACAAAAAATGCAAGGAAAAGATAAGATTTTTCGGGACGAAACTTGAAACTAGAAAAGGAAATTGTAACTTTAATACTAAATTATGTTGGTTAGGTTTTTAAAGGCTTGAAAATGATTCTGGAGACGGATATGCAGCTTAAGATGAACAGGTAGGCCTACTTACGTAATTACGACAAAGATCGCCTACTGAATCGTACAACTTTGAAGCGTCGATGCGGATATGGCAGAAGTGTTGATAAACTGCCTGTACGCTCCCGTTCGCGCTCCCGTTCGGCGCGCTCCTTGCTAATCGTCCGTGAGACGGCATAGCCCTGCAGGCAGTCCACGGTAAAAGGCACAGGCAGGCGAGCGCCAAGAGACACCCGAACAACTTGGTGGGAGACATTATTAGCTGTGTTCAAACTCTGCTACAGTACAATCACAGCAATCACAACAGTAATGTGATTTAGGTTATTTGTAATTTTTTTAATAATTGCATATACACGAGATGAAATGGTCAGAAGATCTCAGTAAGCAACTTAATTGTCTGTCGAATTCTTGTTCGACCAACGGTTTTTGTAGGCCGATGTCGATGCTTTATAGGTCGGTTCTACGAAGATAGAAATTACGGAACCAACCACATCATTTTTCAGGGGAAGGGGAAATAAAACATGATGATATTGATTGTTTCTCAATCATTAATTTTGAAATGCAAAATTGAGTAATTATACAAAATTAATGTTATTAATGGTATTTACCCAGAAATTCATCTCTGGCGCAATATTCTCCATATACACCACCGAAGCAACGTGACTTCTATTCTTTCCATATCTTCGAAAGGTGCAAACATTGCACCCTCACTGTAGCTGAACGCTTGCTTGGTTTTTGCTCTCGTGGTTTTTTAGTCTCGTTTTGGAAAGGGAGAGAGAGAGAGGGGGGAGGGGTGTGCTTTTCTGCCTTAAAGGTAGGATACACCATTTGCAGATATCAAAAAAATATTTACTACCAAATTATTAAGAAATATCTTACTCAATTGAAAGTAAATGTTGATTCTAGGCATCCAGCAAAAGGATTGCGTTAGATATCCTGTAATTATTCCGAAAATATAATTTTATAATTATAAATTAAAAATAACATAACAACAACTGGTCGACGCCGGTTGAAAAAAACCGCTGTTTTTTGTGCTTTTCTTGGCATCCATGATTGTAAAACTCAGCTCAGTTAAACGATATTTACTATGAAATACAACCCCCCAAATCTACTCATTCGTGATAATTCAAGCAATTACCAATGGTGTATACTACCTTTAAACGGAAAGCCATTGTTTTTGTTCATTTTTGTTGGTAGCTTTTCCGCTTAACAGCGGAAAGTCTTTGTACATGCCCTCTAGCGGCAGGTTATACATTTTTTTAATGAATAATCATTTAATGCGCGTGCTGAAGTTTTTTCAATTGTAAATGTTTAATTAAAAAAAAACACACGAAATAACAATAAAATGAAACAAAAATTTAAATGAAATGAAAATTAAAAAGAAATATGACAAATGAAAACATGCAGAAAAGCCTTATGCTCTGTTTATGGAACAAACATAGGCCTATCTCAATTTTGTTCATGTTTCTGGACTACATCAGGGGTCGAGACAACAGTTTTTAACGGAAATCCGTAATATATTGTGACTGTTGGGAGACAATAATGGTTACCCCTAAAGTAGTCATGTGGCCAATTGTTGCATCGATTGTGTTTCATAGACATCTAATAAAAGGGTTTATTCGATGTCTAGACTATGGGTCAAAAATTGCCTACGCGCGCCAAATTCAGTACCGATTTCTCTGCTACACTCATTGGTTAAAAGACCAACCAATCTAATTGGTTGACCCAATATTGGTTGTTTTTAACCAATGTGTTGGTTAAAGCGTAACCAATGCGTTGGTTGTCCGTCAACCAGTCATATTGGTTGAAGGTATCAACCAATCTATTGGTCATTTATAACCAATTTATTGGTTGGCCGTCAACCAGTCATATTGGTTGAGCTTGCAACCAAGGTACCAACCAATATATTGGTCATTCATAACCAATATATTGGTTGTCCTTCAACCAGTCATATTGGTTGAGCTTGTAACCAAGATATTAACCAATCCATTGGTCATTCATAACCAATATGTTGGTTGGTTTTCAACCAGTCATATTGGTTGAGTTTGTAACCAAGGTATCAACCAATATATTGGTCATTCATAACCAATATGATGTTGACCCCAAGTAGACGTGGTAACACTTGGTGAAACAATTTTGTCACTTTTTTCAACATGAACGTTATGTTTCGCGTAATAGCGACATGTTTTAGGGTGTTTTCATGGAGATAATTGTGTAATATTTAATTACTCCAAGTCTCGAAGGAAACAAATGCCGAAAAAAGAAAACAAAACAATTACAAACACAAGTTAATTGCAAACTGTGATTACAGACGGCGGCGATACTGGGTACATATATACCATTTACGTACCGCTTATATTGTAGGAGTGGCAAGCTCACAAGAGTAGTATTGTAGTGTTGTAGTATGTATTAGTAGTAATAAGTAGTAATAATAATGTATTAAATAAATGCATATAATTACTTGAGCAGTATTTCTAACATAATATCGCTACACTAATTGCATAAACGATTACCCACTAAATTTAGGAAACGCTGTTTTTAACATTTAAAAAATATGTCTAATAACCAATATGAATTGGTTGCAGCCCTACCATTATGTATTGGTTAGTGCTATAACCAATATGGATTGGTTACGTGGTAACCAATACAAATTGGTTGGAGTCATACCATTGTGGATTGGTTAAATTAACCAACATTGCATTGGTTGGTGTTATAACCAATGTGGATGGGTTAAAAAGGTAACCAATATCAGATTGGTTATTTTAACCAATATTTTGGTTATCCACATATCTACCAACTGGATTGGTTGAAATCGACCAATATATTGGTTATTTTCAACCAATCTGTTTTTAGAGTGTAGTATTAGGGGTGCACTAGCCTAATTCAAGTCCCATTGAAAACAGTGTAAAATCAACAATGTTTAGGACCAAGTTTCATGCACACCGACACCACTGGGGTTTATCAAACAACAATCAGATTATTTTCTTGGTCTTTTTTTCTTTCCATTTATTTTCAATTTTTAGTAGGTTAGCCGATTACATTTTTTAATATTCACACCAAAAGAAACTCACCTTCCGAAAAGTGACACTTCCCGAGCCTGAAAGCAGCCATTTTACAAATGGCATCCCTCCACATTTTAGGGCAATTAGGACTCATTTTTCAACCGTAATTTTGTCAAGTCTGCCCAAAAGTTCCAAAACCAGGGAGTTGATTCTATGCTATATTTTCACAATCCCACCATTTCTTTCACCAAACGGCATCCCTTTTCAAAATAAATTGTGAGGGCACATTTCATGCAGATGACCTCGCGTAGAAATTCTCCTTTCAATTAGGGTGGTGCACCCTTAGAGCATTTTGAGAGCCATGACCTTTGGAGTTTGTAAAAAATGAGGGCGAAAGTCGCGCACAGGACTGCCAGCTTGCGTTAGTGTGGAACTTCGTAAGTTTTCAAGATGACAACGAGCCACAGGACTTCTGTTCGGGGTGATGATATTTTGGATGGAAATTTACCCCCAAAGTCAGATAGCCCCCTCAACATTGAACAAAATTTAAGAAATGTGACCCAGCACGAGTAAATGAGACACTTTGAGGCCAAAATTAAAATTGAGATTTTGATTTCATCATTTAAAGCTTGTTTAGCTTTAAATGATGAAATCAAAATCTCCATTTTTCATTTTTGCCTCATTTTCTCGTGCTGTGTCACAAATCTGAAAGATGATGAAATAAGTTTTCATTCATGTTATGAGTGTCTCAAACATCCATTATTTCGAAAGAAGGCGTATTTATCGTTGGGGTCAATGGAAGCCGATTAAGTGGTTCACGTTAAATGGAAAGCGCGCCCTCAACAGTTCCTTCCAAAATGGTGCCGTGTTTTTTTTACACAAACAATGTGATGAGCTTATGACAGAAAATGGTTAGTCTCTCGTTAGTATTTTGCTTGGTTAAGCTACGGCTACGTCTATTGTCAGCCTACTCGCACGAAGGCTAGTTGTAATTGGCTAACATTTAGACAATAGCCAAAGACGAGAGATTCGGACGCGGCCAAACGGGTTTCTAGAGCTACGGCTACGCCTATTGTCAGCCTGTTCACGTGTAGTTGTGCAATAGCCATTGACGAGAGATTCGGACGCGGCCAAATGGGTTTCTAGAGCTACGGCTACGTCTATTGTCAGCCTGCTCACAATGTAGTTGTAATACATGTAAACGAACACATAGATGATAGCCATAGGCAAGAGATTCGGACACGGCCTTACATACAACCTCGCGCAAAAAAGAATTAGACTTGTTTCCGGTCCCTCCATTTTCCTTCGGACATCGAAGAGCCGGAGCACGTTAAGGGTGCACTACACGAACTTGAATTGGAATTTCTGCGCTATAGTTCGTGAATTGCCATTACGACCGAGGATTCCCTATTGTGTTTTCCTTTATTCCTTTACTGAAACCTAACCCCATTGCTTTGCGCTTATCTTGCCGATCGAGGACAAAGAAACCGTCCTTCGAGGATCTTTTGTTCCCAATGTTTTCTTTTGTTTTTCGATCCTCGATTGCAAAAGGAAACAAGCACGAGCTCATTAGCATGAAAATTGCACCCACAACGTTTTTGAAAAAGGAGACCGTTTGTCTTAAAAAGGGGAGGATTGTGTAAATAATATAGCTGAGGATCGACTCCCTGGTTTGGGGGATTTATGGGCAGACTTGATAAAATTACGCTTGTCCTATTTGCCAGAAAAAGTAGAGGGATACTTTGTAAAATGGCTGCAAGCAGGTTTGGGAAGTAACACTTTTTCGGGAGGTGAGTTTGTTTTGGTGTGAATAATGTTTAATTTAATTGGATATCCCTTTCAAAATTGAAAAGAAATGGAAAGACGAAGGATCATACAATAATTGTATATTTGTTTGAGAAACCCCAGCAATGTCGGCTTGCATGTTATTTGGCCCTGAACATTTAGATTTTGCACCGTCTTCAATGGGGCTTGAATTAGCGCGTCGCAACCTTTTAATATAAAGGAGATATGATAAAAGGGGTGGTTGACAAGTACAATAACTCGAGTTTTGTAGATATTTTTTCTTGTTTTCTTTTTCTTTAATTCCAATGCCTTCTTATAGCTGAGTATGAAGAACACTATTACACATGCACATCCTTTCTGATTATCAAATTAGAAATTTGGAATAAAAAAGTGACAATTCACATCAGTAATAATTATTATAAGTCATTATAATTTACTGATTAAAAGGTTGATTTTAGGAAGTTTTTGGGAGGGAGCGACCTTTGTGAGTCACCAAAAGTGTAGTTCCTTTCGGGTTTTTTCTGTTAATCGGGTGAGAATATAAAACTGATAATTTGATAAAATTCACGGTACATGCAAAATATTTTGAATTTTCTTTAAATTCTGAGACATTCTGTGTGTACTAAAAAGAACAAAGAAACAAACAGCACCAGCTGATTACACGATATTAAATTTTAAATATTGTTATAAAAATATTAAATAAGTATTTACATTGCTATATTATAAACGAAAACAGTTCCACAATATTACAGAGGAGTAAAAGCAATAGGTCCACTGCGGAGGACTTGGACAAGTTTAGTGACGTCCAGGTGATCGTGAAAACATGAAAACAACTTCGCAACAACAACAAAGCGATATCCATTGATAGTCGGCAGGTTCATTTTCCCAATTGTGGTAACATTTCCAAAATGGGTCATTTTTCCAACCTGGTCAACTGAATCGCCATATTTTTGAAATACACATGTCCAAGTACATCCAGTCCAGTTATAAATAAGTAATACATTAATTTATAATAAATACTATGCTAATTAAACGGCGCATTAAAGTACTGCTCGTTCCTCGCTTCCCTTCTTTCTTTAAATATTTGTTTCAAGACAAAAAATAAATACGACATTAGACATTACAATAGGCACAAAGAACAAATAACTGAATGCATAAAACCACATAATTCCATTCGCATAAAAGCGTTCTGAATACAAATAAATATTGATTATGAATGTTGATTAGGAAAGAAATCTCCCTTTTTTTGGTATTATCTCCTTTAACCCATTTCCAGCAGATCCTTAAAATGCGCGCATTAAACTATTCCATTCATAAATTAGGAGTTAGACTTTAGAATTACGGCCAGTGCAAACTTCGGAATTCTTTTTAGATGCGACGAGATTTTCTTTTAGAATTTCGTGTCTTTTCTGTAAAAAAACCTACAACCGCAAAGCTGCACTGGATCTTTGGTTAATAATAAATTACAATTTCCAACAATTAACAAGAAACCTTAGAAAAGTAACACAATAATGGTCCAAAGTGCGAGTAAAATGGCGAATATCGCTTACTTAAAAAACCAAAAACAAAAAACCGCAAACTGACTGTTTACGTTGGATAATGAGAACGGGTCTTTACCGACCGATTTCAGTGTATTGCATAACTTAAAAAGGTAAATAAATAAATAAATAAATAACCGAGGGAATGAAGTATCGTCTGCGATCCACGGGCCGCATGAAGGCTTACCATAGCTTCCCTCGGAATTGGCGGGCTTTTCAGAAACATTAATGTCTTTTCATCTTTCTTTGTAATCAGAGTTGCTATGACGACGGCTGCTCATGCGTGCTCATGAAGTTAAGGAAGTCCTCCAGTGCGGGAGCGAGGTTGTCGCGGAGTTCTTGTAGAATGTAGAGAATCCTCATGTTGAGGTAAGTATGATTTTGGTTGTTTGCGAAGACGATAGTGGAGGGCGTGGCGTCAAAGTCGTGATCCAACTCAAGACCTATCATCTGTTTTGCAAACAAGAAACACATCGGGCGAGATATCATTAACACCTCAGTCAAAATTATCGACAAAAATGATCATCGTTTAAATTGATTTGTCACTGTCATACTGTGGCAAATCTTATCTGTAAACTAATTTTTGTATTTCAAAATTATTTAACAAGAGTGTCATCTAAATTTCAATTACTCTTTCAGGTTTTTTTCTTCAAAATACAGATGTACTGACAATTAAATAAAATCTTATTTTTATTACGAGTCCATCCTTATCTGCCAATAATTTTTTTAATGGTTTCTTTTTAAAGCATTCGGTGTATAAATTCAAACCCACTATGTCAACTGACATACAAATAAATAGCACCGAGTGAATTGTGTTTTAGAGAGAAACAATATTCTAGCCGAGAATAAATTAGGGCATGACAAAAGAAGTATATTCGCTTACCGTCTGTCTAAGCTTGGAGACAACTCGCTGTAGGAGTAGCAACACCTCCCTCATGTGAACATAGAAGTTGGATTCACCTTCCATCAAGAACTCGTCCTCAGTGGCCCTGGCCATGATCTGCTCGAAGGCCTGTAGCCTCGTGTAGTGGATGGGCAGAAGTTCGCTCTCCTGTTTGGGGCGGGAACGAAGAGGATGGAATGAAATCACAATCTTGCAATGTATGTATATATAGCAAACGAAGCAACAGAATTAGCAAATTTAGTTACTCAGAAATACGTCTGAGTGATACTCAGAAAGTATAATTTTCAGGAACAAAACGAAAATAGCCGTAGCAATATAAAGTTAATTAAAGTGTCTCATACCTGCATTGAATAGCGAACGACAGGGGAGGGCAGGTCGTTAATACTCGGGACACCAGCGATTCTGAAATCATCGACTCGAATTGAGGCCTCGTCATATCGGGTCGTTTTCTGTGAGAAAAGAAAAGAATATAAATATGTTACCTATTAAATAATACAAAGTCGTGATGACTTCGTGTGGAGTTTGATACCGTAAAAAAAAAAAACGTTTCATAACAAGTCTTTTACGGGTTAAATCTGTGCAGCGGTCACTAGACCTATAGTATTTCATCGCTGTTTTGGTCTAATGCATGTGTAAACTGTGTGATCAAAACTTTAAATTTCTTTGCCATTAGTCACTGTGTTCAACAATTACGTAAATTTGCATGATCCTGTACAAACTGTAAAAGAATCGAGTCCGTGAATGAACCATTGTAACATATTTTAACTGCAAATAATAGTACGTTGATGACGTCACCGTTGAACCATCAGTTGGGGAAATCCCCATCGCATGAATTGCACGTCGACGTGTACGTTTAACCTTGCACTTGAACATAAATAGGAAGTCGGGTCTAGTTTAGTCATTGTGACCATAATGGTGTGACATTCCTTCCCAGTGAGTATACAGGTGTGTTGTAACGATTTTTGTCATCTGGGATTATTCCAGAGGAATGTATTGAAAACATGAACCTGTACCGCGGAGCGATATTGTTTATTGTTCTGCTAGTGTATGTGTACTTACGAAACTTGTGTAGACGTCGTTATGCCGTTGGTGTAAACTGTGCGTGTCCCTCACCAGCCGTTCGTAGTGCCGCCAGGGATGTAATTGCTCGGGTGGTATGGGTGTCGACGTGCTCAGCGCCACGATGGCAGACAGGAGCAGGCTGGTTAGAAGACCTGACGATTGAAAGGTGGAAGAGAATAGTCGGTTGTTAAAAAAAAGCGCACCAGTGCCCTTGCGTTGGTGCGAATTTGCCACGCTAAAAACCATGATGACTTGATGTCAGTATGAGATACAAATTCAAAATGTTTACTTTTCCGGATGCGTTTACACTTTATATAATCTAGAAGCTGTATCGGTCGGTTCAGAAAAAAACTACCCGTGCCATATATGGTATGTCAACACGGCCTGGACGTGGGGGTACCCCGGTCCATACCACGCAACCGAATCTATACACACCTGTGCGTCAAATTCGTTGAAACGGCACTTAAAATAAACATCACAACTCGACGTGTATAGTATACTTCTGCGTATGAATAATAACTGCCAAGTGCGGTACTGTAAAGTTCAGTGGGTTATTATTGTAGGGAAAAAATATCGAGCTGAATATTTCCGTGAATGCGGACTCGCCCGACTGAACACTGTCAAACTGCTAGTAATAATAGCCCAACGAAAGTGAAAAGTGACTGTATTAAAATAGGGTCGTCGCGTGTTGCCGCGATGAAAGAAGTTGTGAATGGCGAAGAAAATATCCGCGCGTTATAGTTGAACGGATATCCGGGTGATATAACTATTACCGATGGAGACAAATATGTGAACGTGCCTTTGACGTTGACAATTAACTCGCCGGCGGCACGTGCGATGGTTTTATTATATCATGCTCACTGCTGTCAAGTTATTTTAGATTTGTGAAGTATTCACATCCAAAATACGTCACGGAAAAAAACCAACGATTCTTGCAACTTTCTTTTTTTAATTGGCACATAATGTGACTGCGGGTTTCTGGTATTAAAAAAAACCAGGCAAATTTTTTTTTCAAACAGAATTGAAAATGCTCATGTCATGAATATTCTATATTGTGATTATGCGCATATCAAAACTTGTTATTCACTTACAACAAGTAAGGTATTTTAATATAAATCAGTAATTTTGTATGTTTGCAAATGGTGTATACTACCTTTTTAAAAGAGACAATTTAGACATGCATTTAGAGATTTAAAGCATGGCGGGGTCGTGTTGACGTGTTTCAGTAGTATAGCTGCACGCTTCTCAGCTTGAATCTTTTCACAAAACGTGTCCAGGGCGTACTGTATGGCACAATACCCCTAATTGCCTATAGTTCATTGATCTCTGCCCGCGGGCCGCGACCCTATTTGCCTGCCACAAGCCGCCGTAAATTTCGTCATCCACACGGCGGCGTTCGCATTGCGCAACACGCCACATTGTGAGGCACCGGTCGCGACCTTGAGAAAGTACCGTGTACTAACTTAGACACCGCGCGCCACAACTTCCGTTTTTTTTGTCAGGTAGCTTTTTAACCAATTTGGTAACCATATCCAATTTTTTTTGTTGGGGGGGGGGGGGATAACTTCCGAACTTCGTATCGGATATCGAACAAAGGGCAGCGCATACATCAAACTATGTAAACACTCATAATGGGTGAACGATTGTGACGAAATATTTTCGTTCCGATTTTAGTTCCGGAGTCAATTTATAGACATTGCAACAAGAACGCGTTTGAGTGATTTGACCAATATTCAAATCGTGTGAATTACAAATGGAAAAAAATATTTTTATAATTAAAAAAAAAAAAAACTTAGACCCAGTAAACTGGGGCCCAGTCAAAATTAGAAAAAGAAGTTCTAGGGCCCCAGTTACTGGGTCTATACTGAACTTGGTAATTAGATCGAGAAAATTAATTAATTTGCATTGTTGTGAGATGGTAAGGTTTTCAGGTGGTAACTAGTAAAATATGGTACAGTTTAATGTAAAGGTATTGTGCGGATACAAGGTGGAACAAGCAAATTAAGTTTAATTACATCATAAGATTATAGAACGAGAAACCAATAATTAATATATATTTTTGTAAATTTACCTTGGGCGGACTTGTGTACTGTTGTTCTTGTGATCACATCCATTTCTGTCCGTGTGTATGAGAAACACTGAAGAAGTTAATTACTAAAAACGGCTTAAAGGAATACAAAAATAATGCCAAAACGGTGAATATCGACTGTCTTTTAAGTTCTCTCCGAGTCCACGTGATGTGTTCAGGTTAGTGCTCCAGTGAATTCTGATTGAAAACTGGAACGCTAGCATGTTTATATAGGGGTTTAGGATTTCCCTGCTGCATGCACTGGATTGTATGCAGGTAACGTAACGGAGTCACCGGCGTCACCGCTCTGCGCACGCCCTCGTTGGTATAAATCGATGACGTTACCCTAAACGGGGATCCCGTCTATTGTACTACCACTAGCAACTCTCTGCCACCGCTGGCTACACAGAGGAAGTTTTATTTCCGTCAAGCTAAAAGGTCCAATGATATTGGTGGATATATCTACATGGTTGTATTGGATCATTCTCGACTGGCGTTGATACACTAACAAAAGACTTCATTCACAAAAAAAGTGTGCGCATGCTGTTTCGTGTCCTATGTGTATGTACACGTTTTAGGCCTGTATTATATTGTACATGTACATGTATACAATATAATCAATATGCATTGTGTAGCCCTTCATAGTGTTTACATAACTTGATACTTAACTTTGGTTAATGAAAGCCAGTGGTGACTAACGATGCTGTTAATAACAACAGTTTCGTATACAACCACGCTTGTGTAACTAGTACAATAAACAGGACTTTAAAAAGGAAGAAAAGTAATTGTTACATTTTTATTCACCAATTTTTTTTGAGATTTTTTTGAAAGCTCAATGTTCTTTCTGATCTAAATTCACCGAGGAATACACCACGGTTGTGCATGTTTAAAAATACAACCTATTTCTACTCGCATCTTGTATGCTACAAACGTGTGAAACTTCTAAACATTTCAAATTTTTTTATTTATTGAAATGCGAAATGAAAACATTTATGTATCTGTGCAACCGTTTTGGGGAGACGAAAATCTGCAAATGTATCACAGATAGTTCTCCGTTGAGAAAAAGTTGTATATTCGATGTTAAACTTGTTGCTAATTGTCCACGCAGTGTACATGATTTACCACTTTTCCTCATTTTCTTCATCGTTCTATTAAAGGGCTGGTAGTATACACCATTGGTAATTGCTTGAATTATCATGAATGGGTACATTTGGGGGATTCTATTTTATAGTAAATATCGTTTAACTGACTTTTCCGAAGTTTTACAATCATGGATGCCGAGAAAAGCACGAAAAACAGCGTTAGTTTTCAACCGGGGTAGAGCAGTTATTCTTATGTTATCTTTGTTTTTTCGCGATCGCCTTTCCGGCGATCGCGAATTTTTCTTTATAAAATTATATTTTTCGGAATAATTACAGGATATCTAGCGCAATCATTTTGCTTAATGCCTAGAATCATTATTTACTTTCAATTGAGTAAGATGTTTCTTAATAATTCGGTAGTAAATATTTTCGATATCTGCAAATGGTGTATCCTACCTTTAAGTTTGCACACCTGTATATATCGCTACTTGTGGCTATACACATAACCAGTGCTCCGCGTGCACCACGGGCAAGTTTAGCTGCAGCGCTATCGCAGTGTACGTGTGGACCGAACCTGTCGTGCATTATTACGACATATCCATCGATGATCTAATCCCGTAGTCATGCTTGTTTGGCGCCTTGTGACGTCACAGATACCGGTGTCGCTGAGCTTTGTTGGGGTATAGATTTTATAACTTCCCCTCTCATTTTTTTGTCTCCCCACTTATACTTTAATTGGGAATGGGAGGGCCAAGGTAATTATCGTCAATTAAGGTTTAATTAATGAGGTTCGGTAATCCGGAAGTGTTCATTTATGGTGTGGGGCGGTTAACGAGTCATGGCGATGCGTGGTTGACCGCTTATGACCCTATTTCGTATCGTACAAATGTGCTGTACTGAAAATTACGGTTCTTTACAGAAAGTTTAAATTAACGGGTTTGGGGGAGGAGGGGGGGGGGGGGGGGGTTGGTTCTTAAGGTATGCCCGTACTGGGGAAGGGGTGTCCAATGCATGCACCCCGAAAAATGTTGAAGTCGAAGAATTATTATTAAGTTTGGTAAAAACTAATGGCTAAAAAAGAAATACCACCAGATTCTTGGCCCGTCTTTAGTCCGGGCATGCACAGCGTCTCTCTCAAGTACGTCCGTGGGGCGCGAAGGCCCGATTCACCGTTTGTGGTGAACTTCCGTGTGCGGTGAAAAGGGTTAGAACCATCATGATCTCTTCACCGTGACGGCCGTGTTGCCGAAGGAATCGTCACTATGTTTTGGTCTTATCCTTTACTCCAAGTTTGGATTAATAAACTCATAAATCATAAAAACTCCTAATCACAAATGCGTGTATCTAAAAAAAAAAATAAAAAAAAAAAAAAAAAAAAAATTGTCAATGCCTTAATTTGCGTTCCTACACCCCGGATGTGGGCCAATTCCTGTTAAAATTGGAGGATTCAGGACCTGCAAAACCACAGAAATCCTCTTTTTTTCATCCGAATTCCGAATTTCTCGGATATTGGAATTGTCACCTCAAAATATTGAGTTGAGTTTCTTTTTGTGTGATTAGTATTTGGGCGATATGCGCCCTAAACCATCCGGACATTCCCCCGAGTTTCCAAATTCAACCGTGAAAATGTATTTAAATTATGTCCACGTGTCGTTAGCGCTTTCACCGTTCGTAATGCTCTTGATCTAGTTTTGATCTAATTATTCGCGAAAAAAACACAAATAACATAAGAATAACTGCTCGACGCCGGTTGAAAACGCTGTTTCTCGTGCTTTTATCGGCATCCATGATTGTAAAACTTCGGACAGGTCAGTTAAACGATATTTACTATAAAATACAACCCCCCAAATCTGCCCATTCATGATAATTCAAGCAATTACCAATGGTGTATATAAAACGAATAATAAAAATCACAATAAATTAAACATAATATTTACACTATTTTAATAATTTTATCATTATAGATAACATTACCAATTTTCTTCTTATACGTTCTTGTTATATATATATTTGTATATGCATTTACAATTTTCTTTAAACTCGATAGGCCTACTTGATTTTTTTTATATTCCAGCTGGCTGGCCCTATAAAAGACTATTTTGTGCAGCGATTGTGGGTTTGGTGAAGACAAACATGTTTTCGAAAATTGGCCCAAAACTCACGGACAATCTTCGAGAATCTGTAAATGGGATACCGAGAAAGAGTATTTGTTTTTGCAGTTTCATGGAAAAAATCCTGTCAAATGGCAAAACAATTCCTTTCAAAACTGTAGAGAGATATCATGTAGCTCGGATAAAAAAAAATCCGCGACAGATAGTCTTCAGTCCTTTCTTCCAAGTTACTGTAACAAAAAGTCGACTTTTGGAATCTTGTAATGACATAATTGTCCTAAATATTGAGAGCTCTTAATGCATTTAATGACAGATAATTGGTGCTTGTGTTTTCCTTGGCAAGAAGTAAGGAGGTATAACCGTTAACTATTTGACACCTACTTGTCAAGCCACTTGAATTAAGCGGCCAACAATCGGCTGTGTACCTACGGCCGCCGGTCGGTCTTGGCTGGCTTCACGGTCGGTCATCATCAGCGCTCCCGGATCAGGGGACACGGCGTTTAGACGCTCGAATAAGTAATAGGGTACCATGGTACGCGCGGGTTAAGGGGATCGGCCGTTTGTCACTTCGCTCGCTTGACTTTTATAGACGTAAAAGAAGCAACATGTTTACATGGATCATGATGTGTCATCAATGAATTGAGGATCGAGTTATCGTAGGGGTTGAAAAGCTCTAATTGGACGAATTAATGAGAATGAGTTTGACGGAAATCGTCCGTGGTCAAGGTGCGAACAACTTCGATTGAGCTCTTTATATCTTCCAGTATTGTGTGCGAACGGATATTATAATTATAATAGTTAACCCGCTACGTAAGTACTAGACTAACAAATTGAGCATGAGAACTTAAACAGAAAGAAAAAACTTCTTGAAACTTGAGTTAAAGATTGTGTTTTACAAATTATTTTCTCAAATAGAAATCGTATCAGTTTTACTGAATTCCGATGATCATTTTTTTTTTCGAATTCGTCTAGGAGAAAAAAAATATCTGGTATGACAGAAAAAATTGAACCAAAATGAATGTTGGGGTAGGCCTATGTGTTTTTTCTTTAAATCCTTTTTTTTTTAACTCACCTGGATTTGTTGTCATGGGGAAGACAACACTTTAGTCTAATAGGGCCTACACGTTTCAAGAGGCATGTTGTGATATTAAAAACCTTGAGTTAATTTAGTCCAGGGATTAAATAAGATAAATAATTAAGATTTAAACTAAAAACAGACTGCGAGCAGATTGTAATTCGTCCGATTTATGAATGGAAGACAATGTTTGTATAGAACATTCTTCACACTTCCCCACACAAATTTTGTTTATTATTGTAAATTAAAACTTAAGAGAGAGAAAAAAAAGGAAATAATGATCAGGGTTAATATTTTCAGGATGTTGGCATTGACGTCACATCTCAACTACCGGAACGCCGGGTTCCGCGGTATGGCCTTGATCATGGAGCGGTGTCGAGTGTCGAAGGTAACGGGGAGGATGTAGGGGTTCGGAAGCGGTCCGCGTTCGGTGCGTCCGGACCGGCCGCAGGTTCAGGACACCGGGGCTACGAATACCGACTGTCTCCGCTTCGTTTCCACCGGTAGCGGAGTGGTTCCGTTGTCTTAAAAAAGAAGACACAATTCGTCGTGGCACTTTTCATAATATTATTACTTCGTTGTTAGGTTGAAAATATTCTTCGAGACACGCACTGGCTTTTTATATTATTTCTGGAGGGTTCCTTGGAAATATGTGATTTGTAACATTTGCTTGATCATGTTAATAATGGACCCAGTTAAAACCAGTTTTCGTTAAAAGTATAATTGAACTCTTGTACATTGTATTTGTTTAATGCAGCTTGTTCAAAGAGCTTAATTTTAAATAAGGAAAAAACTGAATAATTAAAGTCGCATACCAATCAAGACTCACACCCAGCCGCAATTGACGCCTATAACAACTAGTGTGTCTATTTATTACTGAATTCGCTACCGCAGCCCCCTATACATTTGGGACATTTTTTCGGATATTTTTCGAAGCCCTCGAACATTCTGATGACAACAAGACCAGGCCTGTTCAAATAATACTAAATTTTCTGTTTTTCTTAGATACTTTTATTCCAGAACCTGCAAATACAGTCATTTTGGAAATTCCGAAATAAGTTTGGGACTTTTTTGCCTTCATGAAGATTAGTATTTGTTTACAGCCGGCGGTGAGTCTGGGTACATAATACAGTAACATTTTAAAAACTGACCAAAGCCTAATTCTACCACAGTGCTCTTGTGTTACTGGTTCCGTTCTTGTGAAATATTTAATTCACATTCTTAACGACCTTCAGGTCGACAGTCGAACTCCATACACATAACTATATTGTCTGTCCGGATAATACAGTTATTTTGTCCGGATACAAAAGGATATTGATTAAAAACAGAAATCCCCGAAATGTTCAGCTGAAATTATTTTGTTCAATAGTTTGATAGTTCCCTTCTAAGTTGCTGGGCTATCTTTTCAAGGAAATCGTGCAAAATTGTGAGAT